>OV702297.1:443532215-444258465 GCA_916181665.1 Avena sativa
TTTATCAAAAAAACCCTAAAAATCCGTTTGCTAAGTATTTGCAGAGAATTCCCGATCCATACCACTAGCCAACACCTTCTGCTCCTCGTTGGGTTCGACACTCTTACTTATCAAAAATACTGCGATACACCCCCTATACTTGTGGGTCATCACCACCCACCGGTGTTGAGAGGGGGAAATAGCCTGGGGTTTTCCAGGGAGGTGACCGAATAGAGGAGGTGACTCTATGGTTTGCCGCGAAATGCATGTTGGGTCCGCAGCATAGAAAACAAAAAAAATCCTACGGTGTGAACTACACGCCAAGATCTATCTACTAGGTACAAAGCAACGGGTGGACATACATCCAACAAGAACTTACCCTCGTAGACAACGAGCTTTGTTAACGAGTAGGAACTCGTGGTTGATGTAGTCGTACACTTGTCGATCTCAAGATCGTGATGAAGTCCAGCAGGTCCGGCTCCAGCACGTCCATCAGATCCAGCTCCAGCACCACCAAGTCCAGCACCGCAAAGCAGCGGTGCATCCGTGATCGCACACACGTCCGGTACCCCGACAACCTCCGTCCCTCGCTCCAGCAAAGCAGCGGAAGCAGCAACTCCTTTTCAGATAAAGCCACCGGGAACATGTATCTCGCTAATCTGAGACCATGGGGAAATAATACTAGAGGGGGAGAGAGATCCTTCACAAGGAGGTGTGTGTGAGAAGTGAGGAGAGGGGGCCTTTTATAGGAGGAGGGGAGGGTACCCCTCCTTCATGGCCGGCGCATGGGGGAGGTGACCCTTCACCTCCTCCATTCATGTGGTGGTAACCCCTCCACATTAAAATGCCCCTTCACATTCTCTTTTAAAGTCTCCACTTTAAATGCATTAAATTTCTCCAAATTTAATGCTCTCTCATTTAATAACTCTTTTATTATTTTTATTCAGATTTTTGTTAATTACTTTAATTAACAAACATTCACATAAAACCCCCTGCAACATTTCAATATTCCATGCAGAACCAATTTCAGCATTTTCACCCGAAACAGTTTTGGTGTCTATTGAAATAATTCTAGCGCTTTCTTAAATCTTTATCTGAAACATATTTGCTCCAAATGGTGTCGGTATCCCTTAAGTGTGTCACCCTACGGTTCGCGAATAATGCAGACATGATCGAGACCCCTCTCCGATCAATAATCAGCAGCGGGACCTGGAGATCCATACTGACTCCTACACATTCAACGATGACTTCTGTGATCATGAGAACCTTTAACGCTAGTAACTAAATCCCTTTGTCCCGCGATATATTACATGTCCGAGATTCGATCATCGGTATCTCCATACCTAGTTTGATCTCGTTACCGACATGCACTCTTTTCTTGTTCCCGTGATATAACATTCTAGTGATCACATCACTTGCTTGCAAGCTATTTCAATGTGATATCATCGAGAGGGCCCAGAGTATATCTATCCGTCATCGGGATGGACAAATCCCACTCTTGATCCATGAGCCTCAACATAACACCTTCGTAGCACTGAACCCACCTTTATAGTCACCCTGTTACGGTGTGATGTTTGATGTTATCAAGATACTCTTCCGGTGTTAGCAATTAACATGATCTCATGGTCTAAGGATAAAGATTACTTTGTATGATATTATAGCAATATAAACATAATGACTTTGATCGTAATGCTATACTTCGGATGAATGTTCATCACATCATTCCACCAATGGTGTGACCTTGTTATTAACAACATCCAATGTCCATGATCAGGAAACCTTGATCATCTTGTTAATCAACAAGCTAGCCTATAAGAGAGGCATAACTAGGAACCCTTTTTGTTTATTAAACACACATGCATTGATGTTTCCGATCAATACAATTCTAGCATGTAAAATAAACATTTATCATAAACATGGAATAAGATAATGTTGGGTCTGTAGCATAGAAAACAAAAAAAAATCTACAGTGTGAACTACACGCCAAGATCTATCTACTAGGTACAAAGCAACGGGTGGACATACATCCAACGAGAACTTACCCTCGTAGACAACGAGCTTTGTTAACGAGTAGGAACTCGTGGTTGATGTAGTCGTACACTTGCCGATCTCAAGATCGTGAGGTAGTCCGAGCGCCGCAACTCAGCGGCGCATCCGCACTCGCACACACGTTCAAGCCACCGGACAACCTCCACCTCCTCTCTCCAGCGATCCAGCGGAAGCAGCAACTCCTTCCAGACGAAATGCCACCGGGAACATGTATCTCGCTAATCCGAGACCATGGGGGAATAATTCTAGAGGGGGAGAGAGATCCTTCACAAGGAAGTGTGTGGATGAAGGAGGGAATGGGTGGCCATTTATAGGAGGAGGGGGTGCCCCCTCTCTCCATGGCCAGCGCATGGGGGGGTGACCCCTCACCTCCCCCATTCATGTGGTGGTAACCCCCCCCCCCACATTAAAATGCCTCTTCACATTCCCTTTTAAAGTCTCCACTTTAAATGCATTAAATTTCTCCAAATTTAATGCTCTCTCATTTAATAAAACTCTTTTTATTAAATTTATTCAGAATTTTGTTAATTACTTTAATTAACAAACATTCACATATAGCCCCTTGCAATATTTCAATATCACATGTAGAACCACCTTCTGCAATTTCACCCGAAACAATTTCCGGTTTCTATTGAAACAATTCTTGCGCTTTGTAATTCTTTTGTCTGAAACATATGTGCTCCAAAATGGTGTCCGGTAACTCTTAAGTGTGCCACCCTATGGTTCGCGAATAATGCAGACATGATCGAGACCCTTTTCCGATCAATAATCAGCAGCGGGACCTGGAGATCCGTACTGACTCCTACACATTCAACGATGACTCCTGTGATCGTGAGAACCTTTAACGCTTGTAACTAAATCCCTTTGTCTCTCGATATATTACATGTCCGAGATTCGATCATCGGTATCTCCATACCTAGTTTGATCTCGTTACCGACATGCACTCTTTTTTCGTTCTCGTGATATAACATTCTAGTGATCACATCACTTGCTTGCAAGCTATCCTAATGTGATATCACCGAGAGGGCCCAGAGTATATCTATCCGTCATCTAGATTGACAAATTCCACTCTTGATCCATGAGCCTCAACATAACACCTTCGTAGTGCTGAACCCATCTTTATAGTCACCCTGTTACGGTGTGATGTTTGATGTTATCAATATACTCTTCCGGTGTCAGCAATTAACATGATCTCATGGTCTAAGGATAAAGATTACTTCGTATGATGTTATAGCAATATAAACATAATGACTTGATCGTAATGCTATACTTCGGATGAATGTTCATCACATCATTCCACCAATGGTGTGACCTTGTTATTAACAACATCCAATGTCCATGATCAGGAAACCTTGATCATCCTGTTAATCAACAAGCTAGTCTATAAGAGAGGCATGACTAGGAACCCTTTTTGTTTATTAAACACACATGTATTGATGTTTCCGAATCAATACATTTCTAGCATGTAAAATAAACATCTATCATGTATAAGGAATATATAATAACAACTTTATTATTGCCTCTCAGGGCATATTTCCTTCAGTCTCCCACTTGCACTAGAGACAATAATCTAGTTCACATAGTGATAAATCTAACACCCATGGAGTTCTGGTGTTGATCATGTTTTGCCCTAGGGAGAACTTTAGTCAACGGATCTGCTACATTTAGGTCCGTGTGTACTTTACAAATCTTTATATCTCCATCCTTGGCATGCTCGCGGATGGAGTGAAACCGGCGCTTAATATGCTTGGAATTCTTGTGAGACCTTGGTTCCTTTGCGTTGGCTATGGCTCCATTGTTGTCACAATAGATCACCATCGGGTCCAACGCACTGGGAACCACACTCAGTTCCGTAATGAACTCTTTCATCCAAACTGCTTCCTGCGCCGCTTATGAAGCAGCAACATATTCTGCCTCCATTGTTGATCCAGCCACCACAAGTTGTTTGGAACTCCTCCAACTAACTGCTGCTCCGTTCAAGAGAAATACGTATCCGGATTGAGACTTAGAGTCATCCGGATCGGTGTCAAAGCTAGCATCGACATAACACTTAGCAACTAGCTCTTCTTCACCTCCGTATATACGAAACATATCCTTAGTTCTTCTTAAGTACTTGAGGATGTTCTTTACCGCTATCCAGTGTTCCGAACCTGGATCAGATTGGTACCTACTAGTCAAACTAATAGCATGTGCCACATCCGGTCTTGTACATAGCATGGCATACATAATAGAGCCTATGGCCGAGGCATAGGGGATCTTATCCATCATCTCTCTTTCTTCCGCCGTAGCCGGACTTTGAGTCTTACTCAATGTCTTGCCTTGCAACATAGGTAAGAACCCCTTCTTACTTTCGTCAATATTAAACTTCTTTAATATCTTATCAAGGTATGTACTCTGCGATAGCCCAATTAGGCGCCTTGATCTATCTCTATAGATTTTAATGCCTAATATATATGATGCTTCACCAAGGTCTTTCATCGAAAATTTGTTGTTTAGATAACTTTTAACACTGTTTAAAAGATCTATATCATTTCCAATCAATAATATGTCATCCACATATAATATCAGAAATGCCACATTGCTCCCACTCACTTTCTTATAAATACAAGCCTCTCCATAAGTTTGGACAAATCCAAACTCTTTGATCACCTCATCAAAGCGGAGATTCCAACTTCGTGATGCTTGCTTCAGTCCATAGATGGATCGCTAGAGTTTGCACACCTTATTAGCATCCTTAGGATCGACAAAACCCTTAGGTTGTATCATATACAACTCTTCTTCAATCTTACCATTGAGAAACGCAGTTTTGACATCCATCTGCCATATTTTATAATCGAAATATGCAGCAATTGCTAACATAATCCTAACTGACTTAAGCATCGCTACGGGAGAGAATGTCTCATCGTAGTCAACTCCTTGAATTTGTCGAAACCCCTTTGTGACAAGTCGAGCCTTATAGATGGTCACATTACCATCAACATCAGTTTTCCTTTTGAAAATCCATTTATTCTCCACGGCCTTTCGGTCGTGAGGTAAGTCCACCAAGTTCCAAACTTGGTTCTCGTACATGGATTCCATCTCGGATTTCATGGCTTCTAGCCATTTGTTGTAATCCAGGCTCATCATCGATTCTTCATACGTCGCAGGGTCATCCATTTCATCAACCATGAAATTCACAACAGGATTGTCGTACAGTTCAGGAGCTGCACGTGTCCTGCTTAACCTGCGAGGTTCGGTAGTGTCCTCTTTCGGAGTTTCATGATCATTATCATTAGCTCTCTCTTCATCAGGTGAAGTCAACTCCGAAACAACTTCTGGTGCTACGCCACTCGCCATTCCATGAAGAGAAGGTTCAATAACCTCTTCGAGTTCTACCTTCCGACTACTCACACCTTTCGCGAGAAACTCCTTCTCAAGAAAGGATCCATTCTTGGCAACAAAAACCTTGCCCTCGGATCTGTGATAAAAGGTATACCCAATTGTTTCCTTAGGGTATCCTATGAAGACGCATTTTTCCGCTTTGGGTTCGAGTTTATCTGGTTGAAGTTTCTTCACATAAACATCGCATCCCCAAACCTTAAGAAATGACAGCTTAGGTTTGTTTCCAAACCATAATTCATACGGTGTCGTTTCAATGGATTTAGATGGTGCCCGATTTAAAGTGAATGCAGCTGTTTCCAGTGCATAACCCCAAAATGACAGTGGGAAGTCAGTCAGAGACATCATAGATCGAACCATATCCAATAAGGTACGATTACGACGCTCCGACACACCATTATGTTGTGGTGTTCCGGCAGGCGTGAGTTGTGAAACTATTCCACACTCTTTCATGTGTGTGCTAAACTCGTAACTTAGATACTCTCCTCCACGGTCAGACTGTAGAAATTTGATCTTTCTATTACAATGATTTTCCATTTCATTTTGAAATTCCTTGAACTTTTCAAAAGTTTCAGACTTGTGTTTCATCAAATAGATATACCCATATCTACTCAAATCATCCGTGAAAGTAACAAAATAACGATATCCACCTCGCGCCGACACACTCATTGGTCCACAGAAATCAGTATGTATGATTTCCAATAGATCTGTCGCCCGTTCCATTGAACCAGAAAACGGCGTTCTAGTCATGTTGCCCATAAGGCATGGCTCACATGTATCAAATGATTCAAAATCAAGTGATTCCAAAAGTCCATCAGAATGGAGTTTCTTCATGCGTTTAACGCCAATATGACCTAGACGGCAGTGCCACATATATGTAGACATATCATCATTAAGTTTAATCTTTTTAGCATTAACATTATGAATGTGCTAATATTACTATCGAGATCCAATAGAAATAAACCATTCAACATAGGTGCATGACCATAAAAGATATCATTCTTATAAATCGAACAACCATTGTTTTCAGATTTAAAGGAATGACCACTTTGCATCAAACACAATCCAGATACAATGTTCATGCTCAGTGCAGGCACCAAATAACAATTATTTAGGTTTATAACTAATCCCGATGGCAAATGGAGAGGTAGCGTCCCGACGGCGATCACATCAACTCTTGATCCATTGCCGACCCGCATCCTGACCTCATCCCTTGCTAGTTGTCGCTTGTTCCGTAGCCCCTGAACCGAGTTACATATATTAGCAACCGATCCGGTATCAAATACCCAGGTGATACTGCGAGTACTAGTCAAGTACACATCAATAACATGTATATCACATATACCTTTGTTTGCCTTGCTGGACTTATTGTCCGCCAAATACTTGGGGCAGTTGCGCTTCCAATGGCCAGTCCCCTTGCAATAGTAGCACTCGGTGTCAGACTTAGGGCCAGCCTGGGGTTTCTTTTCAGGCATGGCAACAGACTTGCCACCCTTCTTTCCCTTGTGCTTGCCTTTCTTATCCTTCTTGAAACCGGTGGTCCTATTGATCATCAACACTTGATGTTCTTTCCTAATGTCCACTTTTGCAGTCTTAAGCATTGACAGAAGCTCGGGAAGAGACTTCTTCATGCCCTGCATATTATAGTTCATCACGAAGCTCTTGTAGCTAGGTGGCAGAGATTGGAGAACACGATGTATGCCTAAGTCAATGGGAATCGTTATTCCCAAGGACACAAGCTTATCGGCGTACCCAGACATTTTGAGTACATGCTCACTAACGGAGCTGTTTTCCTCCATCATGCAGCTAAAGAACTTTTCTGTAGCATTATAACTCTCTACGGCAACATGGGTATCGAAAATCATTTTCAATTCTCCCATGGTATCAAAGGTATTACCATTTTCGAAACGCTTTCGAAGTTCTGGCTCTAGGCCATACAGTATGCCGCAATGAACTAAGTTGTGGTCCTCCTGGCGAGTCACATAGACATTCTTTTCCTCGTCAGGGGCATCAGGAGCTGGTGGGGGGCCTAGCGGCGCATCTAGCACATATTGCTTTTGTGCAACATAGAGGAGAATCCTCAAATTCATAGCCCAGTTGGTGAAGTTGCTACCATTCGCAGCAAGTTTCTCTTTCTCCATGAACACATTGAAATTAAAAGCAGGTGGTGCCATCTACAACAGAATTTGTAAAGTTTATTTAGACTAAGTTTATGATAGATTGAGTTCAACTAATCCAAATTACTAATGAACTCCCACTCAAAAACGACATCCCTCGTGTCCTTTTGGTGATTACATGAACCAAATCCACTATACCAAGTCCGATCATCACATGAGTTGATATAGCTTCAAAGGCGAGCATCTATATGGGCATCATATCAACCATATGACTCATGCTTAACCTTTCGGTCCGTGTTCCGAGGCCATGTCTGTACATGCTAGGCTCGCCAAGTAAAAACTTAGTATTCACGTGTGTAAAACTGTCTTACACCCGTTCCTATGAAAGCGTAGATTCGAGTACACCCGATCATCACGTGATGTCTCGAAACACGATCCATAGAACGATGAATACTCAAGGAAGAACACATTTTTATCTTGATATTTAAATGAGGGATCATCTTATAATGCTACCAAACGCGCCAAACTAGCAGTATAAGATGCTAACATCTAATGTGTAAAGTGAGATGATATGGTCCATGCATTTGATCTCTATCACTTGCATCATGGTATGATCTATATCATTCCTTTGTGTGTAAGGCCAAGGTCTATGGAACTTACACGTTGACTGTGTTGTAAGAGTATCTACCATACATCTACTTACAACAATACCATATCAATACACAAGCCCAGCAACGATCTAAACTAGACGCCTCTAATTTATCAATTGCAAGTTTTACGTGGCTTAGGGCTTTCGGAGATAGAACCGTTCTCACCTACGAACATGAACCACAATGAGGATAACTAAGTTATTTGCAACTCGTTGTAAATCAGATATTGACTATAGTAGGAGAGACAGACACCTGCCAGCCACTTATGCAAAACAAGTTGCATGTCAGTCATGGAACCGGTCTCATGTACGATGACATGTAAGGTTGGTCCGGGCCGCTTCATCCCACTATGCCACCAATATCCAAAATACATAGAAGATGCAATAACATGATCATCATCGCCCACATATCAACCATATGTGTACTACTCGTGCTAAGCACCTACGCATAGACCAGGCTCTGATACCACTGTTGGGTCCGCAACATAGAAAACAAAAAATTCCCTACGGTGTGAACTACACGCCAAGATCTATCTACTAGGTACAAAGCAACGGGTGGACATACATCCAACGAGAACTTACCCTCGTAGACAACGAGCTTTGTTAACAAGTAGGAACTCGTGGTTAATATAGTCGTACACTTGCCGATCTCAAGATCGTGAGGAAGTCCGAGCGCCGCAACTCAGCGGCGCATCCGCACTCGCACACACGTTCAAGCCACCGGACAACCTCCACCTCCTCGCTCCAGCAATCCAGCGGAAGCAGCAACTCCTTCTAGACGAAATGCCATCGGGAACATGTATCTCGCTAATCCGAGACCATGGGGGAATAATTCTAGAGGGGGAGAGAGATCCTTCACAAGGAGGTGTGTGGATGAAGGAGGGAATGGGTGACCTTTTATAGGAGGAGGGGGGTGCCCCCTCTCTCCATGGCCGGCGCATGGGGGGGTGACCCCTCACCTCCCCCATTCATGTGGTGGTAACCCCCCCCACACATTAAAATGCCTCTTCACATTCCCTTTTAAAGTCTCCACTTTAAATGCATTAAATTTCTCCAAATTTAATGCTCTCTCATTTAATAAAACTCTTTTTATTAAATTTATTCAGAATTTTGTTAATTACTTTAATTAACAAACATTCACATATAGCCCCTTGCAATATTTCAATATCACATGTAGAACCACCTTCTGCAATTTCACCCGAAACAATTTCCGGTTTCTATTGAAACAATTCTTGCGCTTTGTAATTCTTTTGTCTGAAACATATGTGCTCCAAAATGGTGTCTGGTAACTCTTAAGTGTGCCACCCTATGGTTCGCGAATAATGCAGACATGATCGAGACCCTTCTCCGATCAATAATCAGCAGCGGGACCTGGAGATCCGTACTGACTCCTACACATTCAACGATGACTCCTGTGATCGTGAGAACCTTTAACGCTTGTAACTAAATCCCTTTGTCTCTCGATATATTACATGTCCGAGATTAGATCATCGGTATCTCCATACCTAGTTTGATCTCGTTACCGACATGCACTCTTTTCTCGTTCCCGTGATATAACATTCTAGTGATCACATCACTTTCTTGCAAGCTATCCTAATGTGATATCACCGAGAGGGCCCAGAGTATATCTATCCGTCATCCGGATTGACAAATTCCACTCTTGATCCATGAGCCTCAACATAACACCTTCGTAGTGCTGAACCCATCTTTATAGTCACCCTGTTACGGTGTGATGTTTGATGTTATCAATATACTCTTCCGGTGTCAGCAATTAACATGATCTCATGGTCTAAGGATAAAGATTACTTCGTATGATGTTATAGCAATATAAACATAATGACTTGATTGTAATGCTATACTTCGGATGAATGTTCATTACATCATTCCACCAATGGTGTGACCTTGTTATTAACAACATCCAATGTCCATGATCAGGAAACCTTGATCATCCTGTTAATCAACAAGCTAGTCTATAAGAGAGGCATGACTAGGAACCCTTTTTGTTTATTAAACACACATGTATTGATGTTTCCGAATCAATACATTTCTAGCATGTAAAATAAACATCTATCATGTATAAGGAATATATAACAACAACTTTATTATTGCCTCTCAGGGCATATTTCCTTCAGATAATAACCACTTTATTATTGCCTCTCGGGCATATTCCCTTCAGTCTCCCACTTGCACTAGAGTCAATAATCTAGTTTGAAAAACTTTGCGTATTGAACACCTATGGTTTTCTGGTGTTGCATATACGCTATTGCTAGTGGTTAAAATAATCTCTGGATCTGACAGTTTCAGGTTCGAGTGTATTTGCATGTCTCTGCGTCTCTACGCATCACTCATTCTCAAATGAGATGACATTGTATAAATTTGGTCCTCTGGTGAGACCTTTAGTTCATTCAGGTTAAAATATGTTGATATTATTGTCACACAATATATCTTCATAGTATTAGCCCACTTTGAACCACACCTAGTTTGATAACAAACTACTTAACACAAATGCCCTCCTTTGCTGCTACTATAGCAGTCATATACTTAGCCTTTTTGTTGTAGTATCCATCACAATGTCTCAACTTTGGAACTCATCCAAATCCATAATGGAACATCCTTTCCATTACATTGTGCCACCCATAGTCTAAATTGGGATAAATTTAATTTGTATCTTGTGACAAAATTAGTATCAATGTAACACTTTACAATGAACTACCTTTAACTATTTGTCACTTATACATGATATATTCTTAGTTCTTCCAAAGCTCATAAGAATATCTTTACTATTGTCCAATGATCATCTTATGAATCATTCTGGTATATGCTCATAACATTTAGAGCATAGGACATTCTGGATATATACATATCATGGTATAATCAATCAAAATCTTCATGTGATTTTACTCACCAAGTGTTGAAACACTTGAATTTCGATACAATCCTTTCCATGCAGCAAGAACCTTTCTTGTTGTTTCCATATTGAACCCTTTCAATATATCATATATGTATGTCTGGCACAACCATATTAGCGCCTTAATCTATCCATACAGATATTGATGCCTAATATTTCGGGTTTGCCCAAGTCTTTCATCGAAATCTTATTTATGAAATTCTTAACTTGTGTCAATACAAGATACATCATTTCCAATCAACAATATGTCCTCTACATAATGTATTAGAAATATGTCTCAGCGCTCCGACTTAATTTCTTGCAAATGCAAGTGTGGCATCCCGCAAAACCACTACTAGAAAATCGCGTTGTTTTTGTGCATTGCATCATCATGACCGCATGCTCATGTCATCATGCCACATTGCATTTGAGCATCGTCATCATCTTGCTTTTGCTTGCATAAAACTATTTGCAGAAAACCTATTTTTTTGTTTTCTAAAACGCCCCGTCTTTGTTCAAACACAAAACCCGGGTCACCAGATTATTTTGTTTTGTTTGCTATCGGTTTGCAAAAGTCGGTTTGAAACAAATAAAATTATTTAATTATTTTTGTGGGGCAGTCGAACGGGCCGAATCGACCCAGTCGACCACCCCGGTATTAAACGGTCCATCTAAACCAGCCCCTCTAAATCCTATCCCCACCCAAATCTATCCTACCCACCAACCGAAGTGTGCCACCTCACCCCTCCCCCCAAACTCCTACCCACTCTGCCACCTCATCAATCAGCCACCCAGAAATCTTTTCTTACCTAGTCCTAGTCTACCCCAAACCCTCCACATCACCCCAACCAATAGCCGATCGCCACCTCATCACCTCCCTTCCCCTAACCTATCCCTGGCTGCCACCTCATCCTCACCCCACTCCCTCTCTCACACAGCCACTCCCTCACCCTCTTCCTCTGCCCCTGGGCCCTACCACCCGACCCACCCTGGCCAGCCTGGACCCGCGCGTCCCCCACAGCCCCCACCTTCCTCACCTGGTCCCACCCCTGGCCCGCGAACCGTCCTCCACCTCCCGTCTCTCCTCTCCACCGACCCCTCTCTCCTTCCTCTCTCCCTCGTCTCCCTCCTCTCCCCGGCGACCTCCCCGCTCCGGCGAGCGCCGCCCCGCTACCTCGTCCTCCTCCGGTCCCCGCCCGGCCACCGCTCTCCTTCCCCTCCCCAGGCCCCACTTGCCCCGGCCCCACCCCATCGCCCCTGCCTCCCCCGACGCGCCTCTCTCTTCCTCCCCGCGTCGCCCGCTCGCACCCGCCTCCCCCCACCTACCGCAAGCCCCGCCTTCCTCTCTCCGGTCGCGGCCCCGCCTCGACCCTGCCGCCGCCGGCCCCGTCGTGCTCCACCCCGCCTCCGGCCGTCCCCGCCTCGCCGCCGGCGCCTCCCTCCGCTCGGCCGCGTCGCCTCCCTTCCGGCCGCGCGTCGCTCGTCGTCCTCCCTCGGCCTCTGAGCGCCGACCCGACCTCGCCCGCCGTCGCTGACGACCCCTCCTCGCCGGCCTCTGCCCCCCTCGCCTCCTGCTGGTCATCGCCCCGCAGCCACCTCCTCGTCGTCCGCCGGGAGCCCTCTACCACCGTCTTCTCTGCGCGGATCCGCCGGCGCCGCCCTCATGCCTCGGCCCTGTCCCCGCTGGTGTCCTTCTGCGTGTGGAGTTACCGCCGAGAGAAGCGGTTGACGATGTTGTTGCTGGTGCTACTCATTGTACAGAGACTACAACAGGCTCCCCATGATCCCTATGCCGCTTAGCAGCCGACGACCCCGACCTTGAGTAGACTGCACGGCAGTGTGGATGCTACGCTACTACCGCAACCTCGACGACCTCGACGACAAGTCCTTCATCGCAGACAATCGAAACAAGATCGCCGTCATGGAACCGATAATTGTGGGACCCAAGATCTTCTTTTCAGCACGCCAAGACCTACATCACGGAAACCTCTAGGTCCACTTTTAGAGACCCGAAGACCGATCCCGCCGGACGCCAAGACCTTCAATCGGATCCGAGGACACCGAGACCCCGGTGCGACAAGTACTCCTTCCCGGACACCGAGAGCCCTCGACACGCCAAGATCGCCGACGCGAATACGCCAAGTTCGTCTTCCCGGACACCGTGCGACAAGATCTACTTCACGGATCCGAAGACCGACTCGATGGCGCAGACCCGACAAGGGCTTCCCGACGACAAGAACGACACCGACCAGGGCGAGTCCGATGCGCTCCGACGCCGACCAAGTCCTGCTTCCCGGATGCGACAAGACCTACCTCTGTTATCCGAGAATGCTTCCGCCGATCCCGATCCCGTCGAACCCCGAACCCTGCGACCGAACCCCGAACCCCGGAAAACACCAAGATCTGCCGAACCCTAATCTGTGACCCTTTATCCGAGCCCCTATTTTATAAATGCCATCTATATAACTTGTTGCATATAAAATTGTCATTCTCGCATGCATATTTGTCATGTGGTTTGGGGGCCTTATGCCGATTCACCTTATAATTAAATATGGGGCCCATATGCGGGCAAATCTAGTCGTATATTGGCCTCATTTAAATTTGTGTAGCGGACCGGTGCTATCTTTTGCCATGTTAAGACAACATTTAAATTGCGGGGTAGCTAAACAACTTGAACCATATATTTAAATGTCGGGACCCCGGTTCCGCTTAATATGACCTAGTTGCATCGCATCTTTGCCATGTCATACATCATGCATGCATCATGCCCGATCTTTTGCCGTAGTATTAAATAGTGCATCCGGTGTTTCTTCTAGTGTTTTGCTTCTTCACGGATAAGGCCGTTGAGTTGATGCGAGAGTCGATCCGATCTTCGGTTGAACCTTCGGCAATGTTTTCAGGCGAGCATCTCCCCCTTTCTACCTATCTTAATTTTCTAGTATTTATTCCCGCCTGTTGATCTTTTTCTATCTGTGTTGCGATGCTCTAGTTTTCATACCCGTGATATCCCTTGCAGCCATATATAGCCTTGGACACATCCTATTACCTGTTGTTTGGTAGATAGTTGGAACCGCGCGCCGTAGTCGCTTGCTCAAGTGTTGATGCGTGTCGTCAAGTACCACAGTTGTTGGAGTATTTGCCGCATGTTCAATGTTGGAGATGTTCATGGCTTTAATTATTGTTCACTTTAATTACTGTTTAACAACTAAAATTGAAGTAGGTAAGCAGAGGCACCGGTGGGTGATAGATAATATTTGGTTTCCGACCGCCCACTTGTGTCCCGTAGGACCCGAGTTCTTGACACCTGTTCCGAGATCGAGCGCGCTAACCACAGGTGGGGAGATATGGGCCCCCCATTGATTAGTACCTGATTTCAAAGTATTGTACTGGGGGCCACAAACTAGTTTGAGGTTTTATTTACTATCCTGTACTTATGCCATGCTTTACTGCTTTATTTAAATTGTGCGATGGATAGCACACTGTACTGTTTAGGGAGCGGAGTGTTTTCGCGGTATCGACAGTCCCAGTTTTGGGATTTGCTGTCGTTTACAGCCACTGGCGCAAACCCTGAGTCCGTCTCGGAGACCGGCCGACTTCGTTGCGGGTGTACTTAGTGGGGTGGCCCCCCGTGCTTGCTTTGGGTCTGGGAAACGTCATGACTTAGGCCCCGCCGACATACCGATGGGTGTATGTTAACTGATCTGGCAAAAAGGGTCGAAGTGCTTGTGGATACTTTGGTGCACCCCTGCAGGGTTAAATCTTTTCGAGAAGCCGTGTCCGCGGTTATGGACGACTTGGAGCACAGGTCTCGATCATAGACAACTATAACTAAAGTTTATTGTTATAAATTGACTTGTATCCGATATGACTAGTAATCAGCTTCACTACAACGGAATGGCTCAATAAAAGTACCAACAACTGCTGGGTTTTTGGGATATATCATGCTAATTGTATCTGACTAGTAAGTGTTGCAACTACAACGGAATGGTTAATTAAAACGGCCCACTGTTTATTTTATCAGGACGATTATCTACGCCTGACTAGTAATTGCTGCAACAATAACTGAATAAATAAAACTGCCAACTGTGTGAGTTCCTCGGTTGACTTCCTCGTTTGGTCTCGAGGGGGAATACCAGGATGGGATTGTTTGGTGTTAGTATCAGGCTGGTTCCGGATAGGTCTTTCTTACCCCTCTCTGATAGCCGCCAGTTGTATCGAGTCTCTATAGGTTGTTTAGTGCATGCTGCCGCTGCCGCTTCAGTCCACCATACCTATGTAGGCGAGGACCGCCGAATTCTAGCCTCGCCGTGTACTGGCCTCAGTACTGACCGCTCTCTCTTTTTCCTTTGCCCCTTGTCGGCACCCCTTTTGTTTAAGCAGGTTTGAGCTCGACGTCGTTAGCAGGGTTACCCTTCCGGCTTGGCCTGGGCAGGGTTATGGACGCCATTGGTTATTCTTCAGGGCTCTTAGCCCCATTTGCTTCTTGTCCGTAGTCGGACGCCCTATCATTTTCAAGGTGATTTGGATCTTTGTACCGTATATCTGTATTCTTGACTCATTGAGTCGCTGTTGTATATATACCTGTTCTGTGGGTCCCATCGAGGACTGTTGTGTAATGTTATTACTTCGTTTTCCACCCGCACGAAAGTGCCTGGTGGGCACCTTTGAATCGTTTCTATGCGGGTTTGGCGGGAATCGCTAAAACTTGCATAGGGCCGATTCTGAGGGTGTTACAGCAAGCATCTTCATCATCTTCGATGAATTTAAACTCTTTTAACAATTTCATCATGGTGAAGATTCCAACTCCGCTATGCTTACTTCAACTATTGAAGTTTACATGCCCTTTCAGCACCCTTTGAATTAACAAAACCCTTTGGACCATGTCATGTACATGTCCTAGGTTACCGTTCTATTAGAAGAACCTTGTTTTGTTTATTCAACTACCATATACCAAATTATATGTAGTGGTTGCTACATTAATCCGCCAAGACTATATATCGCTATGAAAGATCAAATCTTGTCATAGTCAACTCCTTGAACATTGTCGTAAACTTCTTTCCGACATGTCGACTATTTCATAGATGTTAAACATCCATGTCTTATTTCTTTATAGATCCAAACACGACCGATAGGCTTCACGCCTTTCCGGAGGGTCTTCCAAGTTCAGAAACTTGTTTTCTCGTGTATGGATACTATCACGGATTCTATGACTTCTAGTCATTTTATGGAGTCAGGGCCCATCATCGCTTCTTTGCATGTAGTCGGTTCACCATTGTCAAAACAATAACGACTTGCTTATCAAATCTTACTATTTGATTCTTACCGACCCACACGGTTCTATAGGAACTCTAATCTCCGAGACCACACCTTTTGTAATCACGAGAGCCATGAGCATTGTGGCCGCCACCGGGACACTTTCCAGCGCTGCGCTACTTAGCACATATAGCTAAGGTTCAACAACCTTATCAAAGTTCTATTGTCCTCCCACTTAACTTTTCACGAAAAATTCTTTCTCAAGAAACTTGACGTTCCAAGTAACAAACTCTTTTGTCCTCGGTGTTATGGAGAAATTCCCAACAAATTCTTTGGGATAACCTACAAAGACATGCTCATCCGACTTTGGTTGTAAACATTTTACTTATGCATAGCATACCAAAATTTAAGAAAAGACAATTCGGGTTTTATCCCAAACCATAACTCATATGGTGTCATTTTAATGGATCACGATGGTGCTCTTTTCAGTGTAAAAGCGGTAGTCTCTAAAGCTTCAATCCTTAAAACATAATGGCAGTTTTATAAATGACACCCTTGATCTTACCATGTCAAACATGGTTTGATTTTCTCTCTCGAATATGCCATACTCCTATGGTTTATCGGTAAACACAAATCATGGAACAATTCCTCAAGTCTTAGGTGTTTTTGCTAAACATGTAACTCAAATATCTTCCTTTATGATCGAACCATAAACTCTTTATTTTCTTGTTACAATGATTTTCCACTTCATCTTGAAAGTCTTTGAACAATTTTCAAATGTTTCATACTTCTTCCTTATTAAGTAAATATACAGATATATTCACTCAAATTTTCGGAGAAAGCATATGAAGCAAAAAGATCCATCGCATATGGCTACACATAATGGACTATGCACATCAGCATGCACAATTTCCAATAAGATAGTCATCCGTTCCTCTCTGGCCTATGGACGGAGTTTCAATTATCTCGAGGAAAGTCTCACATGCGTCAATTGATCAAAATCAAAGGCTCCAAAAATCCATCAACATGGAGTTTCTTCATGTTTTCTTTCAAATATAATTTAAACAGCGATGTCACTTCATAAGTGATCTTTCAATCATTTGTCTTGCGACATTTTAGCAATAGTGTTTATGGATGTGACTTCTCCAACTAGACTTGTAAAAGTTCATCCATCCTTTATGGAATACGGTAATTATTTGAACAACCATTGTTCTCATGATACCGGAACAAAATAACAATTATTTAAACAAATCTTGAAGGCTTGGTTTGATGACAACGAAAAACACAATAACACTTTATTTGTTTTCGATGAACATCATCACTCATTCTCTTGCTGGTTACTTAGGCCATTGTAGTTCATGAATTGCGTTGTCCTGTATGACACTTCATACCAACCAATTCAGTATCCAATACCTAAGAACCACATTGTTTAACAAGCAAGGAATATAGCCATAACACGTATATCTTCTATATACCTAAGTTGGACATCTCCAACCTTTTATTTTCTGCCAAATATTTTATAGATTCTCTTTCAGCAATTCCTTTTCTTTTAAAAGAATCTATCAACATCAATAGTGGTGTCATCAACATGACACATGGTACAAAGCGTATATAGTCAAATACTAATACCTTTGGACTTGCACTTTGAAGTGGATCACCATCATCAAATGTTTGGTGTTCTTTCAAAAATCCATTCTTTAGTAATCTATTAGTGTAGTAAACATTTTACTTACATCTTATATTCATCCTTATCATGACAACTTTCATGATCAAGCTACTATAGCTTATAAGGAAGAATCACGAGTATAATATCAGTTCCCAAAACCTTTTTGGTAGATTCGAATGCCTAACATCTCCATCCTTCACAAATTCTCATACAATATGAGAACATGTATTTTGCTAAATTATACTCTATCATAATGCAACCAAACACATTGTTTTAGATATCACAATATCTTTCACACATGATGGTTTCTGAAACAATTTCCAGCTCCAATATAATCTTGATATTAAAACAACTTTTTGAATATCAATAATCATGGAGGCAAACATGATACTTTAGATACTAACATTGGAATTCTTACTCTTGATTTAATACTACTTATTAAACTTCATGGAGTAAATAGAGTTTGCTGAAAGTTTGCAATAGGACTTATAAACTTTAAATTGACATTCAAAACAATACGATACCAGTTCGTAAAGTAAATATCTAGAATTCTTTAGTTCTATTATCTCAAATAAAAACTAAGCATAAGGTAGTGAACAGATGCGAATGACTACAACAAATTATGCAAATTCACTTTGATTTAGTTTATGACAAATTGAGTTCGACTAATCCAAATTAGAAATGAACTCCCACTCAAAAACGACATCCCTCGTGCCTTTTTGGTGATTACATGAACCAAATCCACTACACCAAGTCCGATCATCACGTGAGTTGGTGTAGCTTCAAAGGCGAGCATCAATATGGTCATCACATCAACTATATGACTCATGCTTAACCTTTCGGTCCGTGTTCCAAGGCCATGTCTGTACATGCTAGACTCGCCAAGTAAGAACCTTAGTATTCGCGTGTGTAAAACTGTCTTACACCTGTTGCATGAAAGCGTAGAGTTGAGAACACCCGATCATCACGTGATGTCTCGAAACACGATCCATAGAACGGTGCATACTTAAGGAAGAACACATTTTATCTTGATATTTAAATGAGGGATCATCTTACAATGCTACAGAAAGCGCCAAACTAGCAGTATAAAATGCTAACATCTAATGTGTAAAGTGAGATGATATGGTCCATGCATTTGATCTCTATCATTTGCATCGTGGTATGATCTCTATCATTCCTTTGTGTGTAAGGCCAAGGTCTATGGAATTTACACGTTGAATGTGTTGTAAGAGTATCTATCATACATCTACTTACAACAATACCATATCAAGACACTAGCCCAGCAACGATCTAAACTAGACGCCTCTAATTTATCAATTGCAATTTTACGTGGCTTAGGGCTTTCGGAGATAGAACCGTTCTTACCTACGAACATGAACCACAACGAGGATAACTAAGTTATTAGCAACTCGTTGTAAATCGGATATTGACTATAGTAGGAGAGACAGACACCTGCCAGCCACTTATGCAAAACAAGTTGCATGTCAATCGTGGAACCGGTCTCATGTACGATGACATATAAGGTTGGTCCGGGCCGCTTCATCCCACTATGCCACCAATATCCAAAATACATGAAAGAAGCAATAACATGATCATCATCGCCCACATATAAACATATGTGTACTACCCGTGCAAAGCACCTACGCATAAACCTGGCTCTGATACCACTGTTGGGTCCGCAGCATAGAAAACAAAAAATTTCCTACGGTGTGAACTACACGCCAAGATCTATCTACTAGGTACAAAGCAACGGGTGGACATACATCCAACAAGAACTTACCCTCGTAGACAACGAGCTTTGTTAACGAGTAGGAACTCGTGGTTGATGTAGTCGTACACTTGCCAATCTCAAGATCGTGATGAAGTCCAGCAGGTCCGGCTCCAGCACGTCCATCAGATCCAGCTCCAGCACCACCAAGTCCAGCACCGCAAAGCAGCGGTGCATCCGTGATCGCACACATGTCCGGTACCCCGACAACCTCCGTCCCTCGCTCCAGCAAAGCAGCGGAAGCAGCAACTCCTTTCCAGATAAAGCCACCGGGAACATGTATCTCGCTAATCCGAGACCATGGGAAAATAATACTAGAGGGGGAGAGATCCTTCACAAGGAGGTGTGTGTGAGAAGTGAGGAGAGGGGGGCCTTTTATAGGAGGAGGGGAGGGTACCCCTCCTTCATTGCCGGCGCATGGGGGAGGTGACCCTTCACCTCCTCCATTCATGTGGTGGTAACCCCTCCACATTAAAATGCCCCTTCACATTCTCTTTTAAAGTCTCCACTTTAAATGCATTAAATTTCTCCAAATTTAATGCTCTCTCATTTAATAAAACTCTTTTATTATTTTTATTCAGATTTTTGTTAATTACTTTAATTAACAAAGATTCACATAAAACCCCCTGCAACATTTCAATATTACATGCAGAACCAATTTCAGCATTTTCACCCGAAACAGTTTCGGTGTCTATTGAAATAATTCCAGCGCTTTCTTAAATCTTTATCTGAAACATATTTGCTCCAAATGGTGTCGGTATCCCTTAAGTGTGTCACCCTACGGTTCGCGAATAATGCAGACATGATCGAGACCCCTCTCCGATCAATAATCAACAGCGGGACCTGGAGATCCATACTGACTCCTACACATTCAACGATGACTTCTGTGATCGTGAGAACCTTTAACGCTAGTAACTAAATCCCTTTGTCCCACGATATATTACATGTCCGAGATTCGATCATCGGTATCTCCATACCTAGTTTGATCTCGTTACCGACATGCACTCTTTTCTCGTTCCCGTGATATAACATTCTAGTGATCACATCACTTGCTTGCAAGCTATTTCAATGTGATATCACCGAGAGGGCCTAGAGTATATCTATCCATCATCGGGATGGACAAATCTCACTCTTGATCCGTGAGCCTCAACATAACACCTTCGTAGCACTTAACCCACCTTTATAGTCACCCTGTTATGGTGTGACATTTGATGTTATCAAGATACTCTTCCGGTGTTAGCAATTAACATGATCTCATGGTCTAAGGATAAAGATTACTTCGTATGATATTATAGCAATATAAACATAATGACTTTGATCGTAATGCTATACTTCGGATGAATGTTCATCACATCATTCCACCAATGGCGTGACCTTGTTATTAACAACATCCAATGTCCATGATCAGAAAACCTTGATCATCTTGTTAATCAACAAGCTAGCCTATAAGAGAGGCATAACTAGGAACCCTTTTTGTTTATTAAACACACATGTATTGATGTTTCCGATCAATACAATTCTAGCATGTAAAATAAACATTTATCATAAACATGGAATAAGATAATAACCACTTTATTATTGCCTCTCGGGCATATTCCCTTCAATGCACTGATACATTACAAATGTATCTATAATTTTTGATGCTTGGTTTTATCCACTTTCTTGTGTTTTGTCCACACTTTGGAGTACTTTTCATATGATTTCTTAGACTAACCTATTAACAAGAGCCAAAGTGCCAGCTGCCCGTTTTCTGCTGTTTTTGGTTCCAGGAAAGTCAGAAAATGAATATTTTCGGAATTGGACGGGACAAAAGCCAAAGTGCCTATTTTTCCGAAAGTCATTAGATGCTAGAATACGAGACGGGGAGGGGCCAGAGGGCGGCCACACCACCTGGCCACGCGACCAGGCTTGGCCCGCGCCAGGGGATGGTGTGGCCAGCCCAGGCACCCCCTCGGCCTCTCCTTACGCCTATATATTGCCCTCGGGACGAAAACCCTAAGTGCCCGATCAAAAAATCCACGAAAGAGTATGTAGCCGCCATCATCTCCATCCCTATACCAGGAGGGATCTGAAGCTCTTCCCGGCACCATGTCGGAGAGGGGAATTCACCCTGGAGGCCTTCTTCATCACCATGCAAGCCTCCGGTGTGATGCGTGAGTAGTTCATCCTTGGGCTACGGATCCATGTAGTAGCTAGATGGCTAGTTCTCCTCCTTTGTGCTTTCATGTCTAGATCTTGTGAGCTCCGTTCATGATCAAGATTATCTATTTGTAATTCTGCATGTTGTGTTCGCGGGGATCCGATGAATATTGAGATGCTATTTCAGATTGATTATTGATTCTATCATGCTTTGTTATTTGTGATCTTGCATGCTTTCTATTGTTAGTAGCTATCTTGGCCAAGTAGATGCTAGCAACTCCAAGAGTTAGTATTTATGTTCGATAGTGGGTTCATGCCTTTGGTAATCTGGGGAAGTGACAGAAATCTCTAAGGTACTAGATGTGTTGTTGCTACTAGGGAGAAAACAACAATCCTTTGTTCATAGAACAATCGTATTGTTTACTTTATATGCAGTTCGTAAAGCAATAATCTGTTGCTTGCAACTTAATACTGGAGGGGGTTCGGATGATAACCTGAAGGTGGATTATTAGTCATAGATGCAGTTGGATGGCGGTCTATGTATAATGTTGTAATGCCCAATCAAGTCTCAAAGGAGTCAAGATGATTAGTATATGCATGTATTGCTTTCTCGATGTTTGTTAATTGCCCCGCTGTAATTTGTTCACCCAGCATGTTATCTATCTTAAGGAGAGCCACCTCTAGTGAACTATGGATCCCGGTCCTTGTCTTTTACATTCAATCTACAATCTTTTACTGCTTTGTGTTTACTTTCTGCAAACTATTACTTCTTTCCATTCGATACGTTTAATCCTTTGTTTTCTGCAAAACACGGTGAGATTGACAACCTCATCGCAAGTTGGGGACAAAGTTCTGTGGTTGTGTTGTGCAGGTCTCCACATTGCTACTAGCACCGGTAGTGCGCCCTGCCAAGGCTCAGCTAGCAACACCTTTGGGGTGTTTCCTTGCTCCTACTAGTTCGATTAAACCTTGGTTTCATAACTGAGGGAAACTTGCTGCTGTGCTCATCATACCTTCCTCTTGGGATTCGCAACAAGCTCTACATCAACACCGCACCAGCACTTTTCTGGCGCCGTACACTGAGCCATCATGCACCCTCCGATTTTCCATCTCCCGCCATCCGGCCTCATCCTCTTGCACACACGTCGTCTCCGCTTTTTGCAGCATCGTGGTCTGGCTCCACGGGAACGGCTGAATCCAGCGTTCCCCTCAGGCTTGGCCCGGAGCTGCTTTTACTACCGCACTGGCCACAATGCATGCCCAGCCTAGGATACCGATCACTGGATTTTTCCATCCCTAGGGCCTGTTTGGAGGGGATGTGGACTACTAATCATGTTGTAAATGGTTGTTGCTCTGCTTGTTGTGGCCCTGCTCTGCTGCCAGTGAGAGATCCAAAGAAAGAGAGAGGTTGAGCACCTCAGGTGCGGCGTGTGAGAGATTGGTACGGTTGTGTGCACTTTGTTGTTGTTGCTCATTGCTAGCTTCTTGTGTTTATTTTGCTGTGGATTGCTAGACATGTGTTCTTTGCCTTAACATGTTATCTGATAGGACGTTGTTCTTGTTGGATTATTAGGCATGATTCCACAATTAATTTCAGAATAAAAATCATGACAACAGCAACTACAATCACATGAAACACTAACATATTAGATGTATTAATCAACATGAAGAGTAGTAGTGCATACGCAATAACAGCCAAAGTATAGCAACAACACGGATCACGGTGTATGTACTGATCGGTTGCTGATGTTGTCGTTGTTGGTGAGGAGTTTGTTGTAGCCTATCAAAGAAGATGGTGCTGAAGACAAGTCGCCCGTGAACCAGGAGATCGCTTAGGAAGACGAGTCATGATGATGAACTTGAGCAGTCGCGCAGAGCGCTTCCCAAAAACCTTATTCGCCCTTTCTCGTATAGGATTGCAAAAGCGAGTGGTTCTGGAGACCCGCTCTCCCGTCTGCTAGTGCATGACGGCGCACGAGATGGAGTAGACTACGGTGGTGGCGCAAACAGAGAGGAGGCAAAACCCTACATTGGTTTGCGGTGTGTTTGGGTGGAGACCGCACATGCGCTTATATAGAGTAGCTCGAGAAATCCCGCACAAGACACGTGTACCAAGCCCACATCGCACACGTTCAAGCCAGTTACAAATAGCCCATGATCCGGGAGCGATCTGAACCCACTAACTGTTGACACGTTTATCAAAACTACACCAGTTTTCCCAAGCAGTAAAATAAACCTCGGCTCGACGAGATTCCTGCAACCCACAACCCACGGCGTGCGCGTGTAGCACTTCTCTCTCTCACTTACAAAGTGGTGAGACACTCCACCTTATACGGTGGTGCAACTCTACTCGACCTTTTCATGCAAGACTAAACTTTAGCTCCCACTCCACTCACATGTGAGCTGCCACCAAATTGGACTACATCACATATGGGCTTCCACACACATGGGATTTGAGATTTAGGGAAAATCTAAAATCTAGCATGGTTCCAAAGTATTGGTCCATTATTTCTAACAATCCCCCACCAGATCTCAAATGTCCATTTGAAGATTTGCCGATCCTCGCTTCTTGTTTATATACCAGTATTTCAGCAGAGACTGTTAAGTTGAACTTCCACCTAGAATCTTGAGCTACGTCTATCAGCAACCTAAATAATGGATGGATCTTGAATTGCAAGTTTGGTGCTAATAGATTTTACTCAAAATCATAACTAGTACCTGGCTGCCAGTAGCCTACTTCGTGGGTTGGAGCATATGTGTCATAGTTCCTAGTCTCTTCATGAGTTTACTAGAGATCACCCAAGTCTCATAGACCGTGACATATATAGTCGAGCTCATATAGGTATGTTCTTTCAAGAATGCCATGTAAGACAATACCTTTGCTAGTTATAGCCGACAGAAACACATTAAGGCATGTTGCCAACCTATCTTACAGATTTTGAGAGTCATGCATCTTCACATAGAGAGGGTTACAAAATTCTCTCCTCAGTCAAACCACTAGCTTGTTCTTCCTAGGTCCTAATTCACGGGATCTCTGATCACATAGGCTGGGTTACCACTATGGTGTAAATCCATGGGTCTCAACCCCATCTCCCTCGATTAATTTTCTATCACATTATGTGATAGTCTCTTTGTAAAGATGATGAGGACATCCCTACTACTGCTACACCCACTGCACCTACAACACCATTCCAAGGTCCTCTAAAAAGAGCTCAGGCATGTCTACTTAATTATCATTTACTTTCGTTTATAGGAACTCTTCCTAATATATATCAGAATATGATGCTGCCTAAATCAGATATGTTCATGTTACTTAGGAATGATTGACCTAGTAAGCAAAGACAAGAATGATAACTAGTGGAGCATGATCATGCATGCAGACGACAATAATCTTGTGAGGATTGAAGATGCCGCTACGGGTGAAGATTTCAAAACTTTGAAGCCACCATAATTAGAGATGAAGGGATGGCCAAACCAAAACATTGCTACTTCATAATGCTGTCCATATAGTCGTATGGCGATGCATCACCTCTTATTTATGGGTCAAGCCCATGTAATTTTCGTCCACATTATTAGGCTGAATTTTGAGAGTTTATATATGTGGAGGAAACCAACTTAGGAAGGATTTTTGACCACCTCTCCGAAGGCTGGCCACATCCCCTTCGTCCCTCCATATAAACCTCTATTAGGTCATCATTTAGACTAAAAGTTAGCCATCATTGCAACTACGACATAGGCTTGAGTGTCGTAGAGGCTTATTATACAACGCACCTATATAGAATCCTAGATTTTCAATAAAGCTTTCATTTTTATTCACAATATCTTGATTCCAATATTAGTTCTTACGTGTTCTCGATTTAAGGTAGGAATTAAGACCATCGTTGGTCAGGCTGATCATGCTTCCACAAGATCAGTAACCTCCAGGAGAGTGTCCTAGCGATTGCATTGTCGCTCGTGCGCGCACGTATAGTCAGATCGTCAAGCCCGAACTCCACCCAAATCGAATTATCACCATCTCATCAAAATATCCGACACCTTTATCCTATCAAGTGGTATCACAGCTCAGGTTGCTCGATGAGATTTACAATTTTCATAGTCTAGATCTATTTTTACCTATAAACCACGAAAAAGCCAAAATACAATTAGATATTAGATCTACCTATCCCATAACTAATCTTCGCCTTGCATTGTCTTTTCAGTTTGCATTGTTGAATTTGTGTCTATATCTTCGCGTCGAGTTGCTTGTTTTAGTGTATCATCCCTTAAAGTTTTGAGTTCTGGTCACATTAGTCACCACTGTCGTGCTCGCAGATCACCTCCATTGCCATACTTCCGGCAACACATCCACCACCATATTATGCCGCCATATACTCTTGCCGCCACAAAACCCTAGATTTTGCCACCGCCTTCCTACCGCGACATGGATCCGATCTGTTTTCCTACCACGACACGAGTTTGAGTAGAGCTAGTTTTGTTATTTCCTTTGTTATCTTTCTTTTCTTCCATATTACTCTGTGTTGTAATCTAATTCCGTGAGTTAAAGTTTCGGCCGTAAGTCAAGGAAAGAAAAAAGTCTAGAAACGCCTCCGATTTTTTTCCGTCTATACTAGTTTTCGGCCTTGGGGATCATTTTTCTCCATCGACCGTTATAGAGACATCTTTTGGGCGCCTGCGTGCTTTCTAGAGCACGGTAGAAAAATTTCAGGGCTATACTATTTTTAGACCCCATGGATCAGTGTGAGACACTAGCCATCATAGTGATTTTGGACTTCTTGGTTCGCTTTTCAGGGCGCCATATCATCACACCATTGCTTGTTGTTCCGCGTCGTAACATCGATGGTGCTCTAAGATCGCGTATCTAGTACGGTCTAGCCTAGGACTAACGCAGTACCGTCGTTGAGCATCTTTTCAACATTGTATTGTTGTTTTGATAATTGCTAACCTCCCTTGCTTCCCAGAGCTCCACAGATTTTTCCACGTGCACTGTGTCGACTCCTGGTAATCGCTCGGTTCAATCTCGGGAACCACTGATCTTTGCGGTTGCACATCACCTTCCTCCTGTTTGGTAAGAATTTGTAAGAGGTTTGTATATTGCTTGACGGATTAAGTGTGCTTCCACTATATTCCCGTACTTCGTAGGCATATATACCCGTGCTTTTGAGAATTAAACATGGCAGGAACTGAGGATCAACCTATTGAGATGACAAACATGTCGAACAAAGAGATGCATGCTCACTTTACCAAGATTTTGGTAGGGCGTGCTCAAGACGTTGATTCAAGATTGACTGACTCGACATCAAGCTCGTAGACACCATCGACAAGATTGAAGGACTCGAGACATCCTTCAACGATAAGCTTGACGCCAAGTTTTGGGAGGTCCTGGATAGGTTACCTACACCTGCACCAACTACTGATGACATGTGTATGTCCTACGGGTACCCAGGATTAGCCTATGTGGTTCGGTCCAAGAGAAGCCCACTGTGTAAACGAATCTCATGAAGATTTGGGTGGCCCAAGCCCGTGGAGGTGCGAATCCTTGGAGGACACGACAAAGGATAGATAGGAAGTTTAAAGGGTAAAACCTTAATCCGTAACTGACTTGCTTTGCTATCCTGAGACCTAGCCTCCTTATATAATGGCCAGGAGGGAGCAGCGAGTAGGACATCACCAAACCCTAGTTCATACACTGCCAGATTGCATCTGCGCACCTTGTAATCTTTGATTCCATCGATAATCAAGAGTAGACAAGTAGGAGTAAGGTTTCCCTCCGGGGGCCCGAACCTGGGTAAACTTCGTGTCCCTGATTTGCTTGCCTATTAGCCGAACTAAGCTTCTAGCACTCCCCTCTTCCTCAAACCCAAGTCCATCAACCATGAGCATTGATGTGTTAACCCCACATCCTCAATGACATTTACCCGACCACGTGGGACATGCGCAACGCATTCCACACGTGGGCCACCATGTTGCTGGTTCGTCTGCTGCTGCTACGACTGCACCACCTCCAGCTACCACTAATGTAGCAGTTGCACCCACGACGGCCCCGCTACCGCTACTAACACTTTTGCGAGATATGAAGAGGATTATGAGTACGAGTATGGAGACAAGAATGCGTTTGACGAGCATGCCGAACAACCAGAAGGCTGCCTCCGATATTACTACCGTAACGCTCGACCACTGGTACATAATGATGATCATGTTGAAGTTTAAATTAAATATTTCACCTTTTGAGGGTAGATATAATCCTGAAGCATATCTTACATGAGAATTGGAAGTAGACCAATATTTTGCATGTTTAAGATATCCTGAACATATGCTTGTTAGTGTTTATACTTGCGAGTTTACAGATTTTGCTTCACTTTGGCGGTCTGAATATTGCCACTTAAATCCTGCTAATATTTCTAATACTTGGACTGTTTTAAAAACTACTATGCATATTCATTTTGTGCCTTTAACTTACGAATGAGATTTGCTAAAGAAATTGACTCGTTTAGAACAAGAAAAAAATTCTGTAGAAAGTATTACCAGGAGTTGCAAACTAGGATGGTTCTTTGTGGTATTGTCAAAGATAAGGAACAAATGCTTGCATGTTGCTTTGATGGTTTAAATAAGGACATTCAAAACATCGTAGACTATAAGTAATATACTAACATCACTCATTTGTTTCATCTTGCTTGCAAAGCTGAATGTGAAGTGCAGGATCATCAACCACCGCAGAGAAGGACGAATAATTCTGCATGTCGTACATCGCCATGGACGTCATGACAATTAGCGCCTCCTTCTTGTGGTACGCCACCAGCACCTACCACGTCCAAAGCCACCACGCCTATATCAAGAACGCTTTCGGCTGCTCCTCCGCTGTCGTCCAATGGCCATGCTCGTAGTTCTTTATATGGTCTTGATGGGTAAGACAAAGGCAATGCCGTAAATGCTATGGATATGGTCATATTGAGAGGATGTGTACAACACAACGTGTTATGATAGTGCGTGAAGATGGTGAATATGATTCGGCAAGTGACTTTGATGACGATACATTGGCTCTTATTGCTGCACGTGTTGGAGATAATTCTAACTCTGAAAAAGAGATGGAGGTAATGGGAGCTAAAACAGCTGATCAATACAAGAGTTTAGTTACACAACGTGTTTTGAGTGTGAAATTGAGCAAAACTGAGTATGATCAACACCACAATATTTTCCAAACAAGAAACGCTATCAAGAAACAAGCTATACTGATAATTATTGATGGAGGGAGTTATAATAATCTGACTAGTGTTGACATGATGAAGAAGCTTACTCTCCCAACAAGACAACACACACATTCATATTACATCCAATGGTTTGAGAGTTCTCGTAAGATCAAGGTAACAAGAACAGGGCGCGTGCATTTTACTACTGGTACATATTCTGATTTTATTGATTGTACAAGCTTGTTTTTTTAATTAGTAGACCTTGGTAATTTGATATTATAGATATTAAAACTATTCACTATTCTCTTATGCATAATGGAAAGAAAATCAATCTCAAACCTATGATTCCTGAACACATTTTAAATGAGCCTCTGGAATTTTAGAAATTATTGTAATATATTAAATGGGCTGGACCATCTTAGAAAAAATTCCAATAGCTCACTCATAAAAATTCTCTGTTGGGAACATGTACAAGTTAATTACCCTACTTGTATTATCCTTAATCCTCTAAAATAAACTTGTATTATCCTTAAGGTGAAACATTGGCGGGCGGCGCGTGGATGGAGGGCTAGTCGTGGCGGCGCGGGCTCGTCTGGGGCTCGACCTGGGCCACCAAGGAGGTGCTATGGTGGCGGTGATCTTCTGGCCCTTTCGCATAGCGGCTACCTAGGTTCGCTCTGGTTGTTTTCTACAACTATCTCGCGGGAAGTGGTGATGATCCGGACGGCGGCTTTCGTCACGGCGATGGGGAGTCTAGGCATGGATGGGGGAGGTTTCGCTTGTTGATCATCGGGAGCGTGAGGTGGGAGAGGAGGTGGGGTGGTTGTGTTGGTCCCTGTTTGGGCGGGCGTGTGGTCTGAGACTCTCCGTTGGGCAAAAGCCTTGTCCTGGCAGCTGGCCAGGTCCGACGACGGTGACGTCCGTGGGCGTCGCATCCTTCTTGAAGTCGTCATCGAAACGGGTGTTTCTTGCTCCTCCGCCCGGGCTCTCCGGGGGAAACCCTAGATCCCTCACAGGATCAGGCGTGGGCGGCGTTCTTGTGTCATTTTGCCTCTTGGGGCCTCGTTTTGGACGTCCACCGGATTGTGGGATCTGTGGTTTGTTTTGGTGGTTTGGCGGAGGCGGGTTCGTCTTCGGCCAGGTAGGAGCGCGGTCGTGGGGCCGGCCTGGTAGTTTGGAGCGGTGGCTCCGGTCTTTCGCCTCCGCCTGTTGCGTTGAGATGTGGTGTCGACCTGTTTGGTCGTTCACCCGTGTGGAGCGCAGCCTCGGGGCTAGCATGTGGTGTTTGTGTTGCATCGGTTTTTCGGCCAGTTTTCCTTATAAACGGGCCAGTTTTTTTTGAAAGGCAAAACTCGTTAAAAAAACATTGGCGTGCTCCGACACAGCATGCTACATATGGTAAGCACACTTTGCACTCAAGCGATGTCACGCATAACAGAAACGGTTCTTGACGCCGAAATTACGATGCCTCCAGCGACGTTGCTCTAAAAGACAACCGTTTGTGTACTCTAAGTGAATGGAGACTCAGGTACAAGAATGGACAAGGAAGAAGCAAACTGTGCCAAAATCTCGATCAGCGCCAGGGCCAGGCAGAGATGATGGCAGGCCCGCTCACCTGCTACGGATACTTCTTCTCTGCCTCAGCATCCTCCTACGCGTGACCGCCCCTGCACACGACTCTTCCCGCGACGACTTCCTGCAGCCCCACAACGCCGCGCGCGCGGAGGTCGGCGTCCGGAAGCTCTCGTGGAACGCCACCCTCGCCGCGTACGCCCGGAGGCACGCCGAGAGGAGGAAGATCGAGGGCTGCAAGATGGCGCACTCGCGCGGACCCTATGGGGAGAACATCTTCTGGGGCAGCGCCGGGCGGCGACGGTGGACCGCGGCGGACGCGGTGGAGGCGTGGGTCGAGGAGCGCGCGGACTACGACTGCGCCAAGAACGTTTGCAAGCGGAAGCGCGTCTGCGGGCACTACACGCAGGTGGTCTGGGCGCGCACGAAGCGGCTCGGGTGCGCGTCGGTGACCTGCGACGACGGCGGCGGCACGTTCATCACGTGCAGCTACGACCCGCCGGGCAATGTCCGCGGGAAGGCGCCCTACCGTGGTTGCGGGGACGAGCACAGTGTGCTTAGCATGAGCGCATGACTGAGCTAGTGCATGTTTGGTCTCATCAGATAGTCGGAGCATGGCTTGCCTAGTAATTCCACTGTCTAATCATCGTCTCTCTTTACCGATGAGTGCAAATGGAGTGTGTTTTGTCAAACCAATAATGTGACATCACATCTAACTATCAAAGCAAAATTGCTGTTGTCACATAGACGAGACAAGTAAACATTTACTTTTGATGTTTTTTATTTGCGAAATCTTTTACTTTTGATGTTATGCACGAGGACGGACATATGGCTCCGGGCTCCTGAAGTTTTAGAAGATGCAAAATCTGTATCGAAAAGTTTTAAAATAATATAATTGTATTAGAAGTTGTTCTTTTGCATGTTAATAGAAAAGGTTGTCCTTCTGGTTTTATTATGGAATGGCTGCCTCACGACTGGTTGGTTGTTCCCTTTGCCAACCATTATTTTTCGCCTAGATGGCTGGAAAAGTGAAGAGAGGGCCTCCTAGCGTCGCCACACCCCGACGATGGTAGGGAAAACCCTAGATGTTACCTCCAACCAACCCACCCAAACAAGATGACAAACATTTTAATACGTCCTCGAATCATTCTGAAATAACTGCAACTTGTCTTTTTCTTATAATTTTCAATTCTTCCACTACTAGAAAGAAGGGCTTCACTTCGGCCCCGATTCTGGGTCTAGTCCCGGGTGCGTTACGGGCCGGGACTAGTGCTAACACCAGTCCCGGTTCATTCCGGCTCTAACAGCTAGGAGACTGGGGCAACTCTAGTCCCGAGTCGTTCCGGACCTCTAGTCCCGGTTCTTGATACAACCTAGGACAAGAGGTCTCACGCCAGCCAGGTTCCGGACCTCTAGTCCCGGTTCATAATACAAACCGGGACTAGATGTCGATCACTAGTCCCGGCTCATAATACAAACCGAGATTATTGGTTTCTCTATATAATTCAGCTTTGTTCGTGCCCGAGCCCATGGCCATTTTTCCTCCAAGCAAGCTGAGTTCATATCCATTTTTTCTCCAATATTTGTCAAGATTTGGTGGCAACCTCTAAATCCAAGGTTTTGAAAGGTTAGCAAATTAATCCTTTCATCTTTCTTTGTTAGTTTAGCTCAATGTTCTAGAAGTAGAGAGGTGTTTCATGCTCTAGAAGTAGAGGAAATTTTAGATGTGTAATTTTAGGCAAATTTTGATTCGGCAAAAAGTTACTGAAAATTGAAATGTGCAATTTTACAGTTTCAGAGCTCAGAATGGAATGAGATTTTCACTGGTAGATCAATAATTAAAAACTCCATATTTTTTATGTTAATTGTTTTGTCCAATTTAAAAGCTGATGCATGTAAAATTTTCAAAATTATTATTTTTAGATTTCAACAAGTAAATGAAGTGAGAAAATAGGATTTTTATTTAAATAGTGTTGCTCATTAAATGCTCTAGAATCTCACATTAACTTGTTAGTTTACATATGTGTAGATGTTGTTTACTTATTAGTAACCGATCAAAATAAGTATGGAGTAGAAACTTTTTAAATTAGTGACTAATTTTTTTTACAATAATAACAATTGGTCACTGATCTCTATTCATGATGTTGCGTAATGGTTTTTGATATGCGTATACAATAATGCAGATAGTCCGGAAATGGATGTACGGTAGTGACCGACACGCCGGCGAGTTCATTAATGGCGTCAATGAATTCCTCCGTGTGGCTGATGCGAACAAGCATAATGGTTTTGTATTCTGTCTATGTAGTGTCTATAAGAATCAGAAGGATTACTCTGACTCAAAAATCCTTCACATCCACTAGTAGAAATCAGGCTATTAGCCCCGGTTCGTAAGGACCTTTAGTCCCGGAATATGACCCGGGACTAAAAAACGGGACTAAAAGTCCAAGTATTAGCCCTGGTTCTGTTACGAACCGGGACTAGAGGTCCACCACGTGGCCCCGCGAGGCGTGCTAGGCTGGAGGACATTTAGTCCCGGTTCGTAACACGAACCGGGACTAAAGGTTTCCTGTCGCGGTAGCGTTTTGGGCCATTTGGATGCCGCGGCAGGAGATGGGGTTTTAGGGTTTTGTGTTTTTCTTTTCATTTTGTGTTTTGTGTTCAATTATTTTTCTTTCTGTGTTTTCATTAGAAACAAGCTTTCGTATACATAAAGAACACTACTACACAGTACTTGTACACATTGATGCAATATATAATATAATTTACATGGAGTCCTAACTGGGTCCAGAGTCTGTCTATTTGATTACATGGAGATCATTACATGGATGTTTTAGGGTCTATCTAGAGAGAATTCTCCGCGTGGGTCTATGACCTCGTCGACAAAAAATCCAGCAAATTTCTCTTGGATTGCTATTAGGCGGTCCTCTGGTAGGAGCTTGTCCCGCATCGCGTCCAACTAGAAAGAAGGAGATCGTATGAATTAGACTCAACACAACTTTTTGTAATTAAAATAAAGGGTGAATATATTATTTATTTACTCGAACATTTTCCAAGGGCTTCTCAATAGTGATGTGAATGAACTCGCACACGTAGAATCTACATAGATTAGTCCCCTGTGGCTTCCGCGGGTACTTTAAAAGAATATAATTCAATCAAATAATAACTCTAGCATGATAAATGCACATAAACTAGAATTAAATAGATGTGCGGACTTAGCTCGTACTAGTTACCGAGACCGATTTAAAAAATAGTTCCTCACGCCATTGACCGTGGATCTTGTTCTTGAACCATGTCCAAACCCTACCCGACAAAGAAAATGAATGTATGAGTTAATAACTACTTGATATCCCAGAAAATGAACGAAAGAAATCGATATAGTGCGATAATAGTTGAAATTACCTATGGAGCATATCGATAATGCCATGGTAGTCTTCAATATCTTTGTTTAGTAAGTCCATGATGTGAACTCTTCCCAAGTCAACTGAAATGCTTAGAAGAATCCAGTGGTACCTACGCAAGGTTTACATACGTCAGTAACTCATCATTTACATTGAACATCGAGTAAGCAAAAGTTAATGTGTACAAGAACTCACTTGCCGTCATGGTAAGGAAATAGTATTTCATTACAAAAATGCTGGTTCGTGAGAAACCGGAACAAGTTTGCTCGGTCTCCAGTGGCTTATCCTTTAGCATAGCTCCATTAACTCGATGTGGGTCAATGAACCCATATCCATTGATAGCCTTTCTTTTACATTCGAGAATATTCATTCTGCATGATTATATATAGCGTACAAAAGAATATAGTGAGTATACTTACCGGCAATGAATTGAACAAGCTGAGACAGAGACTTAATTACATAAATAAAGTAACCACTTACAGACAATAGCAACTGAGGATAGATTTGTCGAGTTCCTTTAGATTGAATAACTGAAACAATTCTGTAAATTCAACAGGGACCCCATCTTCAGCGAAGTAATGCGATTTTCGAACTTTCAGTATGAGCCAATATCGCTCTTCTTTTGATGCTTTCATGTACCATTCATGGAATCGTCACATTTTTGTTAGCATATCTCGAAGCCTCTCAGAATTGACCAGAGGCTCCCCGTGAACAAATTTGGGTGCTACCTCAGCCTTGGGCATATCGCCGTGAAGAATGTCATGAATAGACATATTACATTGCTCGGCCAATATCTTAGACGTTTCCGGATCCATAAGTTCTCCCTCATATAGTTGAGGTTCGGGTATGTTCACCTGGAGTGGGGGGAGCAATTGATTTGCTTGTTTCCCCAGCTGGGGAACGTCTCTTTTGGTTCTTCGGCTACCACTCGATTGTTTTGCTTATTTTCCCAGCTGGGAGACGTCCGTTCTGATGCTTCCGCTACCACTCGATTGTTTTGCTTGTTCCCCCTGCCGGGGAACCTCTTTTGTGATGCTTCCTCTATCGCTTGATCTCTTTTGTTTCAATGTCTTCTGGAGACATCGTGTATAGTCATCTGGCGCATTTAACTGAGCTTGGGATGGTTGCGTCAGTAATTTACTAAAGTGCTCTGGTTTCTGGTTTTATTTGGACCTCTGGCTCAGGTTGTTTCTTTTTAAAATGAGCATCCACTTCGGCCCATACGACCGCATCGGTCTCCTGATCAGCCAGGTCGTAAGCCCTCTTGGGAGGAACCGGTGGTACTCTTGGGAGGGGCAACAACTGTCGCTTTTGGCACCGGTTATCGCTCGACGGAGCGGTGATATTCTTCTGCTTTTGGCCCTTAGTGGGTGGAGGCGGCTATGTAGATTGAGATGGACTCATGTTGGGGTCATGGATTGGACTTGGATGTGGACTTGTACTGGGAGGAGACGGTTGCCTTGGAGGTGATGGATTGTTTCTCGGTGGAGAAGGTGGCCTTGGTGTCGAGCCTGGAAACTTGATGTATTCTTTTTTCCAAAGAATGAAGCCACTCGTGACTTCTCCCAGTGTCGTCTCCCCTTCACCTCCAGGGATGTCAAGCTGTAATGACTGACACATCGGTTGAACTTCATCCACACCGACACGAGCATAGCTAGCTAGAATCGGATTGCAATGGTAGGTCGCTCCCGGTGTAGAAGGTAAAGCAAAGCCGACCGCCATCTTCATGGATATATTCTTCAGTTCAACATGCAACTCACAACTAGTCTTCTCCTTAATTGCATCCACGGGGTACACATCCATCGTTACATCATTACCGTGGCCCTCCGTGGAAGCCACACTGCTTTTTCGTTGCGATAGGCCGACCATACAGTCTGGTGCATGATCTTGCTGTTGGAGTCCTTTAAGTTCATTAAGCTCCTGGCGATGCTCCTGCAGCATGGCTTCAAACCTCGCGAACCGCTCCATATCCTCCTCTTTTTGCCGCTTTGTTTTTCTCGATCGGCTTCTGTACGTTTCAAGGTGCTCGGGAAACCCGATAACCCATGGACAAGAAGGTCCGAACCCTCTTGTTCGTCCAGCCTTTTCAGGATTCCCGAGAGCCTTTGTCAGCTCATCGTTCTCTCTGTCAGGAACAAATGTTCCCTCTTCAACCTCTTTTATCACTTTAATAAGTTCATTCTTGGGTGAAGAAACTTATTCAGCTGCAACAATCTCGCTTGTTTCTGGGTCATACGATGCCCCATGCCCGAGTACCCAATTTCTTGACCTCTTGGGCCAACGAGACGTAGCTGGAGTGACCCCTTTAGCCTCCAGGTCAGCCTCAGCTTTATCCCACTTAGGCATGGCACTTCTGTAGCCACCTGTGCCCATATGATGGTGATATTTCTTTTTGGCTGCATTTAACTTATTCTTTTCTGACATTGCCTTAGCTGGTGCCGAGGTCTTGTATTCCACAAATGCGGCCCAGTTATCCTGCTGCAACTCTAGTGGGCCAGTGAATGGAGGAGTTTTTTCTTCAAGACATACTTGTGGTACAATCTTTTCTTCCATTCCTTGAATAGTTCGCCCATTTTCTTAAGAGCAAAGTGCTTGACTTTCCTCGTCATTTGTTATGTGATATCATCAGTCTCCAAGACTGGTAGGGTGAAATGTGTCATGAGAGAATTCCACATCGCATCTCTCGCTCTGTCATCTACAAAACTAGCCCCAGCTGGATCCCTTTTCTTTCCTGGCTTATTCCAATTTCGCGTGGTGATCAGGACAGTGTCTCTAACAATCACTCCATATTGAGGTATAAATGCATTCACGGATTCTTTGGGCTCCAACGGTTGACCCAGCGGAGAGACTAAGTCAATGCTGAAACGGACATCAACGGGCAACTTGTGTGTCGGGCCTCTTGTTCTTGTAGAAGATTGGCCGGAAGCGGAGGTCTAAGAAAAGAAACATTCGTAAATACATATATACGAATCAATTAGTGCATCTATACTAGTGATCGATCGATAGAGACTTTATATATCTCGACGGAGTTTGTTATTATTATGGTGTCTTCACCATGGTCTCCACCATGGTCAGCACCATCGTCTCCACTATCATCTCCACCATCGTCTCCTCCAGACAAATTAAGATACTCTGAGCCATCGTAATAAGAACCCCTAGTACCCTCATCTATCATGTTGAGAAGCTCCTCTTCATTCTGTCTACCGTCCATAGCTTAACTAATAAAAAAAATTGCATTAAGTAAAAGAATATTAAAATTGTGACAACTCGGATACAGAAAAAAGAATACATACTAATAATGAAACAATTTTGCATTAAGATAAAGTACAATAATATAAGATAAAGTACATTATTAATACATCTCGCTCATATCTCGCTCATAATATAAAGTATATTATTAATATATCTCGCTCATATCAAACTAGAGAACTCGGTTGCCGCGTTCTGTGCTACGAGAGCTCTGCAGCCAGAGAAGAGAAACCATCACCGGAGAATAGCTCGGGTGAGATCCGTGAACCTGCTAGATATTAGAGAACCTAGTCTCCAAAAGATACATGTATTGCCGTACGTGCTCGTCCTCCTCCCTGATACGACGACGTACCACCTCCTCGGGGGCCGGCTCCCTCTACACCGCTTCTGGACCTCGTGGACGCCACCAAAAAAGCTCCGGGTCGACGATGATACCCGGATTCCTCACCAAGGTACGAGTCCTGACAGGTAGCACCTCCCAGTGCCAACCCGACGGAGCCCAGGCTCGGACATCCCCGGAACCGACGGAGTCCAGTAGGCTCGAACGAGGAGAACGCGACATAACTAAATAATAGCAATAAACAATCATAAAACATAAACAGTAACTAAATCACTAAGTATTGCCCTAATAACACTAACCCGGGACCTAACACTAACTAAACTAAACCTAATTAACTAAGTACCCTAACTAACCCTACATAAATACTAACTTATACAATTAACCTAATACTAATACTAACTAATAGTAATACTAATACTAAATACTAACCTAATACTAATCTAACTAAATACTAACACTAACTAATATTAATACTAAATACTAACCTAATACTAATAGTAACTACTAAATATTAATATTAATAATAATACTAACTAATACTAAATACTAATACTAACCTAATACTATAATAACGTATAATACTAATACTAACTAAATACTAAATAGTAACTAATACTAAATCCTAATACTAACCTATAATACTAATTAATACTATAATAACCTAATTAATACTATTATACTAATCAACCAAATGGGGCACGACGATCACCTGAGGCGGCGCGGGACGGAGAAGGTGCAGCGGGGCGGCGAGGCGACTTGGGGCGGGGCGGCGCGAAGACAGTACGGCGGCGCGGGGCTCCTCTTCTCACGGGAGCGGGCGGCGGCGCGGCGGACGACGTGGGCGCGGCGAGGTCCTTTGTGCTAGGAAGAAGGTGATCTGGCTCTTCGGGTCGTGACACGACCCGGGGTGGGGGTGGGGTATTTATACCACCCCCCTTTAGCCCCGGGTTGTAATACAAACCGGGGCTAAAGGAGAGGTCTAAAGGTATTTTCGCCCGCCGCTCTTCCCGCGCGCGCACAACCTTTAGCCCCGGTTTGTATTACAAACCGGGGGCTAAAAGTTCTTTTTGGCGCCAAAAAGAAAAATGGTTTATAGTTTTCATAAAATTATGTATTATATATCAAAAAAATTAGAAAAAGAAGATCTATAATTTAAATCTATTATCATACTTTATTATACAACTTAAATGAAATTATCTATTGTTTAACAAGTATTATATTTAGTACAAATGTTGGAAAAATATAGTTTATTATTTAAAAACAGAAAAATACATATAATATACCAAAATATTCACAAAAAATAATATACTCATTAGAAATATAATATTTAATACTAAAACTAGTAACTAGGACTAAAACATATTTCTCGCCATTTCCCCCGCTTCCCGCCATGTTTTCCCGCCATTTCCCCCGCTTCCCGCCATGCTTTCCCGTCATGTTCTCCTGCCATTTTCCCCGCTTCCCGCCATGTTCTCCCGCCATTTCCCTCTATATCTAGACCGACCGTCATGTCCATCTATACATCCACACATTCTCTCTCACAACAATGGACACTGCTTACTGGGCCTTTCTGACGCTCGAGGAGTCGAGGCGCTGTGCGCCTCCAGCTACCCATGCCCGTCGGGGTACCGGCTGCCCGCCGGCTAGATGCTGAGCGCTGGAGGGGTTCCTGTTCCTCCTTTGCCTCAAGGTTCGGCCCGCCAGGAGGCCATCACGAACCACTTCTACCTTGAGCTCACGCCGGAGCAGCGGACGGATCCCCATTGGGATCCTGATAACCTCGACACCTGGAATGCCTTCTTCGGAAACCGGCAGGAAAGGGAGCTCGCCAGGTACGTGGGTGACGGCCCGCCCCAAGTGAACCACAACGAGGCTGGTCGCCACCTGTGGTGGGCGAACCGGACTATCGCCGGTGTGATGCGCTACATCGCCATGGGAGACCATCCTCGCCTGAGGTACCTGCACTTTCACCAGCCGCATAGCCACAAGAATGGTGGTGGTGGTGAAGGCCTAGGGAATACTGGGGTCATCATCCGGGAGCCCCCTCCCCCGCGCGTCGTGAATCTGAGGCCGGAGGATCCAGCCGCGTGCTACGAGGAAGGGCTGAGGATCCAGCCAGATGCTACGAGCAACGACGATGACAATTCCGAAGACGACCCTGAAGCTGTGTACTACAGGGCTAGATATGATTATGACTAATTTTTACGTTTTAATATTAATAAATTTCTGTCCACAGCAAGTTGCAATACTACCTATTGAGATCGAGATAGTTCATATCTATATACATATAAGCAGATCATTAAAAATAAAGGTTTAATAATATTGTACATCACCAACATCCACACATCTCTATTGTTAGGGTTTTCTTCTAATCCGTAACCATGGAGCATCTTCCTTACTTAACGGGATGCTTGGGTCATCCTTCACAGCGAAGGGAGGAATTTCATAAAACTTATCATAATCTTCTGACATGTCTGTCTTATCCTCCACCCCCATGATGTTTCTTTTTCCTGAAAGAACTATGTGGCGCTTTGGCTCATCGGATGTTGTATTCTTTTGCTTATCTTTCCTTTTTCTCGGGGTGTCTCAACATCAGCGAGGTGTATCAACATCTCGTCTTTCTTACGGTCTTCCATGTGCCATCGCAACAACTTGGCATGCTCTTTATTCCTGAACAAACGTTTCAACTGTGGTATTATAGGAGCATACCACATCACCTTGGCAGGAACCCTCTTCATGCGGCGCTCGCCCTCAACATCACCAGGGCCATCTCGTCTTATCTTATACCGCAATGCAGTGCATACTGGGCATGCATCCAAATTCTCGTACTCCTCGCCGCGTAGAGGATGCAGTCATTAATGCATGCATGTATCTTCTGCACCTCTAATCCTAGAGGACAGACAACCTTCTTTGCTTCGTAGGTACTGGCGGACAGTTCGTTATCCTTTGGAAGCAACTTCTTCATTATTTTTAGCAACTTTTCAAATCCTTTGTCAGTCACACCGTTCTCTGCCTTCCATTGCAACAATTCCAGTGTGCTACCCAGTTTTTTGTGCCCATCTTCACAATTTGGGTACAACAATTTGTTGTGACCCTCTAACATCTTCTTGAACTTCAACCTCTCCCTTTCAGTTACGCATTCTTCCTGGGCATTAGCAATGGCCCGACTAAGATCATCATCGGGCAGATCTGATGCCCGTTCTTCATCTTTTTCTTCATCAATGTCTTCCATTGTAGTACCATCATATTTAGGGGACATAGTAGGGTAGTCGTTATCATTCTCTTCTTCTTCGTTGTCTTCCATCATAACCCCTCTTTCTCCATGCTTGGTCCAAAAATTATAGCCGGTCATGAAACCGGACTGAAACAGGTGGCCGTGAAGGACTCTTGAGGAAGAGTATTCCTTATGATTCCGACAGACACCACATGGACAAGACATAAAACTATTCTGCTTGTTTGCCTCGGCCACAAGGAGAATAGAATGCACGCCTTTAATGAACTCGCTAGAGAGTCGGTCAGCGTACATCCATTGCCGGCTCATCTGCATTATATAATTAATTAAGTACATCAAACATAATCATAATTAATTAGTACTAATCTAAAAAAACAAAATTAAAGCCAGCAACCGGGATTAAAGATATGATGAACCTTTAGTCCCGGTTGGAGGCACCAACCAGGACTAAATGTGGATGTGGAGACAACATGTCGACACTATGTCCTTAGTGGGCAGCACTAAGACATTAAATTAAATGATGACACTATTTTGGGTGGGTGGCAACATAATCATAATTAATTCGTACTAATCTAAAAAACAAAATTAAAGCCAACAACCGGGACTAAAGATATGATGAACTTTTAGTCCTGGTTGGAGGCACCAACCGGGACTAAATGTGGATGTGGAGACAACATGTCGACACTATGTCCTCAGTGGGCAATACTAATCCAGTAAATTAAATGACGACACTATTTTGGGTGGGTGGCAGCACTATGCCAGGGGTGAGTGTGTTGACATTATGTCATCAGTGCCCGACACTATGTTGTGCTGCTTAATCTATAAATAGGTATGCATTCTTATGAAGAACTGCAAGATGGTGTGCGAGACCAGGGACACCACTACGGCGGAGCTTCTCGAAGATGAGCTCGCCGTATAGGCACTCTCTAATATGTAAAATTAGTTAGCTCCACCAGCATACTGATCTAGCTAGAGAAGATAGAAACTGAAAGATGGTGTGCGAGAGCAGGGACACCACTACGGCAGAGCTTCTCGAAGATGTCTTAGGATCCTGTCCCCAGACATCTTCAAGGAGCTCGCCATAGAGGCACTCCCTAATATGTGAATTGTTTTAGTTACTCGACGTATTAATCTAGAGCTAGAGAAGTTATTAACTCCAAGATGGTGCAAGAGGGACACCACTACGGCGGAGCTTCTCTCGAAGATGTCTTAGGATCCTATCCTCAGACATCTTCGAGGAGCTTGCCATAGAGGAGCTTCTCGAAGATGTACTGTGATGTCTTCTTATCAAACTTTTATGAATTAACCCTATCTTTGTTACAATTTTTTCAGTTTGTTGAACGCAGGTAGATGAAGAAGGATATTTTGCCCAGCTAGTTAGAATGATGAACTCACGCATGCGTGTGCTTCTAAAATCAAATTTCGATACTATGTGCCAAAACAAGATATATATAGATAGAATCCACATATTGTGATATTTACCTTAGAGTTCCTTACATTAATACAAGATAGATAGAATCTAAACATCGATCTCATGTTATCATTGCAAAAATTACTACCAAACCAAATCCACAAATCCATCTACAAGATAGAGCATGAAATGAGCTAATATAGCAATGAGAGTTCAAAGGATGAAGTTTCTCACCTTTTAGAACCTTTGGATAGATGGGGAACCACAAAATATAGAAAAATCTTGAGAAAAAATTGGGCATGAACTCGAGCTTGAGCAAGAAAGAGAGAGAGGAGCCACCAGCTTGAATGGTGGCTCGGGCAGGGGAAGAAGATATAGCTAGACCTTTAGTTTCGGTTCATGTCTAGAACCGGGGCTAAAGGTCCACCTTTAGCCCCAGGTCATATAACAAACCGGGACTAAAGTGTCTGGCGCCCGACCCAACCTACCTGAAACCCTTTAGTCCTGGTTTGTTACACGATCCGAGACTAAAGGTCCCGTTCGAACCGGGGCTAGTGTCTGTCACCCCCTGGGGCCAGATCTAGCCGTTGGACCGGGGCATTGGTCCCGATTTGTAGCAAAACCGGGGCTAATACCCCTGGACCAAAGGTCCATTTTCTACTAGTGATCCACCTGTTTTGGTATGGTTTCATGCCCAACTATAATTGTTGGACCAAGCACGAAGAGAGATGAGTTATAATGGAAGATAATGAAGAAAAAGAGGATGATGAGAACTGTAAGATAGGGGAAACCACACATAGTGGTGCCTTGTATTGCTCATTATATAGGAGGATTACAAGGGGAGTCCTAGTCATACAACACAGACACATACAAAAAGAATACACAATATGACCGTATACCTATACAAACACGATATGGTCATATATTCTAACATCCTACCTCAGTCGAAAATGGGCGTCCGACGAATATTAAGACTGTCCCGAAAATCTAAGAAGAGAGGTGACGGTAATCCTTTGGCGAAGATGTCCGCGAACTGAGATGAACTAGGAACATGTAGAACCCTGACCTCGCCAGTTGTCACATGATCTCTGACGAAGCGTAGATCAATCTCCACATGTTTGGTGCGCTGATGATGCATTGGATTCTGTGTCATGTAAACTGAACTCACATTGTCACAGAAGACGACGGAAGCATCAAGCACCGGTCGATGAAGCTCCTGAAGTAGTTGTCATAGCCAACACAGTTCGGCCACCACATTTGCTATTGCCTGATACTCAGCCTCTGCACTCAAGCGTGAAACAGTGTGTTGCCGCTTGGCTGACCAAGACACCAGATTTGCGCCGAGGAACACACAGTAGCCAGAAGTAGACCGTCCAGTATCTAGACAGCCTGCCCAGTCAGCGTCAGAGTAGGCCATCAGTTTGTTCGAGGTGCATCGATACAAAGTGAGACCATAGTCGGTGGTGTCGTGGATGTAGCGTAGAAACGCTTCACAAGGAGCAAGTGATTAGCCCGTGGATCATGCATATGAAGACATATCTGATGTACTACATAGGAGGTATCAGGCCGAGTAAAAGTGAGGTACTAGAATGTTGGGGTTCCGCGTATAAAAACAATAAATTTTACTCTACGCCCCTGAACCCCTGAAGCTGCCAGGACTTATCTATTAGTAATACAGTAACAGGAGGGGCTTTTCGCAAACTTACCCTTAAAGATCAAAAAGTGTTGTCAATGCTCAGGAGAGCATGGTTGATGTAGACGAGCCGAAGCCGACCTCAACGTCGTGATGAAGTCCTTGCGCTCCTTTGGCTCCAACGACTTGAGTGCCTCAAGTGCGAAACCTCGTGGGGAGTTACACACGTCCGGTGCCTGACGATGACTCCCGCTTCCCCGATCCAGCAGCAGTTGCGGAAGTAGAGCTCCTAGATCCGAATCCCGCAGCACGACGGCGCTCTGCGGTGAAGATGTCTCTCGTTTGCGCAGTCCAGACTTGGGACCACGGTCACGAGAGAGAGAGAGAGGGGGAGGGAGAAAATATCAATTAGAGGTCCTCCCAAAAGTGAGAAGACCTTTATTGATTATTGGTGTATTTTATTTGGCCAAATACCCCCACTATATATATTGGGGAAGGGGAGGGACTACCTCCCTCAAAGTCCCGGGGTGGGACTAAAGGAGAGGAGGGGGAGGGGTGGCACCCACCCCCATGGGCCCCGTGCGGGGGGGGGGGGGGGCACTAGGGCGCCGACCACCCCCTTGGCCCCTTCTCCCTCTCTCCTTTCCCTAATGGGCCCTCTTCCCTTCGGGAATTGGCCCAATAAGCCTTTGACCATTTAAATTGATTTTTCTTTTTATTAAATAATTATGAATAAATGATTAAATCAATATTTAACATTCATTCACATATTATTCAACCTCCATGGCTATGGAACACTTCCACCTCCACTCCGGACATCCTCCGGACTTACCGAAACCCTTCCGGTTTTCTCTCTACTATTCTTTGGTGATTCCACCGATCCTATAAACACACTCTAAGCATCATCAAGCCCTTAAGCGTGATACCCCACGGTTCGGGAACACTCCAGACATGGTCGGGACACTCCCGCACCAATGATCGATAGAGGGACCTGGATGGCCATGTGACCCCTGTGTGTTCCATGAAGATCTTTTGTCGTTTGAACCGGGACAGTCGTGTCTTATTCCCTTTGTCACTCGACACTTGCATTGTCCAAGATCTGATCAATGACATCACCATGTCGTGTTCAATCTTGTTACCAAACAACGCTACTTGACTCGTTCCGACAAGTGATATCCCCGTGATCAAATCACACGCTGCGTAGCTATTGGATATAACTTCTCCGAGTGGGCCCTTTAAATATCTTCCCGTCACATGGACGGACAAATCCCGCTCTTGACATATATTGCCTCTACGGTTTCCTCTGAGTACCTAAACACACCTTTATAACCACTGTATTACCAAGTGGCGCTTGATGCTATCTAAGCACTCTCGGGAGACCGTGATTGATATAGCCTCACGATCTAAGGAATAGTCTACGAGGATCCATTTATAATCATCGTAACTTGAACTTCGTGACATGATCGGGTCACGATGTTTAGGTTGGGTATTGGTTCATCATCTCATTCTCGGAATGAGATGACTCCATTTCCAACTGGCATAAATGCCACATGATTAGGAAACATGATCACATGTTGACCAATGAACCAGTGACTAGAGTTTCACTGGGAACCCCTAGTTGTTTGTATATCACATGTGTATTGATGTTTCCACTCCGTACTGTTATAGCATGATATAAAACTTAATCATAAACTATATGAAATATGATAATAGTCCTTACTACTATTTGTATCTAGGGCATATTTCCAACAGTCTCCCACTTGCACTAGAGTACAAATACACTAGCTGCATTTGTTCTCAATCATTGGCACCATATATCTGGTACCCTGAACATGCTTGCTCATGGAATAGGTTGAGTCTTGGGTCTGTACTTTACAATCCCAAATCCTTTGCAACTTATTTGATGGGTTCGTAGCATGGAAAACAAAAAATTTCTACCGCAAGAACGAACAAAACCCATATCTAATCTAGATAAAAGCCAAGATCTAATCTATTAGACATGTGCAACGAGATAGATCTGTACTAACCCTTGTAGTTTCGAAAGCCTTGTTCGAGATCGGATCTAGTGGTTGATGTAGTCGATCACTTGCCGATCTCAAGATCGAGTAGATGATCCTTCCGGCGCCGCGTTCCGGCAGCGCTTCCGCAGTCGGTCACACGTGCGGAGTCGAAGCAGACCTTCCTCTCCCTGTTCCAGCGAGCAGCGGAGGTAGTAGATCTCTCCATGGAATCCCAGCAGCATGACAGCGTGGTGGTGGTGGTGGAGTAGAGAATTCTGCAGGGCTTCGCCTAAGCCAGAGCAGATGGAAGGAGGAGGAGAGAGGCGGCTAGGTTTTGGAGTGGGGAGGGGCAAGGGGGTGGCGCCTCCACCCCTCTATTTATAGAGGGAGGGTGCAGCCTAGGGTTCCCACCCCTAGGCCCACCCCTTAGGGCCGGCGCACAAGGAGGCTTGGGGGGAGAGTCCTCCCCCCCAAGTTTCCTTTACTTACCCTTTAAGTTTTCCCTTATCTTATCTTGGTTTTCAAATAAACTCCAAAATATCTTCTAGAACCTTCCGGAACATTCCGAAACCTTCTAGAATCCCCATACAAACACTCCGGAACATTTCCTAACTTAGAAAATGATCCCCATTATATGAATCTAATTCCCCGGATAATTTCGGATCTCCTCGTGATGTCCCGGATCCAATCCGAGACTCTGAACAACATTCGGTCTCCAATGCACATTCCATATCTACTTAAAACAACTTCGAACCTTAAGTGTGTCACCCTACGGTTCGTGAATATGTAGACATGATGGAGACACCTCTCTGATCAATAACCATTAGCAGGATCTGGAGATCCATCAAGGCTCCCACATACTCAACGATGACTTCGTGATCGATAGAACCATTAACATACGAAACCAATTCCCTTTGTCACGCGATACTCTACTTATCCGAGGTTTGATCGTTGGTATCTCCATACCTAGTTCCACCTCGTTACTGATAAGTACTCTTTACTCGTTCCATGTTATGTCATCCCTTGTGACCTAGTCACATGCTTGCAAGCTAACTAGATGACATTCCACCGAGAGGGCCCAGAGCATATCTATCTGTCATATGGATGGACAAATTCCAATCTTGGTCCATGCGCTTCAACACATACTTTCAGAATACCCAATGACACCTTTATAACCACCCAGTTACGAAGCGGTGTTTGATGTCATCAAAGTACCCATCCGGTGATGGTGATTAACATAACCTCATGGTCGAAGGATTAGGTTACTATGCATTTGAAAGCTTGTAGCAATACGAACTTAATGACTTAATCTTATGCTATGCTTACTATGGGTGTGTGTCCATCACATCATTCTCCTAATTATATAACCTTGTTATTGATGACATCCAATGTCCATTATCAGGAAACCATGATCATCAATTAACCAACAAGCTAGTTCAATAAGAGGCTTACTAGGGACTCTTTTATGTTTACAAAACACACATGTATTAGTGTTTCCTTATAATACAATTATAGCATGGGATGCAAACATTCATCATAAACACAAAGATATAATAATAACAACTTTTATTATTGCCTCTTGGGCATATCTCCAACAGTCTCCCACTTGCACTAGAGTCAATAATCTAGATTACATGGTAATATACCTAACACCCATGGCGTTCTGGTGTTGGTCATGCTTTGCTCTAGGGAGAGGTTTAGTCAATGGATCTGCCACATTCTAATCAGTGTGTACTTTGCAAATCTTTATGTCACCATCTCGGACATACTCGCGAATAGCATGAAAACGTAGCTTGATGTGCTTCAGCTTGCTGTGTGACCTTGGCTCCTGTGCATTAGCTATGGCACCTGTGTTGTCACATTAGATGGCCATCGGGTCCAACGCACTAGGAACCATGCCAAGTTCAGTAATGAACTCCTTCATCCATATGGCTTCTTGTGCAGCCTCTGAAGCAGCTATGTGTTCTGATTCAGTTGAAGATTTCGCCACAATGCTTTGCTTGGCACTCCTCCAGCTCACTGCAGCACCATTCAAAATAAATACGTATCCAGACTGTGACTTCGAGTCATCTGGATCGGTGTTCCAACTAGCATCAATGTAACTATTTACAACAAGTTGTTCATCACCTCCATAAGAAAGAACCATATCCTTAGTCCTATTTAAGTACTTTAGGATATTCTTGACCGCTGTCCAGTGCTCCATTCTAGGATCACTTTGATATCTGCTAGTCAAACTAACAGCATGTGCTATATCCGGTCTTGTACATAGCATGGCATACATGATAGAACCTATGGCCGAGGCATAGGGAATATTATTCATCTTCTCTCTATCTTCTGCCGTAGCTGGACTTTGAGTCTTACTCAAGGTCTTACCTGACAACATGGCACGAACCCTTTCTTGCTCTCTTCCATTCTAAACTTCTTTAGAACTTTGTCTAAGTATGTACTTTGTGAAAGCTCTATTAGGCGTCTTGATCTATCTCTATAAATCTTGATGCCTAGAATATATGCCGCTTCGCTAAGATCCTTCATTGAAAAACTATTATTCAAATAGGCTTTGACACTATTAAGAAGTTCTATATCATTCCCAATCAACAATATGTCATCTACATATAGTACTAGGAATGCTACAGAGCTCGCACTCACTTTCTTGTAAATCCAAGCTTCTCCATAAGTTTGTATAAATCCAAAGTTTTTGATTAATTTATCAAAACATTGATTCCAACTCCGGGATGCTTGCTTCAGTCCATAAATGGAGCGTTGAAGTTTGCATACCTTGTCAGCATCTTTAGGATCGACAAAACCCTTGGGTTGTACCATATACAACTCTTCCTCAATGTCACCATTAAGGAATGCCGTTTTGGCATCCATCTGCCAAATCTCATAATCGAAATATGCAGCTATTGCTAACAAAATCCTTATAGACTTTAGCTTCGCTACTGGTGAGAAAGTCTCATCGTAGTCAACTCCTTGAATTTGTTGGAACCCTTTCGCGACAAGTCGAGCTTTATAGACGGTAACATTGCCATCAGCATCTGTTTTTCTTTTGAAAATCCATTTGTTCTCGACAGCCTTACGGCCATTCGGTAAGTCCACCAAAGTCCATACTTGGTTTTCGTACATGGATCCCATTTCGGATTTCATGGCTTCTAGCCATTTGTCGGAATCTGGGCTCACCATAGCTTCTTCGTATGTCGCAGGGTCATCAGTGTTGTCCACCAACATGACGTTCAAGGCAGAGTCATACCAATCAGGAGTGGTACGAACCCTCGTTGACCTGCGAGGTTCAGCAGCAACTTCGTTCGAAGTTTCATGATCACCATCATGAGCTTCCTTTCCAATTGGTGCAGGCGGCACAAAAACATCTTCCGGTGCTACGCTACTCTCAACTCCGAGAGAAGGTTCAGTAACCTCGTCGAGTTCTACTTTCCTTCCAGTCAATTCCTTCGAGAGAAACTCCTTCTCAAGAAAGGATCCATTCTTGGCAACGAAAACTTTGCCTTCGGATCTATGATAGAAGGTATACCCAATTGTTTCTTTAGGGTATCCTATGAAGACGCATTTCTCCGCTTTGGGTTCAAGCTTATCAGGTTGTAACTTCTTTACATACGCTTCGTAACCCCAAACTTTAAGGAACGACAACTTAGGTTTCTTTCCAAACCACAATTCATACGGTGTCGTTTCAACGGATTTAGATGGTGCCCTATTTAAAGTGAATGCGGATGTCTCTAATGCATAGCCCCAAAACGATAGCGGTAAATCTGTAAGAGACATTATAGACCGAACCATATCTAAGAGAGTTCGATTATGACGTTCGGACACACCATTACGCTGTGGTGTTCCCGGCGGTGTCAACTGCGAAAGTATTCCACATTTCTTTAAATGCATGCCAAACTCATAACTTAGATATTCACCTCCGCGGTCAGAACGCAGAAACTTAATCTTCTTGTTATGATGATTTTCCACTTCACTTTGAAGTTCCTTAAACTTCTCGAAAGTTTCGGACTTATGTTTCATAAAGTAGACATACCCATATCTACTTAAGTCATCCATGAAAGTGAGAACATAACGATATCCACCACGCGACGCTACACTCATTGGACCGCACACATCGGTATGTATTATTTCCAATAAGTCTGTAGCTCGCTCCATTATTCCAGAGAATGGAGTCTTAGTCATTTTTCCCATTAGACATGCTTCGCATCTTTCAAGTGATTCAAAATCAAGTGATTCAAGAAGTCCATCAGAATGGAGTTTCTTCATACGCTTCACTCCAATGTGACCAAGACGACAGTGCCACATGTATGTAGAATTATCATTCAATTTTGTTCGTTTAGCATCTATGTTGTGAACATGTGTATCACTACTATCGAGATTCGGTAAGAATAAACCATTCATCTCAGGTGCATTACCATAAAAGATATTACTCATATAAATCGAACAACCTTTATTCTCGGACTTAAAAGAGTAACCGTCTCGCAATAAACAAGATCCAGATATAATGTTCATGCTTAACACAGGCACCAAATAACAATTATTTAAATTTAAAACTAATCCCGAAGGTAGATGTAGAGGGAGCGTGCCGACGGCGATCACATCAACCTTGGAGCCATTTCCAACGCGCATCGTCACCTCGTCTCTCGCCAGTCTTCGTTTATTCCGTAGCTCCTGTTTCGAGTTACAAATATGAGCAACCGAACCAGTATCAAATACCCAGGCACTACTACGATTACTAGTAAGATACACATCAATAACATGTATATCGAATATACCTTTCTTCTTGATGTTGCCGTTCTTCAGATCTGCCAGGTACTTGGGGCAGTTACGCTTCCAATGACCAGCACCCTTGCAGTAGAAGCATTCAGTTCCAGGCTTAGGACCAGCATTGGGCTTCTTAGCAGGTGCGGCAGCTTTCTTGCCGTCCTTCTTGAAGTTGCCCTTGTTCTTAGGCTTGCCCAGTTTCTTGAAGTTGGTGGTCTTATTGACCATCAACACTTGGTGTTCCTTCTTGATCTCCACTTCAGCAGTTTTCAGCATGGACGATAGTTCAGGCAACGTCTTGTTCATGCAGTGCATATTGTAGTTCGTCACAAAGTTCTTATAACTTGGTGGCAGTGATTGGAGGACACGGTGAATCCCTAACTCATTAGGAATCGTTATCCCCAACTCTTGGAGCTTGTTTGCATGCCCAGACATGGTGAGCACGTGCTCGCTGATAGAGTTACCCTCTTCCATCTTACAGTTAAAGAACTTTTCGGAGGCCTCATAGCTCTCCACGGCCACGTGAGTCTCAAAAATGAGCTTGAGCTCCTTAATGATCTCGAACGGGTCGTGGTGCTCAAAGCACTTCTGAAGCTCCGTTTCTAAACCGTACAGGATGGCACACTGAACTGTGGAGTAATGATTTTTCCGAGTGGCGTAAACATTCTTTACGTCATCGGTGGCATCTTCTGCAGGTGGGTCACCTAGCGGTGCTTCGAGCACATAGGTCAACTGACCAACCCTGAGGACAATCTTCAGTCCACGGAGCCAGTCCGTGAAGTTGCTTCCATTGTTCTTAGACTTTTCTTTCTCTAGGAACGCATTGAAATTGATGGAGAGGTTCGCCATAATCTACAACAAATTTGCAAGTAGTTTAGACTAAGTTTATGATAAATTGAGTTCAATTTTAATTCTTAAATTAACTAGGTGAACTCCCACTCAAAACAACATCCCTCACATTGTCTTAGTGATTACACAAACCAAGTCCACTACACCAAGTCCGATCTTCACGAGAGAAGATGTAGTTTCATCGGCGAACAATCTTCATGTTCATCATATCATTTATATGACTCATGCTCTACCTTTCGGTATTCCGTGTTCCGAGACCATGTTTGTACATGCTAGGCTCGTCAAGATTAACCTTAGTTTCTGCATGTGCAAATCTGGCTTGCACCCGTTGTATGCACACGTAGAATCTATCACATCCAATCATCACGATATGCTTCGAAACGACGAGTCTTAGCAACGGTGCCAACTAAGGACGAACACTTTATTACGTGATATTTAGTGAGAGGGATCATCTTATAATGCTACCGTCGCGATCTAAGCAATACAAGATGCATAAAGGATTAACATCACAGGCAATTCATAATTAGTGTGATATGATATGGCCCTTTCTTCTTATGCCTTTGATCTCCATCTCCAAAGCATGGACATGATCTCCATCATCACCAACATTGCGTCAAGGTCAGTGGCGCCGCTTCATGGTTGTCCATCATCACTAGCAACTATTACAACTACTTGGAATAAAGCTATTACAAGATGAATAGACACGCAGGTCTTAATAGAATTAAAGACAACCATTAGGATCCTGCCGGTTGCCATATTACAACAAGGATCATTGCATACATCAAATATAATCACAATCACATGATAGCCATATCACATCACAAAACCCCTGCAAAAACAAGTTAGACGCCTCTAATTTTCTTTGCATGTTTTACGTGGTTTGGGGCTTTCGAATAAGAACGGAGCTTACTTACGAAACTGAACCACAACGTTGATACAAGTGCTATCAAGTGCAAAGTGTAGATTGGATCTATACTATGGTGGGAGAGACAGACACCCGCAAAGCCACTTGTGCAAAGCAAGTTACACGTCAAGCGTGGAGCAAGTCTCATGTGCGATGACATGTAAGGTTAGCCCGAACCGCTTCATCCCACCACACCGCAAGATGCAAAGTACACGAAGCAAAAGACGGCACGAGCACCAACGCCCAAAAAACCATTGTGTTCTACTCGTGCAACAGATCTACGCATGGACAAGGCTCTGATACCACTGATGGGTTCGTAGCATGGAAAACAAAAAAATTCTACCGCAAGAACGAACAAAACCCAGATCTAATCTAGATAAAAGCCAAGATCTAATCTATTAGACATGTGCAACGAGATAGATCTGTACTAACCCTTGTAGTTTCGAAAGCCTTGTTCAAGATCGGATCTCGTGGTTGATGTAGTCGATCACTTGCCGATCTCAAGATCGAGTAGACGATCCTTTCGGCGCCGCGTTCCGGCAGCGCTTCCACAGTCGGTCACACGTGCGGAGTCGAAGCAGACCTTCCTCTCCCCGTTCCAGCGAGCAGCGGAGGTAGTAGATCTCTCCACGGAATCCCAGCAGCACGACGGCATGGTGGTGGTGGTGGAGAAGAGAATTCTGCAGGGCTTCGCCTAAGCCAGAGCAGATGGAAGGAGGAGGAGAGAGGCGGATAGGGTTTGGAGTGGGGAGGGGCAAGGGGGTGGCGCCTCCACCCCTCTATTTATAGAGGGAGGGGTGCGACCTAGGGTTCCCACCCCTAGGCCCACCCCTTAGGGTCGGCGCACTAAGGAGGCTTGGGAGGGGGGGAGAGTCCTCCCCCCAAGTTTCCTTTACTTACCCTTTAAGTTTTCCCTTATCTTATCTTGGTTTCCAAATAAACTCCAAAATATCTTCTAGAACCTTCCGGAACATTCCGAAACCTTCTAGAATCCCCATACAAACACTCCGGAACATTTCCTAACTTAGAAAATGATCCCCATTATATGAATCTAATTCCCTGGACAATTCTGGATCTCCTCGTGATGTCCCGGAACCAATCCGAGACTCCGAACAACATTCGGTCTCCAATGCACATTCCATATCTACTTAAAACAACTTCGAACCTTAAGTGTGTCACCCTATGGTTCGTGAATATGTAGACATGATGGAGAGACCTCTCCGATCAATAACCATTAGCGGGATCTAGAGATCCATAAAGGCTCCCACATACTCAACGATGACTTCGTGATCGATAGAACCATTAACATACGAAACCAATTCCCTTTGTCACGCGATACTCTACTTATCCGAGGTTTGATCATTGGTATCTCCATACCTAGTTCCACCTTGTTACTGATAAGTACTCTTTACTCGTTCCATGTTATGTGATCCCTTGTGACCTAGTCACATGCTTGCAAGCTAACTAGATGACATTCCACCGAGAGGGCCCAGAGCATATCTATCCATCATATGGAATGACAAATCCCAATCTTGGTCCATGCGCTTCAACACATACTTTCAGAATACCCAATGACACCTTTATAACCACCCAGTTACAAAGCGGTGTTTGATGTCATCAAAGTACCCATCCGGTGATGGTGATTATAAATAACCTCATGGTCGAAGGATTAGGTCACTATGCATTTGAAAGCTTGTAGCAATACGAACTTAATGACTTGATCTTATGCTACGCTTACTATGGGTGTGTGTGTCCATCACATCATTCTCCTAATGATATAACCTTGTTATTAATGACATCCAATGTCCATGATCAGGAAACCATGATCATCAATTAACCAACAAGCTAGTTCAACAAGAGGCTTACTAGGGACTCTTTTATGTTTACAAAACACACATGTATTAGTGTTTCCTTATAATACAATTATAGCATGGGATGCAAACATTCATCATAAACACAAAGATATAATAATAACCACTTTTTATTATTGCCTCTTGGGCATATCTCCAACATTATTAATGTCACCTTGATTGACATTAATACTTTATCATCACATGATAGCATATGTGTGTATGCATCGTCGCTATGGCAGCAGATTGAGGCCTGATTCCAAGAGCCTACATTGACTTTAGATCAACCTCGAGGGCTTTCTCATGGGCACTGTTCCCTGGGACACATCATTCTACGTTAAAAGCGAACTAGCCCCGCCATAACATTATACAACACTTTAGATGATACCCTTATCTCTTATTATAAATGTATTCACCGAAACACTAGTGGACTCTGTACAATTTTTGATGTTTTGTTCACCTTGCTTTCTACTTGACATCAATTGGTACCTACGGGAGTTTCCAACATATTCCCTTATAACATAACTCTTTATGTTTAAAGATATGTCATCCCTTATGGATTTGGAAAACATGTCTGCAGTTCTCTATTAGACACTGCGAACAAACTCAGCTCAACATTCCATGATTCAAACTCAATCACTTTCAAACGTTCCTTATTTGGATCACATATTATGCTAAGTTATCATCATGGTTTACTAAGATAGAACTTATGTCTCAACATAGTGGATGACGATCATCCTTTTCTTTCTTTCAACCATCGATGTTAAACTTAATGCTATTCCTATCTTGAGTTATCAAGGACCAGTTCCTTAATTAACTTCTATTATGAAAGCCCTTTCAGAATCCCTTAATGAATACTACATAATATCATAATGCACCTATTATCAACTTCTACATCTTATAAATCATTATTTATAAGTATTTGCGCTTTCATTCTTAACATACTTAAGAATTACTCCTATAAGCTCCCACTCAAAATATGTTCCTACATATTTGAATTTGAGACTTATATTGCTCCCACTCAAAAATATGTCAATCACATATTGTTTTAGGAAGACTTTCATAGCTCCCACTCAATTTTATGCAAATTGCATATCCACTCACTATTTTGAACAACTTCAAAATCCTTTGATCAAATAACAAACTTGGAGATTTACTATGAGAAACTAGTACTGTTACTAGTTTTAAATCCTCTAGACATTCAGCACACTTGAATCAAATTCATTTGAATTTGTCCAATACTTGACAAATTGTGCTTTTGTCATTCACCCCCTTTTCACTATGGCTTTGCAGTCATTTGGGAAAATTCAAGTAACCCCTTTTACTTGTGAGATTCAGCAACGAAGTGCTTTCTAATCTCAAGGGAATTTTACTTTTAGGATTTCTCATAATTCTAGCTTACCATTATTTCCTTAGTAGTTCGTAGGTATGTCATATTCCAATAATCATGACAAATGATTCACAAATGTCTCCATACAAGATATGGGTTACATTTTGAATCCTACTTCATGTAGTGAAAACACTAGTGGGGAAAACACAATGATCATTATCATTGATTCTTTCCTTTGTGAAGAGAATCGTTCAGGAACATTGTCCGTTGAGCTTCTCAACACTTTGATGCAGGGTTTTGAATCCTCATTGTGTTTTACACTATTTTCCATTTGCTCCATAATTGAGAAACATCACTAGAAGTGAGCTTTCTCAAGAATGCACCAAAATCCAAGCAGTACGAATCTTGCTTTCCTTTTGGTTTCAGCTATGGATTTCGTATTCAAAGTTTCCAATGAATACTCTACAAGGACTTATTCTCTACTATTTTGGTTATATCGAATAACCCCAAAACTTTCACGAATTCAAATGGTTCACTATAAATTCTAATTGAGTGATAACTATTTCTAACTAATGGTCTCTACATCTACACTACAACGATTTATTTGGTGCCTTCTATTCACCCACTTTGATATCTAATATCACATTGTGATGCTTTGCATTTTGACGTTTCAAAACGCTTTGCAAATCACAATTTCTTTTATGCCATTCTTTATAAAGTCGAATTTCATTACTATTGATCAAATCATAGTAATTAGATTCTCTTTTATCTTTATACCCTTTGTTGATGAAACACTTTGATCAAATCAAACAGTTTCATATTCATGTTTCCTTTGGTAAACTTATTTACACATTTAAACAATCATATTATGATAATTACCATTTCTGTTAAAACACAATACATCGAATATGTATTTACTTTTAACAATTCATTAAACACTTTGTATTCAAGTAATACATGGTGTTCAAGTTATTTTGCCGAACTTGGGCATGATTTATATGTGATAAGAAATCGAATGACTTTCACATATTATCACATAACTTTGAATTTAAACAATGGTTTTCATTTCGTAATGAAATATCAATTAAGTTGGGTATTTTAAGGCATTTTTAATATTTTACAAATGTTCATGCATTATCAATTAGTTTCAAACAACAAGGATAATTCACACATATTCAAACAATATATGAACACAAATAGAAATCATTCATAAAAGTAGAACAACCGTTTGTTACAAACTCATATGAATAACCGTCTCACAAAGTGTGAGACACACTAAAGAAGTTCACAATCTCTTGATTACAATAATCATCCTAAAACACAAACTAAATGATAAATGTCGAGGGAGAGTGTCGTCGGCCATCATCATCATGCTCGCCATCAACACGCAATGTCACCTCCTCTCCAGCAAGCACCTCTCATGTAGAAGGACCTGTTTTCAGCAAAACAGAACAAGTATCAGATATACTTAACACTTCAAATGTGTTTGCAAGATTATAACATTTATAAAACTGTATATCGAATATATACCTTTGTCATCGATGACCTCTCCGGTGATTGGTTCAACCTTTACGTTCCTGAAACGTAATATGAACTCCTGGAAATCCAATGTTTCCGCATCACCACTCATGATGCTAGTCCGGACATGTCCTTCATAGCTAGGAGGCAATGATCGAAGCAGTACGCCTATCGCAAATGGATCATCCATCCAGTAATCCACCAAGTAAACAAGTCTCATGTGTGCATCAAGCATGCGCTCCAAGTGACCCTTCAGACATGTATGCTCCTCCATCTATATGGAAAGGAACTCTCCAAGCATCTCGTGCTTCCACATGCGCACATGGCCTATGAACTCTGATCTCAGCTGATCCACCATCAAATATGGATCAAGATCACCCATGAGCGGATGTAGTTCATCCACCATCCTGTAACGCATTATTATCTGAATGTAGGTGGACATCTCTTGACGATAGTAGCGGTCTGCCAGCTCTTGTGGGGTCTCATAGTAGTCTGGCTCAGTCAAATCCATCATGTGGCGTATGTAGTCTACCACATGATTCATAGTAAGGATATCATTCAGGCGCACAAGCCAACTAGGGAAGTTGGATCCATCAAGTCTAAGTTTCTCACCCTTTACCCATTCCTCAATGACAAAGTAAGTTTCACGGTGAGCCATCTACATTTATAATTGCAAAAGGAATTTAGACTAAGTTTATAATTAAATGAGTTAATAATAACTCCACTTAGAAACGCCTATCCCCACAAGGGTTCCTAGTGATAACACGACCCCTATCAGCCACATCTCCCCCGATTGACACAGCCATCAATGTGGGTTCAAAGGTGGACACTAAACGTCGGTCACATCATTCATGCGACTCGTGCTCGATCTTTCGATCATCCGTGTTCCGAGGCCACACTTTTATGGCATGCTAGGCTCGCCAACTCAACCTTAGTGTATTCGATGTGCAACATGGCTTACACCCACTGTATGTGAACGTAGAGATGTCTGACACCCAAGCCTATACCCTGGATCGCCTCATACCGAAGAACTTTCTTGGTGGTGCACACTAAGGGGGAACACAATCGTTGGAAATTTTAACAGGGATCATCTTATTAGGCTACCGTCGAGTATCTAATACTAGCACACAACAAGATATACAAACAATAACATTGAATGTAAATGCGATGTGATATGGTCCTTCATGTCGTGATCTCCATCCGTTGTCACCGGATTCCGGCGCCAGGGTTCCGGCGCCATAGACACCAGGGTACTGGTGTCACTCCGGCGTGGTAGTCCTACTACTACGTAACAAAAGGTAATCACTTTACCTTTGCCACAACCATATCACAAAGCAATGCCCTCCTGCAAAACAAAGTTAGACGCCTCTACTTTATCTTTGCATGTTTTACGTGGATGAATGGGCTTTCGCACAAGAATCGTTCTTACCTATGAACTTTCAGCACAACGCTGATCAAGTAGTTGTCTCTACTACACCCTTTTCGGGGCCCTCCGTTGCAAATGGTATACCAACTAATGCGAGAGAGACAAACACCCCCCTAAGCCACTTTATACGGTACAAGCCGTATGTCAAGCGTGGACCAGTCTCGCGAATGAACGCGTAAAGTCGGTTGGGGGCCGCTTCATCAAGCATTACTACGGTATACACAAGTACACATGGGAGGGTAACAACTAAAAGATCAACGCCCACACGCTACATCTCGTGTTTTCTACCCGTACTAGCATTACTACTCATAGATCTGGCTCTGATACCACTGTTGGGGTTTCGTGTATGAAAACAATAAATTTTACTCTATGCCCCTGAACCCCTGAAGCTGCCAGGAACTATCTATTAGTAATACAGTAACGGGAGGGGCTTTTCACGAACTCACCCTTGAAGACCGAAAAGCGTTGTCAACGCTCAGGAGAGCATGGTTGATGTAGACGAGCCAAAGCCGACCTCAAGGTTGTGATGAAGTCCTTGCGCTCCTTTGGCTCCAACGACTTGAGTGCCTCAAGTGCGACACCTCGCGGGGAGTTAAACACGTCTGGTGCCTGACGATGACTCCCACTTCCCCGATCCAGCAGCAGTTGCGGAAGTAGAGCTCCCGGATCCGAATCCCGCAGCACAACGACGCTTCGTGGTGAAGACGTCTCTCGTTCGCGTAGTCTAGATTTGGGACCACGGTCACGAGAGAGAGAGAGAGGGGGAGGGAGAAAATATCAATTAGAGGTCCTCCCAAAAGTGAGAAGACCTTTATTGATTATTGGTGTATTTTATTTGGCCAAATACCCCCACTATATATATTGGGGAAGGGGAGGTACTACCTCCCTCAAAGTCCCGGGGTGGGACTAAAGGAGAGGAGGGGGAGGGGTGGCACTGCCGGCCACCCCCATGGGCCCCGTGCGGGGGGCTGGCCCACTAGGGCGTTGGCCACCCCCTTGGCCCCTTCTACCTCTCTCCTTTCCCTAATGGGCCCTCTCCCCTCCAGGAATTGGCCCATTAAGCCTTTGACCATTTAATTGATTTTTCTCTTTATTAAATAGTTATGAATAAATGATTAAATCAATATTTAACATTCATTCACATATTATTCAACCTCCATGGCTATGGAACACTTCCACCTCCACTCCGGACATCCTCCGGGCTTACCGAAACCCTTCCGGTTTTCTCTCTACTATTCTTTGGTGATTCCACCGATCCTATAAACACTCTCTAAGCATCATCAAGCCCTTAAGAGTGATACCCCATGGTTCAGGAACACTCCAGACATGGTCGGGACACTCCTGCACCAATGATCGACAGAGGGACCTAGATGACCATGTGACCCCTGTGCGTTCCACAAAGATCTTTCATCGTTTGAACCGGGACAATCGTGTCTTATTCCCTTTGTCACTCGATACTTGCATTGTCCGAGATCTGATCAATGACATCACCATGTCGTGTTCAATCTCGTTACCAAACAACGCTACTTGACTCGTTCCGACAAGTGATATCCCCATGATCAAATCACACGATGCGCAGCTATTGGATATAACTTCTCCGAGTGGGCCCTTTAAGTATCTTCCCGTCACATGGACGGACAAATCCCGCTCTTGACATATATTGCCTCTACAGCTTCCTCCGAGTACCTGAACACACCTTTATAACCATGGTATTACCAAGTGCCGCTTGATGCTATCTAAGCACTCTCGGGATACAGTGATTGATATAGCCTCACGATCTAAGGAATAGTCTACAAGGATCCATCTCTAATCATTGTAACTTGAACTTCTTGACATGATCGGGTCACGATGTTTAGGCTGGGTATTGGTTCACCATCTCATTCTCGGAATGAGATGACTCCATTTCCAACTAGCATAAATGCCACATGATCAGGAAACATGATCATCTGTTGACCAATGAACCAGTGACTAGAGTTTCACTAGGAACCCCTGGTTGTTTGTATATCACACGTGTATTGATGTTTCCACTCAATACAGTTATAGCATGATATAAAACTTAATCATAAACTATATGAAATATGATAATAGTCCTTACTACTATTTGTCTCTAGGGCATATTTCCAACATAGAGACCTCCTGCGATACTACGATACTCTGTAGGATCAGCCATGGGATCACTAGGCTGAGCTTCAAGCTTAGAAGATGTATCAACTGGTGTGGAGATAGACTTGCACTATAACATACCAGTGCGGTCAAGGAGCTCCATAGCATACTTCTCCTGCTAGAGAAAGAGACAGTCCTTGTTGCGCTTAACAGAGATGCCGAGAAAGTAATGTAAATCACCCATGTCCATCATGGTGAACTCATAATGGAGTGAAGCAATCAAACTGTGTAGCAGTGTTGAGGAAGACGCAATCAAAATTATGTCACCCACATAAAGTAGGAGATAAGCCATATCAGAGCCACGAAGATAAATGAAGAATGAGTTGTCATTCTTGACACTTAGAAACCCAAGAGATGCAATATAGGAGGCAAACTGCTGAAACCATGCCCGTGGAGCCTGCTTTAACCCGTACAAGGATTTGTTTAGGCAACATGCCTTCTCAGGAGAATTGGGATCAATGAAACCTGAGGGCTGTCAAGCATAAATCGTCTGATCAAGTTTGCCGTTGAGGAAAGCATTCTTGACATCAAGATGATGAATAGGCCAATCACTAGAAAGAGAAAGTGATAGAATGGTCCGTATCGTGGCGGGTTTAACAACCGAACTGAAAGTTTAATCAAAATCAATACCTTCACATTGCGTGAATCCTCGTAAGACCCACCGTGCCTTGTACCGATCAAGAGAACCATCAGACTTTAACTTGTGATGAAAGATCCACTTGCCTATGACAATATTTACATTGTGAGGTGGATCAACTAGGTCTCAAGTGTTGTTGGAGAGATGAGAACTGTACTCATAAACCATCACTGCATGCCAATTAGGGTCCTTGCGTGCTCCATGTACGTCTTCGGGAGAGGAGATAACCCCTCAACATGAAGATCGAAGATGGTCTTTGGCTGCACCAAGCCTGTCTTCGCACGCATAAGCATGCTGTGTGATGGTGGCGGAGGCGGAGGGCACGGTCGACAGACCGGAGGCGGTGGCGATGGCGGAGTCAGTACAGTAGCCGCACGTGGGGAGGAATCGTCCTCAGCATACATGGCGGGTGATGAGGCAGGCAACGGGGCAGTCTGTTGGAGATATGCCCAAGAGGCAATAATAAAGTGGTTATTATCATATCTTCACACTTATGATAAATGTTTACATACCATGCTATAATTGTATTAACCGGAAACATTAATACTTGTGTGATTTGTAAACTAAAATAAGAGTCCCTAGTAAAGCCTCTTGTTAAACTAGCTTGTTGGTTAATATATGATCATGGTTTCCTGATCATGAACATAGAGATGTTATTAACAACAGGATCATATCATTAGGAGAATGATGTGATGGACATACTCCTATAGATAAGCGTAGCATAAAGATCAAGTCATTTCAATAAGTTCAATTGCTATATGCTTTCTGATACATAGTAACCTAATTCCTTCGACCATGAGATCATGCATATCACCTTTGCTGGATGGATGCTTTGATGTCATCAAACACCACACCGTAACAGGGTGGCTATAAAGGTGGCATTGAGTGTTCGGAAAGTATTGGTTGAAACACATGGATCAAGAGTGGGATTTGTCCATCCACATGACGGATAGATATTCTCTGGGCCCTCTCGGTGAAATGTCATCCAATTAGCTTGCAAGCATGTGACTTGGTCACAAGGGATCACATATCACGGGAACGAGAAAAGAGTACTTATCAGTAACGAGGTTGAACTAGGTATGCAGAGATACCGACGATCATAACCTCGGATAAGTAACATATCGTGAGACAAAGGGAAATTGGTATCGTATGTAAGTGGTTCATTCGATCGCAAAGTAATCGTAGAAATATGTGGGAGCCATATGAATTTCCAGATTCCTCTATTGGTTATTGTTCGAAGAAGTGTCTCGATCATGTCCGCATAATTCACGAACCGTAGGGAGACACACTTAAGGATTCGACGTTGTTTGAGTAGTTATGGTATTATGAGAAAGAGACCGAATGTTGTTCGGAGTCTCGGATGGGATCCGGGATATCACAAGGTGATCCGGAATGGTCCGGAGAATAAGATTCATATAAGGAAAGTCCCGTTTCGGAGTTCGGGAATGATTCCGGTGTTTTCATCGGGAATGTTCTAGAAGGTTCCGGAATGTCCGGAGTTCCGGAAGGGGAAGGGTACATGAATGTGTCATTGCATGTTGGAATGATTGCATCATGTACTAAGTGTTCTCGCTGTCCAAAATAAAGGGTTTATTTAAATCCTAAATTGAAAAGTCAAACGGCTAGTTTGAAAGTCAAACGGCAAGTTTTTGGAAAGTGGAAAGAGGAGGAAAAGAGGGAAACCGAGTTGGAGAGGGAGACCTCCTCCAACCGGCGGCCAACTCCAATGCCGAGTTGGGGAGGGACTCCACTCCCTCCCCCTGGCGCGCCAGCCCCCTCCCACCTATATAAGGAGGGGCAGGGCTCCCCTCCACATACACACAAGTTCCTATCCTCTAAACTAAAACCCTAGACCTAAACCCCGGTTTAGAGCTATTTCGGTTTAGAGCCTTTCTAATTGGTTTAGAGCCTTCTAATTGGTGTGTCTAATTACTAGACCACTAATAGCCTCTCTCATAAGCTCCACCATACTCGCACCGGCTTAAGGCGAAGCCCTGCGGGATTTCCCCTCTACTTCCGGTACCACGCCGTTGTGCTGCCGGAATCGCGAGGAGAATACTACAACCTCCGCTGCCTGCTGGAACAAGGGAGAGGAAGGTCTTCGTCGAGTACCGAACGTGTGACCGACTGCGGGAGCGCTGCTGGAACGTGGCGCTGGAAGGATCGTCTACGCGATCTTGAGATCGGAAAGAGTACGACTACATCACCCACGAGAATCTGCTCTCGTTAACCGCTTTGGAATCTTCGAGGGTGAGTTCCACTATCGACTCGTTGCTACAATCTAGTAGATAGATCTTGGCTTGTTTGTTTGTATGCGATAGAAAAATTTTGTTTTCCATGCTACGAACCCCTACACAGTCGTAGGCGATGAGAGGGCCACAGTGGGAGAGGCGGCCGAACTCACGGCAAAGCAGACGTGCGCGGCAGGGGAGGCAGCCGCGGCAGGTTGCCAAGCACCCGTGGCAAGCTGCTGATTGCTCACGGTAGGTTGTCGCACGCCCGCGACAGAGCCTATGGCAGAGCTTCTCGTGGATGGCATGGTGAACAGCGTCGACGACATTGGTTGCTCAACCTGCAGAAAATCATAAGTGTGCAGGGAAGGAGTAGGAGACATGGCAGACGCGGTGGTGGCAAAGGAAAAGCTAGACTCGTCAAATACAACATGTCGAGAGATGTTGATCTTTTGGGTAGAACGACCAATACATCGATAGCCGTGATGTTTTGATGGATACCCTAAAAACACGCAGGACACGGAGCAAGGCGCAAGCTTATGCGGTGCAACGACGGTGATTTTGGGGTAGCAAAGACATCCGAAGACCCTAAGACCAGCATACGCAGGGTCGACGCCATGAAGATCTCAAAAAGGCACACGATCCGAGATTTCCTTGGAAGGCAGCCGATTATGCAATAATACGGCTGTATGAAGAGCCTCGGCCCAAAAGTGTGACAACATACTTGCTTGAATTAGAAGCGTGCGAGTAATGTCATTAAGGGTGTGAATAATCCTCTCGGCTTTACCGTTTTGTTGTGAGGTATATGGACATGAAAAGCGGAGTGTTATTCCATGATGTTGGCCAAAAGAGTGGAGGAGGGAATTATCGAACTCACGACCATTACCACACTGAATAGCTTACAAGTTTGTACGGAACTGAGTACGGGCTAAGGCGTGAAGGGACGATAAGTGTGAGGAAACTTCTAACTTAGCATGTAGAGGATAAACCCAGGCATACTGAGTGAAATCATCGAGGCAAATAAGATAATATTTAAAGCCAGAAATACTCTCAACTGGTGATGTCCACAAATCACAGTGAATAATTTGAAACGAATAATGTGTTACACGATTGGTAGAAGAAAAAGGAAGATGAACATGACGACCTAATTGACAAGCATGACACAAACTAGATTTATTCTTATCCCTAGGAATAACCGAAGAGCGAGCTAAAGACTCCATGACGGGTCGTCCAGGGTGTCCAAGTCGTCGGTGCCATAGAGCGGGATCAACGGCGAGGAAGGCATGTGGGTGACTGCTGGAGGAGGTGCGAATAGGATAGAGAGCTCCAAGGATATTTCATCTAAGCATCTCATTCTTAGTTTGAAGATCCTTCATAGAAAAACCAAGACGGTCAAATTCGACGGAAACACGATTATCAATGGTGAACTAACAAACCAACAAAAGATTTTAACTATGTTAGGAGCAACTAAAACATTAAGAAGATGAAGGGGATGATCGGAGGTGGAAATAGGAAAACATGCATGTCCGATAGCGGTGATCGGAAGAGTGGAGCAGTTACCGATAACAACATCACGAGGAGAAGAGGTAGGGAGACACTAAGGTGAGCATGAAGGGAATATGCCTGAGAGGCAATAATAAAGTGGTTATTATCTTATTCCATGTTTATGATAAATGTTTATTTTGCATGCTATAATTGTATTAATTAGAAACGTTAATACATGTGTGTTTAATAAACAAAATACAAAGTTCCTAGTAATGCCTCTCATATAAACTAGCTCGTTGATTAACAAGATGATCAAGGTTTCCTGATCATGGACATTGGATGTTGTTAATAACAAGGTCACAACATTAGTTGAATGATGTGATGAACATTCATCCGAAGTACAACATTACGATCAGAGTCATTATGTTTATAGTGCTATAACATCATACGAAGTAATCTTAGTCCTTAGACCATGGGATCATGTTAAGTGCTAACACCGGAAGAGTATCTTGATAACATCAAACGTCACACCGTAACAGGGTGACTATAAAGGTGGATTCAGTGCTACGAAGGTGTTATGTTGAGGCTCATGGATCAAGAGTGGGATTTGTCCATCCCGATGATGGATAGATATACTCTAGGCCCTCTCGGTGATATCACATTGAAATAGCTTGCACGCAAGTGATGTGATCACTAGAATGTTATATCACGGGAACAAGAAAAGAGTGCATGTCGGCAACGAGATCAAACTAGGTATTTGGATACCGATGATCAAATCTCGGACATGTATTATATCATGAGACAAAGGGATTTAGTAACTAGCATTAAAGGTTCTCACGATCACAGAAGTCATCGTTGAATGTGTAGGAGTCAGTATGGATCTCCAGGTCCTGCTTCTGATTATTGATCTGAGAGGGGTCTCGATCATGTCTGCATTATTCGCGAACCGTAGGGTGACACACTTAAGGGACACCGACACCATTTGGAGCAAATATGTTTCAGATAAAGATTTAAGAAAGCGTTGGAATTATTTCAATAGACACCGAAACTGTTTCGGGTGAAATTGTTGAAATTGGTTCTGCATGTAATATTGAAATGTTGCAGGGGGTTTTATGTGAATGTTTGTTAATTAAATTAATTAACAAAATTCTGAATAAAATTAATAAAAGAGTTTTATTAAATGAGAGAGCATTAAATTTGGAGAAATTTAATGCATTTAAAGTGGAGACTTTAAAAGAGAATGTGAAGGGGAATTTTAATGTGGAGGGGTTACCACCACATGAATGGGGGAGGTGAAGGGACACCCTCCATGGGCGCCGGCCATGGGAGAGGTACCCTCCCCTCCTCCTATAAAAGCCCCCCTCTCACACCTTCATACTCACACCTCCTCGTGAAGGATCTCTCTCCCCCTCTAGTATTATTCCCCATGGTCTCGGATTAGCGAGATACATGTTCCCGGTGGCTTTATCTGGAAAGGAGTTGCTGCTTCCGCTGCTTTGCTGGAGCGAGGGATGGAGGTTGTCGGGTACCGGACGTGTGTGTGATCACGGATGCACCGCTGCTTTGTGATGCTGGACTTGGTGGTGTTGGACTTGCTGGAGCTGGATCTGAAGGACGTGCTGGAGCCGGACCTGCTGGACTTCATCACGATCTTGAGATCAGAAAGTGTACGACTACATCATCCACAAGTTCCATCTTGTTAACAAAGCTTTGTTGTCTTCGAGGGTAAGTTCTCCATGGATGTATATCCACCTGTTGCTTGTATCTAGTAGATAGATCTTGGCGTATAGTTCCCATCGTAGGAAATTTTTTGTTTTCTTTGCCACAGTGGTATCAGAGCCAGGTCTATGCGTAGGTGCTTTGCACGGGTAGTACACATATGTTTATATATGGGCGATGATGATTATTTTATTGCATCTTCTATGTATTTTGGATATTGGTGGCATAGTGGGATGAAGCGGCCCGGACCAACCTTACATGTCATCATACATGAGACCGGTTCCACGACTGACATGCAACTAGTTTTGCATAAGTGTCTAGCAGGTTTCTGTCTCTCCTACTATAGTCAATATCTGATTTAGAACGAGTTGCTAATAACTTGGTTATCCTCGTTGTGGTTCATGTTCGTAGGTAAGACCGGTTCTATCTCCGAAAGCCCTAAGCCACGTAAAACTTGCAATTGATAAATTAGAGGCGTCTAGTTTAGATCATTGCTGGGCTAGTGTCATGATATGGTAATGTTGTAACTAGATGTATGATAGATACTCTTACAACACACTTAACATGTAAGTTCCATAGACCTTGGCCTTACACACAAAGGAATGATAGAGATCATACCACGATGCAAATGATAGAGATCAAATGCATGGACCATATCATCTCACTTTACACATATGATGTTCACATCTTATATTGCTTGTTTGGCGTTTTAGTAGCATTATAAGATGATCCCTCGTTTAAATATCAAGATAAAATGTGTTCTTCCTTAAGTATGCACCATTCTATGGATCGTGTTTCGAGACATCACGTGATGATTGGGTGTACTCGACTCTGCGCTTTCATACAAACGGCTGTAAGACAGTTTTACACATGCGAGTACTAAGGTTCTTACTTGGCAAGCCTAGCATGTACAGACATGGCCTCGGAACACGGACCGAAAGGTTAAGCATGAGTCATATAGTTGATGTGATGCCCATATTGATGCTCGCCTTTGAAGCTACACCGACTCACGTGATGATCGGACTTGGTGTAGTGGATTTGGTTCATGTAATCACCAAAAAGGCACGAGGGATGTCGTTTTTGAGTGGGAGTTCATTTCTAATTTGGATTAGTCGAACTCAATTTGTCATAAACTAAATCAAAGTGAATTTGCATAATTTGTTGTAGTCATTGGCGTCTATTCACTACCTTATGATTAGTTTTAATTGAGATAATAGAACTATAGAATTCTGGATATTTACTTTACGAACTGGTATCGTATTGTTTTGAATGTCAATTTAAAGTTTATAAGTCCTATTGCAAACTTTCATCAAACTCTATTTACTCCATGAAGTTTAATAAATAGTATTAAATCAAGAGTAAGAATTCCAATGTTAGTATCTAAAGTATCATGTTTGCCTCCATGATTATTGATATTCAAAAGTTGTTTTAATATCAAGATTATCTAGAAGCTGAAAAATTGTTTCAGAAACCATCATGTGTGGAAGATATTGTGATATCTGAAATAATGTTTTTTGTTGCATTATGATAGAGTATAATTTAGCAAAATACATGTTCTCATATTGTATGAGAATTTGTGAAGGATGGAGATGCTAGGCATCCGAATCTCCCAAAAGGTTTTGGGAACTAAAATTATACTCGTTATTCTTCCTTATAGGCTATAGTAGCTTGATCATGAAAGTTGTCATGATAAGGATGAATAGAAGATGTAAGTAAAATGTTTACTACACTAATAGATTACTAAAGAATGGATTTTTTGAAAGAACACCAAACATTTGATGATGGTGATCCACTTCAAAGTGCAAGTCCAAAGGTATTAGTATTTGACTATACACGCTTTGTACTATGTGTCATGTGAATGACACCACTATTGATGTTGATATATTCTTTTAAAAAGAAAAGGAATTGCTGAAAGAGAATCGATAAAATATTTGGCAAAAAAGAAAAGTTGGAGATGTCCAGCTTAGGTATATAGAAGATATACATGTTATGGTTGTATCCTTTGCTTGTTAAACAATGTGGTTCTTAGGTATTGGATACCGAATTGGTTGGTATGAAGTGTCATACAGGCAACGCAATTCATGAACTGGAATGGCCTAAGTAACTAGCAAGAGAGTAAGTGATGATGTTCATCGAAAACAAATAAAGTGTTATTGTGTTTTTCGTTGTCATCAAACCTAGCCTTCAAGATTTGTTTTAATAATTGTTATTTTGTTTCGGTATTATGAGAACAATGGTTGTTCAAATAATTACCGTATTCCATAAAGGATGGATGAACTTTTACAAGTCTAGTGGGAGAAATCACATCCATAAACACTATTGCTAAAATATCGCAAGACAAATGATTGAAAGACCACTTATGAAGTGACATCGCTGTTTAAATTATATTGGAAAGAAAACATGAAGAAACTCCATGTTGATGGATTTTTGGAGTCTTTGATTTTGATCAATTGACGCTTGTGACACTTTCCTCGAGATAATTGAAACTCCGTCCATAGGCCAAAGAGGAACTAATGACTAACTTATTGGATATTATGCATGTTGATGTATATAGTCCATTATGTGTAGCCATATGTGATGGATCTTTTTTGCTTCATATGCTTTCTCTAGAAATTTATATCTATATATTTACTTAATAAGGAAGAAGTATGAAACATTTGAAAATTGTTCAAAGACTTTCAAGATGAAGTGGAAAATCATTGTAACAAGAAAATAAAGAGTTTACGATTCGATCATAAAGGACGATATTTGAGTTACACGTTTAGCAAAAACACCTAAGATTTAAAGAATTATTCCATGATTTGTGTTTCCCGATAAACCATAGGAGTATGACATATTCGAGAGATGAAATCAAACCATGTTTGACATGGTAAGATCAAAGGTGTCATTTATAAAACTGCCATTATGTTTTAAGGATTGAAGCTTTAGAGACTACCGCTTTTACACTGAAAAGAGCACCATCGTGATCCGTTGAAATGACATCATATAAGTTATGGTTTGGGATAAAACCAGAATTGTCTTTTCTTAAATTTTGGTATGCTATGCATAAGTAAAATGTTTACAACAAAAGTCGGATAAGCACGTCTTTGTAGGTTATCCCAAAGAATTTGTTGGGAATTTCTCCATAACACCGAGGACAAAAGAGTTTGTTACTTGGAACGTCAAGTTTCTTAAGAAGGAATTTTTCGCGAAAAGTAAAGTGGGAGGACAATAGAACTTTGAGAAGGTTGTTGAACTTTAGCTATATGTGTAGCGCAGCGCCGGAGAGTGTCCCGGTGGCGGCCACAATGCTCATGGCTCCCGTGATTACAAAGGTTGTGATCTCAGAGATTAGAGTTCCTATTGAACCGTGTGGCTAACGAGCAACTAAAACCGTGATTACAAACCGACAAAAGATTTTAAGTATGTTAGGAGCAACTAAAACATTAAGAAGATGAAGGGGACGATCGGAGGTGTAAATAGGAAAATGTGCATGTCCGGTAGCGGTGATCGGAAGAGTGGAGCCGTTACCGACAACCACTGTTCAAAAAATCGTTCGAATCAGCGATTAATTGGCCGATTAATCGCTACTAGGGACCTAACCGTGTCATTACCACTAATCCGTTGAGTTAATCCTTTATGCTGAATAATAGCTCTGACAGACCGATTAACAGCTATATTGCCGATTAACTACCAAAGTTGGTCAAAAAAATTGCAAAATTTTGAACGCATATTGCCCATCCAACCGCTAGCCCGCCCCAATGAAGTAGGTTTTGCGAAGCTCCCGCTCGATTCCCACCTCCAAGAGCTCGGTTCCCACCGTCACCAACCAGTACCCTGGGTAGGTGGTGGGAGAAGTGAAACTTTAGAGGTCAGAGGAGAAGCGTATGTGTTTTGTTGGGCTTTTGGGCTCTAGATATGTAGGGTTGGACATATACAGGTCCATATACTATTTCTTTCTTATATACACATGTTTGTTGTGCTAATTTGTGTTGGTTGCACCGATTAATAGCCGACCAATTAAATCAGTTAATCATCCGAATTCTGGTTACTCGCTACTCCCAAGCCGACCGAGTAGTTAACGATTACCGATTTCCTCACCATTGCCAACAACAACATCACGAGGAGAAGAGGTAGGGAGACACTAAGGTGAGCATGAAGGGAATATGCCCGAGAGGCAATAATAAAGTGGTTATTATCTTATTCCATGTTTATGATAAATGTTTATTTTGCATGCTATAATTGTATTAATTGGAAATGTTAATACATGTGTGTTTAATAAACAAAATGCAAAGTTCCTAGTAATGCCTCTCATATAAACTAGCTCGTTGATTAACAAGATGATCAAGGTTTCCTGATCATGGACATTGTATGTTGTTAATAATGAGGTCACAACATTAGTTGAATGATGTGATGAACATTCATCCGAAGTATAGCATTACGATCAAAGTCATTATGTTTATATTGCTATAACATCATACGAAGTAATCTTATGCCTTAGACCATGAGATCATGTTAATTGCTAACATCGGAAGAGTATCTTGATAACATCAAACGTCACACTGTAACAAGGTGACTATAAAGGTGGGTTCAATGCTTCGAAGGTATTATGTTGAGGCTCATGGATCAAGAGTGGGATTTGTCCATCTCGATGACGGATAGATATACTCTGGGCCCTCTTGGTGATATCACATTGAAATAGCTTGCAAGCAAGTGATGTGATCACTAGAATGTTATATCACGGGAACAAGAAAAGAGTGCATGTCGGTAACGAGATCAAACTAGGTATTTGGATACCGATGATCGAATCTCGGACATGTATTATATCATGAGACAAAGGGATTTAGTTACTAGCGTTAAAGGTTCTCACGATCACAGAAGTCATCGTTGAATGTGTAGGAGTCAGTATGGATCTCCAGGTCTCACTTCTGATTATTGATCTGAGAGGGGTCTCGATCATGTCTGCATTATTCGCGAACCGTAGGGTGACACATTTAAGGGAAACCGACACCATTTGGAGCAAATATGTTTCAGATAAAGATTTAAGAAAGCGCTGGAATTATTTCAATAGACATCGAAACTATTTCGGGTGAAATTGCTGAAATTGGTTCTGCATGTAATATTGAAATGTTGCAGGGGGTTTTATGTGAATGTTTGTTAATTAAAGTAATTAACAAAATTCTGAATAAAATTAATAAAAGAGTTTTATTAAATGAGAGAGCATTAAATTTGGAGAAATTTAATGCATTTAAAGTGGAGACTTTAAAAGAGAATGTGAAGGGGCATTTTAATGTGGAGGGGTTACCACCACATGATTGGGGGAGGTGAAGGGACACCCTCCATGGGCGCCGACCATGGGAGGGGTACCCTCTCCTCCTCCTATAAAAGGCCCCCCTCTCACACCTTCATACTCACACCTCTTCGTGAAGGATCTCTCTCCCCCTCTAGTATTATTCCCCATGGTCTCGGATTAGCGAGATACATGTTCCCGGTGGCTTTATCTGGAAAGGAGTTGCTGCTTCCGCTGCTTTGCTGGAGCGAGGGATGGAGGTTTTCAGGGTACCGGACGTGTGTGCGATCATGGATGCACCGCTGCTTTGCGGTGCTGGACTTGGTGGTGCTGGACTTGGTGGTGCTGGACTTGCTAGAGCTGGATCTGAAGGACGTGCTGGAGCCGGACCTGCTAGACTTCATCACGATCTTGAGATTGGCAAGTGTACGACTACATCATCCACGAGTTCCATCTTATTAACAAAGCTTTGTTCTCTTCGAGGGTAAGTTCTCCATGGATATATATCCACCCGTTGCTTGTATCTAGTAGATAGATCTTGGCGTATAGTTCCCATCGTAGGAATTTTTTGTTTTCTATGCTGCGAACCCTACAGAGCATACCGGGGTTGTCTGCGAAGTGGGAGGAGGCGTCAGTGTCCATTACCCATTAAGTGGGTGCTTGTAAGCCCATCGTCTAGAACTGGTGCATGAGCACGGACTGATCCCATGAGGCGGTTGACGGAGCCGATGATGACAGTGCCGGTGACGAATGAGCGCGTCATAGCCATAAGAAGGGGGCGGGGGCGCGTAGCCGTAGCCATATCCATAGGAGGAGTGCGGCACGCTATAGGGCTCCTGCGTGTAGAAGGTGTGTGGCGAGGGTGTGGGACGTGGCACGTAGCTGTGTGCCGACCGTAGGGCCACATCTGGATTGCGTCGTTCCATGGGAGTTGTGGCATGGGCCAGGTTGGCGAAGAGATGGCCGGTGGTGCAGCAGGGGCCTAGTGCTGGACGATAGTGCCCTCCTTAGCAGCCTCAGCCACAACCTTCTTCTTCTTGCGGCGGTTGTCGTTGCCTTTGCTAGGGTTGGCGCTGTCAACGACGAGAGCTGTGTCGGAGTTGCGGGCTCAGCGATTTTTGCACTTCATATCTTGGAGCGCAAGGAGAGAATGACACTTCTCGAAGGTGATCTCGGGAATGAGGGAGATCAAGTCGGTGGCATGCTCGTACTTCTCGGTGAGGCTGTTGAGATAGTGGATCACCAGCTTGGCATCTTCTTCCGGTGCTCCGAGATCTGCTAGACCATCGGCGAGGGCCTTGATCTTCTTCAAGTACTCGGTCACAGAAAGTTCGCCCATCTTGATCTCACCAAGCTCGGTGGAGAGGTGGAGCTGGCGATTGATCTTGTGGTCGTTGAAGAGGTCGTTGATGCTTGTCCATAGATCGACGACAAGAGGATCTTCACCCGACATCGTGATGGCATCGAGGAGGCCAAGGTAGATGGATCCGTAGAGCCACGAGACCACCGTGGCATCCAACAAGGACCACTCTAGAGTTGGATCGATCAGAGCAGGCGCGTTGACATGTTTGAGCAGCACGTACTTGCGGAGAGCGGCACAAAAGAAGGTGCACCATTGGCGATGAACACCGGTGTCGAGGGCCAGCTCGACTGGTACGTGCCCCTTGATGGAGTGGAGACCGGCGGCTTGGGCATGTAGGGAGGTGAGCGAGAAGTCCCCTGCGCTGGAGGAGGGGGCGGTGGTGAGGGCCAACATGGCCTTGGCGTCGGCGGCCTCGCGAGCCTCATGATCTACCTTCTCATTAGCGGCCTGCACGACCTGTGTAGCGTCGTCGCCCATGTCACTAAGAGAGGTAGCGCGACGAGAAGGGGGAGGTGGGTGGTTTCCAGATCGACGGCGGCAGAAGAAGGGGCGACGCGGCCCGACTAGGGTTTTGCGTCTGATACCAAATAAGACAGGGGAAACCACACATAGTGGTGCCTTGTATTGCTCATTATATAGGAGGATTACAAGGGGAGTCCTAGTCTCATACAACACGGACACATACAAAAGGAATACACAATATGACTGTATACCTATACAAACACGATACGGTCACATATTCTAACAAGAACTATCATGGGTTCCCTGAATACGGTGATACTTCCATGGAGGATGCTAAAGGGGAGGCTGAAGAAGAGGAACATGATGAGCTCGTTGATGATTTTGGTCGAACCATTGCCGATGCACGAAGAGACTGCGAAAATGAAAAGGAGAGGGAGAAGTTCGATCACATGTTAGAGGATCACAAAAAGTCGTTGTACCCAAATTGCGAAAATGGTCTGAAAAAGCTGGGTAGCACACTAAAATTGCTGCGATGGAAGGCAAAGTATGGTCTATTTGACTCCAAATTTGAAACGTTGCTGAAAATGATGAAGAATATACTTCCAAAGGATAACGTATTGCCCGCCAGTACGTATGAAGCAAAGAATGTTGTCTGCCCTCTAAGTTTATAGGTTCAGAAGATACATGCATGTCCTAATGACTGTATCCTCTAGCGTTGTGAGGAGTACGAGAATTTAGATGCATGCCCAGTATGCACTGTATTACGGTATAAGATCAGACGATATGACCCTGGTGATGTTGAGGGCGAGCTCCCCCGAAGAGGGTTCCTTCCAAGGTGATGTGGTATGCTTATATAATACCATGGTTGAAACGTTTGTTCAGGACCAAAGAGCATGCCAAGTTGTTGCGATGGCACAAAGAGGAACATAAGTCAGATGGGATGTTGAGACACCCTGTCGATGGGTCGTCGTGGATAAAAATCGATAGATAGTACCCAAACTTTGCAGATGACGCAAGGAACTTAAGGTTTGGTCTAAGTAACTTAAGATAGTGCCCGCATGACGGGATATTGAGGCATGTGTATCAAGATCGGGATTTGTCCACCTCTGTGATGGGAAGATCACACTCGGTGTAATTGCATCCAATATGCTGCAACATATGACTAGGTCATGGGGATACAATATCACAATAACAAGTTAAGTATACTTGTTGGTAACAAGATTAGTATAGCGATACTAGTGATCAAATCTCGGGCAAGTCATGTATCGAATAGACAAAGGAAATGGGACATAGAGTTTATGGTTCGAACATGACATAGTCTCGTGGAATGCATGGGGGTCAATATGGTCATCCCGGTCCTGCTATTGATCATTGATCAAGAGTGATCGCAATCATGTCTATGACATTCCCCGAACCGAAGGGTAACACACTCAAAGGGTCTAACGACGTTTGAGATCGTTATGGAAGCGAATGAGGACGGGAGTCGTTGCTAGGCATCGTATGCACGTGAGTACATGGACGAAACCACCAATAGTGGGTCTGTGGCTATCATACGAGCACCAGGAGGAGAAGGCGAGGAGCTTCACGACCTTGAGGTTGGCTACGGATTGTCTACTTCATCCACGTCCCCCGCGAGACGTTAACTGCGTTGCGATCTACAAGGGTATGTAATCGTAACACCCTCGTTACTGCATTAACTAGTAGATAGATCTTGGGCTTTCGGGACGTTCTAGTTAGGAAAATTTTGTGTTTTTTTTGCTACGAATCCCTTCAAGGCATAACCAGGAACTCTATATATTTGTTTATTAAACACACATGTATTAATGTTTCCAATTAACACAAACAGAATGTAAAATAAACATTTATCATATACTTGGAATAAGATAATAACAACTTTATTATTGCCTCTCGGGCATATTCTCTTCAGTTATTACAAGTCAAGAATCACCAAGCAAAGTCCTCGCTGTCTCGAAGACTCAGTCCGCCATTACTAGACCTCGGACCTCAGCCGCCATGACATCCTCCGCCATTGTCTTCACCATGGAAATCAGAACACCAACAGGTCCCATGATGACAATAGACAACAAAACTTCTGTCACACCTTCCTGAAGCCGCACGGCCATAAATAGGGGTGCATACGATTGAATCTCATCCAATCCAGCAATCTACATGCATGCAGCGTCCAATGGAGATCTGTGACGGAGCCTTCCAGAACTTGTCACTGACCAGACCAATGATACCATGCATCAAGAAGGACACTGCCTTGATACAAGAAGAACCATAGGATCACCTTCTTTAGTAGGAAGATCAACAACCCCCACGTTGCCGGCCGCCGGCTTCCAACAGCAAGCTGAAGATCTCAGCGGGCACCAAAGCGAGCCCGCCACCACGTGCACCATGCGGAGATGAGGGGCTGAGCCGCACCAATCTGCCGTTGTGTCTCCCTCATGGCCACGGCGACCGCCAAGGTCGCCGAAGAAGTCTAAGGCCACAGCCAAGGTCGAAAGAGCCACGCCGTCAAGGGTCGCCACGAGACTCTGGCCTGAGATCCTTCCACACGAGAAGGATGGGGCCCATCGCCACCAGCCATGCTAGGGATGAGATCCCGCCACCCTCGTCAGCTGCATGACCTTTGACCGACGACGCGGAGGGGGGGAGGGGGTGAAGGCGCCCTTGGGAATGCATGCAAGAGACGACTTGTTAGATACGAGAAGATATCACCTTCTTAACATCGTGTGCCACTTAGACAAAATTCGGTGTACACAGCTAAGGATGGTGAAGAGGAGGAGTAAGGTTCTAGTACAGTTGATATACCATATACTACTACCTCCGTTTCACAACATAAGCATTTTTAGCAAATTAAAACAGCTTGCTAAAAATGCTTATACTGTAGAACGGAGGGGGTACCATATAATTATTATTTTTGACAAACTTACGTGTGACCATTTGTTCGCATGTGCATACGAAATTTTCTTCCAAATGTTTGATATTTATAATTTATTTGCCATCAATATTGTCTTTTTTTTTTTTTGGACGATATCCATAGCTACATTGATATTTTCCTTCTCTCGTAGCACTAGAACTCTTGTCATTTCTCTATCAATCAAACACAAAAAAGAAAACTAAGTCATCGAGGCCTCACGTACGTAAGAGATGCTAGCTACTTTCTTGGTTTATGTTGGAGGAGGGGGGAATCATGGATCATACAAGGAGATATGCTTTACCTAACGTGAAGTCAAGCAATCAGTAACGACCAGCTAGGTGCTTGACATGTACTGTACTAATTATTATACTCCGTCACTGCAGTGGTGGGGATTAGTTATTCCTTAAGCTCATTAATTAGGAGTTCTTTGGGGTCAGAGGCACAAGTAAACGGAGAATATTAGCCGCATATGCTCCTGGTAGCTCGCGTTGACTCGAAGCCCCCGGTTGATCCTAGCAGCATATCCTTGAGCTCTCTGATTTTCTTTTGCGCCCACTGGGCACTAGCTGATTTTCTTACCAATTCCGTCCGTTTCAATGGCTCTGTTCCGGTGCAAGCGACACACTGCCGCTGACAATTTGGTGATCTCGTCTTGACTGCCGCGGCGGCTGCAGTATAAGGGAGGAGGATGCAGACCCCGTAGGCCGTAGCCGCGTCGATCGATCGAGAGAGAGAGAGCAGGAGAGAGGTGGCGGAGATCGATCAACCATGGAGATTCTTATCCCGTCGCCACCGCCCAGCCCTGCCGCTCACGGGTTCCTCTACGGCGCCGGCGCCGGCGCTCTCCTCCGCCGGGACCATGCCCACGCCCACGCGCTGCTCCACGTCGCCGTCGGGAGGTCGCCGGAGAAGACGCTGCCGCTGCTGCGCTGGGCCTTCCGCCGCTTCGCCTGCTCCCGCGTCGCCCTCGTCCACGTCCACCAACCCTCGCCGGTCATCCCCACCCTCCGTAAGCCCCCAATTCCAGTTCTTGCACGAACGCCCCCTTTTCCTCCCCTTTTTTTGTACTAATGCAATTTAACCGCGAGATAAAACCAGGAGTAGTATATTTCCTACTAGTAACGAAAATTACTTCTGCAGTAGGAAAGATTCCTGCCGCTCAGGCTACGGAAGAGCTGGTCTCCTCCCATCGCAGGTCCGAGAGGGACGAAATGAACAAGATCCTCCTCACCTACCTCGCCTTCTGCCACAGGGCGCAGGTACCTTCGTTTTTCTCTTGTTACAAACTGCTAGCCTTCTTCCCTCGCACACTGGCCTACGTTTACCAGGTAGCAGTAGCACAGATGAATCATCTGGACAAGCATAGCAGTCACAGTTTCCTTTTGGCCACAGGTGAGGGCGAGTGTTCTCGTCACAGAGAACGAACAGATCCACGACGGCATCGTCACTCTGGTCAGGGATCATGGGGTTACGAAGCTTGTCATGGGTTCTATACCGGATAAGTAAGCATTGCTCACGCTCCCGTCAGCTATGTTTATATACGACATGATCTTCTTGCTTGTGCTACACAAGGAACTTAACTATTGGAAGTCTGAAACATGTTTGTCACTAACTGGGTTACATGGAAAGAAAAAAATTACAACATGTATTCGACGCCCCGCTCCAAAGCCTAGACCAAGTTCAGTTAACCATGAACAGCACTAGTGAAAAAAGAAATGAAGACGCACGTGTGCTTGCCAAGTGACTCAACATCGGCTAATTTTAGCCACTTCTTTCATAAAATAAATTATGTCCTTTCCTGTTCAAACTATTCTGTTTACGACACGAAACGTAAGTTCTTACCAGGATGTGAAGTTGCATCCTACTTCACTAAAAGCGCAAGGTCTTATCATGCTACTGTTGCCAAAATATTGCCATCCACATGCTACTTATCTGTTATTGGCTTGGTTGATCCTTCATAAAAATGTGAACAGTGGACCATTATCTAGTTGCTGAGTTTGTGGAGATGGTTTTTTGATGGTCTCTTTTTGTTACTATCTTAACTCAAATGCTATCTATCTCCAAATGCAGCTGCTTCAAGTTAAAAGCTAGCCACAGCAAAGAATATTTTATGGCGAAGAATGCGCCAGCATTTTGTGAAATTTGGTTTGTATGGAGAGGAAGACACATCTGGACCAGAGAAGCATGCGGCGCCATTGACAACAGCATCTCAGTCTACAACCAAGACGATATTATGATGATCAGGAAGAGGACTAGGTTTAGTCCAAACAATAATGATGCTGGATCCATATTTGATGAAGGATATATTACTTGCGGGACGTCAACAGCAGCCGATATTCATGAAGGCATTGTTTCAGATAATGGTCGATTGAATGACTATGGAGCTCTTGGAGCTGATATCAACCATTTCTACGGTATGAACAATCCAAATTTACAAGATGCAGAATCTGCGTTCAACTCAACCCTCTGGCCTGAATCTCCACTTGAGTTACATTCCAAGGTGTCCCTTCTGCAGTTCTGCTTCATTTCAATATCTATAGTTCTGTATTCTGAGTTGATCTTATTGTGTTAAACTTAAAGTTAATGCTATTTATCAGGAAGTGTTGGATACAAATCTCAAGCAAGTCATGATCGAAGCTGAGGGGTCAAGGAAGGATGCTTTTGTTGAGCTTCTCAAGCGCAAAGAAACAGAGTCAAAAGTGGCCAGTGCTTTTGTCAGGGTACGCAGCCACCTATTCTCACCATCTAACTAGGCCGCTTTTATTTTTATTATTACAGCGCAGCATAACTAGAAAACCAAGCAAAAGCTGTGTTCCTAACATCACACTTTGAATACGTGAAGGAAAGTATTCGTTTGTCTCTTAACTGGCTTGTGCTCCTTGATCAGGTAAAAGCTTCTGAGTCTTCTAAAAAACGAGAAGTAAAGATAAGGGAGGAACTGGAAGGTTCATTCCTAGCCACAAGAAATCAGCATGAAGATCTGGTAAGAAGTAAAGATAACGCTACAGCTGTGTTGGACTCTTCTATGAAAAGATTAGAAATACTAGATGCTCGTGCGAAAAACACGAGCCTTCGGATGGATGAAGCTGCGGCGAAGCTGGAGGTGATTCAATCTTCCATAAAGATTCTTAAGCAGGAAAAAACAAAAAAACTAGAGGATACACATATTAACCAGGCTGAAGGGTGTACAAACAGCCATGATCCATACACCTGTAGACAATTGACAATGTTAGATGTGGAAGCTGCAACTTGTAAATTTTCAGAGAGGTTCAAAATACGGCCACGAGGTCATGGTTATGTTTACAAAGGAGAAATTATGAACAGGAGCGTGATGATTCATAAGCTGCACTCACAATGCATGAAGAGTTCGATGCAGTTCCAGCAAGAGGTACGCCTGCTTCTTATGCTGGTCATATTTGATGCATTGGTAATTAGTCAATTATCTAACCTCGAAGATTCTGAATTGTAATTTGCAGTCACATACATGAAATAGAACTATTCATGGCTCAATGAATGATCCAAATATGCATTTTTCTAGATTTGTTCAGAATTTTGTAGTTTTACGTCTGCTATCGTGAACTGAAACAACCAATAATGTCATCATTGAATATAGAAATATCTCTTCAGAACATAATCAAGCTTGAAATATTGTGGCCAGTAAATAATAGGTATGGTCTACTGTGTAACGTTTACTTCTTATATATTCTGCTTGCAACAGCTGACATAATAATAAAAAAAAATACTTTTAAGGCAATCTTCAGTTATAGTTTTTTTTGAATGTTTGTATCAAACTAGGCTTGTCTAGCATTAACTACTCCCTCCGATCCAAATTAATTGACTCAAGTTTATCTAGATTCGGATGTATCTAGTACTAAAACATGTCTAGATACATATGAATCTAGACAAATCTAAGTCAATTAATTTGGATCGGAGGAAGTATTATTTAGCTGAAGGCGTTTATTTACTTTTTCGTAGGTGTGCATCCTTAACAAGGTGAGGCACCCTCATCTAGTGACCTTAGTTGGGGCATGCCCAGATGCACTGTGCCTTGTCTATGAGTATCTGCAGAGTGGGAGCCTTCAAAGCCACCTCTTCAGCAAACGCTACGATACCCCACCGCTGCCATGGAAAATCCGTGCACGTATTGTTTCAGAGATCTCAAATGCTCTACTGTTCTTGCATTCATGTAAACCACAGATGATGGTCCATGGTGGATTGAATCTTGAGAACATCGTTCTAGATTCCCACCTCCACTGCAACTTGGCAGATTTTGGTTTACTGACAGAGGAGCATGCAAAGGATCATCCAGCATTTAATTCTGGACCGCTGGCACGCAAGTCGGATCTACGCTCCTTTGGTACTGTGATACTGCAGTTACTAACTGGCAAACAGCCTGGTCAAACAGGCCTTGCAAGTGAAGTCAGGCGCGCCCTGTCTTGCGGAAAGCTGTCTGCGATCTTGGATCCAACAGCTGGGGAGTGGCCTATGGAGGTGGCTCGGCGGCTAGCAGAGTTTGGACTCGAGTGCAGCGCAGATGGGACGGAGCTGACACCGGAGACGGCACGAGAACTGGAGCAGCTGCACCTGATCAGGGGGAGACGAGCGCCGTCCTTCTTCATGTGCCCGATTCTCAAGGAAACCATGGATGACCCTGAGGTGGCCGCAGACGGGTTGACCTACGAAGGGCGCGCCATCCGTGAGTGGATGGAGAATGGCCGGGCAGCGGCTGACCTGAAGCTGAAGCACCTCAACCTCACCCCCAACCACGCCCTTCGGTTCGCCATTCAGGACTGGCTCTCTCAGTCTCATTGATGATGATGATAATTCTCCGGCTGCTTCAGCTTGCAACTAGCTTAGATAGATAGAGCCCTCATGTGAATATTGTGTGATGTACATTAGTGTACCATGTTACTGCTAGCTTAGTGCAGTTAGTGCAGTGTAGGGAATGAACAATGTTGTTCTTTTTTGTGCAGTTGTACTACAGTACTTACAGCGAATCTTTCAGTTTTTTTTTTTTTGAGAGACAATTGGTGACATTTTTGTGCGAGGTGTACAATATTATTTTTTACGTTTGAGATGGAACATGTTTTTTTTAGTAGAACTTTTTTTTAGAATATTTTTTTTAGAACATGTAGGACTCTACATTAAATCTTGGCCAATATGATACTGTGGAATCTGGGCTCTAGACTGGACCGGAGGACAAAGGGCCCAGCCCAGCTACCAATAACCAATTTCCTTCTCGATTTGAATCGCTGCGAGCGAGACGAGAAGCAAAATCCCCAATTCCATTCCATGCCACTTCCACCACCGACCCTCGCCTGCGCCATGGACGACCTCGACGACGCCGCGCTTTGGGCCTCCGTCGACACCGCCGCCGAAGCCTCCCGCCGGGCGCTCTCCAAGCCCGCTTCCTCCCCCGCGGTCGCCCGGCGCCCCGAAGACGACCCACACCGAGGCGAGGTGCTGCAGCCCGCCCGCCCCTCCAAGCTCCTGCGCATCGCCTCCCACGGCCACGGCCACGGCCACGCCACGCCTCCTCCGCCCTCGCCCTCTCCGCCCCCGCCCTACATGACGCCCGACGCTTCCAGGAGATTGATGGTCGTCCAGAGCCCGCACCCCGAGCTACCCTGGGTCATGGAGCCCAACGCGGCGAGCCCCATCGCCGCCGCACATGGCCCCTTCCCTTCCGCCGCCGCGTCCGTGGCCAGCTTCAGAAAGTACCAGGAAGTTGCCCTCTCGGTACGGCCTCTCTCATCTCCCATTCCATCCCTAATACTTTCTCTGCCCGTTTTCCTCCTTCAGGGGATCACTACTCTCGTCTGGTGTTTTGTTTTACTGCGAGGACTCTGCTCGTTAGGTAGTTACAAATTCGCCGAAAAAATGTTTGAGATACAGATTACAGACTATTAGAGATCCAAAATTATTTCAGGCAGTACACTTTGCGTGGAAACATGTTCCTCTTCTGTGCAGTTGTCCTCTAAGAATTCCATGCATTACATTACATGCTAGTGTGATTTGTCTCTTTTACTCTGCAATGAAAAGCTCAGTCAGTTCTATGGTTCATTGGTTCACACTTCCCGTTAGGGGTTGAAAAATTATCGAGAAAGCTTGATCGGATGACTGCTCCATGATATTTCAGATATAAATTGTAGACTAGTTATAAAAAATTATTCCAAGTAACACACTATGTAGGTAGATATGTTTCTCTTTTGCATGCTTTAAATTACATGCTAGCTAGTGTAGTTTCTTCGTCTTTTTTAGTCACGATGGAAAGCTCAGATTATATGGTTTACACTTTTCTCTCGAACATATCAATTTCAGATTCTAGACAAAAGCGACTACACCTTGATCAGTGGGAATCCATACATAAAGAAATCAGGTCCGTACTTTCACACTGTCGTGACAGCTGGTTGTGACTGAGTTCTGATTATAGAGTGAATCTTCATTGTCTAACTTCTCTAACCCATATATCTCAGGGTGGAGAAAAATATCATGCTTCTACAATATCTCATTTGAGATCAGGGACCACTCTATTGAGTTTGATGACAGCCGCAATGTCAACCGTGCTGAATTTCTTGTCAGAGCGTCTATGCAGTATGTCATTTTGTGTGCATTTGCAACTCATTCTGTTTGAAGATCACCAGCCCTTGGTGGTATTAACTTGTTTTTTTTTCTTTTCATATGTGTATAAAGAGGTGGCAGGTTCTCAGATGGTTGGGGTTCATGTGATCGACGAGGGAAGAGATTTAACAATCCAAACCATGATATTCCCAGCACAGCGGAAACCAGAGCTAAGAACAAAGCCTGTCAGGTGTGGAAGAAATCATCCTTCGGTTTTCACCTGTCTCGTTTAGATTTAGATAATTTCTCGTTCTGCCAGTTTTACGGTCCAAAAAAATCCATTACAACATGTTCTCCTAGGTTTTCTTAAGTAAGTTCCCTTGCAGTTACTATTTTTGATGACTTGATGCTGAAGTGTAAGAAACACTACATGAATAAGCAAATGATTCAGTTAGGGTCTTTCAAAGGAAAAGAGTGGCATATTGGCAGTGTACATGCATGGTAGTCTTGTTTTTAATAAAGAAATTATGCATTTGAAGACATGAACATATGATGTAGCTCTGAACCTAAATAGCAGCATGGTGCAATACTGTAATTAATTCGGGAGTGCCACAGATCCTTCGGAGGTTGTACTGACCCAAGGTTACTGCACAATTATATAAGATATAAATAGTTGCAGAAAGGAACATGCCATTTAAAACTGTGCAGCCTACGATTGTTACTGAGAAGATGATCAAGTATGATTTCTGATGGCTTGCATTTGGATGTGAATGTGGCCTCTTGAGTGTTTGACATGATAGTTTAGAGTGATTTCTGTCTGATTACATTAGAAAGTCTATTATCTCTTCTGTCAGTAGTAATCACAATTCTGAGATGTAGGTTCGAACCATGCCCATGCATCCAGTTGCTTTTATAGCTGTGTGCATACTCTTATTTATATTGAAATAAAAATAAGCGTGAAGGTTTAATTGTTCCTGCTGTAAATGCCTTTCCCAGGATCTTCTTGGCATTGGCCACAATCGTCCAGGATGAGGCATTAATTGGTCCGAGGTCTGACTGAGATAGTAGCAACTTCCGCCCTGGACGGTAAACTGAAGACTGTAAACAGTGAGAGAAAAGTGCCATACACAGGACCAGGGATAGAACACCCGACGTGTGCTTGATTCTGGGCATATGCAGACAGCAATACAATCACTCGTTCTGGTCGCTTGGAAAAAGAGTGCCGGTGTTGTTGTGCTTATTGTTGAATCGCTAGCTACACGTGCATACACACATATTATACTAGTACAGTAGTAGTAGCAAAGTTTCAGTAGCGAACATGAGGCTGTCCGTTGCTACTCAGCCATTGTGGGTTTCTGTCACTCCCATATTATTGTAGCAGCCTTTATAGTTTATAGACCAAGTTAGTCGTTGATGAGGCGATGAGCTCCTGGAGCCGATCGTGTAGACTTCCCAAAGTCTCGAAGTTGGTGTGCTGATTTCGATCAGGGCCTGCGCACGAGATAACTAAGATAGAGTTATAAACCAAACCAAAGGATCGGTCGATCATGCTGGATATGTTTGTTTTTGAACATGAAGGGCCTGGAAGGCCCGAGATAGTGCATATCATTGAAGCGGTGGGATGCAAATTACACGGTGGTCCAGAAATAAGAGGAAAATACTACCAAGATCAACACTCTTACATAAAGGACCTTGAAAACTTCGGAAGAAATGTGCAACCGTGTCCGAGTCCTCCACTGCTCCGTGCTCTTCGCTCTGTAACCTGGCCAGCCTTGCCGCTGTGGGGACGGACCACTTGGCGGGGACACCGTGAAGTGCCAGGACGGAGTGGTTTGATGGCCTCTGCATCGGCATCGCGCCTGGAGGTTGAAGAACAACCAACATAAAGTGGCTGGGGAGGGCCGCCCTTCGGCCATGAGAAGTAGGGGCAGGGCAGATCGAGCTGCCGCATGTCCCCTAGTGATGAACTCCCAAGAACAACTGCAACACCGGATCCCCACCACACCAAAAAGGGAGAAGAGCTGGATCTCCTTACCGTCGACGACACCACCTCCTTTATGGCCACAAGTCGACAACACAATGACCAACTCCACCAGATTTGTGCGGTCATTGAGTTTTATTGAAGGGGAAGCAGTCCCAGATGGTATAACGCCAGACGCCATAAAGGACAAACACCAATAAACCCTAGACCTAAAACTACCCCTACCGCTACACACAGGAGGCTGGCCTCATGTTCCCCGTCTTCTCCAGCCGACGAGGCCGCCGGAGGAGAGGGGGGAGGAGTCGGGGGCGCACAGACGACTCTCAAGGAGCGGAGTTGGAGAGAGGAAGGACGGGAAGGGAAGAGCCCCTCCTCGTTAGCAGTGGTAACCCGACCTTATCCTCTCCCGACCCCCTTCTTCCTCCCTCCGTTGAGAGTCAGCCGCCGCTGGCCGGCCTCTCCGCCGCCCTCCCTGTCGGAGTAGCCGGCTGGGGTTGGGTTTGGGGAGGCGCCGGAGGTAGTTCTAGGTGTAGTTCATCTTGGTTTGGGCGGATTTCTATCGTTGCTTGGCGTATTGTCGGGAGTTCATGTGGGCATGGTCTTTGGGCCAAGATCTGCTCATGGCTGGCGGCCTGCCTCTCCTTGTGTTGCTCCGGTGGCCGGAGCTATAGGTGGAGGTCGGAGCCGGCGACTCCATGAATAAATGGCCCGTGGAGCTCCCTATTTCGATGAGGACGACGGATGCTGCCATATCTCACCTGGCTGGCCGTGGCGGCGGCGGCGGGGGGGGGGGGGGGGGGTGAGGTGTGGCGGCGTGATGCGGGGGCCTATTCGTCTTCCCTCGGCCGGCCATGGCGGCGAGGGGGGAGAATATGGCGGATGTATCCTCTACTCCCTCCTCTAGATGGCTTTTGGGCTAGAGTCGATTGAAGTTGAGACGCGTTGTTTCGCAGCTGTCCCTGGCCAGCCGTGGTGGCGAGGAGGGAGGCTGCGATGCTGCTGATTCGGATTGCTTCGGTCTTCGCCGCCTTGTGTCCAAGAAGATGTGGTTCCGTTGTAGCTACCCTAGCGGCAGTGCAGGCATGCCGCTGGAGTGGTCGCCCTCGCCGATTTTTGGGGCTTCGTGGGGGAGTTCCTTTTTGGCGAGTTTCGGCCGCTGCTTGTCCAAGAAGCATGTTTCTCGAGTTCGTCGTCGCGACATCTTCTGCGGCTTCTTTTCCTCATCTTGGGCAGGAGCTCTGAGGAGAGAGCTCGGTTTCCTCGAGCGGCATCGACGAATCCTGGATGCTCGTTGCTGTTGCTACTCGGTGTGTATTCTCCTCCTAGGCGCAGTGGTTGTGTCTCGAAGGGAAGGCTCGCTAAGTTGCAGCAGCGAAGGGCATCTTTGGAGTAGTGAAGCCAATATTTCCTGCAATTCCAAGTCGGAGACAGTATGCTAGCCGATTATCCTGGCCAAATCGAGGCCTTCAAGCTTGCCGACAACGTCGGACGAACCTTCAACCTCCATAGTGAGGCCCATCAGTTGCAGAGATGTGTTGGAAGGAGGACCTGATTGCTTTATCCTGTATTTTGTAGGGTTCTGTCTGTAAAGTGTTTGGACCTGGCCGATTCTTCTCGGTTTTTAGGGTCCTTCGCGAAAATATATAACTCCACCATCTGGTTTTAATGAAGGCTTTCAGCACCTTCTTGGGCTCTCCTGCTAAAAAACCCATCATGCTGGATATGTTGCTCGTCCGCATATGGAAAGCAAAGCCTACCTGTTCCGAGAAAAGCCCCTTTTAGAGTTAATGGTGCATGCCAACAATCCATTTGTCAACCCTTTTTCTTTGAAATTAGTGCATCACTTGTCTTTTCACTGGCTAGTACATGGGTGACGTCATGATGACGTCATACAACCGAAACCGAACTAAAAATTTATTGAAACATTTGTGAAACTGTCTCACAAGTTTCAGGCAAGTTTTATAAGTTTCATCTTTGTTTCACAAAATTGTAAAAATTTGGTCGATGACATCATGCTGACGTCGGCATGACATCATTCTAATGCTAACTTTAGAATCGTCAGGTTCTGCTTGTTTCTCTCTTCATTTTCTTCTCTCGAGCCTCCTTTAGGTGTGATCTCGCTAGACATCAATATAAAATAACTACGTATACATATCCAACGATAATCCATCGCGAAATGTACATACAAAATCTCCATCTCAACAAATGGTATAGTATACACATCTTTATTTTTATTATAAACGGGAGTTGGAAATGGCGACACGTTGCACTTAACACTCAAGCTCATCATGTGTGGAAAGCGCACGGCCAGTTTCGCTCAAAGTAATTTTTCTTATTATAAACATGAATTTTAGCATGCACCATGGTGCCATGGTGTCTGCATGTGTGGTGAGGGAAAAAATTTAAAATCAGTGGCAAGTTGACAAACGGACACTGAACTAGTATCGTTACGTGTTTGATGATTGGACGAGGCTTGCCCAATCGCAGAGAGACCGTACAGGCCCGATCCGGCGGTTGAAGCAAAACATCCGCTCACGGTCCACAGTCCAACTCCTCCTCATCTTCCTCTCACGTTGGCCGCCGGTTGCTGGGAAGAGCCGCCTCATTTTCGTGGGAGGACGGCGTCGGACTCGGATGGAGCTGCTCGCCTGCGTGGTGTGATTTCGGATAGTTCAGATCGCAGGAAGAGGAAAAAGTTAAGCGTTCGTAACCTCTCATGCTAGTATATTTTTATTTGCACTAAAAAAATGCTGTTTCATTTGTTTGGACGCGTCCTTTCAGAGATGCAATAGGCAATGTTCTTTTTGTAATTTTGAGAGCGAGGAGCCATTTTGTGGTTCAGTTTCGTCTATTCGCAAAAGAAAAAAAAATATCTTAACAGGAAAAGTTTTGGTCAAGCCAACTGCAGATTTATTGAACAAGACGGTGCACTAGTGAACTCGTTTGGTCAAGCCAACTGCAAATTTATTAATAGTGAGTTTGTTTGTTTGGTCAATTAGAATGATCACGTCAAAGTAGGCGCGTGGAGTCGTGTGTCCAGTAGATCATTCGGATTCTGTCATTTTTTATTTTCGTTGGTGTGGTTTGACGTCAGTCTCTTCAGATCTACGGTTATCATTGTCGGCGATGGTTGCTCCATTGGTTCGCTGATACTTTAGGACCTTACCACGACGGCTTTCCGTCTGTCTACTACAAAAAGCTCTACTTCGACAAGTTTTGCCCGGCTCCAGCGATGGAGGGACGTGCTAGTGTCAGTAGTCTTCGGCTCGTGCTAGTGTCAGTAGTCTTCGCTAGGTGGTGTATTGACCTATTTGTAATTTTTAATAATTTTAGAACTATTTTATAACGTTGTTGATGATTATTAATAGATCTGTGGATTTTCGCAAAATAAAGTACTATACAAGGTGATAGCCCTTTGTTCATCCAATCATTCCAGCCAATGCAAAAAAAAAAACTCAACGCTATGCTGCGAGTGGTCGATCGTTGTGGCAGGTTTTTTTTATTTTCTTTCTTTATTTTTTCTTTTTGGTTGTGTCTATCCTAGGGTATTTTTTATTTTCTTTCTTTATTTTTCCTTTTTGTTGTGTCTATCCTTAATGTCTCGACGATGTTGATGTAGAGTGTGGACGTACTCCCTCCGTCTGAAAATAAGACTTGTGTTTGTCTAGATTTGCATGTACCTACATATAAACAAACAATATGTATCATTAAATATGTGATTCGGTTATAGAACTATATATATTAATGTTGTTTATACTAATGTCCTTAGTCGTTGAGATTGTGCTGGACATACACCTTAGACTAATGTGAAAGTCGGTTGATGACTAGGTTCCACTTGTCATGGACATGGTGATGCTATTCCGACTTACACGGATTTGACTAAAGAGTTTAGCGAGTTAGACTGGCCTATATTGAGATACAACGAACATGACGTCATTTGTATGTCTCAATAGATGTAATCCTTAGACCTGCGGTTGTCACACAATGCGAGTTATGGATCAACCGATTTAGATTTTATCAAACGTTATTCCATAACAGGATAGTTATAAAGTGAGAGTTTGGGTCGGCTGAGAATCAAGATGCGCGATGTGAATAACCAAGATGGGATTTTAGCCCTCCGACTGGAGAGATATTCTATGGACCCTCTCGGGTGATATGATTTGAAAAGTATGATCACGCGCGACTCGGTTAAGTGTTAATTGAGGCGATCGATTAAGAGTTAGTCGAATGAATCACATATCATAGATCGAGAAGAGAGTTGAGGTATTTAATGGATAACGATTATTCGCCTATAGCTCGACAAGTTATATCGTGAGACAAAAAGGACTTGGACGTAAGTCACACTGGAAGGAATGCCAGCATGACTCTTTGGTACTTGGAAGTCATCACGTTCTGCTAGGAGCCGCTACCGGTTGATCAATTGTAAGTCGGACTCCAATCATGTCCAAGTCGCCATGAGCCCGCGGGGTCACACTAAAGAGCGGGAGCAAGTAGTTTAGGTTGGACCCAAACCGGACATGGACTGAGTTAGTGAGTTGGACTCACAGTGACTAATATAGGCTTTAGTGAATGGGCCACACGTGAGTGGAGCCCAATTTCACTCCCTATATATACACGGGCGCATGATGCCCAAATGATAGTTAGCCCACTCCATGCGTTGAAAACCCTAGTCCCATTCAGTCCAGCCGCCGTACTAGACCTAGCAATCCGCCGTCGAAGCACATCCTCGTACGTGTGGATACCGGCAGAGGAGTTGTATGTTCAAAACTTCAACAACCGTGGATTTGATCGGATCGTGGGACTACACTGCATAAATCGACGCGCTTCATCGATTTCACACATGCGGTCTAGTGGTAATCCACGTGGCTTTCTACCTCAGCTAGATCGTGGGAGTACCGCGTAGGTAAAAACTTTTGTTTATCTCTGTGTGGCCCAACAACTTCCCCACTAGACAATCTGAACATTTCTTGATGTCAACACTCACACCTTTCAACAAAATTTTCTTCGCTAGCACCGCCATCCCTTCCCAAGTCGCTTGTGCCACAAAGAACAAGCACCCTTTTTCTGCAATGCATTGACACAAGCAGCAGAAAGCTTAAAATGAACATGATACAAAACTGAAACCATGTTACCTTTTGGAACAATTCGATTTCCTTTGGTGAGCTTGTATTGTGCATTTCAAAATCTTGCTCAAGTACCCATCTCCATCAAGTAATCCAACCGAGATAATATTGATTCGAAGGGCCTCAACATGCCTCACCGACTTGAGGACTAGTATCGTACCATTTTCAGTCTCCAATTGCACATCCAGTGAGTTGTGCTATATCATTGCTTCTCATATTCACAACACCAAAATCACCTGCTATGTAGTTGGTGAATAGCTCTCTACGAGATGTAGCATGCTGGTAGTACCGCTGTTCGTAGTCCAAGTCATGTCATCACCATCTGCAAGGCTGATGGTATCATCAGAAACAACAATGATCCTCTCCTTGATATCGGAACCACTGCTACCATCGTTCTTCATGCATGAGAAACATGATCTCCTCAATCGCAGCAATCCAGCCTCCCTCGCTATCACTATAATAGTCGGTTTCTTATGAACTTTCTTCTTTTTATTTTTGTCTTTTTTCCATTATTCATAATGCCAGTTGATGTGGCCCCTCTCATGGCAATGATGGCATATAATACCAGCATACTTTTCTTTGCCTCTTGATTTTCTTCTACTTTTTTCTCATCCCATACTCGGACCCTTACTCTTGATTCTCCCACATGACTCGGTCACTAACATTTCATAATGTGAGGAAGAAACCGTCCTTATCAGCAATTTTTCTGGACTCTTCAGTTAGTCCCTTGGTCTTCACGGTTTCAAGTGATAACTGAAAGAACATTTCTTGATCCCTGGTGTTTTGTGTGTTAGATAGCAATACCACGGATTTCTTCAATGTGTGTTAAGTGATGCAGATACAAAAGACTATATATATATATATGTGGAAGCATCAACCTCTCAAATAAGTGTAAAAGAGCCCCTACTGAAATCACCAATATCAAGGTTGCTAGGACCGGAAAATCCGTCCCTAGTGAGGGCCGGATAATTCGACCCCTAGAGATTTCGGCTAAGGACCGGTCGCGCGGCTCTCTATTGAGGGCTAGATTATTGGCAGGATTATTGGCGTCTAGACGGATGTTTTCCCAGGGCAGATAATCCGGTCCCAGCCAGGCCTAGATAATCCACCCCTCCCTAAAATCGACTAAGGGAAATTTGGTGTAGCTCTCTATTAAGGGGTAGATATTTGGACCAGAGTTTTTGCTTCGGGACCGGATTTTTGCCTAGGCCGTATTATCCGTCCCCCACTTGGGCCAAATTATCCGGTCCTAGTTGACCCCAACATCTTCATCTCAGGAGGGGCTACAAATACCCCTCCCCATATTCAAGCTAGAGCCTCTCGAAAAAAGCACAGTACCGTTGAGCCTTCAATTTCCCAAGATCTCCCCCGTTCAACCATCTGAAGGTATTAATCTTTGGAGAATTGAAGTAGGATGCCTTGATCTACATCATTACCGAAGAAATCTTAAATTCCCACTCATTCACTTGAGGGCCCCTTGCATCTAGAGTTTCTTTTGAAATCCTAGATCTTGGTTTTGCTATTTGATAAACTTTATTTGTTGAGGCGGATTTTTGTCCTATCAGGAGCCTCCAATTCAGTTGTGAATGTGTTCCCTGATCTCATTGTAAAGGCGCTGATTCCTGCCTCGAAGGGTATCGTATAGTGGAAAGGTGGATCAGGCCAGTTGTGGCGAGATCCGTTAGAGAACAAGATGAGGCCTTTTCTAGCGTGGTGCTCTTAGTACCGCCCACCCCTCCAACGTAGATGTACTTCCCCTGAAAAGGAAGGAACTACGGTAAATCAAATCATGTGTCTCCGCGTGCTCCACTTTCGGCTTCTTCGTTCCTCTCACCACTCTTTACTCATTTAGTAGCTAGGCTGTCATATAGGTAAATTCACCTTAGTTCCATATCTAAATAATTTAACTTTGTGTCAAGACTAAATTGAAAAAGAATTAAAATTTGGAGTAGCACATATTCACCCCTTCTAGTTGCTCATACGATCTCATTTTAATTGGTGTCAAAGCCTCGACTCTTATTTCAGACTTTATCACCTAAGAGAGTATAGGTACTAGACCGGAGGGTGAAGCTTCGGCTAGTGTTCCGGTTACCATGGAAGACCTCGAGGGATTGAAAAATTCCTAGACTTCTACCATGGCTCAAATGCAAGAGATGCGTGAAATGATAGCGTGGGTCATGCCACCCAATAAATCCGCACCTCCCACTCCTCTAGAGGACATGATGACCCACAAGTATAGGGGGTGTATCGCAGTATTTTCGATAAGTAAGAGTGTCAAACCCAACGAGGAGCAGAAGGTGTTGATGAGTGGCTTGGAGCAGGAATTCTCTGTAAATACTTAGCAAACAAATTTTTAGGGTTTTTTGATAATGCAGATAAACAAAGTGCGAGTAAATAAAAGACAATAATAATAAATGCAGCAAGTGGCCCAATCCTTTCTTTAGCAAAGGACAAGCCGGTTGTATTACTTAAGATGACCAAACGTTCTCGAGGACACATGGGAATATCGTCAGGTGCTTTCGCTTCATATAGTTGATTAATCTTATTTAGTTTGATAAGTGTTGTGTGGGTGAACATGTGCTAATGTACCGACCTTCCTAGGACTAATACATACTTGTGATTATACCACTTGCAAGCATCCGCAAGTACAAGAAAGTAATTAAGATAGAAACCTAACCACAACTTTAAACTCTAAGATCCTGACATCCCTTGTGCAAAGGTTTCCTAACGGGGGTTCAGGTTTCTGTCACTCCGGCAACCCCTACGATTAGTAGCCAAGTACACAATGCATTCCCCTAGGCCCATAAAGGTGAAGTGTCATGTAGTCGACGTTCATATGACACCACTAGAAGAATAACACCACAACTTAAATAACAAACTATTGAATCTTTCTCAACACAATTCCACTACTAACAACATGACTTCTCCCATGTCCTCAAGAACAAAACGAACTACTCACAAGACATCATATGGATCAAGATAAGAGATGATATAATGATAAGTAACAATCTGAACATAACATTAATTCAATGGTTCCACTCAATAGCATCAACTACAACAAGTAATCAACATCGGGAAAGTTTCCCCTAAGAACTATGTAAGATTCAACCCAATTGTTATAGCGGTATGGAGTGGTGATGATGGTGCTGATGGAGATGATGATGGATATGATAGTGATGATGATCCCGATGAAGTCCAGCTTGATGGTGGTGTTGATGGCGACGATCTCCCCTCTCCGGGAAGGAATTCCCCCGGCAGAATTCTGTCTGCCAGAGAGATCTTTCTCTCTCTGTAGTTTTCCGCCCTACAGAGGCGGCGGAATCTTTCTATGGCCGCTCCCCAGGTATTAGGGTTTCATGGGGATAATATACGCCAAAGGGGAGAGCCAGGAGTGGGCCAGGGTGGCCACACCACCTGGTGGCGCGGCCTAGGGTAGCCCGCTCCAGGGGGTGGTGTGGGCCCCCTGTGGCCCATCTCCACTCCCCCTTCTGGCATCCTTCGTCTTCTAGAAAAATAGTATTTTCCATGTATTTTCACGGATTTTCTGATCTTCGCGAATTTCGCCTCCAAACAGCCCCTTTTCCATCAGAATCCTGACTGCAGCGGTCCATCCTCCAGAAGTCATCAACCATGCAAAAACAGATGAAATAACATAAGTATCATATCTTAATATGAAATATATCAATGAATAATAGTAAATTATCATATAGAATAGTGATGCAAAATGGACGTATCAACTCCCCCAAGCTTAGACTTCGCTTGTCCCCAAGCGAAAATTGAGCTCAATAAACATGACCTCAGGTTTATGGAGTGAAGAGTCGATAAAGGAATACGGACAAGAAGCATCACATTCATAAATACATAAATCATAATAGAAGACAACTCACTATTATATAACTTAACTTGCAATAAGTAAAGGAAACACAATAAATATACATAAAGTAAATCATAATTGGTAATGGCAAACTTAGCTCTTGGTCAAAGAATAGTTAACAATTTGCAGGAGTCCAATCATAATGGGGTTTTCAATGATAGCTTTCAAAGAAATATTCACTAAGATAAGAGCAAAGTGCAAAACAAGGAACATAAGAACATGATTGAATAAATCATCATATGAATGAATGAAACACAACAACTCAAAATACTTGCTAAGATAGAAGGGAATAGGTTTACTGACTCAACTAAAAAGTAAAAGATAGGCCCTTCGTAGAGGGAAGCAGGGATTTCAAGTTTCATAAAGAGCTTCCAAAAATTATGGTACTTATTAGCTTTTAGCTCTCATTGCCCCTATCATAAGCATCTTTAGGTGGTTAAGGTTAAAGTGAGCAAACTATGGAGTATATGCTTGACAAAGTATAAGTTGGCAATCTCACGTCCCTTGAATACGAGGGCTTCTCCTCAAGCTACTCAAGTTTAGTTACCGGTATGTTCTTGTCATAGTAAGTACATGTGTATCATAGAGAACCGCCAACGAGGTACCCCTTGCCCGATGATACGGAAGAATCTCCATATCAAAATGACAAGGCAAGCAGACAATAAGCATCTCAGCAATCTTCTTATTTACCATGGGAAAATGGTGTTTTCTCTCTCTTTCCTCTTTTCTCATCTCTTTTTTTTCTTTTTCTCAATCTGTATCTCTTTTTTATAAGAAGAATGCTTCATAGATTGCTCATTATGGTTACGCTGCAGGTTTCCACCATGATTTGGCATGGATTAGACCAGCGGCCCAAACGTTTCTCTAACACACATACATAACTCCATGGACTTGCAAGCTCCCCTTTCATTTCACACCGGCGACATCCATAAACAAAAGAGCATGATATCAACTGGGTACAATGTACAAGTGCAATGTTGAAAGCGTTCCCCATGATAGCATGGTTCTGCTAATTCCCAACGTATAAGTGCAAACATATACAACTTAGATGACACAATGGTTCAAGTTTATTAGGTGCAAGAAAAGTAAAGTGTGCCAGCAAGTTCGTGAGAGCTTTAATCACTAATTTTCACATAACAAGTTTAATTAGGAAGGTAGATAAAAACATGAATTTACTTGGAATAGCAATAGTGCCAATAGGTAGGTATGGTGGACACAAATGGCATAGGTTTTGGTTTTAAGCATTGGATGCACGAGAAGCATTCCCTCTCAGTACAGGTTTTTAGGCTAGCAAGGCTAGGTAGCAAGCATAAGAGTTGAAGGAAACAAACAATCATACAAGTGATAAAAACTATCATGCAATCTTCCTTGGAAGCACAAAAGATCTTAACTAGAGAATACTAAGCTTATGAGCAAATCAAGAAAGATGATGATGAAATTATATTTCTTTTAAGAGTACTTTTTATCTTTTTCATTCAATTCTCATAATAGGGTTGCTACTGACCGAGCCGGGTTTGCCAAAACCAACTAAATTAACTCAATGATCCCAAAGTGATACCAATACTAATAACAAGATCAATCATATAATAGTAATTGAAAACTAATATAAGATATGTAAAAGAGTAAATGATAGAACTTCTCATTAATATTCCATAACGGCAACTCACACCAAGGGATACATAATATCTAACGAGAGGGGGGACACTTCCATAATGCAAACCATCCTACATGATAACTTCTCTATTCATGATATGTCTCTACTAAAAAGGTAAAAAGATAGAAGATAGTGATGTGATACCGTGGCACTCCCCCAAGCTTGGAACAAACCAAGGGGATACCAAAACCTGATGACGAATTACTCCTTCGGTGGTGGTTGTGTTCTCTCGATGATCTTCTCAGTCAATTTCCTGAAGTCCTCAATCTCGAAGGTGAGAGTATGAATCAACTCCGAGTTGTGCTCAATGCGGTTCATGATCATGTCGGGTTGTGAATCCCAGCTCGTACGATTCTTTCCCCACTCTTCCTCCTTGAAGTCTTCTTTTCCTGCATGGTTAGAACGGGGCATATCCCAATTGGAGGGTAGTTTCTCCTTGGGCATATTCTGGAATTGATGCTCATGGATAAGGGTATGGAAGGGATTGTTGGTGCGTGGAGAAGGTGACTGCAAAGCCAAGCGATGACGCGGAGTCTTCCCTCTAGTGGACATCCGTACAGTCCTTTTGAACCAGGAAGGGTTTCCCACCATGATGACCCACAAGTATAGGGGGTGTATCTCAGTATTTTCGAGGGAAGTGAAACCCAATTTATTAATTCGACACAAGGGGAGCCAAAGAATATTTATAAGCCTTAACTGAGTTGTCAATTCAGCTGCACCTGGAAACAATCTTGCTCATAGCAGTTTATTAGTAGCAACAGTTTTGTAGTAGGAATAGTAAAGTAGTAGCAGTAGTAAAGTAAAGACAGTAGTAACAATAGCAGTAAACCGTAGGATTCGAGTGCGGTAGGCATAGGGATGGATGGACGGGCGTTGCATGGACAAGACAATTCACATAGCAATCAGAACATAGGGCAATTGCAGATAAATAAGATAAAGCATCCAAGTACTAGATAATCCTAGGCATGTGTTCCATATATAGTCATACGTGCTCGCAATGAGAACTTGCACAACATCTTTTGTCCTGCCAGCCCGTTTACAGCAGGGCCTCAAGGGAACTACTGGCAATTAAGGTGCTCCTTTTAATAGAGCACCGGAGCAACACATTAACACTATGTGAACACATGTGATCCTCACAAAAAAGCCATTCCCTCCGGTTATCCCGATTTCCGTCACTTCAGGGCCATTGGTTCCGGACAACAACGTGTGTATACAACTTGCAGATAAGACCATAAAAAATACTATCATAATGAATCAATAACATGTTCAGAACTGAAATCATGGCACTCGGGCCCTAGTGACAAGCATTAAGCATAACAAGTCGCAACAAAGTCATAAAGCACTAATAAAAGATACTAGGCACCATGCCCTAACAATCTGATGCCATTACATGAACGATCTCATCCAATCCCTACCATTCCCATAGCCTACAGCGAGGGATTACTCACTCATAGATGGGAGAAACATGGATGGTCGATGGAGAAGTGATGGTGATGATGATGGCGATGATCTCCTCCAATTCCCATCCCGACAGGGTGCCAGAACGGAGTTTCTGGTGCTATTTCGTGGAATCTGGTGGTGGCGGTGGAGCGGAACTCCTTTTGGAAAAACGTCGACCCCCCCCCCTGAGTTTTCAGGTCAGAAGGCAACTTATAGGCGAAGAGGGAGACCGAGGGGGTGCCTGAGGGGCCCACACCATGCCCTAGCGTGGCCTGGGGGTACCCGCGCCTGGGGTGTGTGTGGCCAGGCCCTGTCCCTCCTCCGTCTCGTATTTTTGCTCCGTGAGTCTTCCGGAAAATAGGCACTTTGGCTTTTATCCCGTCCAATTCCGAGAATATTCATTTTCTGACTTTTCTGGAACCAAAAATAGCAGAAAACAGGCAGTTGGCACTGTGGCTCTTGTTAATAGGTTAGTCCAAGAAATCATATGAAAAGTACTCCAAAGTGTGGACAAAACACAAGAAAGTGGATAAAATCAAGCATGGAACATCAAAAATTATAGATACATTTACAATGTATCAACATCCCCAAGCTTAACTCTTGATCATCCTCGAGTAGGTAAGTGATAAAAAGAAAGAATAATTTTTGAGGTGACATGCACCATCAAAGACTTGATCAAAGTATTTGTAAAACATTCAAAGTTGGGATCATAGTACTTCAATCATAACATGAAAGACAAAGTTCTAGCAATAAGAGAAAGAAACTATGATGCAACATGAAGAGGCACAAACAAAAGATTCATGAATAACAATGCTTTGCAAGACGTTTGTTTGTTTCATGTAAAGAAAACATGGCATAATAGTATTCATCTTGTCCCTCATAGAGTAGCAAATATAAATGCATAGGACACCTTCAAAGTTCAGAAGAGTGACTAGATACAAATAGTTTAAAACAAGCAATATCAAGTTATGCATCAATCAACTAGTCTTGGGACAATGCACATAGAACTAAGAATGGCCACTATGCTCTCAAAGTAGGTGCATAAAGGTAGAAGGTGGAGACTGGATATAATGGTGGAAGAAAGGCCTTTATAAGAGGAAGTAGGGATTCAAGTCTCATAAAGAGCTTCCAAAAATTATGGTACTTATAGCTTTCAGCTCTCATTGCCCCTATCATAAGCATCTTTAAGGTGATTAAGGTTAAAGTGACACAACTAAGAGGATATGCTTGACAAGTTATAAACCGAAATCTCATGCCCCTTACTTACGAAGACCGATCCTCATGCTACTCAACTTTAGTCACAAGTAAGCTCTTGTCATTGTAAGTACATATGTATCATAGAGAACCACCAACGGGGTACCCCTTGCACATGATACAGGAGCTATCCCATAATCAAAATGACAAGGCAAGCAGACAATGAGCATCTTGGCGATCTTTTTATTTGCTATTTGCATAGGTTTTTATTGAGGATGCTTCATAGAGTGCTCATTATGGTGATGCTGCAAGTTTCCACCATGATTAGGCATGGCTTAGGATAGTGGCCCAGGCGTTTCTATAACACACATACAAACTCCATGATCTTACAAGTTCCACTTTTATTTCACACCGCCGGGTTTCGTAAGCAAAAGAACATGATATCAACGGGGTACAAAGTACAAGTGCAATGTTGAAAGCGTTCCCCATAAAACATGGTTCTGCTAATTTCAACTTATAAAGCGCAAGCATATATGCAACAAAGAAGGACCCAATGGTTCAAGTTTATTAGATGCAAAAAAGTAAAGGGTGCCATCAAGTTCGTGAGAGCTTTAATCACTAGTTTTCTCATAACAAGTTTAATTTGGAAGGTAAACAAAAGAATGATTATACTTGGAATAGCATATGCTAGTAGGTAGGTATGGTGGACTCTTTGGAATAACTTGGTTTAGGGAGTTGGATGCATGAGTAGAACTCATACTTGGTTGTGGAGGCTAGCAAAAGACTGGGAGCGACAAACTAAGAGAGCAATAATGGCCATAATCATGCAGAGCGACAAAACATCATTGATCAAAGCATAAAGTGATACTATAAGTTGAAAAATAAAGGATCATAAAGGCTATGGTGACTTGAGATAGTCACAACATGGTGTGAGCATGCGCCAAGTCAACCCAAATAAAGCATCAAAGGAGAATACCACTATACTATGCTTTAATATGATAAAACAATGCATGATTCATCCAAGGCACATTAAGCAATCTCAACTGTTTATAACAAGTCATGCTACAACAAAGAATACTAAGCATAAATCCAAAACAATATCCAGCATGGCATGACAGAGCATAGGACACAGTCAAAAACAAGCTCTTTTTTACCACATAAGCATGAACTTTCCTACTCTTTTCCAATCCGAACCAAACTATTTGCAAACCAATGTATGAAAGAGTGGGTCCAACCAATTTATTCAGAAAACTAAGCAAACAAAAGCAAACGAAAAACCAAAACGAAAACAAAAAAGAAGATGCTCCAAGAACAACACAACTGTGCATGAAACAATAAAAATGAAGCGTTTGGAAGAAACCTGGGATTTTTATTGATGAAGAAGGGGAATGCCTTGGGCATCCCCAAGCTTTGACGCTTGTAATTATTGAATATTTCTTGGGGTGACATGCGTGGCATCCCCAAGCTTGAGCTTTAGTCCATCCTTCATCTCATTACTCATTCCTTCCATACACCTGAAATTTTTCCTTCATACAAAACTTCACACAATCTTTATTAGCAACATTAGTGTACTCAAGATAAAAGGTCTTAAGGGTTCAGTTCCAACACAAAATAAACTCCCATTAGAACACTAGCTACTGTATAACTTCCCTCAAAAATCTCAATTCACAAAAGAACTCAAAAAGGAACCAACAAGAAGCAAATGCAGAAAATGGCAGAAATCTGTCAAAACAGACCAGCAGGTAAAGACGATTTTTTTCGAAGACCTTCTATTGCTCAAATAAAAAAGTGTTGAACTAACGAAAGTTAGATAACAACCTGGGGCAGAATCAAAAAAAATCATGCCTCAAAAAGACGTTCAGAGATTTTACACGAATTGTTACGGTGAAGCACAGAAATCTGTTTTGGGACAGCAACTTTCCCAATCATTACTTCTCTCTCATTAGAGGTTACTCTTGGCACAAAAAGCAAATAAAAAGTATAAGGAGCGGTTATTACTTCCAAGACTCATCTAAAACTTTTGGGTTATCTCCCAATAAGTACTTTTCTTTAACGCCTTTAAGTTAGGCATAAGAAGCAAGAAAAAGAATCAGGTGTTGTCAAATGAAGAAGCATTAAGACCAAATTTTGTTTTCATAGGAGAAGCAAAAGAAATCTTCTCTCTCTTCCTAGGGAAGCGTTCTATACCTTTCTTGAGTGGGAGTTGATATTTAATGGTGCCTTCTTTCATATCAATAATGGCACCAACAGTTCTAAGAAAATGTCTTCCCAAAGTAATAGGACAAGAAGCATTGCATTCAACATCCAAAACATAGAAATCAACAGGGACATAGGCATAGTTAACCATAATAAGTACATCATTAAGACTCCTCATGAGTTTATTTTTAGCATTATCATCAAGTGGGACATTCAAATAACAATCTTCAAGTGGAGGCAAATCAAGCATATCATAAATCCTTCTAGGCATAATAGAAACACTACTATCAAGATCACATAAAGCTTTAAAATCAAAGTCATTCACTTTCATATTAATGATGGGTTACCAACCATCTTGTTGTTTTATAGGAATAGAGGCTTTATGTTTCATCTTTTCTTCTTTAATCTTTATGAGAGCATCAGTAATGTGTTTTGTAAAGGCCATGTTCATAGCACTAGTATTAGGACTTTTAGCAAGCTTTTGTAGGAACTTAATAACTTCAGAGATATTGCAACCATCAAGATCAAAATCAAATTTATCATCTAGAGTAGTAGAACTATTACTAGCCTCAACACTAGTGGTGGTGATAGTAGAAACACTAATGTTTCTAGCAATTTCATCTTCTCTTTCCCACTTAGCATGTAATTCAGCTAATAGTCTAACATATTCATCAATTCTTACTTGTATAGCATTAGTAGCTACAAAAGGATTCTCATTAGTTTTAGGTTTAGCAGCCATTTTATTAATCAATGAAGATTGAGCTTCAGATAGAGATGATATATTCCTTTCAGCATTAGAGAGTTTCAATTGTAAACTAGGAATTTCCCTATTTAGATTCTCAAGTTGATGGCTAATGTTCTTCAAAATGATAGATTGTTCCTCCATAGTTTTAGTGAATAGTTTATTTTGCTCGTATTGCATTTGCATGAAGTTTTTAGTGGCTTTTTCAACTTCTAGAATTCTTCCTTCACTAGGTAATCCAGGTTTACCACTATAACCATAAGTATTATTAGGAGGGTAGGGCCTATAATTGTTATTACCAAAAGCATTGTTGCCAAAATTATTATTTCTTATGAAGTTCACATCAACTTGCTCTTCTTGAGCAACCAAAGAGGCTAAAGGAACATTATTTGGATCAATATGGGCTTTCCCATTAACAAGCATAGACATAATAATATCAATCTTATCGCTCAAGGAGGAATTTTCCTCAACAGAATTTTCCTTCCTACCTTGTGGAGCTCTTTCAGTATGCCATTCAGAATAGTTAACCATCATATTGTCCAGAAGTTTTGTTGCAGCACCCAAAGTGATGGTCATAAAGGTACCTCCAGCAGCAGAATCCAATAGGTTCCTTGAAGAATAATTCAATCTTGCATAAAAAGTTTGGATGATCATCCAAGCAGTCAGTCCATGAGTGGGACAATTCTTTACCAAAGATTTCATTCTTTCCCAAGCTTGAGCAACATGCTCATTATCAGATTGTTTAAACTTCATTATTTCACTTCTCATAGATATAATATTAGCAGGAGGATTATATTTTCCAATGAAAGCATCTTTGCACTTAGTCCAAGAATCAATACTATTCCTAGTTAAGGAATTCAACCATTCTTTAGCTTTTCCTCTCAAAGAGAAAGGAAACAATTTCAGCTTAATAATATCACCATCTACATCCCTATGCTTTTGCATCTCACAAAGTTCAACAAAGTTATTTAGATGGGCAGCAGCATCTTCATTACCAATACCAGAAAATTGTTCTCTCATAACAAGATTGAGTAAAACAGGTTTTATCTCAAAGAAAGTATCTTCAGGCACAGGTGGAGCAATAGGTGTGCTCATAAAATCATTGTTGTTGGTGCTAGTGAAGTCACACAACTTAATGTTTTCAAGAGTAGTCATTTTTTTGTGTTTTCAAATAAGAAAGCAAACTAGTAAGACTATTTTTTGTGTTTTTGATAAAGAAACAAGCAAACAAAGCAAAAATAAACTAAGCAAAACAAAAATAACAAAGTAAAGAGATTGGTTATGAGGGACTCCCCTTGTGAAGATGTCCTTGACTCCCCGGCAACGACGCCAGAAAAATGCTTGATGGCTCGGTGTTGATGTAGAGCTCGTTGGGAACCCCAAGAGGAAGGTATGATGAGCACAGCAGCAAGTTTCCCTCAGTTATGAAACCAAGGTTTAATCGAACCAGTAGGAGCAAGGAAACACCCCAAAGGTGTTGCTAGCCGAGCCTTGGCAGGGCGCACTATCGGTGCTAGTAGCAACATGGAGACCTGCACAACACAACCACAAAACTTTGTCCCCAACTTGCGATGAGGTTGTCAATCTCACCGTGTTTTGCTGAAAACAAAGGATTAAACGTATCGAATGGAAGGAAGTAATAGTTTGCAGAAAGTAAACACAAAGCAGTAAACAGTTTGTAGATTGTATGTAAAGAAAAGGACCGGGATCCATAGTTCACTAGAGGTGGCTCTCCTTAAGTTAGATAACATGCTGGGTGAACAAATTACAGCGGGGCAATTGACAAACATCGAGAAAGCAATACATGCATATACTAATCATCTTGACTCCTTTGGAACTTGATTGGGCATTACAACATTATACATAGACCGCCATCCAACTACATCTATGACTAATAATCCACCTTCAGGTTATCATCCGAACCCCCTCCAGTATTAAGTTGCAAGCAACAGATTATTGCTTTACGAATTGCGTGTAATGTAAACAATACGATTGTTCTATGAACAAAGGATTATTGTTTTCTCCCTAGTAGCAACAGCACATCTAGTACCTTAGAGATTTCTGTCACTTCCCCAGATTACTAGAGGCATGAACCCAATATCGAGCATAAATACTAACTCTTGGAGTTGCTAGCATCTACTTGGCCAAGATAGCTACTAACAACAGAAAGCATGCAAGATCACAAATAACAAACACATGATAGAATAAATAATCAATCTGAAATAGCATCTCAATATCCATCGGATCCCCACAAACACAACATGCAGAATTACAGATAGATGATCTTGATCATGAACGGAGCTCACAAGATCTAGACATGAAAGCACAAAGGAGGAGAACCAGCCATCTAGCTACTACATGGATCTGTAGTCCAAGGATGAACTACTCACGCATCACACCGGAGGCTTGCATGGTGATGAAGAAGGCCTCCAGGGTGAATTCCCCTCTCCGGCAAGGTGCCGGGAAGAGCTTCAGATCCCTCCCGATCTAGGGATGGAGATGACGACGGCTACAAACTCTTTCATGGATTTTTGATCGGGTACTTAGGGTTTTCATCCCGAGGGCATCTTATAGGCGGAAGGAGAAGCCGAGGGGGTGCTGGGGTCGGCCAGACCACCCCCTGGCGCGGGCCAGGCCTGGCCACATGGCCAGGTGGTGTGGCTAGCCCCCGGTCCTTCTCCGTCTCGTATTCTGGCATCTGATGACTTCCGAAAAATAGACACTTTGGCTTTTGTCCCGTCCAATTCCAAGAATATTCATTTTCTGACTTTCCTGGAACCAAAAACAGCAGAAAACAGGCAGCTGACACTGCGGCTCTTGTTAATAGGTTAGTCCAAGAAATCATATGAAAAGTAATCCAAAGTGTGGACAAAACACAAGAAAGTGGATAAAACCAAGCATGGAGCATCAAAACTTATAGATACATTTGCAATGTATCAGAGTCCCTCATAATCAATCTCTTTACTTTGTTGTTTTTGTTTTGCTTAGTTTACTTTTTTCTTTGTTTGCTTGTTTCTTTATCAAAAACACAAAAAAATAGTTTTACTAGTTTGCTTTCTTAAAAACACAAAAAATGACTACTCTTGAAAACACTAAGTTGTGTGACTTCACTAGCACCAACAACAATGATTTTATGAGCACACCTATTGCTCCACTTTTTCCTGAAGCTACTTTCTTTGAAATAAAACCTGCTTTACTCAATCTTGTTATGAGAGAACAATTTTCTGGTATTGGTAATGAAGATGTTGCTGCTCATCTAAATAACTTTGTTGAACTTTGTGAGATGCAAAAGCATAGGGATATAGATGGAGATATTATTAAGCTTAAATTGTTTCCTTTCTCTTTGAGAGGAAAAGCTAAAGAATGGTTGAATTCCTTAACTAGGAATAGTATTGATTCTTGGACTAAATGCAAAGATGCCTTCATTGGAAAATACTATCCTCCTACTAAGATTATATCTATGAGAAGTGAAATAATGAAGTTTAAACAATCTAATAATGAAAATGTTGCTCAAGCTTGGGAAAGAATGAAATCTTTGGTAAAGAATTGCCCCACTCATGGACTGACTGCTTGGATGGTTATCCAAACCTTTTATGCAGGATTGAACTATTCTTCAAGAAATCTATTGGATTCTGTTGCTGGAGATACCTTTATGACCATTACTTTGGGTGCTGCAACAAAGCTTCTGGATAATATGATGGTTAACTATTCTGAATGGCATACTGAGAGAGCTCCACAAGGTAAGAAGGTAAATTTTGTTGAAGAAACCTCCTCCTTGAGTGATAAGATTGATGTTATTATATTTATGCTTGTTAATGGGAAAGCCCATATTGATCCAAATAATGTTCCCTTAGCCTCTTTGGTTGCTCAACAAGAGCAAGTTGATGTGAACTTTATAAGAAATGATAATTTTGGAAACAATGCTTATGGTAATAACAATTATAGGCCTTACCCTCCTAATAATACTTATGGTTATAATGGCAAACCTAGAACACCTAGTGAAGGAAGAATTTTAGAAGTTGAAAGAGCCACTAAAAACTTCATGCAAATGCAATATGAACAAAACAAATTATTTACTAAAACTATGGAGGAACAATCTACCATTTTGAAGAATATTAGTCATCAACTTGAGAGTTTGAATAGGGAAATTCCTAGTTTGCAATTGAAACTTTCCAATGCTGAAAGAAATATATCATCTTTGTCTGAAGCACAATCCTCTTTGATTAATAAAATGGCTGCTAAACCTGAAACTATTGATAATCCCTTTGCTGCTACTAATGCCATACAAGTTAGAATTGATGAAAATGTTAGACTATTAGCTGAATTGCATGCTAAGTGGGAAAGAGAAGATGAAATTACTAGAAACATTAGTGTTTCTACTATCACTACCACTAGTGTTGAGGCTAGTAATATATCTACTACTTTAGATGATAATTATGATTTTGATCTTGATGGTTGCAACATCTCTGAAGTTATTAAGTTCCTACAAAAGCTTGCTAAAAGTCCTAATGCTAGTGATATGAATATGGCCTTTACAAAACACATTACTGATGCTCTCATAAAAAATAAAGAAGAAAAGATGAAACATAAAGCCTCTATTCCTATAAAACAAGAAGATGGTTGGGAACCCATCATTAATATGAAAGTGAATGATTTTGATTTCAAAGCTTTATGTTATCTTGATAGTAGTGTTTATATTATGCCTAGAAGGATTTATGATATGCTTGATTTGCCACCATTGGAAGATTGTTATTTGAATGTCCCACTTGATGATAATGCTAAAAAGAAACTCATGGGGAGTATTATTGATGTTCTTATTATGGTTAACAATGCCTATGTCCCTGTTGATTTCTATGTTTTGGAATTTGAATGCAATGCTTCTTGTCCTATTACTTTGGGAAGACCTTTTCTTAGAACTGTTGGTGCCATTATTGATATGAAAGAAGGCACCATTAATTATCAACTTCCACTCAAGAAAGGTATAGAACACTTCCCTAAGAAGAGAGAGAAGATTTCTTTTGCCTCTCCTATGAAAACAAAATTTACTCTTAATGCTTCTTCATTTGAGAACACTTGATCCTTTTTCTTGCTTCTTATGCCTAACTTAAAGGCGTTAAAAAAGTACTTATTGGGAGATAACCCAAAAGTTTTAAATGAGTCTTGGAAGTTATTACTTCAGTAATAACAGCTCCTTATCCTTTTTATTTGCTTTTTGTGCCAAGAGTAACCTCTAATGAGAGAGAAGTAATGATTGGGAAAGTTGTTGTCCCGAAGCAGATTTCTGTGCTTCACCGTAAACATTCGTGTAAAATCTGTGTATGTCGTTTTGAGGCGTGAATTTTTGTGCTTCTGCCCCAGGTTGTTATCTAACTTTCGTTAGTTCAACACTTTTTGATTTGAGCAACAAAAGGTCTTCTAAAAAATTCGTCTTTACCTGGTGGTCTGTTTTGATAGATTTCTGCCATATTTGCATTTGCTTCTTGTTTGTTCCTTTTTGAGTTCTTTTGGGGAATTGAGATTTTTGAGGGAAGTGCTACAGTAGCTTGTGTTTTAATGGAAGTTTTATTGGTGTTGGAACTGAACCTAAAGACTTATTATCTTGAGTGCACTAATGTTGCTAATAAAGATTGTGTGAAGTTTTGTATGAGGGAAAAATTTCAGGTGTATGGAAAGAATGAGTAATGAGATGAAGGATGGACTAAAGCTCAAGCTTGGGGATGCCACCCTGTGTCACCCCAAGAAATATCCAAGAATGTATAAGCGTCAAAGCTTGGGGATGCCCAAGGCATCCCCTTCTTCATCAATAAAAATTCCAGGTTTCTTCTAAACACTTCATTTTTATTGTTTCATGCACAGTTTTGTTGTTCTTGGAGCGTCTTATTTTTCATTTTCGTTTTGGTTTTCGTTTGCCTGGTTTGCTTAGTTTGCTGAATAAATTGGTTGGACCCCCTCTTTCATGCATTGGTTTTTAAATAATTTGGTTTGGATTGGAAAAGAGTAGGAAAAGTTCATGCTTAAGTGGTAAAGAGAGCTTGTTTTTGACTATGGCCTATGCTTTGTCATGCCATGCTCGATATTGTTTTGGCTTTATGCTTAGTATTCTTTGTTGTAGCATGACATGTTATAAACAATTGAGATTGCTTAATGTGCCTTGGATGAATCATGCATTGTTTTAGCATATTAAAGCATAGTATTGTGGTATTCTCCTTTGATGCTTTATTTGGGTTGACTTGGCGCATGCTCACACCATGTTATGACTATCCCAAGTCACCTAAGCCTTTATGATCCTTTAGTTTTCAACTTGTAATATCACTTTATGCTTTGATTAATGATGTTTTGTCGCTCTGCATGATTATCGCCATTATTGCTCTCTTAGTTAGTCGTTCCCAGTCTTTTGCTAGCCTCCATAACCAAGTGTGAGTTCCACTCATGCATCGAATTCCTAAAACCAAGTTATTCCAAAGAGTCCAGCATACCTACCTATTAGCATATGCTATTCCAAGTATATTCATGTTTTAACTACCTTTTGAATTAAACTTGTTATGTGAAAATTAGTGATTAAAGCTCTCACGAACTTGATGGCACACTTTACTTTTCTTGCCCTTAATAAACTTGAACCATTGCGTCCATCTTTTTTGCGTATATGCTTGCGCTTTATAAGTTGGAGTTAGTAGAACCATGTATCATGGGAAACGCTTTCAACATTGCACTTGTACTTTGTGCCCCGTTGATATCATGTTCTTTTGCTTATGGATCCCGATGGTGTGAAATAAAAGGGGAACTTGTAAGATCATGGAGTTTGTATTTGTGTTAGAGAAATGCTTGGGCCGCTAGCCTAAGCCATGCCTAATCATGGTGGAAACTTGCAGCATAACCATAATGAGCACTCTATGAAGCATCCTCAATAAAAACCTATGCAAATAGCAAATAAAAAGATCACTGAGATGCTCATTGTCTGCTTGCCTTGTCATTTTGATTATGGGATAGCTCCTGTATCATGTGCAAGGGGTACCCCATTGGTGGTTCTCTATGATACATATGTAGTTACAATGACAAGAGCTTACTTGTGACTGAAGTTGAGTAGCATGAGGTTCGGTGTTCGTAAGTAAGGGGCATGAGATTTCAGCTTATAACTTGTCAAGCATATCCTCTTAGTTGTGTCACTTTAACCTTAATCACTTAAATATGCTTATGATAGGGGGAATGAGAGCTGAAAACTAATAAGTACCATAATTTTTGGAAGCTCTTTCTGAAACTTGAATCCCTACTTCCTTCTATGAAGGCCTTTCTTTTACTTTTTTGTTGAGTCTCCACCTTCTATCTTTATGCACCTACTTTGAGAGCATAGTGGTCATTCTTAGTTCTATGTGCATTGTCCCAAGACTTGTTGATTGAGGCATAGCTTTGATATTGCTTGTTTTAAACTATTTGTATCTAGTCACTCTTATGAACTTTGAAGGTGTCCTATGCATTTATGTTTGCTACTCTATGAGGGACAAGTTGAATGCCACTATGCTATGTTTTCTTTATGTGAAACAAACAAACGTCTTGCAAAGCATTGTTATTCATGAATCTTTTGTTTGTGCCTTTTCATGTTGCAACATAGTTGCTTTGTCTTATTGTTAGAACTTTGTCTTTCATGTTATGATTAAAGTACTATGATCCCAGCTATCAATGTTTACAAATAATTTGATCAAGTTTATGATGGTGCATGTCACCTCAAAAATTATTCTTTCTTTTTATCGCTTACCTACTCAAGGATGAGCAGGAGTTAAGCTTGGGGATGTTGATACGTTTCTAACGTATCCATAATTTTTGATGTTCCATGCTTGGTTTTATCTACTTTCTTATGTTTTGTCCACACTTTGGAGTACTTTCTTTACACTTTCTTGGACTAACCTATTCACAAGAGCCACAGTGCTAGCTGCCTATTTTCTGTTGTTTCTGGTTCGAGGAAAGTCAAAAAATGAATATTCTCGGAATTGGACGGGACAAAAGCCAAAGTCAGTTTTTCACCGAGGGACACCCAGAGCCAGAATACGAGACGGAGAGGGGCCAGGGGGCCGCCACACCACCTTGCCGCGTGTCCCAGCCTGGCCCGCGCCAGGGGGTGGTCTGGCCGCCTCCGGCACTCCCTCGGCCTCCCCTTTCGCCTATATATCGCCTCCAATACAGAAACCCTAAGTATTCGATCAAAATTCCACGAAAGAGTCTGTAGCCGCCGTCATCTCCATCCCTAGACCGGGAGGGATCTGAAGCTCTTCCCGGCACCCTACTGGAGAGGGGAATTCACTCTGGAGGCCTTCTTCATCACCATGCAAGCCTTTGGTGTGATGCGTGAGTAGTTCATCCTTGGACTACGAGTCCATGTACTAGCTAGATGGCTGGTTCTCCTCCTTTGTGCTATCATGTTTAGATCTTGTGAGCTTCGTTCATGATCAAGATCATCTATTTGTAAATCATACATGTTGTGTTTGCGGGGATCCAATGGATATTGAGATGCTATTTCAGATTGATTATTGATTCTATCATGTCTTTGTTATTTGTGATCTTGCATGCTTTCTGTTGTTAGTAGCTATCTTGGCCAAGTAGATGCTAGCAACTCCAAGAGTTAGTATTTATGCTCGATAGGGTTCATGCCTCTAATAATCTGGGGAAGTGACAGAAATCTCTAAGGTACTAGATGTGCTGTTGCTACTAGGGAGAAAACAACAATCTTTGTTCATAGAACAATCATATTGTTTACTTTACACGCAATGTGTAATGCAATTATCCATTGCTTGCAACTTAATACTGGAGGGGGTTCGGATGATAACCTGAAGGTGGATTATTAGTCATAGATGCAATTGGATTATGGTCTATGTATAATGTCGTAATGCCCAATCGAATCTCAAAGGAGTAAAGATGAGTAGTATATGCTGTAGGGGTTCGTAGCATGGAAAACAAAATTTTTCTATCGCATACAAACAAACAAGCCAAGATCTATCTACTAGATTGTAGCAACGAGTCGATAGTGGAACTCACCCTCGAAGATTCCAAAGCGGTTAACGAGAGCAGATTCTCGTGGGTGATGTAGTCGTACTCTTTCCGATCTCAAGATCGCGTAGACGATCCTTCTGGCGCCACGTTCCAGCAGCGCTCCCGCAGTCGGTCACACGTTCGGTACTCGACGAAGACCTTCCTCTCCCTTGTTCCAGCAGGCAGCGGAGGTTGTAGCACTCTCCTCGTGATTCCGGCAGCACAACGGCGTGGTACCGGAAGTAGAGGGGAGATCCCGCAGGGCTTCGCCTTAAGCCGGTGCGAGTATGGTGGAGCTTATGAGAGAGGCTATTAGTGGTCTAGTAATTAGACACACCAATTAGAAAGCTCTAAACCAATTAGAAGGCTCTAAACCGAAATAGCTCTAAACCGGGGTTTAGGTCTAGGGTTTAGATTAGAGGATAGGAACTTGTGTGTGTAAGGAGGGGAGCCCTGCCCCTCCTTATATAGGTGGGAGGGGGCTGGCGCGCCAGGGGGAGGGAGTGGAGTCCCTCCCCAACTCGGCATTGGAGTTGGCCGCCGGTTGGAGGAGGTCTCCCTCCCCAACTCGGTTTCATACTCCTCCTCTTTTCCCACTTCCCAAAATTGCCGTTTGACTTTCAAACTAGCCGTTTGACTTTTCAATTTAGGATTTAAATAAACCCTTTATTTTGGACAGCGAGAACACTTAGTACATGATGCAATCATTCCAACTTACAATGACACATTCATGTACCCTTCCCCTTCCGGAGTTCCGGACATTCCGGGACCTTCTAGAATGTTCCCGATGAAAACACCGGAACCATTCCCCAACTCCGAAATGGGACTTTCCTTATATGAATCTTATTCTCCGGACCATTCCGGATCTCCTCGTGATATCCCGGATCCCATCCGAGACTCCGAACAACATTCGGTCTCTTTCTCATAATACCATAACTACTCAAACAACGTCGAATCCTTAAGTGTGTCTCCCTACGGTTCGTGAATTATGCGGACATGATCGAGACACTTCTCCGAACAATAACCAATAGAGGAATCTGGAAATTCATATGGCTCCCACATATTTCTACGATTACTTTGCGATCGAATGAACCACTTACATACGATACCAATTTCCCTTTGTCTCACGATATGTTACTTATCCGAGGTTATGATCGTCGGTATATCTGCATACCTAGTTCAACCTCGTTACTGATAAGTACTCTTTTCTCGTTCCCGTGATATGTGATCCCTTGTGACCAAGTCACATGCTTGCAAGCTAATTGGATGACATTTCACCGAGAGGGCCCAGAGAATATCTATCCGTCATGTGGATGGACAAATCCCACTCTTGATCCATGTGTTTCAACCAATACTTTCCGAACACTCAATGCCACCTTTATAGCCACCCTGTTACGGTGTGGTGTTTGATGACATCAAAGCATCCATCCAGTAAAGGTGATATGCATGATCTCATGGTCGAAGGAATTAGGTTACTATGTATCAGAAAGCATATAGCAATTGAACTATTTGAAATGACTTGATCTTTATGCTACGCTTATCTATAGGAGTATGTCCATCACATCATTCTCCTAATGATATGATCCTGTTGTTAATAACATCTCTATGTTCATGATCAGGAAACCATGATCATATATTAACCAACAAGCTAGTTTAACAAGAGGCTTTACTAGGGACTCTTATTTTAGTTTACAAATCACACAAGTATTAATGTTTCCGGTTAATACAATTATAGCATGGTATGTAAACATTTATCATAAGTGTGAAGACATGATAATAACCACTTTATTATTGCCTCTTGGGCATATCTCCAACAGTCTCCCACTTGCACTAGAGTCAATAATCTAGTTTCGAACCTTTGTGTATTCAACACCTATGGTTTTACGGTGTTGTATGTACACGATTGCTAGTGGTCAACTGATCTCCGGATCTGACACTTCCAGGTCCGTGTGTAATTGCATGTCTTTGCGTCTCTACGCATCACTCATTCTCTAATGAGATGGCTTTGTATAAATTTGGTCTTTCGGTGTGACCTTTAGCTCTTTGGGGTTAAAACATGTTGATAATATTGTCGCACAATATATCTTCATAGTATTATCCCACTGTGAACTACACCTAGTTTGATAACAAACTTCTTGACACAAATGCCCTCTTTTGCTGCTATAATAGCAGTCATATACTTAGCCTTTTGTTGTAGTATCTGTCACAATGTCTTAACTTTGGAAATCATCCAAATCCATTATGGAACTCACTTTACATTATATTGTGCCACCCTTAGTTTAGATTGAGATAAACTAAATTTGTACTTTGTGACAAAGCTAGTATCAATGTAGTACTTTTACAATGAACTAACCATCTATTAGTCACTTCTACAAATAATATACTCTTAGTTCTTTCAAAAGATCATAAGAATATCCTTACTATCGTCCAATGATCATCTTATGAATCATTCTGGTATATGCTCATAATATTTATAGCATAGGACATATCTGGATTTGTACATATCACAGTATGATCGATATAAATACTCTTTGTGATTTCATACATCAAGTATCAATCTATACTTGAATCTTTGTTTCACTTACCAAATGTCAATACACTTGTATATATCATCAACATTGAACTCTTTCAATTCTTTCTGTGCAACAAGAACCTTTCTTGTAGTTCCTATATTGAACTCATTCAATATCTTGTCTATGTACTTCTGGCACAACCATATTAGCATCTATTGATGCCAAATATTTGGGTTTTGCCTAAGTCTTTCATCGGGATGAAATTCTTAATATGTGTTAATAAAAGATACATTATTTCCAATCAACAATATGTCTTCCACATAATGTATTAGAAACATGTCTTAGCGCTCCCACTTAATTTCTTGCAAATGCAAGCATCTTCATTGTCTCCGATGAAATTAAACTCTTTTAACAGTTTCATCATAGTGAAGATTCCAACTCCCCTATGCTTACTTCAACCATTGAAGTTTGCATATGTATTTAGCATCCTTTGAATTAACAAAACCCTTTGGACCGTGTCATGCACACGTCCTAGGTAACCATTCTATTAGAAGAACTTGTTTTGTTTATTCTACTACCACATAACAAATTATATGTATTGGTTGCTACATTAATCCGTCTAGACTAAAAATCGCTATGAAAGATCAAATCTTGTCATATACAACCTTTGAACATTGTTGTGAATCTCTTTCCCAACATGTCGACTATTTCATAGATGTGAAACATCCATGTCTACTTCTTTATAGATCCAGACACAACTATAAGGTCTTACACCTTTCTCGAGGGTCCTTCAAGTTCAAAACTTGATTTCTCGTGTATGGAACTATCACGGATTTTATGGCTTCAAGCCATTTTACGGAGTCAGGGCCCATCATCGCTTCTCTGCATGTAGTCGGTTCATTATTCTCAAATAATGATTCAACCCTCAAATCTTGGTATTTGATTGTTCATCCGACCTACTTGTTTCAATAGGAACTTGGATCTCCGTGACCACAACCTTTGAGGTACGTGAACCATGAGCATTGTTGCTGCCTCCGAAACACTTTTCGGCGCTGCGCAACTCTGCACATATAGCTAAGGTTCTTTTAACCTTATCAAAGTTTCTATTGTCCTCCCACTTAACTTTTCACGAAAAATTCCTTCTCAAAGAAACTTGACGTTTTAAGTGACAAACACTTTTGTCTCCGGTGTTTATGGAGGAATACTTAACAGTAATACAAGGACAATTTTATCCGACTTTGGTTGCAAACATCTTTCTTATGCATAGCATACCAATGTTTAAGAAAGGACTACTTGGGTTTTATCCCAAACCATAACCTTATATGGTGTCATTTCAGCGGATTATGATGGAGCTCTTTTAGTGGAAAACGGTAGTCTCTAAAGCTTTTAATCTTTAAAATATAATAGCAGTTTTATGAATTATACCTTCGATCTTACCATGTCAAACAAGGTTCAATTACATATCTCGAACGCTCCATACTCTTATGGTGTTTCGGGAAATGCAAATCCACGGACGATTCCTTAAATCTTAGGTATTATGCTAAACTTGTAATTCAAATATCTTCCTTTATGATCTTTATCATAAACTATTCATATTCTTGTTACAATGATTTTGCACTTCATCTTGAAAGTCTTTTGAACTTTTCAAATATTTCATACTTCATCCTTATTAAGTAAATATTCACATATTCACTCAAATTTTCGGAGAAAGCATATGAAGTTGAAATCCATCGCTCTTGACTACACATAATGGAGTTCGTACAACAATATGCACAAGTTCCAATAAGCTAGTCTTTCGTTCCCTTTCGGCCTATGAACGAAGTTTTAATTATCTCTAGGAAAGTTTCACAAGCGTCATTTGATCAAAATCAAATAGACTCCAAAATTCCATCCATATGGATTTTCTTCATGTTTTCTTTCCAGTATAATTTTAAACGGCGATGTCACTTCCTAAGTGATCTTTCAATCAATTTGTCTTTCGACATTTTTAGCACTAGTTTTATGGATGTGATGTCTCCAACGAGATTTGCGAATCATCCATCTTTTATGGATTACGGCAATTATTTGAACAAACCTTTTTGTTCTCATAATACCTGATAAAACAAATCTTTGAAGGCAAGCTTTGATGTTTAACGAGCAATACAATAACCCTTTATTTGTTCTCGATGAACATCATCACATATTCTTTTGCTAGTTACTTAGGCCATTGTAGTTCATGAATTGTGTTGTTTCGTATGACGATTCACACCAACAAATTCAGTATCAAATACTTGAGAACCACATTGTTTAACAAGCAAAGAATATAGCCATAACATGTATATCATCTATATACTTAAACTGAACGATTCTAGTCTTTTCTTTTCTGCCATATATTTATGAGATTCTCTTTCAGTATCTCCTTTTCTGTTTGAAAGAATCTATCAACATCAATAGTGGAGTCATACATATGACATATAGTCCAAAGCGTGTATAGTTAAATACCAATGTCTTTGGACTTGCACTTTGAAGTAGATCACCATCATCAAATGTTTGGTGTTCTTTCAAATTCCTTTCTTTAGTAATCTCTTGGTGTAGTAAACATTTTACCTACATCAAATATTCACCCTTATCATGGAATCGTCCATGATCAAGCTACTTTTAGCTTATAACGATGAATTATGAGTATAATGTTGCTATCCAAAACCTTTTGGAGGATTAGGACAACAAGTGTCTCCAACCTTTTTGCAAATTCTCATCAAATATGAGAACATGACTTTTGCCATATTATACTCTATCATGTTGCAACCAAAACTTCGTTTCAGATATCACAATATCTTCCACACATCATGGTTTCTGAAACAACTCTTTCAGATCCTAGATAACCTTGATATTAAGGGAATCCTTTGAATATCAAGAATCATGGATACAAACATGATACTTATATACTAACACTTGGAATTGTTACTCTTGATTTAATACTAATTATTAAACTTCATGGAGTAACCGGAACTTACTGAAAGTTTGCAATAGGACTTTTAAACTTTAGATTAACACTTAAAACAATACGATACCAGTTCGTAAAGTATCTAACCAGAATTCTATAGTTCTATCATCTCAATTATAACTAAGCGCAAGGTGGTAAACGGATGCCAATGACTACAACAACTATGCAAATTCACTTTGATTTAGTTTATGATAAATTGAGTTCTAATTAATAATTAAATTAATCTAGGTGAACTCCCACTCAAAACAATATCCCTCACATTGTTTTAGTGATCACACGAACCAAATCCACCACATCAAAACCGATCATCACGTGAGTTGATGTAGCTTCAATGGCGAACAATCAACATGTTCATCATATCTACTATATGACTCATGCTCTGCCTTTCGACAATCCGTGTTCCTGAGGCCATGTCTGTACATGCTAGGCTCGTCAAGATCAAACCTTAGCTACCGCATAAGCAAATCTGGCTTGCTTACATTGTATTCACCCGCGGAATCAAAGACACCCGATCATCACGTGGTGCTTCGAAGCAGCAAGCTTTGGCAACGGTGCATACTAAGGGTGAACACTTTAGAACTTGAAATTTATGTGTATAAGGGATCATCTTATAATGCTACCGTCGTCTACTAAGCAATACAAGATGCATAAAGGATTAACATCACATGCAATTCATAATATGTGATATGATATGGCCTTTCTTCTTTGTGCTTTCGATCTCCATCTTCAAGCACGAACATGATCTCCATCATCACCGGCATAGCATCAAGGTCAATGACGCTTCTTCATGGTTGTCGTCCACCAGCTTCAACTATTACAACTACTTTGAATAGACACGCAGGTCTTAACAGAAATTAAAGACAACCATATGGCTCCTGCCGGTTGCTAACTTACAATAAGGAACATTGCATACATCAAATATAATCACAATCATGGCCATATCACATCACTGCACACCCCTGCAAAACAAAGTTAGACGCCTCTACTTTCTTTGCATATTTTACGTGGCTTGGGGCTTTCAGTAAGTGTCGTTCTAACTTACGAACAAGAACCACAACATTGATACTAGCATTGTTGATTACCCGTTGTAAATTGGATCTTAACTATGCTAGGAGAAACAGGCACCCGCAAAGCCACTTATGCAATACAAGTTGCATGTCAAACGTGGAGCAAGTCTCATGAACGATGTCATGTAAGGTTAGCCCGGGCCGCTTCATCCCAACATACCGCAAGATGCAAAGTACACAAAAAGCAATCTACAATAAAAGCATCAACGCCCACAATGACCATTGTGTTCTACTCGTGCAACAGATCTACATATAGACACGGCTCTGATACCACTGTAGGGGTTCGTAGCATGGAAAACAAAATTTTTCTATCGCATACAAACAAACAAGCCAAGATCTATCTACTAGATTGTAGCAACGAGTCGATAGTGGAACTCACCCTCGAAGATTCCAAAGCGGTTAACGAGAGCAGATTCTCGTGGGTGATGTAGTCGTACTCTTTCCGATCTCAAGATCGCGTAGACGATCCTTCCGGCGCCACGTTCCAGCAGCGCTCCCGCAGTCGGTCACACGTTCGGTACTCGACGAAGACCTTCCTCTCCCTTGTTCCAGCAGGCAGCGGAGGTTGTAGCACTCTCCTCGTGATTCCGGCAGCACAACGGCGTGGTACCGGAAGTAGAGGGGAGATCCCGCAGGGCTTCGCCTTAAGCCGGTGCGAGTATGGTGGAGCTTATGAGAGAGGCTATTAGTGGTCTAGTAATTAGACACACCAATTAGAAAGCTCTAAACCAATTAGAAGGCTCTAAACCGAAATAGCTCTAAACCGGGGTTTAGGTCTAGGGTTTAGATTAGAGGATAGGAACTTGTGTGTGTAAGGAGGGGAGCCCTGCCCCTCCTTATATAGGTGGGAGGGGGCTGGCGCGCCAGGGGGAGGGAGTGGAGTCCCTCCCCAACTCGGCATTGGAGTTGGCCGCCGGTTGGAGGAGGTCTCCCTCCCCAACTCGGTTTCATACTCCTCCTCTTTTCCCACTTCCCAAAATTGCCGTTTGACTTTCAAACTAGCCGTTTGACTTTTCAATTTAGGATTTAAATAAACCCTTTATTTTGGACAGCGAGAACACTTAGTACATGATGCAATCATTCCAACTTACAATGACACATTCATGTACCCTTCCCCTTCCGGAGTTCCGGACATTCCGGGACCTTCTAGAATGTTCCCGATGAAAACACCGGAACCATTCCCCAACTCCGAAATGGGACTTTCCTTATATGAATCTTATTCTCCGGACCATTCCGGATCTCCTCGTGATATCCCGGATCCCATCCGAGACTCCGAACAACATTCGGTCTCTTTCTCATAATACCATAACTACTCAAACAACGTCGAATCCTTAAGTGTGTCTCCCTACGGTTCGTGAATTATGCGGACATGATCGAGACACTTCTCCGAACAATAACCAATAGAGGAATCTGGAAATTCATATGGCTCCCACATATTTCTACGATTACTTTGCGATCGAATGAACCACTTACATACGATACCAATTTCCCTTTGTCTCACGATATGTTACTTATCCGAGGTTATGATCGTCGGTATCTCTGCATACCTAGTTCAACCTCGTTACTGATAAGTACTCTTTTCTCGTTCCCGTGATATGTGATCCCTTGTGACCAAGTCACATGCTTGCAAGCTAATTGGATGACATTTCACCGAGAGGGCCCAGAGAATATCTATCCGTCATGTGGATGGACAAATCCCACTCTTGATCCATGTGTTTCAACCAATACTTTCCGAACACTCAATGCCACCTTTATAGCCACCCTGTTACGGTGTGGTGTTTGATGACATCAAAGCATCCATCCAGTAAAGGTGATATGCATGATCTCATGGTCGAAGGAATTAGGTTACTATGTATCAGAAAGCATATAGCAATTGAACTATTTGAAATGACTTGATCTTTATGCTACGCTTATATATAGGAGTATGTCCATCACATCATTCTCCTAATGATATGATCCTGTTGTTAATAACATCTCTATGTTCATGATCAGGAAACCATGATCATATATTAACCAACAAGCTAGTTTAACAAGAGGCTTTACTAGGTACTCTTATTTTAGTTTACAAATCACACAAGTATTAATGTTTCCGGTTAATACAATTATAGCATGGTATGTAAACATTTATCATAAGTGTGAAGACATGATAATAACCACTTTATTATTGCCTCTTGGGCATATCTCCAACATATGCATATTTCTTTCTCGATGTTTTTCAATTGCCCCGCTGTAATTTGTTCACCCAACATGTCATCTATCTTAAGGAGAGCCACCACTAGTGAACTATGGACCCCGGTCCTTTCTTTTACCATCAATCTGCAATCAACTGTTTACTGATTTCTGTTTACTTTCTGCAAACTATTACTTTCTTCCACTCGATACGTTTAATCCTTTGTTTTCAGCAAAACTGGTGAGATTGACAACCTCGCAAGTTGGGGGCAAAGTTTTGTGGTTGTGTTGTGCATGTTTCCACATTGCTGTTGGCACCGGTAGTGCGCCCTGCCAAAGTCCAGCTAGCAACACCTTTGAGGTGTTTCCTTGCTCCTACTGGATTGATAACCTTGGTTTCATAACTGAGGGAAAACTTGTTGTTATTCTCATCATACCTTCCTCTTGGGGTTCCCCAACGGGCTCGATATATTTTGAGCTAAGCAAATAACAACATCAATCTCTTCTAGTTCACAAGGAATAATTTCATGCATAATTTCTTTGTAAAGCTCGTAAGGAATAACACTTGAACTTGCACCAATATCACATAAACCATAATAACATTGATCACCAATTCTAACAGATAGCACATGGACACTAGCCTTTTTAGTTCTAGTTGGATGTGAGACAATATTAGAAGTATCCTCATAGAAGACAATGTGTCCATCTTCTACACTTTTAGTGACAAGGTCTTTCACAATTGCTACTGCAGGTTCAATATTTATTTGTTCATCAGGTTTCATAGTTCTCTTTGTACTTTTATTAATTATACTAGTTATCATAGTATGCTCCTTTACCTTATCTGGGAAAGGTAATTTCTCAATATAAGGTTCAGGTACGATGTGATCAATAGTGCAAAATTCAGTACTTCTAGCAGGAACACAATCAACAATATCTTTATATGGTGCATGATACTTGTTCCATTCCTTTTTCAGAATTTCAATATATAAGGAAAAAGCTTTAAAACAATTTGCAATAACTTGAGAGTCTAGACCATAAGAATTTTTAATATTTTGAAAGTCATCAGTTCCCATAAAAGACTCAATGCATTCATAATCATAATTTATACCTGTCTTTCTTCCTTTGTCATTCTCCCATGCTTCAGCATTATCTTGAATATGGTCTAGAAGATCCCATTTAGCTCCTTCTTCCATGCGTGTAAATGATCCAGCACAAGAAACATCCAATAGATCCTTATCATGAAGAGAAAGCCTTGCATAAAAGTTATTGATAATAATATTGTTGGGGATCTCATGAATAGGACATTTGAGCATTAGTAACTTCAATCTCCCCCAAGCCTAAGCTGTACTCTCTCCATCAAGAGGCCAAAAGTTGTATATTTGATTCCGATCTTTATGAATCTCACTAGGAGGATAAAATTTTGAATAAAAGAGAGGCACTACTTCCTCCCATTCAAGAGCTTGACCATTCCTCAGCAGCTTATACCATTCCTCAGCTCTTCCTTTTAGTGATAATGAGAATAACTTCTTGGCTTGATCTGTTGTAATACCTGCACACTTAAACAACCCGCATAATTCGTGTATAAAGAGCAAATGATCACCGGGATGGATGGTTCAATCTCCAACATAATAGTTATCCATAACACGATCAATAATTCTTGTAGGTATTTTAAAAGTATCATTTTCAGCAGGTGGTGGTTTATCTACTACCTTAGCAGTGGTAGTAGCATTACGAAATAAGAAACTCAGCAAATTATCCATATTGAAATAAAGTAACTAACAGAAATAAACAATACTCACAGTAGAAGTTTCCTTTACTAGTTCCACTCCCCAATAGCACTTCACTCCCCGGCAACGGCGCCAGAAAATAGTCTTGATGACCCACAAGTATAGGGGGTGTATCGCGGTATTTTCGATAAGTAAGAGTGTCGAACCCAACGAGGAGCAGTAGGTGTTGACGAGTGGCTTGGAGCAGGAATTCTCTGTAAATACTTAGCAAACAGATTTTTAGGGGTTTTTGATAATGCAGATAAATAAAGTGCGAGTAAATAAAAGACAATAATAATAAATGCAGCAAGTGGCCTAATCCTTTCTTTAGCAAAGGACAAGCCGGTTGTATTACTTAAGATGGCCAAACGTTCTCGAGGACACATGGGAATATCGTCAAGTGCTTTCGCTTCATATAGTTGATTAATCTTCTTTAGTTTGATAAGTGTTGTGTGGGTGAACCTATGCTAATGTACCGACCTTCCTAGGACTAATACATACTTGTGATTATACCCCTTGCAAGCATCCGAAAGTACAAGAAAGTAATTAAGATAGAAACCTAACCACAACTTTAAACTCTAAGATCCTGACATCCCTTGTGCAAAGGTTTCCTAACGAGGGTTCAGGTTTCTGTCACTCTAGCAACCCCTACAATTAGTAGCCAAATACACAATGCATTCCCCTAGGCCCATAAAGGTGAAGTGTCATGTAGTCGACGTTCACATGACACCACTAGAAGAATAACACCACAACTTAAATAACAAACTATTGAATCTTTCTCAACACAATTTCACTACTAACAACATGACTTCTCCCATGTCCTCAAGAACAAAACGAACTACTCACAAGACATCATATGGATCAAGATCAGAGATGATATAATTATAAGCAACAATCTGAACATAACATTAATTCAACGGTTCCACTCAATAGCATCAACTACAACAAGTAATCAACATCGGGAAAGTTTCCCCTAAGAACTATGCAAGATTCAACCCAATTGTTACAACAGTATGGAGTGGTGATGATGGTGCTGATGGAGATGATGATGGATATGATGGTGATGATGATCCCGATGAAGTCCATCTTGATGGTGGTGTTGATGGCGATGATCTCCCCTCTCCGGGAAGGAATTCCCCCGACAGAATTCTGTCTGCTGGAGAGATCTTTCTCTCTCTGTAGTTTTCTGCCCCGCAGAGGCGGCGGAATCTTTCTGTGGTTGCTCCCCAGGTATTAGGGTTTCATGGGGATAATATACGCCAAAGGGGAGAGCCAGGAGTGGGCCAGGATGGCCACACCACCTGGTGGCGCGGCCTAGGGTAGCCCGCGCCAGGGGGTGGTGTGGGCCCCCTATGGCCCATCTCCACTCCCCCTTCTAGCATCCTTCGTCTTCGGGAAAAATAGTATTTTCCATGTATTTTCACAGATTTTCTGATCTTCGCGAATTTCGCCTCCAAACAGCCCCTTTTCCATCAGAATCCTGACTGCAGCGGTCCATCCTCCAAAAGTCATCAACCATGCAAAAATAGATGAAATAACATAAGTATCATCTCTTAATATGAAATATATCAATGAATAACAGTAAATTATGATATAGAATAGTGATGCAAAATGGACGTATCAGGACACACCTTCTAAATCAAAGGATAATGCTTCAGCTAAATATAGTGATGTGGAAGTGGGGGATGATAGCAAAGATAATGGATCATTTGCTAAAAAGGGAAGTGGTAAGGAGGATTATAGTGAGATTCCTCATTTATACTCTCCTGACCCACTAATACCTCATTGTCATATAAAAAATAGGGGTGATCCACCCAAACTAAGTGCATCTTTCTTTAATCAATGGCAACTTTTGATGAAATATCATATGTGTAGTTCATCTATTGAGTTGTGGAAGATTATCGAGGTTGGGCCTAATGTTGTTGATCCAACCAATTTGAAAAGAAGAGAAGTTGTTGATATCAACCTCAACACCACCACGTTGCACATGATTCAACTTGGCATGGGTCCCAAGGACATACCGCATATTAAACACCTCAACGCCGCCAAGGAAGCTTGATATGCTCTCACCAAGTTGTTCATTGGAAATGATAGCATGAGGAGAAACGGGTGTGATGCTTTTAGAAATCAAGCTGAAGGTTTTTACATGATGGATGGAGAAGACCATGAAGACATGTATCGAAGACTCAAGTCTATTTCCAACACCTTTAGAAATCATGGTGCTTCCCATGTCGATGATGCTTGGATTAAGAGGAAGTATGTGAGTGCTCTCATTCCATTTGAACCCACTGACTTGAAGAGTCTCCAAGGAAGGCACAAATACCTTCTCATGACTTCCAATGAAGTTATGCAAGAGATGGCTACTTTCAAGGTTGTGGCCCAGAACACTGAAGATGCTCGTGCTCGGGCTATAGGAATGCAAAAGGGCACAAACCTTGCCTTGAAGGCCAATGTGGTTGAGCATGAGGAAGAAGGAAGTAAAAATGAAGTCATTTCTATGAGCTGTCCCAAGGAAGTCAAACTTACTGATGGTGAGTATATGGCGTTATATGCAAGGAACTTCTGGAAAGTTCCCGCCAAGGCAAAATCTGAACTTGAACGAAGAAATGTCTCAAGCGGAAGAAAGGAAAATGGTACAAAAGTAAGGTCATGTTACAATTGTGGAGACCGCGTCCATTTCGTTGCTGACTGCCCCTATAAAAATAGATAAGATCATGGTGGTAGACTCATTCTCAAGGACAATTCAAAGGCTCCATGCAAGAAGCCTTTCAAAAAGAGTATTCCATACAAGAAGAAACCAAAAATAGTGTTGGTGGCACATGAGGAGTACTCATCCGGGAGTGAAGATGAAGAAGAAGAGGAAAGCTGAAGGTGAAATCGATCATATGGGCACCTAGAGGGGGTGAATAGGTGCTACTCCAAATTTTAATTCTTTTTCAATTTTAGGCTTGACACAAAGGTAAATTCCCTAGATATGCAACTACGGAGAATTTTCCTATATGTAAACCTAACTACTAAGCGAGTAAAGACGAGTAAAAGTGAGGAACAAAGAAACCATAGTGGAGCACGCGAAGACACATGATTTGTTTGACCGCAGTTCCTTCATTCCTTGTTAAGGGAAGTACGTCTGCGTTGGAGGGGTGGGCGGTACTAAGACCACCACGCCACAATAGGCCTCACCCTGTTCTCCAATGGACATCATCACCAAAGGCCCGATCCACCTTTCCACTATTGGTACCCTTCGGGGCGGGAACCGGTGCCTTTACACAACTAGCAGGGCACACATCCACAACTGAATTGGAGGCTCCCGTGATGACAACAGGATGCTACAAGAACAAGTATAATCAATAACCAAAATAAGATCTAGATATTTGCAAGAAATACTAGATTGAGAATCCTCCAAGTGAATGGAGGGGAATTGATGCGCTTGATTGGTGTTGTAGAAGATCGAAGCCCCCTCCTTTGATTCCCCAAAGATCGGAGCCTTCGGGTGGTTGAAGAGGGAGATCTCAATTTAGAGCTTGAAGAACAGTACTACACTTTTTCGAATGTATCAAGAGATCTAACAGGATGAGTAATTGGGATATTTATACCCCCTGTCAAAACTCAGCCATTGGAGATTTTGGGGCCGGATTATCCGGCCCAAGTGGGGGCCGGATTATCCGCCGAGGCAAAACCTCCGCCACAGAGAAGGATTTTCCGGGGGAAAATCCTCCCCTTACCACATGACGCGCCTTGGCTCCCTTTGCAAAAATCCTGGGGGCAGATTATCTGGCCCCCTCGGAGGGATTGTTCGGCCCGGGAAAAAACTCTAGCCCTAGCCGGACAATCCGACGGAAAGTCTGCCCCCCATACATCATGACACATATTGTCCACCTTTGTCGATTGAGCTAGGGTGGATAATCCGGTCCTTGATAGGGGCGGATAATCCCCCTCCCCCAAGCTCTGTTTTGGCTGCTTTTTATATGGGCAATTATCCGCGACACTCAACACACATTAAATATTCCTTGGTATTGTTATCTAACACACAAAACACTAGATATCATGAAATGTTCTTTCAATCTCCCTCTTTTTGGAGTTAGATGACAATACGAGGATTTGCAATAACGGTCCTACTAACAACATCATTTCAAGAATGAATAAGACTCCCCCTAAATGTGTGTATATAAGGAACTTGCGTTTGAATCCAAATCCACACAAGAAGGTATAGGACTTTTCATTGACTTGAAAACTACAAACAAACGATGGGTTAGACAAAATCATCATACCACCGAGGGGATGAAGTCCTCAATAATATAGAGATAGCCAATATAATCATCACTGATTGAGACTTCGAGGCATAATACCATTTGGATGCATCCATAGAGATAATACCATAATTCCATAGCATATAGATGAATCCATACTTATTGAGAGATAAATCCATAATAATAATTTAGTGATGATCGGGATAAATCCAAAGTACCACACAAACCACATAGTCTCATACAAACCAAATAGCAAATTTAAAGTTCAACGCTAAGATGGGCACAAGTGAGGATAAAATGCAACAATAAAAAGAGAAAATGCTTGCGCCCGACCCATGCAAATCCACGATAGCCTAATAGAATTACTTCTCCCCTTTGGCATCGAAATGCCAAAAAGTAAGGAGAGTGATGCTAACGCCCCAAGGAATCACTCCTCGTCCTCTCCATCATCATCATACTCCTCTTCATCTTCCTCATCATTAGCAACCGGAGGAGTAGGATCCCTCTCAAAGGTGGGAAACAAGTGATGCTCAAGCTCCCCATAGATTGGGCAAAAGGGTTGCTAGTCTACGATTCCTAGCATGCATATGAAACAAAAGGGCAACTTCTAGACCAAGTTCCACCAACAACCAACTACATATATGCAAAAGATGATAGTGGGGGATTTACCCTCACTCATTGGAGGAAGAACACAGAGGAGAAGGTACCCGTATGGTTGGGGAAGAATATTCGGGGGAGGGCTGAAGAATTCGGTGGCTAGAACACCACCTGGGAGGGCCAGGACGGCAGGCGGCGGCTGGAGGAGAGGCAGGGGTCGGGGTGGAGCTTCTCTGTTTGAGCCCTTCCCCCCATCTCCATACCCTTAATAGATGAAAACCGCCAGGGGTGAATAATCCGGCCCTTCTCTGAATTTTCTGTTGAACACAGATTCAGGCCAGCACATCCCAAACAAAACCCTCGCAAGAGAACCAAAGGACTTGTGTGCAAGAAATAGATGGTTCGGGAATGGAGTAAGGCTTAGGTTAAGACAACCAAATTGATATGGTACTACACACCCAAAATTGCAAGATCCAAATCAAATAAAAGCCAAAATTGGGTGTGTTTTCCATAAGAACACAAGATATGCAGGAAAATCCAAAAAGATCCACAATGAACCAACTCTTCTCAAGGAAGAGGGCGGTGGCCTAAGCCACCATGTTGGAGTAGATGGTATGACACTGCAAAGATGTATCTTGAGTTCATGACCAATACTCATCAATAAGCTCACATATCACAAAATGATATTAAGAGAAATGATTTTTCTTGCTTTCGGCATTATGGGGGGAGGGTTGGTCCAATCAATTAGGACCACACTCCCCCTATGTCTATGCCCGCACCTATACTAAATAAAGGAAGATATATAAGTGAGTATGCAAGGGTAATCAAGCCAAGCTCCTTGAATCTACAATATTTAGCTCATTCCTCAAGTAACAAAATCTTGTTTCATCAAGTGTCTTCGTGAAAATATCAGCAAGTTGGTTCTTCATGCTCACAAAGGATAAGTCAATATCACCACGAGCAACATGATCCCGAATGAAGTGATTGCGAATCTCAATATCCTTTGTCCTTGTATGCTGCACCGGATTATAAGCAATTTTGATAGCACTCTCATTATCACACAAAAGAGGCATTTGTCACAATTGACAATGTATTCCTTTAAAGTTTGCCTCATCCATAAAAGTTGAGTGCACGCACTAGCAGCAGCCACATATTTAGCTTCGGCGGTGGATAGAGATATAAAATTTTGTTTCTTCAAAGACCAACATACCAAAGATCTTCCCAAGAATTCACAAGCTACAGAAGTTGATTTCCTATTATCCTTGTCACCAGCCCAATCAGAATCCATATAACCACATAAAGAGAAATTAGAGCCCTTGGGATACCATAGACCAAAATTAGGGGAATGAACTAAATATCGAAAGATTCTCTTGACCTCCACCAAGTGGCTTTCTTTTGGAGCCGCTTGATACCTTGCACACACACCAACACTCAACACAATATCGGGTCTCGATGCGTAGAGGTAAAGGAGAGAGCCAATCATGGACCGGTATACCTTTTGGTCCACATCTTTACCATTTGGATTAAGCTCAAGATGGCATTTAGTTTGCATCGGTGTAGCAACGCCATTAGGATCTATCATCTTGAACCTCTTGAGCATGTCTTGGATGTATTTTGCTTGATTGATGAAGGTTCTTTCTCTAAGTTGTTTGATCTCAAATCCAAGAAAGAACCTTAATTCCTGCATCATAGACATCTCAAACTTGTCAGTCATAAGCTTTGAAAATTCATCATTAAAATCTTCATTAGTAGAGCCAAAGATAATGTCGTCTACATATAGTTGGAATACGAAGAGCTCCCTCTTAACCTTCTTAGTAAAAATAGTGGGATCGATTTGCCCAACCTCGAAGCCACGGTCTAACAAAAGAGCTTTAAGGTGCTCATACCACACACGTGGGGCTTGTTTAAGGCCATAGAGCGCCTTTTCGAGTTTGTAGACATGGTTCAGAAAGTTGGGATCCTTGAAACCAGGGGGTTGCTTTACATATACCAACTCATGTAGAGGACCATTAAGAAATGCACTCATAACGACCATTTGTTGTAATTTAAAGTTATGAAGAGTTGGATAAGCAAGGAGGATACAAATAGACTCAAGGCGAGCCACTGGAGCATAAGTTTCACCAAAGTCGACGCCTTCCACTTAAGAGAAACCTTGTGCTACCAATCTTACCTTGTTTCTTACGATAATTCCATTCTCATCTTGCTTGTTCTTGAAAATCCACTTGGTGTCAATAACATTGTGGCAATCTCCAATCTTTGGGCTTCTCTACTAATTTCTAGACCTTGTTGCGCTCGAAATTATTTACTTCTTCATGCATAGCAACAACCCAATATGGATCTTCAAGGGCTTTAAAGACCTTTTTAGGTTCCACCATAGATATATGAGCTTGATGAGCACTGAAGCTTGCAAGCTCCCTTCTTGTGGACACCCTTATTCTTAGGTCACCTACAACTTTATCGAGTGTATGCCCTCGTAGTTCAAGATTTCTATCAGCACGAGCTTTGCGATGAATTTCAATCTCCTTATTGTTTCTTGGAGGGATTTCTTCACAATTAGAGTCTTCGTCTTAACCTTGATCAACAATTTGTTCAGCACGGATAGGTGATGGAGAAGCTTGCCCTTGATCTTGATCAGCAGCCATAACAGAAGGTTGTTGTACTGAGTTCTCAGGGCCGGATAATACGGCCGAGGGAGGGGCCAGATAATCTGGCCTGGGGTTTTCTGCTTCTCCCTGAGTTTCCTGGATGTTCCTAGTATTTGATGGTGTTGGTCCGGATAATCTAGCGTCAAGCGGAAAATCCGGCCTCGGATTTTCTACCACTTCCTGAGCTTCCTGCTCCCTCCTGGCAATTGATGGCGAAGGGCCAGATAATCCGGCCTGTGGTGGATAATCCGTCCTACGGTGGATAATCCGGCCTGGGACTCCCAGTTTCTTCAGTTGATTGATGAACTTCAGGAGGTTATTATGTTGGTGCAGTGGTTTCTCCAACAGGTGGAGCTTGTCGATCTTGTGAAGATGAGGGCTCTACTTGAGTAGAGCATTGTCCTTCCTGATCCGCCACAAGGGGTTCCTTAATGGGGCAGAAAAATCCCACGCCCATTCTTCTTATGGCATCTTGGGGTATTTCAACATCTGCATCACAAACATCAACTTGCCCCACATGGGAGCCATCATTTTCCTTGAACACCATACTACAAGATTTTACAATAGTTCCGGAGAGCTTGTTGTAGACTCTAGAAGTGTGGGATTCGACACCATAGCCAAAAAATACCTTCTAAAGCCTTAGACTCAAATTTAGATAACCGAACTCCTTTAATGAGAAAGAAACACTTACAACCGAACACCCGGAAATATGAAATGTTGGGCTTGTTACCAGTAAGTATCTCATAGGGTGTCTTGTCCAAGATTTTGTGAAGGTAAAGCCGATTAGATGAGTGACATGCGGTGGATATAGCTTCAGCCCAAAAGTTGTATGGTGACTTGAATTCAGCCAAAATAGACCTTGCCATGTCCATAAGAGTCTGTTTTTTCTCTCGGCAACACCATTTTGTTGAGGGGTGTACGCAGTGGAATATTGGTGTCTTATCCCCTCTTCACTTAGGAATTCATTTAGAGTGTAGTTCTTGAACTCGGAGCTGTTGTCGCCTCTAATTACCAATATAGGAACATTGTGTTGATGTTGAACCTCGTTGGCAAAGTCGATGACCGTTTGTTGAGTCTCACTTTTCTGCTTGAAGAAGTAGAGCCATGTATACCTTGAGTAATCATCGACAATGATGAGACAATATTTCTTCCCACCAAGGCTTGCATGAGATGGAGGACCAAAGAGATCCACATGAAGGAGCTCAAAAATCCTCTTTGATTTAATAATCGTATTCCTTCGATGGGAAGAATCATGCATCTTTCCTTCAACACAAGCTCTACAAACACGATATTTGACAAAGGATACATTTTATTTTAGTCCAAGAATGTGGCCACCCTTGTGAAGGCTTTGCAAAGTTCTCATATTGACGTGGGCTAGACGGTGATGCCATAACCAACCCACGCCGGCCTTTCCAAATAGACACATCGGACCTGCAGTGGTTTTCCCTGAAAAGTCCACCACATACAAGTCATTTTTGACGTATCCAACGAAAGCGACCTTTAGAGACTTGCTCCACAAGAGTACCACAATACCATCATCAATGAAAACTACAAATCCCATCTTACCAAGGGCACGGACAGAAAGTGAATTGTAACCAAGGGTCTCAACAAGCATGACATCCACGAGTGAGATATCGTGAGCAACAACTTTGCCAAGACCTAATACCTTTGAATTTGATTTATCACCATAGGATACGGTTATTTGATCATGATTTTGCCTCATCTCCTTGATGATCTCCTTGCTTCTGGTCATGTGACTTGTGCATCCACTATCGAGCACCCATTTAGATCCCCCGGAAGCATAGCCCTACAAGAAAATTACTTCTTGGTTTTAGGTACCCATTTTCAATGGGTCCTCACATGTTAGTTACAAGGGTCTTTGGGACCCAAATAGACCAAGCAATATAATTATAAAATGGACCAACATAACTAGCATAGACATCACCATAATAATCACAAAATAATTCATAATGAGGATTATTAGACCCTGTAAAACCATAATAATCAGTTTTGTCCCTTATTATGTTCTTTTTAGCAGTGCTTGTCTTTGCTTGAGCATTCTTGGCCTTCTTCTTCTTGTTCTTCTTCTTGGTTTTTGGAACATAACCAAGTCCCTCTTTTCCATTATTCGTCCTTTGCTTACTAAAGACCTCATCTAGAACTTCCTTACCTTTGGGTAGAGGTGTCTTGGCTAGCTCATCTTTCAACCTAGCATTTTCTTCAAGAACTTCTTCATGTCCACATGTTGGAGTAGAAGTGCTAGGCACATCATACTTGTTCAATCGAGTTTGGAGCCGATCATGAGACTCATTGAGAATAGAGTATTCACTCTCCAAAGCCTTGTGAGCAATGTTGAGTGCCTCATACTTCTCGGAAAGTCTAGCATGAGCAGCCCCAGATTCAACCTTTTCCTTCTTTAATTTCTTTGCCTTGCCAATGGCATTATCACGTTCCTTTGCAAGCTTCGCCATGACCTCGTCATGTGAATCCTCAATTGACTCAAGTCTCTCCTCTAGAGAGACTCGAATCTCTTCTTCTTCTTCTAGAGCATTCTTCAAGGATGCAAATTGCATCCTCTCTCTCAATTCTGCCCTTTTCTTCGAGGAGCTATTCAGAGTGGACAAGTTGACTCATAAGAGCCTCGAAATGCATTTTGTGCTCACCTTGCAAGTTAGTGATAAAATAATCCAAGGCAATAACTTACTTTTTAACTTTAAGACTAGTATGATCATCCATATCAACATCCATAGTAGTCTTAGGAAAAGAAGTGGTAGAAGATGATATCTCAGAACCTCTTGCCATAAGACAAGTGACGTTCTTGTTGATGATGTTCTCATTGGAAGAGTCAAAGAGAGACGTAGGTGTAGATGTCGTGGCTAGGGCCGCCACCTCTCATGAGCTATGATCATCCTCATCCTCTTCACTTCCGAATGAGTACTCCTCTCGTTCTACCAAAACAATCTTCGGTTGTGATGCATCCAAAATTGAAGGATATTTATCTTTTGTTTTTGCATACATAGAGTAGGGATTTTTGTATTTCACTGCGCCTTTGTGCGCTATTTCGTTCTTGTTTCAACAGGATCCAAAATCTTGGAATCATATATGAACATATCAATTAGAGCTGTCATATTGTGTAATTTTATGATATTTCTAAGTGATAAAAGTCATTTTATGGATTTACCTTCGCACCGGGAAGAATACCAATCAAGGAGGAGGCATTATTATGGTTAACGACCGCTGGTACAGGCAGAGCCCGCTCGTACCATCTGTCCATACCAGGCGCCATCATGACCGCCTCGTCAAATAGTTTCTCTTGGCGAAGACGAGGGGGAGATCCGACATTCACAGCCACCAGAAACCACGAAACACCACATCCGAGAGGGATCTGAAGGAGGAACTCGGCTGGAGTAAAATCCTGGCTGCTTCACGGATCATTGGAGGACAACACATCATCCCCTTCAGCATCAACTGTTGCATCTTCATCATCACCATCAATCCCATCCTTTCATCTATTAGATCTATTTGTAATTCTAGATCCAATTATGGTTTGCATTAGATTTATCATCGTACTTTTATCCATACACTTGATTATGATGATGTTGTTGATTGTTTCCATGAGTGAGTAGTTCCTTTGTTCTTGGGGAGATGGAGAAACCCTAACACTACTATGAACTTGTAATAAAGATGTGTCCATATGACTTGCTTGTCTATGATATAATTATGACTTGTGTTTGATTTCTCTCTTTAGATGATATATGAAGTCGACCACATATCATTTGCCTTCGGGACTAAAGGGAGCAAGAAACCCTTTGGGCGTGTTTTGGAAGCATACCCGGGATGCCCCGTGACAGATTGGCACCGACTCGTAACCTACACGGTCAAAGGGGGATTAAAGAGGGACTCCCTAAGCTAATTACGATATCCATGGGGAAACCCTTAATTGCGGTGTTCTGTATGGGTGATTGCTCTCAGACATTGTAGTGGTTATTTAGAGGTGACCTCACACTTGGCTCAACAAAGTGGCTTCCTACGAACCTTGTCGTGAACATCTTATTATGGGGCTCTCTCCACACATATCATGACATAAGAAGTATGTTATCTTGATTACATATAACAATAGTACTATGCTAGTGGTGTATCCCTACACCCCCGAGAATGTTTTAGCCCTATTGAGTTCAACCACGCTTTCATACGATCTTGTTACTTGTTTTAATTACTTTTTGTAAACAACCATAAACCATTCAAACACCCTTTACTTGAGATCAAAGACAACTTACTAGTATTCTTTGGTAGATAGTAACGGGGGGCATAAAGACCCTTACTAATAGCTCTTTGTGTGTTCAATATGTTTACTTCAAAACTAGCTACAATTGGTCTGTTCACTTGCAGTCATCAAGCTATTTTATGGCGCTGTTGCCAGGGAGCTAAGCGCTTTTGTTCTTTGTTCTTAGTTACTTATTTTACTCATTGTTCTACTAAAGTTGTTTACTAGTTTCAAGTAAACACCATGGTTGTACTCGGACTGATCAATCATATCGATGCTACTAAATACCTCGAGAAATTCAATAAAGGATTAGTTAAAGAATTCCCGGTTTGGTGACTTCCTTATTCTATTTATCCTTTGCACTTTGTGTCCATAAAAAAATAAAAAATAGTAATAATAATAAAATAAAATAAAATTTAAGAGAAGTTACGAAGTCGGTATAGACGGGTCGGTTGACCTTTTATCGACTTCGTCCGGTGTTGTTTTTGGAAACGACCCGGTACGGGCGCACCGTACGGGTGCCGCCCGTACTGAATTGGTCGTTATGATCCGAATTTCCTCCTTTTGCACTTATTTGTTTCCTTATTTGTTGAGATTCTTTTCTTGGCCGACCCTTTTCCTCTCAATACGAATTTTACCCTGCCTCTAACCCTTTACAAGTCTCTTTAGAGATCCACCTCTCTCTTATATCAACAGATCTAATCTACTTGATGCGCTACTCGATTCAAGGCAAAGGCAAGCCTATAAACCTCATGGATCATTTGTGGGATAGTTTCCATACTTCCTCCATCAAAGCTGATGATCGTAAAGCTCAAGGCCTAAGCCCAAAGAACAAGCGGTACACTTACGATTCTGAAGATGGTGATTCTGAAGAAGAGGAGTTCCAGATCTTCATGGAGCAATCAAAGAGGGGATGGAAGCAACCAGACTACTTGTCAATGGTGAATCCTGAAGATGAGGAAGAAGACAAGAAACCCCATGGGAAGGGATGCATGGAGTCTCTCAAGCTTATCTCCATCAACTACTCGTCACCAAAGCGTAAGAAGTCTAACAACTCCACTGCAAGAACATATAAGGAGACTATGGCTCATACATTAACAATAAAGAAGAACACCATGAATGCACGCATCAGTGTGAAGCCGCAAGAGGACTGGGGGTTCAATCTTCTAGACGTACTAGTTGGTATGCATGTCCCGGACAATGAACACCGTCTTAACAAAATAGAGAAGTACCAGAAAGAAGAACTCATCCATAGGGAGATCGTGTGCAAGCGCCTATTGGATCTTCAAGGCAAGAAGGAATTCAATGACATGATGAGCAAAGTTGCTGATGGTATGTCTCTCTTGCGTCCGGATCTGCATAAGTGTCTCCAATGCATATCTTCCCTAGAAAGGACAAACAAGAAGCTTCGAGCGGCACTCTCCAACCGAGCATATTCACCATGAAGCACGCCACGATATCAAATAATTGCAAGGGATTATTTGATCCACCCGGCTTGACTCCAAGCTTTGGGGATCTGTGAGAACCTTGTAATATATCTTATAGTTTTAGCATGTTTACTTTTCTGCATGCATGGTTAGGTTTAAATTTCTGAATTTTCATTAGTTGCATCAACTTAGAGTTTCCTTTGTTCAAGAGAAGAATTATATCTGTCGAGTTATGAGACTTTATGATAATTGAAGCTATGTTTGATTCATGATTATTATATTAGATGATTGAACTAGGTTGAGTGTTATGATACTTGTACAACTGTCATAATTTTAGGGACTTCCACACCTATAGAAGTATAGATTAAGTTATGAGAAAAAGAATTCTGGTAGCATATTATGATTAAGAGTTTTCGAAAGCCATTGAAGTAGTGAGCATGATCAAATAGCCTGCTGAAAAGAAAAAGAGAAAAAGGGAGCAAGGAAAATATAGATATGCAAGTATCAAAAGAGAAAAAGAAAGCAGCTATCAAAAGAATCAAACATATAAAAAAAGAGAAAGAAGAAAAGAGAAAATTATCATGAATCTTCACTATTAAACTTAGTGATACACATCTCTAAACTCCATGATTATATGATATGTTGAATCACTAGTAGCTTCTTATAATTTCATTGATACTAGAAAAAGGTGTGGAAGCCTCTAAGTTATGTAATGTGTAAGGGTATGGTAATAACCCTGCGTATGTCTACATCCGATGTTGTACTCCTGTTTCAATTTTTGCCTCATTTATTGTAACGTCTCGTGTCTCATGAACATGATGATCTTGTCCATAAGCCACCATCTTTCTTGGGGATGAGCAAGAGCCTAGCTTGGGGAGTTGATGCGTCCAAAATTGAAGCATATTTACCTTTTGTTTTTGCATAAATAGAGTAGGGATTTTTGTATTTCACTGCGCCTTTGTGCGCTATTTCGTTCTTGTTTAAACAGGATCCAAAATCTTGGAATCATATATGAACATATCAATTAGAGCTATCATATTGTGTAATTTTATGATATTTCTAAGTGATAAAAGTCATTTTATGGATTTACCTTCGCACCGGGAAGAATACCAATCAAGGAGGAGGCATCAGTATGGTTAACAACCACTGGTATGGGTGGAGCTCGCCTGTACCGTCCTCTCGTAACAGGCGCCATCATGACCGCCTCGTCAAATAGTTTCTCCTAGCAAAGACGAGGGGGAGATCCGACATTCATAGCCACCAGAAACCACGAAACACCACATCCAAGAGGGATATGAAGGAGGAACTCGGCTGGAGTAAAATCATGGCTGCTTCACGGATCATTGGAGGACAACACATCATCCCCTTCATCATCAACCGCTACATCTTCATCATCACCATCACTCCCATCCTTTCATCTATTAGATCTCTTTGTAATTCCAGATCCAATTGTGGTTTGCATTAGATCTATCATCATACTTTTATCCATCCACTTGATTATGATGATGTTGTTGATTGTTTCCATGAGTGAGTAGTTCCTTTGTTCTTGGGGAGATGGAGAAACCCTAGCACTACTATGAACTTGTAATAAAGATGTGTCCATATGACTTGCTTGTCTATGATATAATTATGACTTGTGTTTGATTTCTCTCTTTAGATGATATGTGAAGTCGACCACATATCATTTGCCTTCGGGGCTAAAGGGAGGAAGAAACACTTTGGACGTGTTTTGGAAGCGTACCCGGAATGCCCCGTGATAGATTGGAGTCGGCTCGTAACCTACACGGTCAAAGGGGGATTAAAGAGGGACTCCCTAAGCTAATTACGATATCCATGGGGAAACCCTTAATTGCGGTGTTCTGTATGGGTGATTGCTCTCAGACATTGCAGTGGTTATTTAGAGGTGACCTCACACTTGGCTCAACAAAGTGGCTTCCTGCGAGCCTTGTCGTGAGCATCTTATAATGGGGCTCTCTCCACACATAGCATGACATAAGAAGTATGTTATCTTGATTACATATAACTATAGTACTATACTAGTGGTGTATCCTACATCCCCGAGAACATTTTAGCCCTATTGAGTTCAACCACGCTTTCATACGATCTTGTTGCTTGTTTTCTTTTACTTGGTTTAATTACTTTTCTGCAAACAACCATAAACCATTCAAACACCCTTTACTTGAGATCAAAGAGAACTTACAAGTATTCTTTAGTAGATAGTAATGAGGGGCATAAAGACCCTTACCAATAGCTCTCTGTGGGTTCGATATCTTTACTTCGAAACTAGCTACAGTTGGTCTATGCACTTGTAGTCATTAGGTTAATTCTTGTAAGGAGCAGTTTTCTTAACAAATGGCATCTTCCGAGGTCCCTTTGATATTTCCTTGAGAATAAGCTTACCCCCATTATCTTCTCTACTTTGATAAGGGCACTCAGCTACAAAGTGCAAACGGTCTCCACATTTGTAACAAGTTCTCAACTTTGGGCCATTCTCCTTTCGTCCATTTGACCCATTCTTGCGCTCAAGTTCAGATTTAGCTTTGGTTGGGTCCTTCCAAAAGTTTCTTGAGTAAAACACCATGTACTCACCATGAGAATGCTTGACCTCCTCAGGACAACTCATTGAGACGGTGTGAAATCCCCTCTTATCTTCATCTTGCTCAATAGCATTGGCCTTCAATGCAACATTCACGCCTTTTTGCATTCCAATTGCTCGGGCACGAGCATATTCGGTGTTCTTTGCTTCAACTTTGAACGTAGCCATTTCTTGCATGACTTTGTTGGAAGTCATTTCGTGATAGTTGTGTCGACCTTGTAAGCTCTTCAAATCAGTGGGCTTAAATGGCATAAGATCACTCACATACTTCCTCTTGATCCACACATCATCAACATGTGTGGCACCATGCTTTCTCAATGTAGTGTCAATGCCTTTGAGCCTTCTATACATGTATTTGTGATCCTCACCATCCAACATATAGAACCCTCTAGCTTCATTTCTTAGAGCATCATACCTATTTCTTCTCATGCTCTCATTTCTAATGAATAGGTCAGTGAGTGCATCCCAAGCTTCCTTGGCGGTGTTGAAGTGTTCAATGTGTGTCATGTCCTTGGGACCCACACCAAGCCAAATCATGTGAAGAGCAGTTACATTGAGTTGGATCTCAATGACTTATCTTCTTGTCAAATTGTTGGAATCTCTAATGTGGAGGCCATCTTCAATGATCTTCCAAAGCTCAATGGATGAACTGCACACATGAGATTTCATTAAGAATTGCCATTGATTAAATTAAGATGCAGTAAGCTTGGGTGGATCACCCCTATTATTTATATGAGGGTGAGGGATTGGTGGATAGGGTGAATGTAAGTGAGAGACCTCAATATAGTCCTCCTTACCACTTCCCTTTTTGGAGGAGGAGCCATTATTTTTATCACCCACCAACTCGTCTTCCTTAGAGTTAGCATTAGCTTTCTCCTTAGAGAGCGAAGTGGTAGCCTCAGAGGTAGATGGAGGTGGGGTTGTAGATGGAGAGAGATGAGCAATCATTTGATGCATCTCTTCCATTTTGGTCTCTATGGATCTCAGCAAGGTTGTTTCCAACATATTGAGATCATCCATAGTGACCTTATCCAGAGCCTCACTACCATCTCCCTTAGTACTCATACTCTCTTAGGCGGTAAAGCACGAATAAAGAGCTAAGGCTCTGATACCAATTGAAATGGATCGTATGGGCACCTAGAGGGGGGTGAATAGGTGCTACTCCAAATTTTAATTCTTTTCAATTTTAGGCTTAACACAAAGGTAAATTCTCTAGATATGCAACTACGGAGAATTTTCCTATATGTAAACCTAACTACTAAGCAAGTAAATGCGAGTGAAAGCGAGGAATGAAGAAACCATAGTGGAGCACGCGAAGACACAGGAACGAAGAAACCTAACTACTAAGCAACTCCTTCACTCTTTGATTCCCCTAATGAGAACATCTCCAACAAGGACATCAATTATCATATGGAAATGGCCTCCGAGGTATCACCTTCTACCACTTCTTTTCCTAAGACTACTATGAATGTTGATATGGATGATCCTACTAGACTTCATTTGAAGCACTTTTCGTGGAAGTATTAGTTTTGGGTTTTATATCGATCCCAACGAGGAGCTTAGGAAAGTGTTTATCTGCGATGTCTCTGTCGCGCCCAAGATGTCACAAGTCTTGAGTGAATTGACTTAAAGTGTCGGGGACAGGAAGATGGTGAGTGTGGTTGAGTTTGTAGTGTGGAGTAAACAGAAAGTAAATAACATAAAGCAAAATAAAGTATGAAGATTTATTGGAGTTCCTACAAATGAGTTGTTAGGCGCAAAGAGATTCAGTTGATGGTGCTAATGAATAAGCCAAATGGATATAGTGGTATAATTAATAGTAATTCTTTATATAAATATGAAAGTAGGCGAGGAACCCATTATTAGTCCGTACTCCTCCAGGTTGATTTGTCTAACTCCCATGATTATTCTTTTGCCTGTTACCACAAGCCATGGTCAACGCAAATTTTAAGGTCTTTACACTGATTCAAGGAAATCTTTGTGGTTCCTCGTACTCCTCGAGTTATACTAGTTCCTTTTTTATATCAGTCGTGTCACTTGGAGGTCACCGATTCACTAGCAAACGAGTTCCTATCTATGTAGTTCTCTGATCATGTTACTTGGGCCCTTAGATGAGATAACAAGAATTACACATAACATAGACCTTTATTCTTGCACAAAAAATAATAACCATAATCACAAATAGATGGAATATAAGATAGGAACATCACATCTCACCAATCTCCTACATCTCCCACGCTTAGGGGATTTACTCGAGCATGATAGAGGAACAACACAATGATATAATCATAATGTAAATAGAGTTCATCTCGATATTACTATAGCCAGCCACAATAAAAGGAAGATTGAATCAAATACAATCAAAAGTATAAATAGAGTTGTAAACCCTAATCTCACAAGTGTGATTATTTGTCTCTCTCACACGCGTACAAGGGGTGTAATGGCTGAATGGGAGGAGTAGAGGTTGAAGATCTTGGAGCACATTGAAGGGATAAGCCTTCTCTATCTCCGGATCTCTTCTTCCTCTCTTCTGGACTATGTGCCAGCTACTATCTTCTCTTTTTGTGTATGCCCCTTTGACGGAAGTTGATCTATATTTGACAGGGTAAAGGCATTGACACACCGTATGGGTGCATTGTATGGGCGGGTCCTGGCCATACCGATGGTCGTCAAAACATCTGACGCCCCATACGAGAATCTTCCCAATTAATAACTTGCTTGATTTTCCTCATTAAGCCCATAAATAGTTTTATATCCTTCCAAAAGTGCCTAGCACCTAAAAGTCATCATAAAAAACAAGGTTCTTCTGTTCTAGTGATATTTGTGTTAGTTGCAAGAAGAAAACCAACGAAAACAAAGAGAAACCAAGGTAAAAGCCTTGGTAAAATGTGATCAAATTGGGAGTTATCATCTCCCAAGTGTTTGATAATGAGCCAAGTAGTGGCAAGGCTATCGATTCATCTTCAAATGTGATTCCCATTGAAGATACACTACAAGAAAAGTTTCCTTCCGCAATGACTTAGCCCGACGGTCGTCATAGAAGGCACGTCTTCCGTGACGAATTTCTCTGCTCGAATGTGGCCGATGGAATTTTTTCTGGTTTCGTGGCCCTCTACTACGACGGAACAACTAAAAATATGGAGGAAGCTCGGCCAGTGCATGGCAGAAGCAAGATATTCGTTTCCTCACCTGATGTTGACTCGCCGAAGTATTTTGAGGCGTGTGGATCCCAGATGTCAGTGTATCTAGCGGACCATACTTTTCGGTCGCACCTCCTTGATTTGAACTCGATAACGTTGCTCGATGCATCTGCCGTTTAGTCAGGCTGCCGGGTCCCACATGTCAGCCTCTCATTACAAGAATCGCGTGTATGATGGAATTTTTTCCTTCGCTCGCGCTACCCTTTTACGAAGTTGATAACATTACTCGATGCATCTACCATTTAATCAGGCTGCTTGGACCCACATGTCATCCTCTCATTAGAAGAAACGTGTGTATGATGGAATTTTTTCCCTGGCTATTGCCTCCCTGATTTCAACTCGATAACATTGCTTGATCTATCTGCCGTTTAGTCACGCTGCTAGGTCGTCCATGTCAACCTCACATTGTAAGAATCATGTGTATGATGGAATTTTTTTCTTTGCTCGCGCTACCCTATTCCGAACTTGATAGAGTTGCTCGATGCATCTACCGTTTAATCAAACTCCTGGACCCCACATGTCATCCTCTCATTAGAAGAAACGTGTGTATGATAGAATTTTTTCCGTCAGTCGCGCCTCCGTGTTCCGAAATTGATAGCGTTGCTCACTGCATCTACTGTTTAATCATGCTGTAGGGCCCCACATGTCATCCACTCATTAGAAGAAACGTGTGTATGATGGAATTTTTGCTCTTGGTCGCACCTCTGTATTTCAAACTTGATAGCGTTGCTCGATGCATCGGTCGTTTTTTCAGGCTGCTGGGTCCCCCTTACGAGCCTCTCATTAGAAGAAATGTGTGCATGCTGGATTTTTTCTCGCTCGCGCCTTCCTATTTCCAACTTGGCAACGTTGCTCGAGGCAACACCTGTATAAGGTCGCGCTACTGGATCCCACATGTTGGTCTCTCTATAAATGAAACCTGCGTATGATGGACTTTTTTTCCGACCACGTCCGCTGTTTTGACCTTAGCAACGTTCCTCAATGCGGCAACCGTGTATGGTCTTGCTACTGAGGCCCCCATGTCAGTCTCTCTGGTATGTTCTGGCTTGTGGGTCCTAGATGCAGCCTGTATGTTCTGGTGGGTGGGTCCTAGATGCCAGCCCCTCTGTACAAGTATTTAATTTTTGTTTCAAACTCGAGGGATGCTGCAGGCTGGTGGGTCCGTGATGTCAGCCTCTCCATAATGCGATATTAAAATGTAAACCCTTTCTAAAAAAAAGTAAACCCAAGATATATATAAATATGTACACACAAGGGATTCGAACTAAAGACCTTCAAATCAAATCAAATAGACGTAAACTGGGTGTTTTGCCACTACACAAAGATATTTATAGAAATTGAATCATTAAACATGTATTAGTACTACAACTTATGTATCAGTCTTCTAAAAAATATTTTGTGTGTCCATGTTATCTCTCTTAAAATAAAAGGGCAGTGCTACTGGAACCTTGATGACCCACAAGTATAGGGGGTGTATCGCAGTATTTTCGAGGGAAGTGAAACCCAATTTATTGGTTCGACACTATGGGAGCCAAAGAATATTTATAAACCTTAACAACTGAGTTGTCAATTCAGCTGCACCTGGAAACAATCTTGCTCATAGCAGTTTATCAGTAGCAACAGTTTTGTAGTAGCAATAGTAAAGTAATAGTAGTAGTAAAAGTAAAAGTAAAGACAGTAGTAACAATTGCAGTAAACGGTAGGATTAGAGCGCGGTAGGCATAAGGATGGATGGACGGGCGTTGCATGGACATGACAATTCATATAGCAATCAGAACATATGGGATTTGCAGATAAATAAGATAAAGCATCCAAGTACTAAATAATCATAGCCATATGTTCCATATATAGTCATACGTGCTTGCAATGAGAACTTGCACAACATCTTTTGTCCTGCTAGCCCGTTTGCAGCAGGGCCTCAAGGGAACTACTGGCAATTAAGGTGCTCCTTTTAATAGAGCACCGGAGCAAAGCATTAACACTCCATGAACACATGTGATCCTCACATCAAAGCCATTCCCTCCGGTTATCCCGATTTCTGTCACTTCGGGGCCTTTGGTTTCGGACAACAACGTGTGTATACAACTTGCAGGTAAGACCATAAACAATACTATCATAATGAATCAATAACATGTTCAGATCTGAAATCCTGGCACTCGGGCCCTAGTGAAAAGCATTAAGCATAACAAGTTGCAACAAAGTCAAAAAGCACTAATAGTAGATACTAGGCACCATGCCCTAACAATCCGATGCCATTACATGAACGATCTCATACAACCCCTAGCATCCCCCCTAGCCTACAGCGGGGGATTACTCACTCATAGATGGGGGAAACATGGATGGTCGATGGAGAAGCGATGGTGATGATGATGGCGATGATCTCCTCCAATTCCTCATCCGAGCAGGGTGCCAGAACGGAGTTTCTGGTTCTAAATCGCGGAATATGGTGGTGGCAGCAGAGCGGAACTCTTTCTAGAAAAATGTCGACCCCCTGGGTTTTTAGGTCAGGAGGCAATATATAGGAGGAAGGAGAGGCCGAGGGGGTGCCTGGGGCGGCTAGACCACCCCCTGGCGCGGGCCAAGCCTGGCCGCGTGGCCAGGTGGTGTGGCCGGGCCCCAGCCCCTCTCGGTCTTGTATTCTGGCTCCTGGTGTCCCTCGGTGAAAAACTGACTTTGGCTTTTGTTCCGTCCAATTCCGAGAATATTCATTTTCTAACTTTCCTGGAACCAAAAGTAGCAGAAAACAGGCAGCTGGCACTGTGGCTCTTGTTAATAGGTTAGTCCAAGAAATCATATGAAAAGTACTCCAAAGTGTGGACAAAACATAAGAAAGTAGATAAAACCAAGCATGGAACATCAAAAATTATGGATACGTTAGCAACGTATCAAACCTCGATTTATAAAAAGCCACATAATGGATTAGTTTCTTAAAAACATAGGTAGGCAGAGTTTTTTTAGAGGTGGGGGCAATGCCAAAAAGGCCAAATTAAAAAGTTTTTGGGCTATGTTCAATGGGCTCCTATCTCAAATTTCACCGAGTTGTGGCTCGCCAGATTCAAACACACACCACATGTGCCAAAACAGGGCTAGTATCCAATGACTTCACTTGGTGAAATCACGCTATATATCTTTACCCTCTCATCTCTATCCAAAACGCATCCAACGGTTCCGATGACAAAAAGGCAAAAGCTCTAGAGCAAGCAACTAGCAGAAATGATAGAACTTTTGCCAAATTCAATACTATTTAAAAGATTAAGGAGTACATAATAATAAGACATAAAAAATCGATAGATTCCTAGTTCATATTCAGCAGCACTTGACCAATTCAGAAGCATTTCAAAGTGACTAATTCGGCAATATAGACACTGAAATTCAATAGCAGTAGAGAGAGAGACAATTCTTGGTTCAGCTCTAAAAACCATGCCACATGATCAGTTTGCCCTTTTCTCCAAACACACTCGATCACTGGAACACAATCTGTCATAATATTTAGTCATATAGGGAACCGTCATATAGATATAGATATACCATACCAGTACATACTAGTCATGGCTCCAATCTAGCAAAAGGTTATCATAGTTTTACCACCCATATATAATCAGTGGAGATAAGACAACCACATAATTAATTACAATAGCATGCGGCCAAAGAGCTAGATAGCTAGGAAGTTCATGAACAACATGCGGCATTCAGGACAGCCAGATACATTGACCTTGGTCGTTCTTCCAATAGTAAGTTTAACTGCTTTCTGGAACTTGATCCACCTAGAAGTAGCTACCAGGCGCCCATCAGTCGAGTTAATGGCGTAGCGTGTGATGACCCACAAGTATAGGGGGTGTATTGCAGTATTTTTGATAAGTAAGAGTGTCAAACCCAACGAGGAGCAGAAGGTGCTTGCTAGTGGTATGGATCAGGAATTCTCTGCAAATACTTAGCAAACAGATTTTTAGGGTTTTTTGATAATGCAAGTAAATAAAGTACGAGTAAATAAAAGACAATAAGAATAGATGCAACAAGTGGCCCAATCCTTTATTCAGCAAAGGACAAGCTGGTTGTATTACTTAAGATGACCAAACGTTCTCGAGGACACACGGGAAGACTGTCAAGTGCTTTCGCTTCATATAGTTGATTAATCTTCTTTAGCTTGCTAAGTGTTGTGTGGGTGAACCTGTGCTAATGTACCGATCTTCCTAGGACTAATACATACTTGTGATTATACCCCTTGCAAACATCCGTAAGTACAAGAAAGTAATTAAGGTAGAAACCTAACCACAACTTTAAACTCTAAGACCTTGACGTCCCTTGTGCAATGGTTTCCTAACGGGGGTTTAGGTTTCTGTCACTCCGGCAACCCCTACGATTAGTAGCCAAATACACAATGCATTCCCCTAGGCCCATATAGGTGAAGTGTCATGTAGTCGACATTCACATGACACCACTAGAAGAAGTACACCACAACTTAAATATCAAACTATTGAATCTTTCTCAACACAATTCCACTACTAACAACATGACTTCTCCCATGTCCTCAAGAACAAAACGAACTACTCACAAGACATCATATGGATCATGATCAGAGATGGAATAATGATGTATAACAATCTGAACATAAACGATAATTCAACGGTTCACTCAATAGCATCAACTACAAAGAGTAATCAACACAGGGAAAGTTTTCCCTAAGAACTATGCAAGATTCAACCCAATTGTTACAGCAATATGGAGATGGTGATGAGGGTTCTGATGGTAATGATGGTGGTGGTGATGATGATGATGATACCGATAAAGTCCAGCTTGATGGTGGTGTTGATGGCGATGATCTCCCCTCTCCGGGAAGGAATTCCCTCGGCAGAAATCTGTCTGCCGGAGAGATCTTTCTCTCTCGGTGTTTTTTGGCCCGCAGAGGCGGCGGAATCTTTCTGTGGTCGCCCCCAGGTATTAGGGTTCCGTGGAGATAATATACACCAGAGGGGAGAGCTGGAGGTGGGCCAGGGCGGCCACACCACTTGGTGGCGCGGCCTAGGGTGGCCCGCGCTAGGGGGTGGTGTGGGCCCCCTGTGGCCCATCTCCACTCCTCCTTCTGACAGTCTTCGTCTTCTGGAAAAATAGTATTTTCCATATATTTTCCCGGATTTTCTGATCTTCGCGAATTTTGCCTCCAAACAGCACCTTTTCCATCAGAATCCTGACTGCAGCGGTCCATGCTCCAAAAGTCATCAACCATGCAAAAACAGATGAAATAACATAAGTATCATCTCTTAATATGAAATATATCAATGAATAATAGTAAATTATGATATAGAATAGTGATGCAAAATGGACGTATCAGCGTCCCTCGATTTGCACTCCTTCGCTCAGCATCATGAAGACTATTGTGTTGTTTCGTCTGGCCTGAAGTTTCTTTGTGGCACTGTTAGGAAATTTCTAAATCAAAGCAAGAGATAGACGCATAATTACTAAGAGCAATGCACTGGATCATGTGAAACTTGAGAAGACATTTAGAGCAGTTTATCCACCGCCATATACTCACAAACATAATCCGGTGCGACCTTGTGATGACACATGTGTAGGATATGGTCTGACAAGGTATTGCCCGGGGTGATGAAGGAGCTTGTGCCGGTGCCTCTACTGGGGCTGGTGCGGTAGCTGGTGCTGGTGTAGGAAACGGTGCCACTAATTGTAGAGGGGCTGGTGCAGGAGCCAGAAGGCCTAGAACCGATGTTGGCACCATCAGCTTGATGCTAGATTCCTTCTGAGGGGTAGCTAAGCTGACCGCAGGGATGGTAGAGGCAGATGAGAAGTGTACAAGCAAAATGGTCTCTTATACAACAGTTACTCACAAGATAGTGATCAGAGGATATGATGAGTATACAAGCAAATTAAGTTACTGCCTGCATTCTTTCTCCTTAGGTCAATAGGTGCCAGAGCAGGAGCTAGGGCTAGTGCCGTTGCGGATGCCAGCAGCTTGATGCTGGTTACCATCTAGGGGGTAGGTAAGGGGACTGCAGGAGTCGTCAGAGAGGCATATGAGATGTGTACAAGCAAAATGGTTTCTTATACAACAGTAACTCCAAGACAGAGATGAGAATATACAAGCGAATTAAGTTACTGATGGCTCTGAAATATAGCCATCTACGTCCACATTTAAACTAGATATTATTCATATTTTTGATGAAATATCTCTCTAAACCCTGCCACTAATGCCTAATGATCAAAGGGGTATGCAATCCTTTATATCTATTTTTCCCTGCGCAGATAATGATGTTTGATGATGCATAATCACTACATTAAAGTCAAAGATACGAGATTTCCAACAACCATAAGAAACCATGAGTCATGAGTCGGAGGCAGACGCTTTAACGACCAACTATACGACCGGAATAAAATTCCGGCCGTATAGTTCCGGTCGTATAGTTGCCATCAACACCGCTAGGTCAAACAGAACAACTTTCGTGAAGGGACCCCTATATAAAGAGACCTTGGGAAACGAGAAAAGGCTCTCTCGAGTCCCTGCCCTAGATCATCAACCGCCTCCAGATCTTCATCCACAACACTGAAGAGCCACCGGAAGAATAGACTTTGATCTAATCTTCAAACTCTTCTCCACCACCATAGCCATATTCCACCACTTGTAATAGTAGATCTCATCTTTGATTGGCAACATTGTAAGACTATTTGCTATCAATCTCATGATTTCCATTAGAATGTTTGTGATTGTTAATCTCATCTCTATGTGTGAGTAATTCTCCTTGGGCTAAGGGCTTCAGCCTAGCCATATAGCATTTGTGCATGTTATTTATCATAGATGGGATCGTGTATTAGTTTGTATGACATGATGATTATTGTATCCTCTCTTGCCTCAATCTAAGGACTTGTCAGGTACCCAAGACCCCGAGGGTTGAGCCAGGTATAGGGAGTATGAGTAATGACTAATCTGCAGGTTGAGAACCCTACTGACAGAAGGGGTAGTACGACTGTACGGCTATATGTGAGGGATTTACTTGGGATTAACGGTGACGTTACTATGCATATCATTAGTTCTATTTATTCTATGGATGAGACTAGTAGGTTATTGCTATAAGCGGTTGCGGAGGCAATAGAAATTATGGATGCACTGCCCACATATAATTTATCTTGCTCTAACAATTACATGCAAACTTTATTTCTATCTTTTATTCCCATCAGATGTTTTGCACAGCTATAGGTGAAACCGGACGCCCTAGGCCCTCTCTCTCCATCATCGACAACAACAAAAGACACAAACTCTTGGTCCGGTAAAAACACAAAAGGAATCCTAAAACTCCCGAAGGTCCATTAAAGTAACTTCACTATGCTTCTGCTTCCCGAGGATTCGATAAACCTAGCTCTACTAGGGAAAAAGAGCTATACTACATCCATAATACGGATCAAAGGTATCAGTTACTATCTCTATTATTTCTCCTACTGAGGTCAATAGGTGCCGTTGCAGGAACTAGGGCCGATGTCAGTGACGGTAGCTTGATGCTAGCACCCTTCTAGGTGGTACAAGCGGACTACAGAAGTGGTCAGGGTCATATGATGAGTAAAGATAATGGTGCAGAACAGTTAGTCGCAAGAAAATCATTAGAGGTTGTGATGAGTACAAAAGAAAATTAATTAGTACTACCTCTATTCTTGGTCCTTAGGTAAACAGGTGTATGATGGCGTGCAAATATCTGCCCAGGCTTGCTAAAATTGAATGTTACCTCCCTGGATGTCTTCTCCTTCATCATCTTCTTCCTTGGCGGCAAGCTGAGCTTCCTGCTCCTTGACGGTCTTCTCGAGGTCGGCCATCTTCTTGCGAAGACGGGCGATGGTGCGATCCTTCTTTGCACGCTGGCGACGAAGAGACTGGCGATCTTGGACGAGCAGTGTGAAAGTCTGGGCCTTCTGGTCGGCAATTGCACGGTTCTGGTTGGCTAACTCTCTAGCATTGTCCAGCTCTTGTTGTCGGTCATGAAGCAAGAAGTCAAGGTTCTCCACTTGGCGCCTCAACTCTGGGTGACTTGGCATCTCCATCGGCATTCCCATGAAGTCACGTCTTGCATAGTGGGCAAAACGGGTTCCTTGAATCTTGTTGACGCTGAGGGCACATAGACGTGCGAGAGCTTCATGCATTGCCCTGGCTAATCCATCTAGCCAGTTGTTCTCTCTCACAGAGAACTGAATTCTCCCTGAAGTTGGTGCTTCAATGCTTCCTCGAAGATCTGCGGTGACTAGCCATTGTAGGTCTCCTCCTGGGGGTCCTGGAAGTTGAGCTCCAAGAAACTCCGGATGTGGGCGTCCCAGTAACTCTGATAGTGAATCCAGATCCCTCTCGAAGATCAGCTGACCCCCGTTTCCCAACTGGTAAAACTTGCTGAACTGAGTCTCCATCTACAAGAATTTAGGATGAGGAAATTAGTGAAGTGATCAAGTGTGTCAAATTTTAAGTAGTAATGTATGAATTTTGAGGAACATGTATTTTTGAGAAAGAATGAGTTCACAAGGGTAAGAGGGGAAATAGTTTTTCATAAATACTCACTTTGGTTTTGAAGCTAAGTTTTTGGTTTGGACGTCCATTCTAACTAGGGTCTCCTATGGTCAGGATGGCTCTGATACCAACTTGTCAACACCCGGATTTTTAATCCCAGATGCCCGTTATGCCATACCTCGCAATTCTAGGATTACCATTTTTGCGAGACATAATGGATTGGATATCACAGTACATCATCCATTACAAACCATACATAAGGTTTTACACAAATAAGGATCTCATGATCTAGTCTTTAATACAACAAGCAGCGGAAATAAACGATAGCGTAGTGGTGGGGTCCATCTTCAGGGGCACAGGCAATGCTGACGAAGGCAGATAGTCCTAGTTATCATAGCTGTCCTGCTGACCATCATCTTGATAATCTCCTTCATAGTCTGGCCATGATAATAGCCAGGGACAAAAGCCATGAGTACTCTTTAAGTACTCGCAAACTACTACTATCTAGGGTTATACTTCTAAGTTAAAGTGCTGAATTGAAAGAATAACTATCAAGTTAAGTTTGAAACCTAAGCTGAGTTCTGAAACAAGAAAAGATAAAATAAAAGTCTAGAATCACTTAAGTTGGGAAGCTATTTTCATCTACACAACCCTGTTGTGGTCAAGTCAAGGTTCATCATTCATTTCAAGTTATTTAGAAAACATCTGACAACGAAACAGTATGGCCATTCCAACTGTCCATAACCGCGGACGCGGCTATTCGAATAGTTTGACACTCTGCAGAGGTGGTACACTTTCACCACAAGATTCGATACATCTGTCAGGGATAACCCTGAATCATCATACTTAGTATGCAGATAATCAAACATAACCTTCCGTTTACACACCCTAGTATAAGCACCTCTCCTATGAGCATGGCCTCCCAACCATGACCATCAGTCATCTTGGGCACTGCATAGGTGGACATCATTGAGAGGTAGCCTCAGCTCAAACCTCTCCCGTGAGGGAACTAATACTAATGCATATAAATTTCCAGCTAAGCCTTACCCAATTCAGGTAATGTGGTTGTACGGTAAATTTGGAATGGTATCGCATCCGAATCCAACCATCAGTTTTATAAAAAGGGTTAAGGCTCATGCCTCATCATTTTCATCATCATAAACCAATTGTGTTTCTCAAAACATGTCAAAACATCTCAATAGAATGACTCATCATTCCAAGGTTTTCATAACTCATTTTCACCAAGTGTTCGCATCTAAAATGACTCAAGTTTGATCTATTCTAAAACACTAGGTTAAGAGTGTTCACTAAGGTGGAAAGGTGGGATCAATCTCATGCCATAGAATGACATCTAAGGGTTTCTAATTAGGTCAAGTTTTATACTTTTTATGCTACCTTCAAAATTAATTAAAGAACTTTGTGTAAACTAAGGGGGTGTGATCAAAGTATGCTTAAGGCATCTTTACTAAACTATCTAGTTTTATTCTAGCTTGCTACACTAGCTTACTAAAGCATGTTTGCAAGGGTTAGCTTGCCACTAATAGCTTGCCTTGGTTGGTGCAGTGTTTGAAGTTTTCTTCTTCTTCTTCTTCTTGGTAGAACTCCTCCTCCTCGAAGGCTTGGTCGGTACTAGCGTCTAGAAATACATAGGGAGTGCACAATCACCAAACAATACTTAACTTAGGCTAAGTAGTATTCTAAACCACAGAATTGATGATCTATTATCATCCCAAACATCACAAGTTTTAATTCAATAGTTTCAACCTTTTTATTTTGGAAAAGTAATTTCTACTCATTGAAATATTAACTAAAATTTAATATTCACCACCAAAATATGGGATCATGTGGACACATGTCCTCACCACATATTCTAACATGTGGGAATGAGATTTAAAGGTTGGATCAATATTACTTTGGTTTAAGTTTATTATTTAATGATTTAAAGTGACTAGAAATGCCTATATAGCATTATTTTGGTACTAGTACAAAGTCACTGCCTGTAAACCTTAATATTATTACATCCTTGGATAGGTATGATGAAATGTGATTTTTGAGAGTTGGAATCAACTCAAAAGCTAACTTGGTTGATTTTACAAAAATGTTTCAAGTTGCAAAAGCTTCTGTCTTCTTATTTTTATTAGGAGAAATCTATAACTCTAAATGGATTAAATCCAACAGGCTTGGATAGAGCACTTCAATACCTTTCAGACAAAATTAGTTTCATGTAATTTGGATTTGTCAAACTCACAGAATTAAATTTTGGAACACTGGACAGAAACTATATTCTAACTAAAAAGAAAAACCTAGATTTGAATCTACGGGCTTGCGCGGGAAAGGAAATGGGCCGGCCCAGTGACGCTGCGCGGCACAGGGCTCAGCTGATAGGGGGTCCCACTGGTCAGCGGCACTTAAAACGCGAAGCGGTACGCGCGTTGTGGGCCGTGCGATTAGAGGCTAGATCTACGGCTGAGGGTCGTCGTCGACGACGGACGGGTCGCCGGCGAGCTCGAACCCTAGCGGCTCGGTGGGGGTCTACTGGGGGCGTACCAGGGCTCCAGCGGGGTCGGCGATGCGGGCGAACGAAGTGGAAGACGACGGCGAGGCGAGGCGTGGTCGCGCCGGAGCTTGGGGTGGCCGGAATCAACGACACCCTTCTTCTCTAGAGGCGGCGGCTCCGGCTCCAATTCCGGCGAGCTGCTGCTCCACTTGCTCCGGTGAGGGGTGGGTGAGGTTCAGAGAGGTGAGGGGAGTGGAATGGTGTGAGTCCTTGGTGCTGGGGAGGGCTCCTTTAATAGGCTCGACGGTGAGACCGAGCGGGATGGGCGGTCGATGGTGGCGACATGGCTACGGCGAGCTAGCGGCATGGCTGGGGATGGCGATCGATGGGCGGTCCCCTGGCGGTGCTCTAGCGCTTCAATGCTGCCGTAGGGGCGGTGGCATGCGGTCGGGGTGAGGTGGCGCTCTGATAGGCAGAGGCGGCGGTGTCCACGACGAGCGGTGGCTGTGGGGCTTTGGGCGGCGAACGGGGGTGTCTGGGGTGTTCTCTAGGTCGAGGCGGAGCGGTGGGCGCGGGCTGGTGTCGAGCAGCGGCTTGTGCACACGAGAACAAGGCACGCTCTGCGGGCGGCGTCGGCATGGTTCGATGGCACTGGGCGCGGTTTCTCCTCGGTGGTCCACGGCTGCTCTTGGCTCGGGCAAGGGACAGAGAGTGGCGGTGCGACGTTGGCTACCTCCTAGACATGGCGAGGGAAGGGGGAGTGGTCTGCTGCGGTGGTTGCAAGGTTGGCCGGCAAGGGTGGTGCTCGGCATGGCATGGCATTGCCACTAGGGCATAGGGGATGGGCTGCAATTGGCATGGTTTGATCAAAGGGGGATAGAGAGATTAAATGGAGATCAAATGGGGGCAAAACCCTGTTCAAAACAGTGAGCTAGGATTAGAGTTATGATTCTGCCTGCCAAGTGTTTGATGAAATGGCCGCAAGAGAAAAAGTTTTGAATTTTGAGTTCAAAATTTTTGGGTGATCTCCACTATTGCTAGGTAGTCTCTGGTTGCAAGGGTTTTGAAAATGGAGCTCAAATACATGGTTTTTGAAATAGGGGTGATCTATGCATATGCATTAGATTCAATTTTAAACTGTCATTTAAAATAGTTTCCAGAATGTTTTTAGAAAATCAAAAGGTGGGCCTTGGTACCTCATTATGTGTACTAGCAAGGGGTGCAAAGATCAAGAATTGTTTCTGTTAAGAATTGAGTACTAGGAATAGCCAAAGTAGGGGTGATCTCCACTATTGCTAGCCAAAGTAGGAATAGCCAAATTTGTCCAAATGACCATTCCTTCATTTTAATTCTTTTTTATTTGATTTCTTTTAGGAAAAGTTTGGGAATGATGTAGATGATGTTTAAATCACCTAAGAAACATTTTAGAAGTAAAGGATCACACAATCATGGCAATTCCAAACAACTCCTATTTTAAATGCACACATATATGAATGCTTTCATTTTAAATATGGAAAAAAAATTGTTAATCCTAAATTTGGATGATTTGATCTTTGATACTCTTGGATTGAAGTTTTGGGATGTTACACCTTTGGAAGGGCATACAGAAGCTTGACAAGAGGAGGGTAGCAGAAAGAGATGAGCAGTTGGTGCGTGGTACTGATTGAAATTAAGTGGAAAGGTTAAATTATGTAAAGAGCAAGCAAATCTAATAATATAAGACAAAACATTTTTTGAGCCTGTAAAGCAAACAGATTTGATTTTTGTGAACTTCTAATGAGCGTAAACATATAATACTAGCTGATAACAATAACATGAAAAATCATAACATGTGAAATTGTGGATTTCCAAATTATACCCACTTCATAGAGAGGTCACTGCCCACCTGGATACTGTGTTGGTGCTTCCTCTTGTGTACAGGATGTCCTATTTTGGTGCGGGCATCAGAAATCTACTAGCCTCTACAGCAGCCTCAGCCTCGGCAACAACACCTTCAATCTGCATAAATAGCAACAGAGCTCAACAGTTCAATACTATGTAAAGTTAGACCAAGTTTTTAGAAAAAATATTAATATTTATAATATGAATTATATATCCTTGGATACATCACGAAACATATATTCATGTCGTATGTATATAATATCATAGTTTTTGATAGTTTTTGAATTTTTTCAAAAAGTTTGGTCAAACTTTCTATAGCTTGACTTTTCAAAAATAAAAATACCTTAAGCCTTGGGACGGAGGGAGTACAGTACATAGTAGTCATATACTGACTGTATGAGACGGTCAGACAGATCCAGATCTAGATTCACATAAACACAGTGCCAGAATTAATAAAATCACACATATGTTTCTGAACATGTGATAAGCATGCATGACACCAAACGGGTAATAATTAAATCTGGTTGCACCATGGTAATAAAGGTATTAAGAATAAATACCTTTCTCTTTAAGCTGGGCCCTCCTAGATGGTTGGTGGCCTTGCGCTTGTTTGGTGAGTAGTGGTACTAGCCGGATCCTATGGCATGTGGGGGTACCATCCTGTTTGCCGCACCTGGAGCACCGCACGTTCGCACGTATATAACACCGTGCTACAGTAAATGAAGAAGAGATGGTGTCATAGAGGCTTCCACAAAAATAGGATGCAAACAGAGACAACTTTTAGCACAGGGATATATCCAGGTTGCAGCCAACCACTTTCAGCATTGGAATGAATGGAAGAACGCAACGAATATACTGCTACATTACCTTTTTAGGCAACTTTTAAGGGAACTGATGGGACCATACCTGTCTGTAGTGGCCGTGCGCGCCACTGACCCATAGTTCTCCATACAGAATCTGACACAAATTCCACTTCACATTACGAGTAGCAACTAAAGGTTACAGAAGTGAAGGACACCGAAATTGAACCCGACCAAATGCCCCAATCAGAATATCGGTGACCATGCCCTGATCCCAAATCCATACGAAATCAGTACCACCTTCCCCACCCCACCCCCACCCCACCCCCACCCCACCCCCACCCACAACCCCTACCACCACCCCCAACCCCTACCACCACCACCACCCCACCCAAATGACCCAATCGATCAGAGCAGAGGAAAAATATCCTGATTAGGTGATTCTGAGGTGAGCAATAAGCAAGAACTCAACAATCAAAGCATACGGAATACTACTACTCCTAGCACTAATAGTACCCCCAATGGTCCAATCGGAAGCAAATTAAGCAAAGACGGATTTCGAGGTGAGCAAATACACCCACCTATTTCAGCAAGAACTCCCCAATCAGAGGTTGCACCAGTTCCAACAGTTGCTTGATGGATGGGAGCTAGCTAGTGATGGTTTCTTATCTTGTCGTAGGTAGAAAGGCATGGGCAGGGGAGTAGTAGTACTAGTAGTAGTATGGTTGGGCAATACACTTTTTCTACAGTAAGTATTTTTAAATGGCAGTGGCAGGAACATTTTGTCGGGAGAGAATCCTGAATTTTTTATCCCATCTATCACGTGGTGGCCTACAGCTGTTTCAAGCGGGACCCATGTTAGGGGTGAGTTAAAGTGGGTCCCACATGAAGTGGGTGAGATAATTGACCGAGCTAACCTCCTCCTTCCCTTGGTACTAGTAGATCCTAGCTTATTATCCTTTTGATGATTCGTCTCACGAAGCATTGAGGGAGGGGAAGGGCTAGCAGTGGACGAGACGGCAGTAGTTGCAGCATAGGGCACCAGCGCTGGGGCCTCAAAAACAGTTTAGGAACCGATAAAATGATAAGCTCGGATTTCAGACTAAAAACACACACAAACACACATATATATACTAATATACGGAATAGTTTCCAATTACAGTTCTGCTAACAAAGACATAGAAATCATAAGGTAGCTCCATATTATAGAACTACGACAATAGCAAACCAATCATGGGATAGCTCTTCACCCCAAGAGTTTTGCATATGGGATAGTGGCCATGAGACTACCTAGACGGCACCAAAAGTACACCCTTGATGATCAGCAGCCCTGTATCAAATCCATCCATAAGCAGTGTACCCGATCCACAACCTCAGGTACAGGCTCATTAATGAACAAGCCATCGTCATTACCATCAAAGTCCTCTTCGGTAGTCTGCTTCTGCGATTAGTAGATTAACAGATACGTTTATAGAGAAACATCAAAGACACACAACCTGAACATTTGTCATTCTACAGATATACCTTGTCATCTGGCATAGTGGTAGTACTAGAAATGAAACCCGTTTCATGCAGCTTGCGCTTTTTCTCTCCTCCCCTTCTCTAAGTTGATCTAGATGCTGAGGAGCTGCCTCTATCAGTTGATCTAGTTGATCAACATCTGCTTCCCCTACTTCATCTCGATGATAAAGATGTGCGTCCCTCGGTTCATATGGAGGATCATATGGTTCACCATGAAATACCCATCTAACATATGTGCTTAGCATCCCAAATGTAAAAAATATGGTCTTTCACTATACTTTGAGGCAGCACCCTACGATTCACACACAACCGTCAAGGGCAATGTACTTTTGAGTTGTCATAATGACCTCTAACAAACCCCATAAATTGTAGAACACCAAGGATATGTTTAGCACTGCCTAATGGAGCAATCTCTATCCAAAATCTGCCCATTTGTTTAATTATGACATACAAGGTTGGTTATTATTAAAAGAAAAGCAGGAAATATATAGATGGAGTACAAAAACTATATATGCATGTGCATGTCAGCAAACATATTAACAACAAAAATCGCCGAAGGTATTTAGGAACACAGATCGAGCGCAGAATAAACTATGACCATGCAGATTGAGGACAAATTAAACTACGTATTTGAGAAGGCAGATCGGGTGAAAGGGCAATAAAATGCCAACCAGATCAAGCTAGAGATAGAAGGACTACCATGGGATTGACGTGCCCACCAGTGCGTCTCAAGAAGACCGACGGGTAGGGAAAGCTTCTTCGCGCATAATGGTGGTGAGGAGCGACTGTAAGCATGTCTGTTTTGTGGGCAAGAGGGTGAGGGCCTAGGCGGCAGAGGGTGGAAGTTAATACACAGCGCGAAGGGGTGGGGAGGGATAACTTTGGAAATTCTGGCCTACCCTGCTTTGGACACTACCATATATGTGGCCCACCTTCCAGTCACCATAGATCAAAATTGATCCAAAACTTGTCAAAATACAAGTTTATGTTTTACCATGGAAACTAATGCACATAGCATTGCACTTTGCGAACGAATGGCTTTATTCAATATATATTTAATTTCATCCCTAATTTTTTCGACAAGGGGCCAAATTTGAAAAATCAAAAGTAAACTTGAAATTTGGAACCAGACATATTGGTTGATTTGCCAAGATGCACCGATATACCAAATTCGGACACGTCATCATAAATTATGGCCATGACCTTGGTCACCTTTTTTTGGACGATGGTCATCTTTTTGAAAGCCTTGAATTGTTCGATAATTTCAGCAAATGCCTAAAAACTCATTTAAATGTTGGAAAGCAACTCTCATTGGTATGCAGGTCGAGAGTGTAACAGCGAATCTGAGCAACCCCATATCGGAGCATCGTATGCTTGAAGCTTCGACCTCAAAAGTTTGGTACCGCGCCCAAACATCGCACATATCCATTCAAATATCCCGCGCATCCATTCAGACATACTTCATCTTTTTTTAGAATGCATAATTACTCTTCTATCCCTGCTCCTCTTGTTTTAAAGCCTCGAATTAATGTTCATTAATTTCGGCAGATGTCTATAAACTCATTAAATGCTGGAAAGCATACATGCCTGTGGGTCTATCTGACGGGGACAACATCCCAAGTAGGAGTAGCGTACCTTAGAAGTTTCAACTTCAAAATTTCGGCAGAGCGCCAAAATATCCCGCCCACCCATTCAAACATCCCGCCCATCCATTCAAACATCCAACCCCAAAAATTATTTTATTGCACAAATTTAGCCTGGAAGCTTGAAAGGGCGTTATACATTGTGTGAAAATAGGGGGCGGTGGCATTTTGATCCATCATCTTCGTAGTTGCTTCACAGCAAAATACATTATTGTTACTTGGAAATTTGAAAACAAACTTTAAATTTGGAACCAGACATATTGGTTGATTTGCAAAGATGCACCGTTTTACCAAATACGAACACGTCATCATAAACTATTTCCATGACCTTCGTCACCTTTTTTGTGATACAATTGTGATACTCCATATATTGTGATACAATTTTTTCTCAAAAGTTAACAAATTTTAAGATTATATTTTCCAAGGAAACTAGCTAGTGCACATAGTGAGACACGAAGAGAGAAAAGAATGGATGTATTTCATTTCATATTTTGTTTCTTTGTATTTTTTTAAAATGGTCAAAATTAGGTGTCATTACCATTCATATCAAAAAGTTGAATTTTGTGAAACTCTCGGCGGTTTTCCAATATTTGACTACTTGGTATCTTTGAATTATATTAAAAAGTCAAGAGCAAGGTATATCACGCACTTTCTAGTTTGAAATTAGACATACTTACTTCAGATTGTCAAAAAGTCATTTATTACATAGATTTAGCTAGAAAGTTTGGAAATTCATAAAAGTTGGGCATTGTCCATCAAATCTAGAATCTTCTTTTGAAATGCCAAGATGCAGTGATCTACTAGATATGGACACGCTATCATAAACTATAACAAAGATGTGGTCATGACCTTGGTCATCTTGTATGAAAGCCTTCAAAATATATTGTTTATCAATTTTGGCAAATGTGTGGAAACTCATTTATATGTTGGTAAGCATACTATCACTGGCGTGTGGGTCTAGACGAGGCCAACACGTGACAGCGACCATGTCGGAGTAGCGTACGTCGGGAGCTTCAACCTCAAAATTTCTGCAAGGCGCTGAAACATCCCTCACATATCTATTCAAATATCCCGCGCATCTATTCAAATATCCCGCCCTGCTTTTTGCAAATGCAAAATTATACCTGCTTTGGACATAAGGACCGTGGGAGTACTGCAATAATAGAGGGGTATAGGTGGTAAATGTGCGTCATCCCACCTATATCCCCCATCGTCTCTTCCCCTCCCACACCCCTCTAACCTCGACCTTCCTCCAGATGCTTCATCGTCGGCCCTCTCTTCCACACCGGAGCTCCTCCACCACCGGCACTCTTCACCGGAACTATTTGTTGGAAATATGCCCTAGAGACAAATAGTAGTAAGGACTATTATCATATTTCATATAGTTTATGATTAAGTTTTATATCATGCTATAACTATATTGAGTGGAAACATCAATACACGTGTGATATACAAACAACCAGGGGTTCCCAGTGAAACTCTAGTCACTGGTTCATTGGTCAACAGATGATCAAGTTTCCTGATCATGTGGCATTTATGCCAGTTGGAAATGAGGTCATCTCATTCCGAGAATGAGATGATGAACCAATACCCAACCTAAACATCATGACCCGATCATGTCACAAAGTTCAAGTTACGATGATTAGAAATTGATCCTCGTAGTCTATTCCTTAGACTGTGAGGCTATATCAATCACGGTCTCCTGAGAGTGCTTAGATAGCATCAAACGCCATCTGGTAATACGGTGGTTATAAAGGTGTGTTCAGGTATTCGGAGGAAACCGTAGAGGCAATATATGTCAAGAGCGGGATTTGTCCGTCCATATGACGGGAAGATACTCAAGGCCCACTCGAAGAAGTTATATCCAATAGCTACGCAGCGTGTGATTTGATCACGGGGATATCACTTGTCGGAACGAGTCAAGTAGCATTGTTCAGTAACGAGATTGAACAGGACATGGTGATGTCATTGATCAGATCTCGGGCAATGCAAGTATCGAGAGACAAAGGGAATAATACACGACTGTTCCGGTTCAAACGACGAAAGATCTTCGTGGAACGCACAGGGGTCACATGGCCATCTAGCTCCCTTTGTCGATCATTGGTGCGGGAGTGCCCCGATCATGTCTGGAGTGTTCCCGAATCGTGGGGTATCATGCTTAAGGGCTTGATGATGCTTAGGGAGTGTTTATAGGATGGGTAGAATCACCGAAGAAAAGAAGGGAGAAAACCGGAAGGGTTTCGGTAAGTCCGGAGGATGTTCGGAGTGGAGGTGGAAGGTGTTCCATGGCCTCAGAGGTTGAATAATATGTGAATGAATGTTAAATATTGATTTAATCATTTATTCATAATTATTTAATAAAGAGAAAATCAATTAAAGGTCAAAAAGGCTTAATGGGCCAATTCCGGAGGGAGAGGGCCCATTAGGGGAAAGGAGAGAGGGAGAGGGGCCAAGGGGGAGGCCGACTGAGCCTAGCCCCCTTGCACGGGGCCCACTAGGTGGCCGACGGCCACCTCCTCCCCCCTCCTCTCCTTTAGTCCCACCCCGGGACTTTGAGGGAGGTAGTACCTCCCCTTCCCCTATATATAATGGGGGTATTTGGCCAAGATAAATACACCAATAATCAATAAAGGTCTCCCCACTTTTGGGAGGACCTCTAATTGATATTTTCTCTCTCCCCCTCTCTCTCTTTCATGACCGTGGTCCCATGTTTGGACTGCGCGAGCGAGAGACATCCTCACCGTGGAGCGCCGTCGTGCTGCGGGATTTGGATCCGGGAGCTCTACTTCCGCAACTGCTGCTGGATCGGGGAAGCGGGAGTCATCGTCAGGCACCGGATGTGTGTAACTCCTCGCGAGGTGTCGCACTTGAGGCACTCAAGTCGTTGGAGCCAGAAGGAGCACAAGGATTCATCACAACCTTGAGGTCGGCTTCGGCTCTTCTACATCAACCATGCTCTCCTGAGCGTTGACAACGCTTTTCGGTCTTCAAGGGTCAGTTCGCGAAAATCCCCTCCTATTATTGTATTACTAATAGATAGGTCCTGGAAGCTTCAGGGGTTCAGGGGCATAGGGTAAACTTTTATTGTTTTCATACGCGGAACCCCTACAGTGGTATCAGAGCTAGATCTATGCGTAGTAATGCCAGTACAGGTAGAACACACGAGATGTAGCGTGTGGGTGTTGATCTTTTAGTTGTTACCCTCCCACGTGTACTTGTGTATACCGCAGTAATGCTTGATGAAGTGGCCCCCAACCGACTTTACCTGTTCATTCGCGAGACTGGTCCACGCTTGACATACGGCTTGTACCGTATAAAGTGGCTTAGGGGGGTGTCTGTCTCTCTCGCATTAGTTGGTATACCATTTGCAATGGAGGGCCCCGAAAGGGGTGTAGTAGAGAAAACTACTTGATCAGCATTGTGCTAAAAGTTCATAGGTAAGAACAGTTCTTATGCGAAAGCCCATTCAGTCACGTAAAAGATGCAAAGATAAAGTAGAGGCGTCTAACTTTGTTTTGCAGGAGGACATTGCTTTGTGATATGGTTGTGGCAAAGGTAAAGTGATTACCTTTTGTTACGTAGTAGTAGATAGTCACGGAGGTGACGGACTACCACGCCGGAATGACACCGGTACCCTGGTGTCTACAACGCCGGAACCCTGGTGACGGAACCCGGTGACGGCGGATGGAGATCATGACGTGAAGGACCATATCACATAGCATTTACATTCAATGTTATTGTTTGTATGTCTTATTGTGTGCTAGTATTAGATACTCGACAGTAGCCTAATAAGATGATCGCTGTTAAAATTACCAACGATTGTGTTCCCCCTTAGTGTGCACCACCAAGAAAGTTCTTCGGAATGAGGCAGGCCGTGATGATCGGGTGTCAGACATATCTATGTTCACATACAGTGGGTGCAAGCCATGTTGCACAGCGAATACACTAAGGTTGAGTTGGCGAGCCTAGCATGTAAAGACATGGCCTCGGAACGCGGATGGTCGAAAGATCGAGCACGAGTCGCATGAATGATGTGACCGACGTTTAGCGTCCACCCTTGAACCCACATTGATGGCCGTGATGATCGGGGGAGATGTGGCTGATAGGGGTCGTGTTATCACTAGGAACCCTCATTGGGGATAGGTGTTTCTGAGTGGAGTTATTATTAACTCATTTAATTATAAACTTAGTCTAAATTCCTTTTGCAATTATAAATGTAGATGGGACCTTTCGTGTTGGCGATTGATTGGTTAGAAGGAGAAAAGCTCAAATTAGATGGATCGAACTTCTCCATTTGGGTTGCAAGTCTCCACGTTCTCCTTAGCGAGAATGACGTGGTCGACTACATACTCGACGGGATGGATTTGGATCAGCCCACGGACCTTGAGACCCTAGAGGAGCGGAAAGACCATTATCTCCGTCGTGAGATGGCCTCCTATATTTTAGTTGTGATGCGTTTCGGAATGGTGGACGAGCTGTGGCCTTTCGTGGGTGATGTAAACCCTCGTTCGGTGATGCTACAGCTTAGGACACATTTCGTGGAGCAGACACGCATTTGGGAGCATGAGCCAATGGGAGACTTCCTCTCCATTAAGATGGAGGAGAACTCATCACTAGACGACCACTTGGAGCACATGCATGATGTGTACATGAGGCCTGCATACTTCCTGGACGTCTGGATTACGGGCTCTTTTGCAAACGCTGCTGTGATGCGGTCGCTGCCACCAAGCTACCAAGCACAAGTCAGGACTTGCGTAATGAGGGGCGACGCGGAAATAATGGAGTCCCACCGGTTCATGACACATCTCAGAAATGTGTTGGTTGAACCAGATGTTGCTCAGGTCATCAACGACAAAGGTATATATTTGATATACAGTTTTATAAATGTTATAATCTTGCAAACACATTGCAGTGTTAAGTGTATCTGATACTTGTTCTGTTTTGCTGAAAACAGGTCCTTCTGCATGAGAGGTGCTTGCTAGAGAGGAGGTGACATTGCATCTTGATGGCGAGCATGATGATGATAGCCGACGACACTCTCCCTCAACATTTATCATTTAGTTTATCCTTTAGGATGATTATTGTAATCAAGAGATTGTGAACTTCTTTAGTGTGTCTCACACTTCGTGACACAGTTATTCATATGAGTTTGTAACAAACAGTTGTTCCACTTTTATGAATAATTTCTATTCGTATTCATATCTTGTTTGATTATGTGTGAATTATCCTTGTTGTTTGAAACTAATTGATAATGCGTGAACATTTGTAAAACATTAAAATGCCTTGTTTAAAAATACCCAACTTAATGATATATTCATTAATGAATGAAACCATTGTTTAAATTCAAAGTTATGTGATAATATGTGAAAGTCATTCGATTTCTTATCACATATAAATCATGCCTAAGTTCAGCAAAATAACTTGAACACCGTGTATTACTTGAATACAAAGTGTTTAATGAATTGTTAAAAGTAAATACATATCCGATGTATTGTGTTTTAATGAAAATGGTAATTATCATTAAATGATTGTTTAAATGCGTAAAGAAGTTTACCAAAGGAAACATGAATATGAAACTATTTGATTTGATCAAAATGTTTCATCAACAAAGGGTATAAATATAAAGAGAATCAAATGCTATGATTTGATCAATAGTAATGAAATTCAATTTTATAAGGATGGCATAAAAGTAATTGTGAAATGCAAAACGTTTTGAAACGTCAAAATGCAAAGCATCACAATGTGATATTAGATATCAAAGGGGTTGAATAGAAGGCACCAAATAAATCAGTGTAGTGTAGATGTAGAGACCATTAGCTTAGAAATAGTTAGCACTCAATTCGAAGGCAGTGAACCATTTGAATTCGTGAAAGTTTTGGGGTTATTCGATATAACCAAAACAATAGCGAATAAGTCCTTGTAGAGTATTCATTGGAAACTTTGAATACAAAATCCATAGCTGAAACCAAAAGGAAAGCAAGATTCGTATTGCTTGGATTTTGGTGCATTCTTGAGAAAGCTTACTTTTAGTGATGTTTCTCAATTATGGAGCAAATGGGAAATAGTGAAAAACACGATGAGGATTCAAAACCCTGCATCAGAGTGTTGAGAAGCGCAACGGACAACGTTCCTGAACGACTCTCTACAGAGAAGGAAAGAATTAATGATATTGATCATTGTGTTTTCCCCACTAATGTTTTCACTATATGAAGTAGGGTTCAAAATGTAATCCATATCTTGTATGGAGACATTTTTGAATCACTTGTCATGATTTTTGGAATATGACATACCTACAAACTACTAGGAAATAATGGTAAACTAGAATTATGAGAAATCCTAAAAGCAAAATTCCCATGAGATTAGAAAGCAATTCATTGCGGAATCTCACAAGTAAAAGGGGTTACTTGAATTTTCCCGAATGACTGCAAAGACAGAGTGGAAAAGGGGGTGAATGACAAATGCACAATTTGTCAAGTATTGGATTGTAACATCCCAAAACTTTAATCCAAGTGATCAAGATCCAAATCATCAAAATTAGGGTTAACAAAAACTTTTCCAATCAAAAATATGAAAGCATTCATATGTGTGTGCATGTAAATTAGGAGTTGATTTGAATTGCCATGATTAAGTGATCCATTGCTTGTAAAATGATATTTAGGTGAAATAAACATCATCTAAATCATTCCCAAACTTTTCCCAAAGAAAAACAACTCAAAATGAATAAATGAAGTGAATGGTCATTTTGGCCAAATTAACTGTCATGCCTACTTTGGCTATTCCTAGTACTCAAAACTTAACAGAAAAAGTTGTGGATCTTTACACCCCTTGCTAGTACACATAATGAGGTACCAAGGCCCACCTTGTGATCTGCTAAAATCAATCAAATACTAATTTTAAATGACAGTTTAAAATTGAATCTATTTCATATGGGAAGATCCCACTATTTCAAAAACCACTCAAACAAGTTCAATTTTCGAAACCCTTGCAACCAGAGACTACCTAGTACTAGTGGAGCTCACTCAAAAATTTTGAACCCAAAATTCAAAAGTAAAGTTCATGCAGCCATTTCATCAAACACTTGGCAGGCAGAATTCAAACAAAACAAATTTCACTATTTTAAATAGTGTTCTGGCCAAACTTGTCTCCCATTTGACCCACATTTGCTCCCATTGTCTCCTAATGATCTAACCATGCAATTACACCCACTCCCCTACCCCCTAGTGACCTTGTCTTGCCATGCCGAGCCCCACCTTGCCGGCCAAGTTGGTCGTCGTCGCAGCAGACCACCTCCCCCTCTCTCTCCATGTCTAGCAGCTAGCCAGCACCTCACCACCGCCCACTGTCCCCTCCCCGAGCCAGGCCAAGCCGTGGACCACCGAGAAAACCCCGCGCCTAGTGCCACCACGCCATGCCGAGCACGCGCCAGAGCGTCGCACCCGGCACGCGTGCACAAGCCGCCGCTCGACCGCAGCCTGCGTCCACCGCGTCGCCACGACCCAGGGAGCACGCCAGACACCCCCATTCGCCGTCCAACGCACCACAGCCACCGCTCGCCGTCGAAGCCGCCGCCTCTACCGCTCAGAGCGCCAGCTCTGCCCGACCGCATACCATCGCCCCTAAGCCCACATTAAAGTCCTAGAGCACCGCCAGGAGACCGCGCGTCGATCGCCACCCTCAGCCATGCCGCTAGCAACCCGTAGCCAAGTCGCTACCGTTGACTGGCCATGCCGCGTTGTCCCGCCATCGAGCCTATAAAAGGAGAGCACCCCCAGCCGTTTGCAGCACACCAGCAGTAGCTCGCCGGAATTGTACCGGAGCAGGCCGCCTCTGGAGGAGAAGGGCGCCGCTGATTGCGACCACCCCCGGAGCTGCCTCGACCGTCCCTGAGCTCGCCATCAACCACTAGACCGTTTGCCTGCCTCGCCGTCGTTGCTGGAGCCCTGGTACACCCCCTATGCACCCCCACTGAGCCGCTAGGGTTAGAGCTCGTCGGCGATAGGTCCGTCATTGACGACGATCCCCAGCCGTTGATCCCCACACTAATCCAACGACCCACATTGCCCCGTACCGCTTCGCGCGTTATGAGCCACTGACCGGTGGACCCCCCCTGTCAGTTGAGCCCCACGCTGTGGAGTGACACTGGGCTGGCCCGTTAGCGTTTCCTGCGCGACCCAGTTAGTTTGAATTAGGATTTTTCTTTTTAGTTTAAACTTAGTTCTGTCCCTTAGTTCAAAATTCAATTCAGAGAGATTTAGAAATCCAAATGGAGTGATTCCAATTTTGTTAGAAAGCTACTGAAAAGATCTATCCAAGCCCGTTGGATTGATTTAGAGTTATAGATCTCTCCTAGTGAAAATAACAAAACAGAAGCATTTGCACCTTGCAACCTTTTTATAAAATCAACCAAGTTAGCTTTTGAGTTGATTCCAACTCTCAAAAATCACATTTCATCATACCTATCTGAATATGTAATAATATTAGGATTTACATGCAGTGACTTTGGACTGGTACCAAAATAATGCTATATAGGCATTTCTAGTCACTTTAAATCATTAAATAATGAACTTAAACCAAAAATAGTTATGATCCAACCCTTAAATTACATTCCCACATGTTAGAATATGTGGTGATGGCATGTGTCCACATGATACCATATTTTAAGTGGTGAATATTAAATCTTAGTTAATTTTCCAATGAGTAGAAATTACTTTTCTAAAATAAAAAGGAGGAAACTATGGAATAAAACTTGTGATGCTTGTGATGATAATAGATCATCAATTGTGTGCCTTAGAGTACTAATTAGACTAGTTAAGTATTATTTGGTGATTGTGTACTCCGTATGTATTTATAGAAGATAGTACCGACCAAGCTTACGAGGAGGAGGGGTGCTACCAAGAAGAAGAAGAAAACTTCAACCACTGCACCAACCAAGGCAAGCTATTGTTAGCAAGCTAGAATTAAGCTAGATGAATGAGCAAAGATGCCTTAGGCATGCTTTGGTCACACCACTTTGACTATTACTACCCCAAGTATTACCTTACAAGGTTTACTTCCTTTACTTTACACAAAGTTCCTTACTTGTTTTGAAGGTAGCATAAAGAGTATAAAACTTGACCTATTTAGATAAGCTTTAGATGTCATTCTATGGCATGAGATTGAACCCATCACCTTTCCACCTTAGTGAACACTCTTAACTTAGTAGTTTAGAGTAGATCAAAACTTGAGTCACTTTAGATGGGAACAATTGGTGAAAATGAATTATGAAAACCTTGGAATGATGAGTCATTCTATTGAGATGATTTGACATGTGTTGAGAAACACAAATGGTTTATGATGATGAAAATGTTGAGGCATGAGCCTTAGCCCTTTTATAAAACCGATGGTTGGATTCGGATGCGATACCATTCCAAATTTACTGTACAACCACACTACCTGAATTGGGTAAGGCTTAGCAGGAAGTTTATATGCATTAGTATTAGTTCCCTCACGGAAGAGGTTTGAGCTGAGGCTACCTCTCAATGTTATCCACCTATGCAGTGCCCAAGATGACCGATGGTCATGGTTGGGAGGCCATGCTCATAGGAGAGGTGCTTATACTAGGGTGTGTAAAAGAAAGGTTATGTTTGATTATCTGCATACTAAGTATGATGATTCAGGGTTATCCCTGACAGATGTATCGAATCTTGTGGTGAAAGTGTACCACCTCTGCAGAGTGTCAAACTATTCGAATAGCCGCGTCTGCGGTTATGGACAGTTGGAATGGCCATACTATTTCATTGTCAGATGTTTTAAAAACAACTTATGAGATGAATGATGAATCTTGACTTGACCACAACAAGGTTGTGCTTATGATAATAGCTTCCCAACTTAAGTGATTCTAGAACTTTATTTTATCTTTCTTTGCTTCTGAACTCAGCTTAGGTTTCATACTTAACTTTATAGTTAAACTTAGATTTAGCACTTTAACTTAGCACTATACTACTTGTTAGTGGTAGTTTGCGAGTACTTAAAGAGTACTCATGGCTTTTGTCCCTGGCTATTCTCATGGCCAGACTATGAAGGAGACTACCAAGATGATGGCCAGCAGGATGGCTATGATAACTAGGACTATCTACCTTCGTCAGCATTGCCTGTGCCCCTGAAGATGGACCCCACCGCTACGCTTTATATTTTATTCCACTGCTTGTTGTATTAAGACTAGATCATGAGATCCTTATTTGTGTAAGACCTTAGGTATGGTTTGTAATGGATGATGTACTGTGATATCCAATCCGTTATGTGTCACAAAAATGATAATCCTGGGATTGCGAGGTATGGCATAACGGGCATCTGGGATAAAAAAATCCGGGTGTTGACATGGATGAATTCAAATGAATTGATTCATGTGTGCTAAATGTCTAGTGGATTTAAAACTGGTGAAGTACTAGTATCTCATAGTAAATCTCCAACTTTGATATTTGATCAAAGGACTTTGAAGTTATTCAAAATAGTGAGTGGATATGCAATTTGCATAAAATTGAGTGGGAGCTATGAAAGTCTTCCTGAAACAATATGTGATTGACATATTTTTAAGTGGGAGCAATATAAGACTCAACTTCAAATATGTAGGAGTATATTTTGAGTGGGAGCTTATAGGAGTAATTCTTAAGTATGTTAAGGATGAAAGCGCAAATACTTATAAATAATGATTTATAAGATGTGGAAATTGATAATAGGAGTATTATGATATTATATAGTATTCCTTGAGGGATTCTGAAAAGGGTTTCGGAATAGATGTTAATTAAGGAACTGGTCCTTAATGACTCAAATTAGGAATAGTATTAAGTTTAACATCAATGGTTGAAAGAAAGAAAAGGATGATCGCATCCACTATGTTGAGACATAGGTTCTACCTTAGTAAACCATGATGATAACTTAGCATAATATGTGATCCAAATAAGGAACGTTTGAAAGTGATTAAGTTTGAATCACAGAACGTTAAGCTAAGTTTGTCCATAGTGTCTAGTAGAGAACTGTGGATAAATTTTCCAAATCCATAAAGGATAACATATCTTAAAACATAAAGGGTTATGTTATAAGGGAATATGTTGGAAACTCCTATAGATACCAATTAAAGTCAAGTAGGAAGCGAGCTGAACAAAACAATGAAAGTTGCACAAAGTGCATTAGTGTTTCGATGAATACATTTATAATAATAGATAAGGGTACCATCTAAAGTGTTGTATAATGTTATGGCGGGGCTAATTCGCTTTTAACATAGAATGATGTGTCCCAGGGCACAGTGCCCATGAGAAAGCCCTCGAGGTTGATCTAACGTCACTGTAGGCTCCTGGAATCAGGCCTCGTTCTGCTGCCATAACGACGATGCATACACACAGATGCTATCATGTGATGATAAAGTATTGATGTCAATCAAGGTGACATTAGTAAGTTGCAAAGGATTTGGGACTGTAAAGTACAGACCCAAGACTCAACCGCTTCCATGAGAAAGCATGTTCAGGGTACCGGATATATGGTGCCAATGATTGAGAACAAATGCAGGTAGTGTATTTGTACTCTAGTAAAAGTGGGAGACTGTTGGAAATATGCCCTAGAGACAAATAGTAGTAAGGACTATTATCATATTTCATATAGTTTATGATTAAGTTTTATATCATGCTATAACTGTATTGAGTGGAAACATCAATACACGTGTGATAGACAAACAACCAGGGGTTCCCAGTGAAACTCTAGTCACTAGTTCATTGGTCAACAGATGATCAAGTTTCCTGATCATGTGGCATTTATGCCAGTTGGAAATGAGGTCATCTCATTCTGAGAATGAGATGATGAACCAATACCCAACCTAAACATCATGACCCGATCATGTCACGAAGTTCAAGTTATGATGATTAGAAATGGATCCTCGTAGACTATTCCTTAGACCGTGAGGCTATATAAATCACTGTCTCTCGAGAGTGCTTAGATAGCATCAAACGCCATCTGGTAATACGGTGGTTATAAAGGTGTGTTCAGGTATTCGGAGGAAACCGTAGAGGCAATATATGTCAAGAGCAGGATTTGTCCGTCCATGTGACAGGAAGATACTCAAGGGCCCACTCGGAGAAGTTATATCCAATAGCTACGCAGCGTGTGATTTGATCACGGGGATATCACTTGTCGGAACGAGTCAAGTAGCATTGTTCAGTAACGAGATTGAACACGACATGGTGATGTCATTGATCAGATATCGGGCAATGCAAGTATCGAGAGACAAAGGGAATAAGACACGACTGTCCCGGTTCAAACGACGAAAGATCTTCGTGGAACGCACAGGGGTCACATGGCCATCCAGGTCCCTCTGTTGATCATTCGTGCGGGAGTGTCCCGACCATGTATAGAGTGTTCCCGAACCGTGGGGTATCACGCTTAAGGGCTTGATGATGCTTAGAGAGTGTTTATAGGATGGGTAGAATCACCGAAGAAAAGAAGGGAGAAAACCGGAAGGGTTTCGGTAAGTCCGGAGGATGTCCGGAGTGGAGGTGGAAGGTGTTCCATGGCCTCAGAGGTTGAATAATATGTGAATGAATGTTAGATATTGATTTAATCATTTATTCATAATTATTTAATAAAGAGAAAATCAATTAAAGGTTAAAAAGGCTTAATGGGCCAATTCCGGAGGGAGAGGGCCTATTAGGAGAAAGGAGAGAGGGAGAGGGGCCAAGGGGGAGGCTGGCTGGGCCTAGCCCCCCCCCTCACGTGGGGCCCACTAGGTGGCCGGCGGCCACCTCCTCCCCCCTCGTCTCCTTTAGTCCCACCCTGGGACTTTGAGGGAGGTAGTACCTCCCCTTCCCCTATATATAGTAGGGGTATTTGGCCAAGATAAATATACCAATAATCAATAAAGGTCTCCCCACTTTTGGGAGGACCTCTAATTGATATTTTCTCTCTCCCCCTCTCTCTCTCGAGACCGTGGTCCCAAGTTTGGACTGCGCGAGCGAGAGACATCTTCACCGCGAAGCGCCGTCGCGCTGTGGGATTCGGATCTGGGAGCTCTACTTCCACAACTGCTGCTGGATCGGGGAAGCGGGAGTCATCGTCAGGCACCAGACGTGTGTAACTCCCCGCGAGGTGTCGCACTTGAGGCACTCAAGTCGTTGGAGCCAGAAGGAGCGCAAGGACTTCATCGCGACCTTGAGGTCGGCTTCGGCTCGTTTACATCAACCACTCTCTCTTGAGCGTTGACAATGCTTTTCGGTCTTCAAGGGTAAGTTCGTGAAAAGCCTCTCCCGTTACTGTATTACTAATAGATAGGTCCTGGAAGCTTCGGGGATTCAGGGGCGTAGGGTAAAATTTTATTGTTTTCATACGCGGAACCCCTACACTATTCACCGACTCCCTCGCTGCACCGGATCTGCTTCGCCAACACCGTCGTCTACCGTACTAGGGATGCTTCACTGAATCACTCGTTGCTGACCCTGAAATGCCGAGCCGCCGGCCCCGCCACCCTCTTGCCTGTCCCACTCGTCCTCACCGTGCAACTGTAATTTATCTTGCCCGTTTGTTATATTTTTGGTACTCGTAAGCTACGAAATTGTTAGGATGTTGCTCAATATCCTGGATGCTATTGCCATTTCATTTGCACCCTTAATTTGGTAGGTCCTATCCACATCATTAGCTTCTCGCTTTTATTCCCTTTCTTATATTCTCACGCTATCGGTTTAATCCTCCAACACCAACTCATATATGCTATTCTTTCCGAGCGCTCGCACGGGTCATGCAAACAGCTCATAGAGGATCCAACACTAACAATCCGACGCCCAACAAGGCTGAAGTGTGAGGTTTCCTTGTATTACTTAGACCAGTTTTTTGTTATGTTAATAAGTTGTATAACCTGCATGCCTAATAAGTTAATAAGTCACTCTACCTAAGACCTTGCCATGACATTTGCATTCATGTTCTATTGTGTTTCTATCTGCGAATGCTTAATTCAAAAAATGTCCATCTAGTTTGAATCATATATCTGGTCATTTTTAATGCTATCTTTTTGGTGTTTTCAAGAGTTTTCATCCTTCCAAACCAGCTAACTTAGTTTTAAATGGCATGCAGAAAAATGATAATGGAGTACAAGGACCAAAGTTCCAACAGCTCGGCTCAGATTCTTCTGGCAGATTGACTAGGAGTCACATCTGCTCGAGAAGGATCTACTGTTAGCCTGGACGTGCTACTTTAAGTTCATACTTACTTTAAATGATCTCTACTTTATATAATACTACATGTTTCCCTTGTTCTTTGTTTTAACCTCTTTCACCATATTTTAGCAGACTGTAGTTAAACCTAGCAGGAGTCCTTGGAAGACAGGACTGAAAGTTGTGATCCCTCTTCCCATTCATCCTCCCATTGCATTTCTGAAGCAAACAGCTTACCTAACAGTCCACCTAGAATAACTCCTGCAAGTGATAAATATATAAAGGCTATATTACATGCAGAACGAAAGGGTGTAGCTGCTCTTAGATCTAGAGCTGAAATGTTGAAGAAGAGGACAGATGATACATTGAAGCGAATCGCCATGTACTATTCTCTTATTAATGATACTGACATATTGTATTCTTTCAGAATTTCGATCTTGTTGTATAACCTATTGTAACAAACTATTATTGCTGTGTAATAAGTAGTTTTAATTTTTGTGTGTTTATTAATTGATGTCTTAATATTCACCTGTTATGCTAAAAGTAGGCGCTAGCAAAAAAGGCCAAAACAGTAATAGGCCAGAGCAGTAACATGCCGAATGTTCAAACAACATGCGCATGGATGGCCCAAAATGACCAGAATAGTAAAAGTCCAGAACATAGAAGGCCAGGACAGTAAAAGCCCAGAACAGTAAAATGACAAAACAGTAAAAGGCCTGAACACTAAAATGATAAAATGCTAAAAGGACAGAATGCTAAAAGGCCATAATAGCGAAAAGCCAGAACAACGAAAAGCCAGAACAGTAAAAGGCCAGAACTATAAAAGGCCAGAACAGTAAAAGGCTAGAACAGATAAAGGCTGGAACCGTGAATGGTCTCAACAGTAAATGACCGGAACAATAAATGTCTAGAACAGTAAAAGGCCAGGATGGTGGCAGGCCTGTACAGTAACAGGCCGAACAGTGCCGACCTGAATGGACAAAAACCCAAACGCTAAAGGGCCTAAACAATAACGAGGCAACATTTCTAAAAGGCTGGAACAACAACATGACTGAATATTAAAAGGCTAGATTGGCAATAGGCTTAAATAGTGTCGGGCCGTCTTGGTGCGGGCCTCAAGTGACAACACAATGTTGGGCTAACCTGGGCCTTATATAGGCTGAAACAGTGTCGGGCCCAAAAGTATATGGGCCACTACTGGCTGCAGTACTAGGTCGATTCAAGACAGTGTAGGATGGAATAGTAAAGGGTCGTGTTCCTATTGGGCTCTCCACATGGGTTGGCCTATTTAATTATTAGCAGGCCTCGACTGGGCCTGGCTTCCACCACGGTTTCTGCGATCGTTAACGGTGGTAACCGGATGTTAACATCGGCTACCACGTGGCAGGTTGCGTGACGTTAATAGTTAGCACGACTAGCAAACAGATCTTTGACGGAACAAGTTTTCGTGGCTGAAGGGTGCGATCCGCCATGGTCGAAAAAAACCGTGGTTGATTCATTTGTGACGGGGCTTTTATCACAAAGGCCATCTGTCACGGAAGACTTTTTAGCCACGAAAAATGGGCCTTCAACCACAAAAATCATCCGTTTTAAAAGCTAACTTTTTTTGTAGTGATAGCTGATTTATAATGCCCTAAAATTCATTCCCATGATCTGTAATTGGAATGCCCTCCTTGCACCTCAAACGCATCAATTTATTGATCAAGAACATCTTGTAAGTACCTTATTTGCGGGCATACAACTCCTCCAATTTATGTCATATGGTGTGTGCATGTGTATCATCAATGATATGATTCAAAATATTATCATTCAGCCATTGGCGGATGAACCCCCAAGCTTGGAGATGAAGTACCTCCCACAGATCTTTCTTCATATCATCGTTCATATTAGTGGAGAACATCGGCTTCCCATATTCCTTTACATACAACAAGTCCTTCATATTTCTCTTATCTTGATAATTTGTACCATTCAAAGAAATCATTCTGCTGGTATTCACTTCCATCCTTTACTACAAACAAATGCACTCAGCCCAAAACAAGCATTGCTCTGAAACTAAATACAGACTGAACCTCAGCTCTAATACCACTTTGTTGGAGGGTGATACACAACCCTACAACTTGCACTGAACACTAAGTATAGCTTCATTCAATAGATATACAATAGAAATAAAACAAATGAGGATATGCACAAGTGATACACGGATTTACGTGGAAAAGCCTCCTCAAGATGAGGAGTAAAAAACCACGACTGTGAACCAACCCACACAATCTCTAAAGAGCTCTAAGCTCCCTTGAATCGAGGGCTTCTCCTTGCTTGGGTGGATCCTGTTGCAAGCCCATGTATCACTTTGTATAAAATTAAAAATACACATATTTTCAAAAATATTCATTGATATAGAAAAAGCTCATACGGGTCAGAAAAATATGTTCACGTAATTTTTAAAATTGTTCACGGGATTGACTAAATTGGTCATTGGTCTAAAAGAAACTCTAACGTAACTGAAAAAGATGCTCGTATAAATTCAAAAACTATTTACAGGTTTTGAAAAAAATGTTCAACTATCTGAAAAGTGAGAAAAGTTCTCACGGGTTTGAAAATAGATATTCACATAATTGTCAAAAATATTTGTGGATTTGAAAAAATCATTCATCCGTCTTAAATTCACGGGTCTACGAAAAATTCACATAATTTCAAAAATTGTTCATCGGTTTGAAAAATATTCATTGGCCCAAAACATATTAAGCGGTCTGAAAAATATTCATACCATTCATCAGACTAAAAAGATGTTCATGTGTTCCACAAAAAATTCCTATCTCTCGGAAATAAGAAAATAAGAATAAAAAGGAGATAAAAAGGAAAATAAAACATGAAAAAAAATGAAAAATGAAGAAAGAAAAACAAAACAAAGTAGAAAATTCCATGGAAAATGAATTGAAAAATAATGAATAAAAGACATGACAAATTGAAGAGATAAGCTAGAAGAAAATTGTATAATTATTAGAAGAAAGTAAAAAAACAAAGAGAAAGAGAAAACTAAAATAAGGAAGAAAACATCCTAGGAAAACCAGACACAAACATCTAAAATAATATAGCGACATGAAGCAAGAACTTTGGTCGGCCTATGCGGGAGACTATTGCGGATGAGTCAGTGCTCCACCTCGATATAAGAGATATATAGGGTTGTTTTTGGCTGCCCGTTGGATTTGTGGCCTATGGTTTGCTGGGCCGTGTACCGGCTAGGGCATGCTTGCTAGTGTGTTGCCGCTTCCCTGGAGGCGGAATTGGGTTCATGTGGTTGTTTTGATTATGTCCTTTCGGTAGGGTCGCATATCCCGGCATGTAATCGCTTCAATGAATGTCGTCGCTCTGTGTGGGCCTACATGTTTGTGTTCCTTTTGTGGGTGTGTGGCATTGCAGTGGAGCATGTTTACCGTCATGTGTTCTACGTGGAAGGGAGGCACGAGACGGGATATTAGTTCATTGCTGCTTAGACCGTCGGTTGGTTGCTCTTCTTGCCATGGTGGTGTTTTTCTTTTGCGATGTTGCAACTACCTCCTTCTCTACCTCTTGAGCTTTGTTTGTGGAGGCTGGTTCTGGACGTGGTCAATGCACCCGTACATGTTCCTCGGAGCTGCCCCTCGCCCATCACTTCGGTTCGCTCCTTCTGCCCTCTTCTCTATGTTTTTCTGCAATGTTTTTGTGGTGAAAGGTTCCGGTGGCGCAATTCACGGGGTGTGTGTCATTGTTTGGGAATGTGTGTGACGTGGATCTATCGCGGTGGTAGTTGCGGCACGGGCCACTGGCTGAGGAAGGTGCGCGGATTAGCTATGGGTTTCTAGATTTGGGGATTCATGGGCGACATCTTTTTTTCGATTAGTGTGATGTTTTGTTTGATGTTGCAAATTTTGTCAGCCGTGTGTGTGGCTGGTCTCTTGGGGCCGATGGGTTCTGGGATCAATTTCTTTAGATTTGTATGGCAGGGTTCATTTTGTTGTAAGTGTGTTGTGTGTGTGACATTGGGTTCATTGAGTGGGTATTCTCGGTGTTTTTCGGCCATGTGATCTACGGTTGGCTGGGAGTGATCCTAATGGAATAATACCAAGCCACATCAAACCAAATATAAAACCATATATACTCCAGTGAGCGAGCACCTCTGCCACAAAATTTAAGTGCCATTAGCAGAGGAGGGCGCGACAAAGCGCGCTCGGTCCATCTAGTAATCACTATGTACAACACACTCAGTACGTTGCCAACCAGCAAACAACAACCACTTGAAAGGAATATTACAACAGAACAGAGATATCATAGTTTCTATCTTCTTCGATAATCAACAAACTGCTCTTAAACCACAGATCCAAGCAACACCAAACTTGGTAGATAAGCAGACATATGAGTTCCCAACATACACACCCAATTTCATCTCAAGCGGACAATGTTTTCCTACCCAATATGTTCGCCTACCAAAACTGCTCTGTGCTGAAACTACATCAGTCTAAACTGACTAAACCGCTTCTAAATCTAATGCTACACTAACTCAGATCTCAAATGAGCTGATCAGATCGAAGTATAATAAAAGTAAGGAACAAGCTCACCCAGATTTTGAGGCAATCCAAGCATGTTTGCGCCTCCAAACACCAGCTTGAAAACAAACCAGTTAGATCTAAGAAATATGAACATAAATCACCTCTCCTTCTTCATCTCTTCTAACTAGGTTCTGGTATTCTTGTGTGTTCTCTCACCCTCTCACTAGAACGAACACGATGGCTTCTCTCACTTGCTCTCTCTCTCTCACAACCACCAAAGAGTGGCTAGGATTTTCTTTTCTACTCCTCTCTCAATGAACACCTCAGTCGTTGGATGCGATTCTCGATCAATGGTTAAAACATGTTGGACTTCAGGGGCTGCAGTTGGGCTGACAAGACACCTCTTTGTGGAGAGCATGACCCAACAATAACACACAAACCTATAAGGGAAAAAAATAATCTGAAAATACGGAGAACCAATGAAAACTATGAGGAAGTGAAAGAACATTTCATGATTTCCTATGTTTTGTGTGTTAGATAACAATACTGTGGAATCTCTAATGTGTTCTAAGTGTTGCAGGAAAGTTTTGAGAGTTTGGGGGTCGGATTATCCGCCCCCTTCATGGGCCGAATAATCCGACCAGACCACTTTGGCCAGGACTGGCTCTGCGCGAGTCTCTGACTAGGGCGGTTTTTCCCCCGGAAAGTCCGGCTCTGGGGCGTTCTTTCTCTCAGGACCAGATAATCCGGCCCTCATGTTGGGGCGGATAATCTGGCCCCAAGGGAATCGCCCAAGTGATCTCCTGCGCAAGCTTCTATCTGGGGGAAGAATTTCCCCCGGATATTCCGTGGTTGGGCGGTCTTTTCCCCCAGCCGGATAATCCAGCCCTTCCCTAGGGCTGGATAATCCGGTCCCCAGGAGAAGGTGTGAAAGACAAGTCCGCGTGAGCTTCTATCTGTAGCCGGTTTTTTTGAAGGAGATTCCGAGTCTGGGGCGGAGTTTTCCCCAGGCCGGATAATCCGGCCCCCAAAGGCTCCAACGACTTGGATTGGGAAGTGGGTATAAATATCCCTTCCTCCCCAACGAGCAGAACTCTTTATTCATTCGAAAAACATCAGACCCTGTGCAAGAGCTCCCTCTCTAGATCTCCCACTTCAACCACCCGAAGGCTTCGAACTTTGGGGGAATTGAAGGAGGAGAAAATCTTCATCGTCTTCACGAATCAAGCGCATCAACTCCTCTCCATTCATTTGGAGAAATCCCTGATCTAGTATTCTTGTCAATATCTAGATCTTGTTCTTTGTTATTGATAAACTTGTTCTTGGCAGCTTGTTGTCATCACGGGAGCCTCCAAGTTGATTGTGGAGTTGTGCCCTGCTAGTAGTGTAAAGGCACCGGTACCCTCCTCGAAGGGTTCCTATAGTGGAAAGGTGGATCAGGCCTTTGGTGGTGGGATCCATCGGAGAACAGGGTGAGGCCTATTGTGGCGTGGTGGTCTTAGTACCACCCACCCCTCCAACGCAGACGTACTTCCCTTAACAAGGAAGGAACTACGGTAAAACAAATCATGTGTCTCTGCATGCTTCACTACGGTTCACTCATTCCTCTTCCACTCGCCCTTTACTCGCTAGTAGATAGGTTTGTATATAGGGAAATTCCACCTAATAGTTTATCTAGAGAATTTACCCTTTGTGTTAAGCCTAAAATTGAAAAAGCATTAAAATTTGGAGTAGCACCTATTCACCCCCCCCTCTAGGTGCCCATATGATCCATTTCAATTGGTATCAGAGCCTCGGCTCTTTTTTCGGGCTTAACCGCCTAAGAGAAGTATGGGTACCAAGGAGAATGGGAATGAGGCTATGGATAAGGTCACAATGGATGACCTCAAGATGTTGGAAACAACCTTGTTGAAATCCTTTGAGGCCAAGATGGAGGAGATGAATCAAATGATTGCTCATCTCACATCATCCATAGCCCCATCGCCATCCTCCTCTGAGGCTGCCACACCATCATCCAAGGATAAGGCTAACACCGGATCCAAGGATGATGAAGTGGTAGGTGAAAAACATAATGGTTCCACCTCCAAGAAGGGAAGTGGTAAGGAGGAATATAGTGAGGTTCGTCACATATATTCCCCCGACCCACCTATCCCTCATCCTCATATAAACAATAGGGGTGATCCACCCAAGCTTAATGAAGTCTCATGTTTGCATCCTCTTTTAATCAATGGTAATTCTTAATGAAGTCTCATGTTTGCAGCTCTTCTATTGAACTTTGGAGGATTATTGAAGAGGGTCTTCATATTGGAGATCATACCAACCTGACAAGAACAGAAGTTGTGGATAGCCAATTGAATGCTATGGCTCTCCACATGATACAACTCGGCATGGGTCCCAAGGACATGCCCCACATTGAACATCTCAACACAGCTAAAGAAGCTTGGGATGCCCTCACCGATCTCTTTATTAGGAATGAAAGCATGAGAAGGAATAGGTATGATGCCTTTAGTAATGAAGCTGAAGTATTCTACATGTTGGATGGTGAAAACCATGAAGACATGTATAGAAGACTCAAGGGCATTGCAACAACATTTAGAAAGCATGGAGCCAATCACATTGATGATGCATGGATAAAAAGAAAACATGTGAGTGCATTAATGCCTTTCGATCCAACGGACTTGAAGAGCTTGCAAGGTAGACACAACTACCATCAAATGACATCCAATGAAGTCATGCAAGAAAGGGCGTCATTCAAAGTTGCTGCAAAGAACGCTGAAGATGCCCGTGTCCATGCCATTGGAATGTAAAAGGGGGTCAATGTTGCTCTAAAGGCTAGTGTTGTTGAGCAAGATGAGGACGAAAGAGCTTTTGAGGGGGCCTCCATGGACTGCCCCGATGAAGTCAAACATGCTCATGGTGAGTACATGGCGTTTTACGCAAGGAACTTTTGGAAGGATCCTGCCAAGGCCAAGTCGGAACTCGAGCGCAAGAATGGGTCAAGTGGAAGAAGAGAAAGTGGCCCAAAACTGAGAACATGCTACAATTGTGGAGATAGGCTGCACTTTGTAGCCGAGTGTCCATATCAAAATAGAGAAGACAATGGTGGCAGGCTCATTCTTAAAGAAAAATCCAAGGCATCTAAGAAGAAGCCATTTATTAAAAATAACGACCCCTACGAGAAGCAACCCAAGATCGTCTTGGTGGCACAAGAAGAATACTCCTCTACAAGTGAAGATGAAGAGGATGAAGATAGTTCTCGCGAGGTGGCTGCTATAGCCACCACATCGACTCCATCATCTCTCTTCGACTCGCCAAACGAGAACATCATCAACAATAATGCCACCTGCCTTATGGCAAGAGGGTCCGAGGTATCAAGTTCTAGCTCTTCATTTCCTAAGACTAACATAAATTTGGATATGGATGACCATGCTAGTCTTAAAATGAAAGAAGAAGTCATTGCTTTGGACAACTTTTTCACTAACCTGCAAGGTGAGCACAAACTTCATTTTGATGCTCTTATGAGTTAACTTGCTCAAGCCGAAGATCTTCTTAAAGAAAAGGGCAGAATTGAAAGAGAAGATGCCTTGGAGATAGCTCCTTTGAAGAATGCCTTGGAAGAAGAAGAGGAAGCTCGAGTATCTTTGGAAGAGAGACTCGAATCCATTGAGGAGTCACATGAAGAAGTTGTGGCTCAGCTCATCAAAGAATGTGACAATGCTCTTGCCAAGGTAAAGAAACTAAAGAAAGAAAAGATTGAATTTGGGGCTGCTCATGCTAGACTCTCGGAGAAGTTTGATAAACTCGATAGTGCTCACAAGGCATTGGAGAGTGATCACTCGACTCTGAGTCTCATGACCAGCTCCAAACTCAATTGAAGATGTATGATGTGCCAAGCACCTCCACATCATCTTATGGAAAAGAAGGACTTGCAAGAGGTTCTCAACACAAAGGTAAAGAAGTTTTAGATGAGATACTGAGCAAGCAAAGGACAAACAATGGAAAAGAAGGTCTTGGTTATATTCCCAAGACAAACAACAAGAAAAACAAGAAGAAGAAGAAGAAGAAGAAGAAGAAGAAGAGCAAGACTGCTCAACCAAAGACTAGCACCACCACCAATGACAAGTCTAATTATGATGGTTTTGCAGGGGCTAACAATCCTAACTTTGAGTTATATTGCGATCATTATGGTGATGTTTATGCTAGTTATGTAGGTCCATGATTGTTACATTCCTTGGTCTATTTGGGTCCCCAAGACCCTTGTCACTAACATGAGAGGACCCATTGAAAAATGGGTACCTAAAACCAAGAAGTAACTTTCTTGCAGGGCTATGCTTCCGGTGGGTCTAAATTGGTACTCGATAGCGGATGCACGAGTCACATGACCGGAAGCAAGGCGATCATCACGGAGATGCGGCCAAATCATGATCATATAACTGTCTCCTATGGTGACAAGTCAAAATCTGAGGTATTGGGTCTCGGCAAAGTCAAGGTGGCTCACGATATCTCTCTCGTGACGTCATGCTTGTTGAGACCCTTAGGTACAATTTACTTTCAGTTCGCGCCCTTGGTAAGATGGGCTTTGCAGTTTATATTGATGCTGATTTGGTGGTACTCTTGTGGAGCAAGTCTCTAAAAGTCGCTTTCGTGGGATATGTCGAAAATGACTTGTACGTGGTGGACTTTTCGGGGAAAACCACTACAGGTCCAATGTGTCTTTTCGGAAAGGCTGACGCGGGTTGGTTATGGCAGCGCAGACTAGCCCACGTCAATATGAGAACTTTGCAAAGTCTACACAAGGGTGGCCATATCCTTGGACTAAAAGAAAATGTCTCCTTTGCCAAAGATCGTGTTTGCAGGGCTTGTGTTAAAGGGAAAATGCATGACTCTCCTCATCGAAGGAAGACTATTATCTCATCAAAAAGGATCTTAGAGCTCCTTCATGTGGACCTCTTCGGACCTCCATCTCATGCAAGCCTCGGTGGGAAGAAGTACTATCTTGTGATCGTTGATGATTACTCAAGATACACTTGGGTTTATTTCTTCAAGTTGAAGAGTGAAACTCAACAAACGGTCATCGACTTCGCCAACAAGGTCCCACGTCAACACGACATCCCTATTCTGGCTATAAGAAGTGATAACGGCTCTGAGTTCAAGAACTACACCTTAAATGAGTTCCTAAGTGAAGAGGGGATAAGACATCAATATTCCGCTGCGTACACCCCTCAACAAAATGGTGTAGCCGAGAGGAAGAATCGGACTCTAATGGATATGGCAAGGTCAATGCTAGCCGAATTCAAGTCTCCATATAACTTCTGGGCTGAAGCAATCTCTACCGCTTGTCATTCATCCAACCGGTTATACCTCCGTAAAATCTTGGACAAGACTTCATATGAAATACTTACCGGTAACAAGCCAAACATCTCATACTTTCGAGTATTCGGGTGTAAGTGTTTATTTCTCATCAAGGGAGTTTGTTTATCTAAGTTTGAATCTAAGGCTCTAGAAGGTATTTTTGTTGGTTATGGTGCCGAATCCCACACTTATAGAGTCTACAATAAGCTCTCTGGAACTGTTGTAGAATCTTGTAGTGTGGTGTTCGAAGAAAATGACAGCTCCCGTGCGGGGCAAGTTGATGTTTGTGATGCAGATGTTGAAATACCCCAAGATGCCATAAGAAGAATGGGCGTGGGATTTTCCGCCCCATTGAGGAACCCCTTGTGGCGGATTGGGAAGGACAATGCTCTACTCATGAAGAGCCCTCATCTACACATACTCAACATGTTCCAACCATAGGAGTAACTTCTACACCATCTCCATCAATTGTTGAAGGTCAAGATGTTCCAGAAAGCTCCAGGCCGGATTATCCGGTCGACACCGGATTATCCGGCCACCCCGCTCCTGACGACCAAACTGCTCCTGGTATTGAACAAATCGCTGCAAGCTCCAGGCCGGATTTTCCGGCTGGCCCCGGATTTTCCGGCCCCTCGCTAGTTCAAGCAAGTCCCATGCAGCCTGATGAAGATGCTACAAGTTCTCCCAGGCCGGATTATCCGGCCTCACCATCGGCCAGATTATCCGGCCCTGAATCACCTATTGTTCAGCAGCCTCCTGTTACGGCTGCTGACCCACCTCAAGGGCACGCTTCATCACCTCCTACTGCTGTTAATCCGAAATCTAATCAAGTTCAAGCAAATGATTCCAATGAAGATTCAAGTGATGAAACTATTCCATCGAGAGACAACAAGCTTATTGAACTTCGTCGCAAGGCTCGTGCTGATCGGAACCTTGAGTTAAGGGGTCACACTCTCGACAAGGTTGTAGGTGATCTTCGACGAAGGGTTTCCACAAGAAGGGAATTGGCAAGTTTTGGTGATCATCAAGCTCACATCTCAATGGTAGAACCCAAGAAAGTATTTGAAGCTCTTGAAGATCCAGACTAGGTTGTTGCTATGCATGAAGAATTGAATAATTTCAAGCGCAACAAGGTCTGGAAACTCATGGAGAAGCCCAAGGATTGCCACAATGTTATTGGCACTAAATGGATATTTAAAAACAAGCAAGATGAGAATGGCATTGTCGTGAGGAACAAGGCGAGACTTGTGGCACAAGATTATTCCCAAGTTGAGGGCATTGATATCGGCGAGACCTATGCTCATGTGGCTCGGCTTGAGTCCATTCGTATCCTTCTTGCTTATGTTGCCCATAACAATTTTAAATTGCAGCAAATGGACGTCAAGAGTGCTTTTCTTAATGGTCCTCTACATGAGTTGGTATATGTAAAGCAACCCCCGGGATTTGAGGATCCTAACTTCCCAAACCATGTCTACAAACTCGATAAGGCACTCTATGGCCTTAAACAAGCCCCACGTGCGTGGTATGAGCACCTTAAAGAGCTTTTGCTAGACCGTGGCTTCGAAGTTGGGCAAATCGATCCCACTCTTTTTACTAAGAAGGTTAAGGGGGAGCTCTTCATATTCCAACTATATGTAAACGACATCATCTTTGGTTCTACTAATAAAGCTTTTAATGATGAATTTTCAAAGCTTATGACTGACAGGTTTGAGATGTCTATGAAGAGGAATTATGGTTCTTTCTTAGATTCGAGATCAAGCAACTTAGAGAAGGAACCTTCATCAATCAAGCTAAGTACATCCAAGACATGCACAAGAGATTCAGGATGACGGATCTTAATGGTGTCGCCACTCCGATGCAAACAAAATGTCACCTTGAACTTAACCCCCATGGTAAAGATGTGGACCAAAAGGTATACCGGTCCATGATCGGCTCTCTTATTTACCTCTGCGCATCTAGACCCGATATTGTGTTGAGTGTGGGGGTGTGTGCAAGGTATCAAGCAGCTCCTAAAGAAAGTCACTTAGTGGCGGTCAAGAGGATCTTTCGATATTTGGTTCATTCCCCTAACTTTGGTCTATGGTATCCCAAGGGCTCCAATTTCTCTCTATGTGGTTATACTGATTCAGATTGGGCTGGTGATAAGGATGATCGGAAATCCACTTCTGGAGCTTGTCAATTCTTGGGAAGATCTCTAGTGTGTTAGTCATCTAAAAAGCAGAATTGTATCTCTCTCTCCACCGCCGAAGCTGAATATGTTGCTGCTGCTAGTGCCTGCACTCAGTTATTGTGGATAAGGCAAACTTTAAAGGAATATGGTGTCAATTGTGACAAAGTGCCTCTTTTATGTGACAATGAAAGTGCAATCAAAATTGCGCACAATCCGATATAGCACACAAGGACAAAGCATATTGAGATTCGGAATCATTTTATTCGAGACCATGTTGCTCGAGGCGATATTGATCTATCTTTTATGAGCACGAAGAACCAACTTGCTGATATTTTCACGAAGCCACTTGATGAAGCAAGTTCTGCTACTTGAGGAATGAGCTAAATATCATTGATTCCAGGAGCTTGTCTTGATTACCCATGCACTCACTCGTACATCTCAGTCTTATTTGGTCTAGATGTGGGCATGGAAATAGGGGGAGTGTGGTCCTAATTAATTGGGCTAACCCTCCCCCCATAATGCCGAAAGCAAGTTAAATCATTTCTCTTAATATCATTCTGTGATATGTGAGCTTATTGATGAGTATTGGTCGTTAACCCAAGATATATCTTCGCGGTGTCATACCATACACTCCAACAAGGTGGCTTCGTCCACCGCCCTCTTCCATGAGGAGAGTTGGATATTTGTGGATCTTTTTGGTTGTTTTAGCTCATCTCATGTTCTTATGGGAATCACACTCAATTTTGGCTTTTAGTTGATTTGGTTCTTGCAATATTGAGTATGTAGTACCATCTCAGTTTGGCTCTCTTAATCCTAAGCCTTTCCCTACCCCTAAACCGTCTATTCTTGCACACAAGTCCCTTGTACACCTTGTGGGGTGTTGTTTGGGGACGCGCGGGCCTAGATCTGTGTACAACAGAAATTCAGATTTTAGGCCGGATAATCCGTCCCAAGTGTAGGCTGGATAATCCGGCCCTGGCGGATTTCGTCTTTAAGGGCAGGGATCGGGGGGAAGGGCTCATAACAAGCAACACTTCTCCCCCAACCCTCTCCTCCTACTCAGCCGCCGCCTGCCGTCCCCCACCCTCCCCGAAGCCACTCCGGCCTAACAGAATCAAATCTGGTTCAGTTTCACCATGTTGTGTGCATTGAGTAGAATTATCCTATGAACTTTTTGACTAATTTTTCCACGATCTCTCTTGGACTTGTGTGTGTGTGCTTATCCCCATGCTATCAACCTTGTTCTCTTCACAGGTGGTTCCAGTCCTCCCAAGACTTACAAGTGTCGTTCTCATACTACCTATTTCGGGGTTGACAGTGAGGGTCGTACTGTGGACAAAGTTGAGCTGAGGAGAAGAGAGAAAGAGGCTGAACACATGGTTGAGCAAGAGAAGAGGGAGAGATCCAGGAGGGGTGTGTACAAAAGGAAGGACAAAGAGCCCAAGATCGACTACAAGGCTTTGGATCCAGTCACTTATTCCTCTATCCGTCACCGTGATCTGTTTGCTGAGTTGCCACGTGATTCTGAGCTGGGGGATTCTCACTTTTGGTGTGCCGAACAGAAAGATATTTATGAAGATGTGTACGCCAGGCTGAACATTAGTCCTATGCACCCGTTGATTCTTGTTGAGGCTTTGGAGAAGCCCCACCTTGTTGATGCCATGTATGTGGCTGAGCGGATGGGGCTGCACCATCTCATGGCTCTCTAGTGCTCATATGATTCTGAGGTGGTGAAGCAGTTCTTTTCCACTTTTGTTATTTGTGGAGATGAGCATCGCACTATGAAGTCGATGACTCGTGATAGGACGATGACTGCTGATTTCCGTGTGTTTGCTGAGGTGCTTGGATACTCTTTCCGCAGCAGGGATAGGGCCAGTGGCCACCGCATCATCACCCAACTGAAGCCCCATAAAGATGCAATTCTCTCTCCTTGCACGATGGACAATGGCATTGTGGGAACTCTTGCTGGTCTTGCTCCAATCTATGCTACCTTGGTGGGCATCTTCTGTGATTCCATCACTCCGAGTGGAGGCAACAATGATAGCATCCGTGGTCACCTTGTCCAGCTTCTATCCTTCTCTCATGAGGTTGCCTCATGCGAGGATGAGTTCGTGCAGTACAAGCTGGATGTGATGGATTTCATCTACCATGATATGACTGATGCAATGTTCAACCGGCTGTCCATTCCTTATGCTCCCTACATTATGATGCTCATGTTGGAGATATGCCCAAGAGGCAATAATAAAGTGGTTATTATTATATCTTTATGTTTATGATAAGTGTTTACATCCCATGCTATAATTGTATTAACCGGAAACATTAATACTTGTGTGTTTTGTAAACATAAAAGAGTCCCTAGTAAGCCTCTTGTTAAACTAGCTTGTTGATTAATGGATGATCATGGTTTCCTGATCATGGGCATTGGATGTCGTTAATAACAAGATCATATCATTAGGAGAATGATGTGATGGACACACACCCATAGTAAGCGTAGCATAAGATCAAGTCATTAATTTCATATTGCTGTAAGCTTTCAAATGCATAGTAACCTAATCCTTCGACCATGAGGTTATGTTAATCACCATCACCGGATGGGTACTTTGATGACATCAAACACCGCTTCGTAACTGGGTGGTTATAAAGGTGTCATTGGGTATTCTGAAAGTATGTGTTGAAGCGCATGGACCAAGATTGGGATTTGTCCATCCATATGACGGATAGATATGCTCTGGGCCCTCTTGGTGGAATGTCATCTAGTTAGCTTGCAAGCATGTGACTAGGTCACAAGGGATGACATAACATAGAACGAGTAAAGAGTACTTATCAGTAACGAGGTAGAACTAGGTATGGAGATACCGACGATCAAACCTCGGATAAGTAGAGTATCGTGTGACAAAGGGAATTGGTTTCGTATGTTAAATGGTTCTATCGATCACAAAGTCATCGTTGAGTATGTGGGAGCTGTTATGGATCTCTAGATCCCGCTAATGGTTATTGATCGGAGATGTGTCTCCACCATGTCTGCATATTCACGAACCGTAGGGTGACACACTTAAGGATCGAAGTTGTTTTAAGTAGATATGGAATATGCGTTGGAGACCGAATGTTGTTCGGAGTCTCGGATTGGATCCGGGACATCACGAGGAGATCCGGAATGGTCCGGAGAATAAGATTCATATATTGGGGATCATTTTCTAAGTTAGGAAATGTTCCGGAGTGTTTGTATGGAGATTCTAGAAGGTTTCGGAATGTTCTGGAAGGTTCTAGAAGAGTTCTTGGTGTTTGCTTGAAAACCAAGAAAGGGTCAAAGGAAACCTTATGGGGCGAGACACGGATTCGTGGGAGAGGAGGACTCCTCCCCCCTTCCCAACCCGCCGGCCATAGGAGGGGAGTCCTACTAGGACTCCCCCTCCCCAAGCGCGCCTCCCTCCTTTAAATAGAAGGGAGGGGGCGCCCCCTCCTAGCCCTCTCTCATAACAAGCTCTAGCCGCCGCCTCTCTCCTCTACCTTCGCTCTGCTCCGGCTTTGGCGAAGCCCTGCAGAATTCTCTACTCCACCACCACCACACCGTCGTGCTGCTGGGATTCCGTGGACAAGATCTACTACCTCCGCTGCTTGCTGGAATGGGGAGAGGAAGGTCTGCTTCGACTCCGCACGTGTGACCGACTGCGGAAGTGCTGCCGGAACGTGGCGCCGAAAGGATCGTCCACACGATCTTGAGATCGGCAAGTGATCGACTACATCAACCCCGAGACCTAATCTCATAACGCTTTCGGTTCTACGAGGGTTAGTACAGATCTATCTCGTTGCACATGTCTAATAGATTAGATCTTGGCTTTAATCTAGATTAGATCTGGGTTTTGTTCGTTCTTGCGGTAGAAATTTTTTGTTTTCCATGCTACGAACCCATCAGTGGTATCAGAGCCGTGTCTATGCGTAGATCTGTTGCACGAGTAGAACACAATGGTTTTGTGGGCGTTGGTGCTCATGCCATCTTTTGCTTTGTGTACTTTGCATCTTGCGGTATGGTGGGATGAAGCGGCCCGGGCTAACCTTACATGTCATCGCACATGAGACCTGCTCCACAGTTGACGTGCAACTCGTATTGCACAAGTGGCTTTGCGGGTGTCTGTCTCTCCCATCATAGTATAGATCAATTTACACTTTGCACTTGATAGCACTTGTATCAACGTTGTGGTTCAGTTTCGTAGGTAAGATCCGTTCTTATTCGAAAGCCCCAAACCACGTAAAACTTGCAAAGAAAATTGGAGGCGTCTAACTTGTTTTTGCAGGGGTTTTGTGATGTGATATGGCCATCATGTGATTGTGACTATATTTGATGTATGCAATGATCCTTGTTGTAATATGGCAACCGGCAGGAGCCTAATGGTTGTCTTTAATTCTGTTAAGACCTGCGTGTCTATTCATCTTGTAATAGCTTTATTCCAAGTGTTGTAATAGTTGCTAGTGATGATGGACAACCATGAAGCGACGCCACTGGCCTTGACGCAATGCTGGTGATGATGGAGATCATGTCCATGCTTTGGAGATGGAGATCAAAGGCATAAGAAGAAAGGGCCATATCATATCACACTAATTATGAATTCCCTGTGATGTTAATCCTTTATGCATCTTGTATTGCTTAGATCGCGACGGTAGCATTATAAGATGATCCCTCTCACTAAATATCAAGTAATAAAGTATTCGTCCTTAGTAGGCACCGTTGCTAAGACTCATCGTTTCGAAGCATCTCGTGATAATCGGGTGTGATAGATTCTACGTGTGCATACGACGGGTGCAAGCCAGATTTGCACATGCGGATACTAAGGTTAACCTTGACGAGCCTAGCATGTACAGACATGGTCTCGGAACACGGAATACCGAAAGGTAAAGCATGAGTCATATGGATGATATGATGAACATGTTGATTGTTCGCCTTTAAAGCTACATCATCTCACGTGATGATCGGACTTGGTGTAGTGGATTTGGTTCGTGTAATCACTAAAACAACTGGAGGGATGTTGTTTTGAGTGGGAGTTTATCTGTAATTTGGATTAGTCAAACTCAATTTATCATAAACACAATCAAAGTGAATTTGCATAGTTTGTTGTAGTCATTGGCATCCGTTCACCACCTTACGCTTAGTTATAGTTGAGATAGTGGAACTATAGAAATTCTGGATATTTGCTTTACGAACTGGTATCGTATTGTTTTGAGTGTCAATCTAAAGTTTAAAAGTCATATTGCAAACTTTCAGCAAACTCCGTTTACTCTGTGAAGTTTAATAAACAGTATTAAATCAAGAGTAACAATTCCAGTGTTAGTATTTAATGTATCATGTTTGCCTCCATGATTCTTGATACTCAAAAGATTGTTTTTATATCAAGTTTATCTAAGAACTGAAAGCAATGTTTCAGAAACCATCATATGTGAAAGGTATTGTGATATCTAAAACAATGTGTTGGTTACAACATGATAGGGTACATGTCCTCATATTTGATGAGAATTTGTGAAGGTTGGAGACGTTGGTCGTCCTAATCCTCCAAAAGGTTTTGGAAAAGAAACATTATACTCGCAATTCACCTTTATAAGCTATAGCAGCTTGATCATGAAAGCTATCATGATAAGGGTGAATAGAAGATGTAAGTAAAATGTTTACTACACTAAAAGATTACTAAAGAATGGAATTTTGAAAGAAAGCCAAACATTTGATGAAGGTGATCCACTTCAAAGTGCAAGTCCAAAGGTATTAGTATTTGACTATACACACTTTGTACTATGTGTCATGTGAATGACACCACTATTGATGTTGATAGATTCTTTTAAAAGAAAAGGAATTGTTGAAAGAGAATCTATAAAATATTTGGCAGAAAAGAAAAGATTGGAGATATCCAACTTAGGTATATAGAAGATACATGTTATGGCTGTATTCCATGGTTGTTAAACAATGTGGTTCTGCGGTATTGGATAACGAATTGGTTAGTATGAAGTGTCATACAGGACAACACAATTCATGAACTGCAATGGCCTAAGTAACTAGCAAGAGAATATGTGATGATGTTCATCGAAAACAAACAAAGGGTTGTTGTGTTGCTCGTTAACATCAAAGCTTGCCTTCAAGACTTTTTTCAATAATTGTTATTTTGATCAAGTATTATGACGACAAAAAGTTGTTCAAATAATTATCGTATTCCATAATAGATGGATGATATACAAGTCTGGTTGGAGAAATAACGACCATAAAACTAATGCTAAAATGTCGCAAGACAAATAATTGAAAGATCACTTGCGAAGTGACATCGCTGTTTAAATTATATTGAAAGGGATACATGAAGAAACTCCGTGTTGATGGATTTTTGGAGTCTTTGATTTTGATCAAATGACGCTTGTGATACTTTCCTGGAGATAATTAAAACTCTGTTCGTAGGCCAAAAGAGGAACGGACGACTAACTGATTGGAATTTGTACATATTGATGTATATAGTCCATTATGTGTAGTCGTGGGCGATGGATTTCAACTTCATATGCTTTCTCCGAAGATTTGAGTGAGTATATGTATATACTTACTCAATAAGGAAGAAGTATGAAACATTTGAAAATGTTCAAAGACTTTCAAGATGAAGTGGAAAATCATTGTAACAAGAAAATAAAAAGTTTATGATTGGATCATAAAGATGTTTGAGTTACAAGTTTAGCAAAACACCTAAGATTTGAGGAATCGTTCCATGGATTTGCATTTCCCAAAACACCATAGGAGTATGGAGTATTCAACATATGTAATGAAACCTTGTTTGACATGGTAAGATCAAAGGTGTCATTTATAAAACTGCCATTATATTTTAAAGATTAAAGCTTTAGTGACTACCACTTTTACACTGAAAAGAGCTCCATCGTGATCCGTTGAAATGACACCATATAAGTCATGGTTTGGGATAAAACCCAGGTTGTCCTTTCTTAAATTTTTGGTATGCTAGGCATAAGTAAAATGTTTACAACCAAAGTCGGATGAGCATGTCTTTGTAGGTTATTTCGAATAACCATTGGGTATTCCTCCATAACACCGAAGACAAAAGTGTTTGTCGCTTAGAATGTCGAGTTTCTTGATAAGGAATTTTGGTGAAAAGTTAAGTGGGAGGACAATAGAACTTTGACAAGGTTGTTGAACCTTGGCTAATATGTGCTGAGTTGCGCAGCGTCGGAAAGTGTCCCGGAGGCAGCAACAATGCTCATGGCTCACGTGCCTCAAAGGTTGTGGTCACGGAGATCTAAGTTACTATTGAACCAAGTAGGTCGGGTAAGTAATCAAATGCCAAGATTTGAGAGTTAAATCATTGTTGTTTGACAATGATGAACCACTACATGCAAAGAAGCAATAATGGGCCCTGACTTCGTTAAGTGGCTTGAAGCCATAAAATCCGTGATAATTCCATACACGAGAAATCAAGCTTTGAATTTGAAAGACCCTCTGGAAAGGTGCAAGACCTTACAGTCGTATATGGAACTATAAAGAAATAGACATGGATGTTTCACATCTATGAAATAGTCGACATGCCGGAAAAAGTTTACGACAATGTTCAAGGAATTGACTATGATAAGGTTTGATCTTTCATAGCGATATTTAGTCTGTACGGATTAATGTAGCAACCACTACATATATTTTGGTATATGGTAGTTGAACAAACAAAACAAGTTCTTCTAATAGAATGGTTACCTAGGATGTGTCCATGACACGATCCAAAGGGTTTTGTTAATTCAAAGGATGCTAAAAGAGTATGCAAAGCTTCAATGGTTGAAGTGAGCATCGCGGAGTTGGAATCTTCACCATGATGAAACCGTTAAAAGGTTTAATTTCATCAGAGACGATGAAGATGCTTGTATTTTTGCAAGAAATTAAGTAGGAGCGCTAAGACATATTTCTAATACATTATGTGAAAGACATATTGTTGATTAGAAATGATGTATCTTTTATTGACACAGGTTAAGAATTTCATTTCGATGAAAGACTTAGACATAACCCAAGAATTAGGCATCAACGTCTATATGGATAGATTGAGGCGCTAATATGGTTTTGCCAAATGTACATAGATAAGATGTTGAATGAGTTCAATATGGAAACAACAAGAAAGGTTCTTGATGCACGGAAAGGACTGAATCAAGATTCAAGTGTGTTGACACGAGATTAAAGTGTTTTGACACTTGGTGAAATCACAAGAATATTTTGATCAATCATTCTTTGAGATGTACACATCCAGATATGTCCTATGCTCTAAATGTTATGAGCATATACCAGAATGACTCATAAGATGATCATTGGACAATAGTAGGGATATTCCTATGATCTTTGGAAGAACTAAGAATATAATAGTGGTGACAAATAGTTCATTGTAAATTGTTACATTGATACTAGTTTTATCACAAATTAAGTTTATCTCAATTTAAACTATGGGTGGCACAATGTAATAGAAAGGAAGTTCCACAACGGATTTGGTTGAGTACCAAAGTTAAAACATTGTGACAGATACTACAACAAAAGGCTAAGTATATGACTGCTATTGTAGCAGCAAATGAGGGCATTTGCATCAAGTAGTTTGTTATCAAACTAGGTGTGGTTCATAGCGGGATAATACTATGAAGATACATTGTATGACAATTGTATTAACATGATTTAATCCCAAGGAACTAAAGGTCTCACCAAAGGAGCAAATTTATACAATGCCATCTCATTAGAGAATGAGTAATGCGTAGAGACGCAAGGACATGCAAATACACACGGACCTGGAAGTGTCAGATCCGAAGATTATGTTTACCACTAGCAATAGTGTCTATACAACACCAGAAAGCCATAGGTGTTGAATGCACAAGTTTTTTAACTAGATTATTGACTCTAGTGCAAGTGGGAGACTGTTGGAGATATGCCCAAGAGGCAATAATAAAGTGGTTATTATTATATCTTTATGTTTATGATAAGTGTTTACATCCCATGCTATAATTGTATTAACCGGAAACATTAATACTTGTGTGTTTTGTAAACATAAAAGAGTCCCTAGTAAGCCTCTTGTTAAACTAGCTTGTTGATTAATGGATGATCATGGTTTCCTGATCATGGGCATTGGATGTCATTAATAACAAGATCATATCATTAGGAGAATGATGTGATGGACACACACCCATAGTAAGCGTAGCATAAGATCAAGTCATTAAGTTCGTATTGCTGTAAGCTTTCAAATGCATAGTAACCTAATCCTTCGACCATGAGGTTATGTTAATCACCATCACCGGATGGGTACTTTGATGACATCAAACACCGCTTCGTAACTGGGTGGTTATAAAGGTGTCATTGGGTATTCTGAAAGTATGTGTTGAAGCGCATGGACCAAGATTGAGATTTGTCCATCCATATGACGGATAGATATGCTCTGGGCCCTCTCCGTGGAATGTCATCTAGTTAGCTTGCAAGCATGTGACTAGATCACAAGGGATGACATAACATAGAACAAGTAAAGAGTACTTATCAGTAACGAGGTAGAACTAGGTATGGAGATACCGACGATCAAACCTCGGATAAGTAGAGTATCGCGTGACAAAGGGAATTGGTTTCGTATGTTAAATGGTTCTATCGATCACAAAGTCATCGTTGAGTATGTGGGAGTTGTTATGGATCTCCAGATCCCGCTAATGGTTATTGATCGGAGATGTGTCTCCACCATGTCTGCATATTCACGAACCGTAGGGTGACACACTTAAGGATCGAAGTTGTTTTAAGTAGATATGGAATATGAGTTGGAGACCGAATGTTGTTCGGAGTCTCGGATTGGATCCGGGACATCACGAGGAGATCCGGAATGGTCCGGAGAATAAGATTCATATATTGGGGATCATTTTCTAAGTTAGGAAATGTTCCGGAGTGTTTGTATGGAGATTCTAGAAGGTTTCGGAATGTTCTGGAAGGTTCTAGAAGAGTTCTTGGTGTTTGCTTGAAAACCAAGAAAGGGTCAAAGGAAACCTTGTGGGGCGAGACATGGATTCGTGGGAGAGGAGGACTCCTCCCCCCCTTCCCAACCCGCCGGCCATAGGAGGGGAGTCCTACTAGGACTCCCCCTCCCCAAGCGCGCCTCCCTCCTTTAAATAGAAGGGAGGGGGCGCCCCCTCCTAGCCCTCTCTCATAACAAGCTCTAGCCGCCGCCTCTCTCCTCTACCTTCGCTCTGCTCTGGCTTAGGCGAAGCCCTGCAGAATTCTCTACTCCACCACCACCACCACACCGTCGTGCTGCTGGGATTCCGTGGAGAAGATCTACTACCTCCGCTGCTCGCTGGAACAGGGAGAGGAAGGTCTGCTTCGACTCCGCACGTGTGACCGACTGCGGAAGTGCTGCCGGAACGTGGCGCCGGAAGGATCGTCCACACGATCTTGAGATCGGCAAGTGATCGACTACATCAACCCCGAGACCTAATCTCGTAACGCTTTCGGTTCTATGAGGGTTAGTACAGATCTATCTCGTTGCACATGTCTAATAGATTAGATCTTGGCTTTTATCTAGATTAGACCTGGGTTTTGTTCGTTCTTGCGGTAGAATTTTTTTGTTTTCCATGCTACGAACCCATCAGCTCATCAGGCACCTGCTTACCTCTGAAGATTTCAACATTGATGTTGTGCATAAGGCCAAGAAGATCTACAACAAGGTTCGGAAGACCTCTCACCCCTCTTCTGCTCCTGAGGGTCTCATGAGGGATGCTCGCAGGCCCCCAGTGCCTCCCGTTGCTCGTGAGATCAAGCAACTGAACTGGTTCCAACGGAATATCCTTTTCATGGGCGTGGACACATGCAAGGGCCAGTACGAGGCATACAAGCAGCACCATGAGTTGGCTTACTCTCAGCAGCTCATCCTTCACCACGTGTCCGGTGCCTCTGGTGATCCCCCGTCTCCTACCCCTCCCACACCATATGCCCGGTGGAACTCTTCTTCTGGGCTGAACTATGGAGAGCTGGAGCGTCACTTGTTCCCCTCTACGGCCACTGCTGATGATGAGGACGATGACACCGAGGAGCTTGAGGATGAGGAAGATGATGGGAACGAGGACGAGGACGAGGATGACGACTACGAGTGATACCTTGGGGCGTTCGCATCGCTCTTCTTCCTTTTTGGCATCTCGATGCCAAAGGGGGAGAAGCAGTTCTATTAGGTCTCCAAGGATTTGCACGGGTCGGGCACAAGAACTTACACTTTTTCATTCGTTTGTTTTCTTGCTTGTGCCCATTTAGCGATGAACTTTAATTTGTGGCTTGTGGTTTGTTTGAGACTATGTGTCGATGGTGAAAGAACATTTCATGTTTCCCTATGTTTTGCGTGTTAGATAACAATACTATGGAGACTTTTCATGTGTGCTAAGTGTGCAGGAAGTTTTGAGGGGGCCGGATAATCCGCCCCTCCAAGGGCCGGATAATCCAGCCTACCTCATCTCTCAAGGAAGCCAAGGCGCGTCACTCTATGTCCTGTCGGATTTTCTCCCGGAAAATCCGAACTGGGGCGGTTTTTCCTCCCCAGGCCGGATAATCCGGGTTTCACAAGGGCCGGATAATCCCCCCCTCCCCTGTTTTCGAGCAAAAGGAGCCAAGGCGCGTCGCTCGGTATCCGGTCGGATTTTCTTTTGGAAAATCCGAACTGGGGCAGTTTTTCTTCCCCAGGCCGAATAATCCGGCCTTCGCATAGGGCCGGATAATCCGGCCCCCAGAAGTTGATCAAGGGCAAGTTCGGCGCGACGCTCAGAGAGGGGGCGGATTTTCTGCCGGATATTCCGTGTCTGGGGCGGAGTTTCCCCAGACCGGATAATCCAGCCCTCACTTGGGCCGGATAATCCGGCCCCCAAAGTGTGCAACGGCTGGTTTTTGGAAGGGGGTATAAGTACCCCTTCTTCCCCAACGTCCAGAACTCTTGATTCATTCGAATTTGACCAGACCCTGTGCAAGAGCTCTAAATCTCGATCTCCCACTTCAACCACCATAAGGTCTTGATCTTTGGTGGAATTGAAGGAGGAGAAGTTCATCATCAACATCAAGAATCAAGCGCTCCAACTCCTCTCCATTCACTTGGAGAAATCCCTGATCTAGTATTCTCGTTAATACCTAGATCGTGTTATTGTATTTGACAACTTTGTTCTTGTGGCAGCTTGTTGTCACTTCGGGAGCCTCCAAGCTGTTGTGGAGTTGTTGCCCCGCTAGTTGTGTAAAGGCGCCAGTGCCCGCCTCGAAGGGTACCTATAGTGGAAGGTGGATCATGCATGTTGTGGCGAGATCCATCGGAGAACAGGGTGAGGCCTTTTGTGGCGTGGTGGTCTTAGTACCGCCCACCCCTCCAACGCAGACGTACTTCCCTTAACAAGAAAGGAACTATGGCCAAACAAATCCTGTGTCTCCACGTGCTTCACTTCGGTTCACTCGTTCCTCTTCCACTTGCTCCTTACTCGCTAGTAGATAGGTTTGCATATAGGGAAATTCCACACATTAGTTTATCTAGAGAATTTACCTTTGTGCTAAGCCTAAAATTGAAAAAGAATTAAAAATGGGTGTAGCACCTATTCACCCCCCCCTCTAGGTGACCATACGATCCATTTCAATTGGTATCAGAGCCCCGGCTCTTAATTTGGGATTAACCGCCTAAGAGTAGTATGGGTACCAGGGATGATGGAAATGAGGCTGTGGATAAGGTCACAATGGATGATCTCAAGTCGTTGGAAACAACCTTGTTGAAATCCTTTGAGACTAAGATGGAGGACATGAATCAAATGATTGCTCGCCATACATCATCCATAGCCCCATCTCCATCCTCCTATGAGGCTCCCTCACCATCATCTAAGGAAAAGGGTAACACCGGATCTAAGGATGATGATGTGGAAGGTGAAAAACTAAATGGTTCCACCTCCAAAAAGGGAAGTGGCAAGGAGGAATATAGTGAGGTTCGCCACGTATATTCCCCCGACCCACCTATCCCTCATCCTCATATAAACAATAGGGGTGATCCACCCAAGCTCACTGCATCTTCTTTTAACCAATGGGAATTTCTAATGAAATCTCATGTTTGCAGTGATGGGTTCGTAGCATGGAAAACAAAAAAAAATTCTACCGCAAGAACGAACAAAACCCAGATCTAATCTAGATAAAAGCCAAGATCTAATCTATTAGACATGTGCAACGAGATAGATCTGTACTAACCCTCGTAGATCCGAAAGCGTTACGAGATTAGATCTCGGGGTTGATGTAGTCGATCACTTGCCGATCTCAAGATCGTGTGGACGATCCTTCCGGCGCCGCGTTCCGGCAGCGCTTCCGCAGTCGGTCACATGTGCGGAGTCGAAGCAGACCTTCCTCGCCCCGTTCCAGCGAGCAGTGGAGGTAGTAGATCTTCTCCACGGAATCCCAGCAGCACGACGGTGTGGTGGTGGTGGTGGAGTAGAGATTTCTGCAGGGCTTCGCCTAAGCCGGAGCAGAGCGAAGGAGGAGGAGAGAGGCGACGGCTAGGGTTTGTTATGGGAGAGGTCTAGGGGGTGGCGCCCCCTCTCCTCTATTTAAAGGAGGGAGGCGCCATGGGAGGGGGAATCCTAGTAGGACTCCCCTCCCTCCTTGGCCGGCGGATTGGGAGGGGGGGAGGTGATGGGTTCGTAGCATGGAAAACAAAAAATTTCTATCGCAAGAGCGAACAAAACCTAGATCTAATCTAGATAAAAGCCAACATCTAATCTATTAGACATGAGCAATGAGATAGATCTGTACTAACCCTCATAGAACCGAAAGCGTTACGAGATTAGATCTCGGGGTTGATGTAGTCGATCACTTGCCGATCTCAAGATCGTGTGGATGATCCTTCCGGCGATGCGTTTCGGCAGCGCTTCCGCAGTCAGTCACACGTGCGGAGTCGAAGCAGACCTTCCTCTCCCTGTTCCAGCAAGCAGCGGAGGTAGTAGATCTTCTCCACGGAATCCCAGCAGCACGACGGTGTGGTGGTGGTGGTGGAGGAGAGAATTCTGCAGGGCTTCGCCTAAGCCGGAGCAGAGCGAAGGAAGAGGAGAGAGGCGGCGGCTAGAGCTTGTTATGGGAGAGTACAAGGGGTGGTGCCCCCTCCCCTCTATTTAAAGGAGGGAGGCGCGCCATGGGAGGGGGAGTCCTAGTAGGACTCCCCTCCCTCCTTGGACGACGGGTTGGGAAGGGGGGAGGAGTCCTCCTCCCCCACGAATCCGTGTCTAGCCCCCACAAGGTTTCCTTGACCCTTTCTTGGTTTTCAAGCAAACTCCAAGAACTCTTCTAGAACCTTCCAGAACATTCTGAAACCTTCTAGAATCTCCATACAAACACTCCGGAACATTTCCTAACTTAGGAAATGATCCCCAATACATGAATCTTATTCTCCGGACAATTACGGATCTCCTCGTGATGTCCCGGATCCAATCCGAGACTCCGAACAATATTCGGTCTCCAACGCATATTCCATACCTACTTAAAACAACTTCGAACCTTAAGTGTGTCACCCTACGGTTCGTGAATATGCAGACATGATGAAGACACCTCTCCGATCAATAACCATCAACGGGATCTGGAGATCCATAACGGATCCCACATACTCAATGATGACTTCGTGATCAATAGAACCATTAACATACGAAACCAATTCCCTTTGTCACGCGATATTCTACTTGTCCGAGGTTTGATCGTCGGTATCTCTATACCTAGTTCTACCTCGTTACTGATAAGTACTCTTTACTCGTTCCATGTTATGTCATCCCTTGTGACCTAGTCACATGCTTGCAAGCTAACTAGATGACATTCCACCGAGAGGGCCCAGAGCATATCTATCCGTCATATGGATGGACAAATCCCAATCTTGGTCCATGCGCTTCAACACATACTTTTAGAATACCCAATGATACCTTTATAACCACCTAGTTACGAAGCGTTGTTTGATGTCATCAAAGTACCCATCCGGTGATGGTGATTAACATAACCTCATGGTCGAAGGATTAGGTTACTATGCATTTGAAAGCTTACAGCAATACGAACTTAATGACTTGATCTTATGCTACGCTTACTATGGGTGTGTGTCCATCACATAATTCTCCTAATGATATAACCTTGTTATTAATGACATCCAATGTCCATGATCAGGAAACCATGATCATCATTTAATCAACAAGCTAGTTCCACAAGAGGCTTACTAGGGACTCTTTTATGTTTACAAAACACACATGTATCAGTGTTTCCTTATAATACAATTATAGCATGGGATGTAAACATTCATCATAAACACAAAGATATAATAATAACCACTTTTATAATTGCCTCTTGGGCATATCTCCAACACTCTCCCACTTGCACTAGAGTCAATAATCTAGATTACATGGTAATATACCTAACACCCATGGCGTTCTGGTGTTGGTCATGCTTTGCTCTAGGGAGAGGTTTAGTCAACGGATCTGCACATTCAGATCAGTGTGTACTTTGCAAATCTTTATGTCACCATCTCGGACATACTCGCGAATAGCATGGAAACGTAGCTTGATGTGCTTCAGCTTGCTATGTGACCTTGGCTCCTGTGCATTAGCTATGGCACCTGTGTTGTCACAGTAGATGGCCATCGGGTCCAACGCACTAGGAACCACGCCAAGTTCAGTAATGAACTCCTTCATCCATATGGCTTCTTGTGCAGCCTCCGAAGCAGCTATGTATTCTGATTCAGTTGAAGATTTCGCCATAACGCTTTGCTTGGCACTCCTCCAGCTCACTGCAGCACCATTCAAAATAAATACGCATCCAGACTGTGACTTTGAGTCATCTGGATCGGTGTTCCAACTAGCATCAGTGTAACCGTTTACAACAAGCTGTTCATCACCTCCATAAGAAAGAACCATATCCTTAGTCCTATTCAGGTACTTTAGGATATTCTTGACCGCTGTCCAGTGTTCCATTCCAGGATCACTTTGATATCTGCTAGTCAAACTAACAGCATGTGCTATATCCGGTCTTGTACACAGCATGGCATACATGATAGAACCTATGGCCGAGGCATAGGGAATATTATTCATCTTTTCTCTATCTTCTGCCATAGCCGGACTTTGAGTCTTACTCAAGGTCTTACCTGACAACATGGGCACGAACCCTTTCTTGCTCTCTTCCATTCTAAACTTCTTTAGAACTTTGTCTAAGTATGTACTTTGTGAAAGCGCTATTAGGCGTCTTGATCTATCTCTATAAATCTTGATGCCTAGAATATATGCCGCTTCACCAAGATCCTTCATTGAAAAACTATTATTCAAATAGGTTTTGACGCTGTTAAGAAGTTCTATATCATTCCCAATCAACAATATGTCATCTACATATAGTACTAGGAATGCTACAGAGCTCCCACTCACTTTCTTGTAAATACAAGCTTCTCCATAAGTTTGTATAAATCCAAAGTTTTTGATTACTTTATCAAAACATTGATTCCAACTCCGGGATGCTTGCTTCAGTCCATAAATGGAGCGCTGAAGTTTGCATACCTTGTCCGCATCACTAGGATCGACAAAACCCTTGGGTTGTACCATATAAAACTCTTCCTCAATGTCACCATTAAGGAACACCATTTTGACATCCATCTACCAAATTTCATAATCGAAATATGCAGCGATTGCTAACAAAATCCTCACAGACTTTAGCTTCGCTACTGGTGAGGAAGTCTCATCGTAGTCAACTCCTTGAATTTGTCGGAACCCTTTCGCGACAAGTCGAGCTTTATAGGCCATAACATTACCATCAGCATCTGTTTTTCTTTTGAAAAACCATTTGTTCTCGACAGCCTTACGGCCATCCGGTAAGTCCACCAAAGTCCATACCTGGTTTTCGTACATGGATCCCATTTCGGATTTCATGGCTTCTAGCCATTTGTCGGAATCTGGGCTCACCATAGCTTCTTCATACGTCACATGGTCATCAGTGTTGTCCACCAACATGACGTTCAAGGCAGAGTCATACCACTCAGGAGTGGTACGAACCCTCGTTGACCTGCGAGGTTCAGCAGTAACTTCGTTCGTAGTTTCATGATCAGCATCATTAGCTTCCTCTCCAGTTGGTGCAGGCGGCACAAAAACATCTTCCGGTGTTGCGCTACTCTCAACTCTGAGAGAAGGTTCAATAACCTCGTCGAGTTCTACTTTCCTTCCAGTCACTTCTTTCGAGAGAAACTCCTTCTCAAGAAAGGATTCATTCTTGGCACGAAAACTTTGCCTTCGGATCTATGATAGAAGGTATACCCGATTGTTTCTTTCGGGTATCCTATGAAGACGCATTTCTCCGCTTTGGTTTCAAGCTTATCAGGTTGTAACTTCTTTACATACGCTTCGCAACCCCAAACTTTAAGGAACGACAACTTAGGTTTCTTACCAAACCACAATTCGTACGGTGTCGTTTCAACGGATTTAGATGGTGCCCTATTTAAAGTGAATGCGGCTGTCTCTAATGCATAGCCCCAAAACGATAGCGGTAAATCTGTAAGAGACATCATAGACCGAACCATATCTAAGAGAGTTTGATTACGACGTTCGGACACACCATTACGTTGTGGTGTTCCCGGCGGTGTCAACTGCGAAAGTATTCCACATTTCTTTAAATGCATGCCAAACTCATAACTTAGATATTCACCTCCGCGGTCAGAACGCAGAAACTTAATCTTCTTATTACGATGATTTTCCACTTCACTTTGAAATTCCTTAAACTTCTCGAAAGTTTCGGACTTATGTTTCATAAAGTAGATATACCCATATCTACTTAAGTCATCCATGAAAGTGAGAACATAACGATATCCACCACGCGATGCTACACTCATTGGACCGCACACATCAGTATGTATTATTTCCAATAAGTCTGTAGCTCGCTCCATTATACCAGAGAATGGAGTCTTAGTCATTTTTCCCATTAGACATGCTTCGCATCTTTCAAGTGATTCAAAATCAAGTGATTCAAGAAGTCCATCAGAATGGAGTTTCTTCATACGCTTCACTCCAATGTGACCAAGACGACAGTGCCACATGTATGTAGAATTATTATTCAATTTTGTTCGTTTAGCATCTATGTTGTGAACATGTGTATCACTACTATCAAGATTCAGTAAGAATAAACCATTCATCTCAGGTGCATTACCATAAAAGATATTACTCATATAAATCGAACAACCTTTATTCTCAGACTTAAAAGAGTAACCGTCTCGCAATAAACAAGATCCAGATATAATGTTCATGCTTAACGCAGGCACCAAATAACAATTATTTAAATTTAAAACTAATCCCGAAGGTAGATGTAGAGGGAGCGTGCCGACGGCGATCACATCAACCTTGGAGCCATTTCCAACACGCATAATCACCTCGTCTCTTGCCAGTCTTCGTTTATTCCGCAACTCCTGTTTCGAGTTACAAATATGAGCAACCGAACCAGTATCAAATACCTAGGCACTACTACGACTACTAGTAAGATACACATCAATAACATGTATATCGAATATACCTTTCTTCTTGATGTTGCCGTTCTTCAGATCTGCCAGGTACTTGGGGCAGTTACGCTTCCAGTGACCAGCACCCTTGCAGTAGAAGCACTCAGTTTCAGGCTTAGGACCAGCCTTGGGCTTCTTAGCAGGTGCGGCAGCTTTCTTGCCGTCCTTCTTGAAGTTGCCCTTTTTCTTAGGCTTGCCCTGTTTCTTGAAATTGGTGGTCTTATTGACCATCAACACTTGGTGCTCCTTCTTGATCTCCACTTCAGCAGTTTTCAGCATGGATGATAGTTCAGGCAACGTCTTGTTCATGCAGTGCATATTGTAGTTCATCACAAAGTTCTTATAACTCGGTGGCAGTGATTGGAGGACACGGTGAATCCCTAACTCATTAGGAATCGTTATCCCCAACTCTTGGAGCTTGTTTGCGTGCCTAGACATGGTGAGCACGTGCTCGCTAACGGAGCTTCCCTCTTCCATCTTGCAGGTAAAGAACTTCTCGGAGGCCTCATAGCTCTCCACGGCCACGTGAGTCTCAAAAATGAGCTTGAGCTCCTTAATGATCTCGAATGGGTCGTGGTGCTCAAAACGCTTCTGGAGCTCCGTTTCTAAACCGTACAGGATAGCACACTGAACTATGGAGTAATGATTTTTCCGAGTGGCGTAAACATTCTTTACGTCATCGGTAGCATCATCTGTAGGTGGGTCACCTAGCGGTGCTTCGAGCACATAGGTCATCAGACCAGCCCTGAGGACAATCTTCAGACCACGGAGCCAGTCTGTGAAGTTGCTTCCATTGTTCTTAAGTTTTCTTTCTCTAGGAACGCATTGAAATTGATGGAGAGATTCGCCATAATCTACAACAAATTTGCAAGTAGTTTAGACTAAGTTTATGATAAATTGAGTTCTACTTTAATTGTTAAATTAACTAGGTGAACTCCCACTCAAAACAACATCCCTCACATTGTATTAGTGATTACACGAACCAAGTCCACTACACCAAGTCCGATCTTCACAAGAGAGGATGCAGTTTCATTGGCGAACAATCTTCATGTTCATCATATCACTTATATGATTCATGCTCTACCTTTCGGTATTCCGTGTTTCGAGACCATGTCTATACATGCTAGGCTCGTCAATATTAACCTTAGTTTCCGCATGTGCAAATCTGGCTTGCACCCGTTGTATGCACACGTAGAATCTATCACATCCGATCATCACGAGATGCTTCGAGACGACGAGTCTTAGCAACGGTGCCAACTAAGGACGAACACTTTATTACTTGAAATTTAGTGAGAGGGATTATCTTATAATGCTACCGTCGCGATCTAAGAAATACAAGATGCATAAAGGATTAACATCACAGGCAATTCATAATTAGTGTGATATGATATGGCCCTTTCTTCTTATGCCTTTGATCTCCATCTCCAAAGCACGGACATGATCTCCATCATCACCAGCATTGCGTCAAGGTCAGTGGCGCCGCTTCATGGTTGTCCATCATCACCAACAACTATTACAACTACTTGGAATAAAGCTATTACAAGATGAATAGACACGCAGGTCTTAACAGAATTAAAGACAACCATTAGGCTCCTGTCGGTTGCCATATTACAACAAGGATCATTGCATACATCAAATATAATCACAATCACATGATGGCCATATCACATCACAAAACCCCTGCAAAAACAAGTTAGACGCCTCTAATTTTCTTTGCATGTTTTACGTGGTTTGGGGCTTTCGAATAAGAACGGATCTTACCTACGAAACTGGACCACAACGTTGATACAAGTGCTATCAAGTGCAAAGTGTAGATTGGATCTATACTATGATGGGAGAGACAGACACTCGCAAAGCCACTTGTGCAAAGCAAGTTACACGTCAAGCGTGGAGCAAGTCTCATGTGCGATGACATGTAAGGTTAGCCCGAGCCGCTTCATCCCACCATACCGCAAGATGCAAAGTACATAAAGCAAAAGACGGCACAAGCACCAACGCCCACAAAACCATTGTGTTCTACTCGTGCAACAGATCTACGCATAGACAAGGCTCTGATACCACTGATGGGTTCGTAGCATGGAAAACAAAAAAAATTCTACCGCAAGAACGAACAAAACCCAGATCTAATCTAGATAAAAGCCAAGATCTAATCTATTAGACATGTGCAACGAGATAGATCTGTACTAACCCTCGTAGATCCGAAAGCGTTACGAGATTAGATCTCGGGGTTGATGTAGTCGATCACTTGCCAATCTCAAGATCGTGTGGACGATCCTTCTGGCGCCGCGTTCCGGCAGCGCTTCCGCAGTCGGTCACACGTGCGGAGTCGAAGCAGACCTTCCTCTCCCCATTCCAGCGAGCAGCGGAGGTAGTAGATCTTCTCCACGGAATCCCAGCAGCACGACGGTGTGGTGGTGGTGGTGGAGTAGAGATTTCTGCAGAGCTTCGCCTAAGCCGGAGCAGAGCAAAGGAGGAGGAGAGAGGCGGCGGCTAGGGTTTGTTATGGGAGAGGTCTAGGGGGTGGCGCCCCCTCCCCTCTATTTAAAGAAGGGAGGCGCCATAGGAGTCCTAGTAGGACTCCCCTCCCTCCTTGGCCGGCGGATTGGGAGGGGGGAGGAATCCTCCTCCCCCATGAATCTGTGTCTTGCCCCACAAAGACTCCTTGATCCTTTCTTGGTTTTCAAGCAAACTCCAAGAAATCTTCTAGAACCTTCCAGAACATTCCGAAACCTTCTAGAATCTCCATACAAACACCGGAACATTTCCTAACTTAGAAAATGATCCCCAATATATAAATCTTATTCTCCGGACAATTCTGGATCTCCTCGTGATGTCCTGGATCCAATCCGAGACTCCGAACAACATTCGGTCTCCAACACATATTCCATATCTACTTAAAACAACTTCGAACCTTAAGTGTGTCACCCTACGGTATGCAGACATGATGAAGACACCTCTCCGATCAATAACCATCAGCGGGATCTAGAGATCCATAACGGCTCCCACATACTCAACGATGACTTCGTGATCGATAGAACCATTAACATACGAAACCAATTCCCTTTGTCACACGATATTCTACTTATCCGAGGTTTGATCGTCGGTATCTCCATACCTAGTTCTTCCTCGTTACTGATAAGTACTCTTTACTCGTTCCATGTTATGTCATCCCTTGTGACCCAGTCACATGCTTGCAAGCTAACTAGATGACATTCCACCGAGAGGACCCAGAGCATATCTATCCGTCATATGGATGGACAAATCCCAATCTTGGTCCATGCGCTTCAACACATACTTTCAGAATACCCAATGACACCTTTATAACCACCCAGTTACGAAGCGGTGTTTGATGTCATCAAAGTACCCATCCGGTGATGGTGATTAACATAACCTCATGGTCGAAGGATTGGGTTACTATGCATTTGAAAGCTTACAGCAATACGAACTTAATGACTTGATCTTATGCTATGCTTACTATGGGTGTGTGTCCATCACATCATTCTCCTAATGATATAACCTTGTTATTAATGACATCCAATGTCCATGATCAGGAAACCATGATCATCATTTAATCAACAAGCTAGTTTAACAAGAGGCTTACTAGGGACTCTTTTATGTTTACAAAACCCACAAGTATTTATATTTCCGGTTAATACAATTATAGCATGGGATGTAAACATTTATCATAAACATAAAGATATAATAATAACCACTTTATTATTGCCTCTTGGGCATATCTCCAACAGTCTCCCACTTGCACTAGAGTCAATAATCTAGTTAATAACTTGTGCATTCAACACCTATGGCTTTCTGGTGTTGTATAGACACTATTGCTAGTGGTAAACATAATCTTCGGATCTGACACTTCCAGGTCCGTGTGTATTTGCATGTCCTTGCGTCTCTATGCATTACTCATTCTCCAATGAGATGGCATTGTATAAATTTGGTCCTTTGGTGATACCTTTAGTTCCTTGGGATTAAATCATGTTGATACAATTGTCATACAATGTATCTTCATAGTATTATCCCGCTATGAACCACACCTAGTTTGATAACAAACTACTTGACGCAAATGCCCTCATTTGCTGCTACAATAGCAGTCATATACTTAGCCTTTTGTTGTAATATCTGTCACAATGTTTTAACTTTGGTACTCAACCAAATCCGTTATGGAACTTCCTTTCCATTACATTGTGCCACCCATAGTTTAAATTGAGATAAACTTAATTTGTGATAAAACTAGTATCAATGTAACAATTTACAATGAACTATTTGTCACCACTATTATATTCTTAGTTCTTCCAAAGATCATAGGAATATCCCTACTATTGTCCAATGATCATCTTATGAGTCATTCTGGTATATGCTCATAACATTTAGAGCATAGGACATATCTGGATGTGTACATCTCAAAGAATGATTGATCAAAATATTCTTGTGATTTCACCAAGTGTCAAAACACTTTAATCTCGTGTCAACACACTTGAATCTTGATTCAGTCCTTTCCGTGCGTCAAGAACCTTTCTTGTTGTTTCCATATTGAACTCATTCAACATCTTATCTATGTACATTTGGCAAAACCATATTAGCGCCTCAATCTATCCATATAGACATTGATGCCTAATTCTTGGGTTATGCCTAAGTCTTTCATCGAAATGAAATTCTTAACCTGTTTCAATAAAAGATACATCATTTCTAATCAACGATATGTCTTTCACATAATGTATTAGAAATATGTCTTAGCGCTCCCACTTAATTTCTTGCAAAAATGCAAGCATCTTCATCGTCTCTGATGAAATTAAACCTTTTAACGGTTTCATCACGGTGAAGATTCCAACTCCGCGATGCTCACTTCAACCATTGAAGATTTGCATACTCTTTTAGCATCCTTTGAATTAACAAAACCCTTTGGATCGTGTCATGGACACATCCTAGGTAACCATTCTATTAGAAGAACTTGTTTTGTTTGTTCAACTACCATATACCAAAATATATGTAGTGGTTGCTACATTAATCCGTCCAGACTAAATATCGCTATGAAAGATCAAATCTTATCATAGTCAATTCCTTGAACATTGTCGTAAACTCTTTCTGACATGTCGACTATTTCATAGATGTGAAACATCCATGTCTATCACTTTATAGATCCATATACGACTATAAGGTCTTGCACCTTTCCAGAGGGTCTTTCAAATTCAAAGCTTGATTTCTCGTGTATGGAATTATCACGGATTTTATGGCTTCAAGCCACTTAATGAAGTCAGGGCCCATCATTGCTTCTTTGCATGTAGTCGGTTCATCATTGTCAAACAACAATGATTTAACTCTCAAATCTTGGCATTTGATTACTTACCCGACCTACTTGGTTCAATAGTAACTTAGATCTCCGTGACCACAACCTTTGAGGCACGTGAGCCATGAGCATTGTTGCTGCCTTCGGGACACTTTCCAACGCTGAGCAACTCAGCACATATTAGCCAAGGTTCAACAACCTTGTCAAAGTTCTATTGTCCTCCCACTTGACTTTTCACCAAAAATTCCTTCTCAAGAAACTCGACACTCTAAGCGAAAAACACTTTTGTCTTTGGTGTTATGGAGGAATACCCAATGGTTATTCGAAATAACCTATAAAGACATGCTCATCCGACTTTGGTTGTAAACATTTTACTTATGCCTAGCATACCAAAAATTTAAGAAAGGACAACCTGGGTTTTATCCCAAACCATGACTTATATGGTGTCATTTCAACGGATCACGATGGAGCTCTTTTCAGTGTAAAAGCGGTAGTCACTAAAGATTTAATCTTTAAAATATAATGGCAGTTTTATAAATGACACCTTTGATCTTACCATGTCAAACAAGGTTTCATTACATATCTTGAACACTCCATACTCCTATGGTGTTTTTGGGAAATGCAAATCCATGGAATGATTCCGCAAATCTTAGGTGTTTTGCTAAACTTGTAACTCAAACATCTTTATGATCCAATCATAAACTTTTTTATTTTCTTGTTACAATAATTTTCCACTTCATCTTGAAAGTCTTTGAACATTTTCAAATGTTTCATACTTCTTCCTTATTGAGTAAGTATATAAAGTTGAAATCCATCGCCCACGACTACACATAATGGACTATATACATCAATATGTACAAATTCCAATTAGTTAGTCGTCCGTTCCTCTTTTGGCCTACGAACGGAGTTTTAATTATCTCCAGGAAAGTATCACAAGCGTCATTTGATCAAAATCAAAGACTCCAAAAATACATCAACATGGAGTTTCTTCATGTATCCCTTTCAATATAATTTAAACGATGATGTTACTTCGCAAGTGATCTTTCAATCATTTGTCTTGCAACATTTTAGCATTAGTTTTATGGTCGTTATTTCTCCAACCAGACTTGTATATCATCCATCTATTATGGAATACGGTAATTATTTGAACAGCATTTTGTCGTCATAATACCTGATCAAAATAACAATTATTGAAACAAATCTTGAAGGCAAGCTTTGATGTTAACGAGTAACACAACAACCCTTTGTTTGTTTTCGATGACATCATCACATATTCTCTTGCTAGTTACTTAGGCCATTGCAGTTCATGAATTGTGTTGTCCTGTATGACACTTCATACCAACCAATTCGGTATCCAATACCGCAGAACCACATTGTTTAACAACCAACGAATGCAGCCATAACATGTATCTTCTATATACCTAAGTTGGATATCTCCAATCTTTTCTTTTCTGCCAAATATTTTATAGATTCTCTTTCAACAATTCCTTTTCTTTTAAAAGAATCTGTCAACATCAATAGTGGTGTCATTCACATGACACATAGTACAAAGTGTGTATAGTCAAATACTAATACCTTTGGACTTGCACTTTGAAGTGGATCACCTTCATCAAATGTTTGGCATTCTTTCAAAATTCCATCCTTTAGTAATCTTTTAGTGTAGTAAACATTTTACTTACATCTTCTATTCATCCTTATCATGACAACATTCATGATCAAGCTGCTATAGCTTATAAAGGTGAATTGCGAGTATAATGTTTCTTTTCCAAAACCTTTTGGAGGATTAGGACGACTGGCGTCTCCAACCTTCACAAATTCTCATCAAATATGAGGACATATACTCTATCATGTTGTAACCAACACATTGTTTTAGATATCGCAATACCTTTCACATATGATGGTTTCTGAAACATTGCTTTCAGATCTTAGATAAACTTGATTTTAAAAACAATCTTTTGAGTATCAAGAATCATGGAGGCAAACATGATACATTAGATACTAACACTAGAATTGTTACTCTTGATTTAATACTGTTTATTAAACTTCATAGAGTAAACGGAGTTTGCTGAAGGTTTGCAATAGGAATTTTAACTTTAGATTGACACTCAAAACAATACGATACTAGTTCGTAAAGCAAATATCCAGAATTTTATAGTTCCTCTATCTCAACTATAACTAAGCGTAAGGTGGTGAACGGATGCCAATAACTACAACAAACTATGCAAATTCACTTTGATTGTGTTTATGATAAATTGAGTTCGACTAATCCAAATTACAAATAAACTCCCACTCAAAACAACATCCCTCCAGTTGTTTTAGTGATTACACGAACCAAATCCACTACACCAAGTCCGATCATCACGTGAGATGATGTAGCTTCAAAGGCGAACAATCAACATGTTCATCATATCATCCATATGACTCATGCTTTACCTTTCGGTATTCCGTGTTCCGAGACCATGTCTGTACATGCTAGGCTCGTCAAGGTTAACCTTAGTATCCGCATGTGCAAATCTGGCTTGCACCCGTCGTATACACACGTAGAATCTATCACACCCGATCATCACGAGATGCTTCGAAACGACGAGTCTTAGCAACGGTGCCTACTAAGGACGAACACTTTATTACTTGATATTTAGTGAGAGGGATCATCTTATAATGCTACCGTCGCGATCTAAGCAATACAAGATGCATAAAGGATTAACATCACAGGCAATTCATAATTAGTGTGATATGATATGGCCCTTTCTTCTTATGCCTTTGATCTCCATCTCCAAAGCACGGACATGATCTCCATCATCATCAGCATTGCGTCAAGGTCAGTGGCGTCGCTTCATGGTTGTCCATCATCACTAGCAACTATTACAACTACTTGGCATAAAGCTATTACAAGATGAATAGACACGCAGGTCTTAACAAAATTAAAGACAACCATTAGACTCCTGCCGGTTGCCATATTACAACAAGGATCATTGCATACATCAAATATAATCACAATCACATGATGGCCATATCACATCACAAAACCCCTGCAAAAACAAGTTAGACGCCTCTAATTTTCTTTGCATGTTTTACGTGGTTTGGGGCTTTCGAATAAGAACGGATCTTACCTATGAAACTGGACCACAACGTTGATACAAGTGCTATCAAGTGCAAAGTGTAGATTGGATCTATACTATGATAGGAGAGACAGACACCCGCAAAGCCACTTGTGCAAAGCAAGTTACACGTCAAGCGTGGAGCAAGTCTCATGTGCGATGACATGTAAGGTTAACCCGAGCCGCTTCATCCCACCATACCGCAAGATGCAAAGTACACAAAGCAAAAGACGGCACGAGCACCAACGCCCACAAAAACATTGTGTTCTACTCGTGCAACAGATCTACGCATAGACAAGGCTCTAATACCACTGATGGGTTCGTAGCATGGAAAACAAAAAAAATTCTACCTCAAGAACGAACAAAACCTAGATCTAATCTAGATAAAAGCCAAGATCTAATCTATTAGACATGTGCAACGAGATAGATCTGTACTAACCCTCGTAGATCCGAAAGTGTTACGAGATTAGATCTCGAGGTTGATGTAGTCGATCACTTGCCGATCTCAAGATCGTGTGGACGATCCTTCTGGCGCCGCGTTCCGGCAGCGCTTCCGCAGTCGGTCACATGTGCGGAGTCGAAGCAGACCTTCCTCTCCCTGTTCCAGCGAGCAGCGGAGGTAGTAGATCTTCTCCACGGAATCCCAGCAGCACGACGGTTTGGTGGTGGTGGTGGTGGAGTAGAGATTTTTGCAGGGCTTCGCCTAAGCCGGAGCAGAGCGAAGGAGGAGGAGAGAGGCGGTGGCTAGGGTTTGTTATGGGAGAGGTCTAGGGGGTGGCGCCCCCTCCCCTCTATTTAAAGGAGGGAGGCGCCATGGGAGGGGGAGTCCTAGTAGGACTCCCCTCCCTCCTTGGCCGGCGGATTGGGAGGGGGGAGGAATCCTCCTCCCCCATGAATCTGTGTCTTGCCCCACAAAGACTCCTTGATCCTTTCTTGGTTTTCAAGCAAACTCCAAGAAATCTTCTAGAACCTTCCGGAACATTCTGAAACCTTCTAGAATCTCCATACAAACACTCCGGAACATTTCCTAACTTAGAAAATGATCCCCAATATATGAATCTTATTCTTCGGACAATTCTGGATCTCCTCGTGATGTCCCGGATCCAATCCGAGACTCCGAACAACATTCGGTCTCCAACGCATATTCCATATCTACTTAAAACAACTTCGAACCTTAAGTGTGTCACCCTACGGTTCGTGAATATGCAGACATGATGAAGACACCTCTCCGATCAATAACCATCAGCGGGATCTGGAGATCTATAACAGCTCCCACATACTCAACGATGACTTTGTGATCGATAGAACCATTAACATACGAAACCATTTCCCTTTGTCACGCGATATTCTACTTATCCGAGGTTTGATCGTCGATATCTCCATACCTAGTTCTTCCTCGTTACTGATAAGTACTCTTTACTCGTTCCATGTTATGTCATCCCTTTGACCCAGTCACATGCTTGCAAGCTAACTAGATGACATTCCACCGAGAGGGCCCAGAGCATATCTATCCGTCATATGGATGGACAAATCCCAATCTTGGTCCATGCGCTTCAACACATACTTTCAGAATACCCAATGACACCTTTATAACCACCCAGTTACGAAGCGGTGTTTGATGTCATCAGAGTACCCATCCGGTGATGCTGATTAACATAACCTCATGGTCGAAGGATTGGGTTACTATGCATTTGACAGCTTATAGCAATACGAACTTAATGACTTGATCTTATGCTACGCTTACTATGGGTGTGTGTCCATCACATCATTCTCCTAATGATATAACCTTGTTATTAATGACATCCAATGTCCATGATCAGGAAACCATGATCATCATTTGATCAACAAGCTAGTTTAACAAGAGGCTTACTAGGGACTCTTTTATGTTTACAAAACACACAAGTATTAATGTTTCCGGTTAATACAATTATAGCATGGGATGTAAACATTTATCATAAACATAAAGATATAATAATAACCACTTTATTATTGCCTCTTGGGCATATCTCCAACATGCAGCTCCTCTATTGAATTGTGGAGGATCATTGAAGAAGGTCTTCATGTTGGAGATCAAACCAATCTAACAAGAAGGGAAGTTGTGGATAGCCAGTTGAATGCCACTGCTCTCCACATGATATAGCTGGGTGTGGGTCCCAAGGACATGCCACACATTGAACATCTCAACACGGATAAAGAGGCGTGGGATGCTCTTACGGACCTTTTTGTTGGAAATGAAAGCATGAGAAGAAACCGGTATGATGCCCTTAGTAACGAAGCTGAGGGATTCTACATGTTGGATGGTGAAAACCATGAGGACATGTATAGAAGACTCAAGGGCATCGCAACAACATTTCGGAAGCATGGGGCCACTCACATTGATGATGCATGGATAAAAAGGAAGTATGTGAGTGCCTTAATGCCTTTCGAACCGACGGATTTGAAGAGCTTGCAAGGTAGACACAACTATCATCAAATGACATCCAATGAAGTCATGCAAGAAATGGCGTCATTCAAAGTGGCGGCAAAGAATGCTGAAGATGCCCGTGCTCGGGCCATTGGAATGCAAAAGGGTGTCAATGTGGCTCTCAAAGACAATGTTGTTGAGCAAGAGGATGATGAAGGAGAATTTGAGAGGATATCCATGGACTGCCCCGATGAGGTCAAACGTGCTCATGGTGAGTACATGGCATTCTATGCAAGGAACTTTTGGAAGGACCCTGCCAAAGCCAAGTTTGAACTTGAGCGCAAGAACGGGTCAAATGGAAGAAGAAAAAGTGGCCCAAGATTGAGAACTTGCTTCAACTATGGAGATAGACTGCACTTTGTAGCCGAGTGTCCTTATGAAAATAGAGAAGACAATGGTGGCAGGCTCATTCTCAAAGAGAAATCCAAAGTTCCTAAGAAGAAGCCATTTGCTAAGAAGAATGGTCCTTTCAAGAAGCAACCCAAGATGGTCCTTGTAGCTCAAGAGGAATACTCCTCCGCAAGTGAAGATGAAGAGGATGATGATAGTTCCCGTGAAGTGGCTGCTATAGACACCACATCGACTCCCTCCTCTCTCTTCGACTCGCCGAACGAGAACGCCATCAACAGCAACGCCACTTGCCTAATGGCAAGAGGATCCGAGGTATCGACTTTTAACTCCTCATTTTCTAAGGCTAACATAATTTTGGATATGGATGATCATGACAGTCTTGAAATGAAAGAAGAAGTTATTGCCTTGGATACTTTTTTCACTAACCTACAAGGTGAGCACAAACTCCATTTTGATACTCTTATGAGTCAACTTGCTCGAGCCAAAGATCTCCTTGAAAAATGGGCAGAATTGAAAGAGAAGATGCTTTGGAGATAGCCTCTTTGAAGAATGCCTTGGAAGAGGAAGAGGAAACTCGAGTTTCTTTGGAAGAAAGACTCGAATCCCTAGAGGAGTCACAAGAAGAAGCTGTAGCTCAGCTCATGAAAGAACGTGACCATGCCCTTTCCAAGGTAAAGAAACTAAAGAAAGAAAAGATTGATTTTGGGGCTGTTCATGCTAGACTTTTGGAGAAGTTTGATGATCTTGAAAGTGCTCACAAGGCATTGAAGAGTGATCATTCTACTCTAAATGAGTCTCATGACCAGCTCCAAACTCAAATGAAACAGTATAACGTACCAAGTACATCATCTTCATCCTTTGGAAAAGAAGATCTTGCAAGGAGTTCTCAACACAAAGGTAAAGGGGTTATTGATGAGATACTGAGCAGGCAAAGGACAAACAACTATAAAGAAGGTCTTGGTTACATACCCAAGATAAAGAGCAAGAAAAACAAGAAGAAGAAGAAGAACAAGACTGCTCAATCGAAGACTAGCAACATTACCAATGACAAGACTAATTGTGATGGTTTTGCAGGGGTCAACAATCCTAACTTCGAACTATATTGTGATTCTTATGGTGATGTTTATGCTAGTTATGTAGGGCCTTATGATTGTTACATTCCTTGGTCTATTTGGGTTCCCAAGACCCTTGTTACTAACATGAGAGGACCCATTAAAAAATGGGTACCTAAAACCAAGAAGTAATTTTCTTGCAGGGCTATGCTTCCGGTGGTTCTAAATGGGTACTCGATAGCGGTTGTACGAGTCACATGACCGGAAGAAAGGAGATCATCACAGAGATGCAGCCAAACCTTGATCACATTACCGTCTCCTATGGTGACAAGTCAAAATCTAAGGTATTGGGTCTTGGCAAAGTTGTGGTGGCTCACGATATCTCTCTCGTGGACGTCATGCTTGTTGAGACCCTCGGGTATAACTTACTTTATGTTCGTGCCCTTAGTAAGATGGCCTTTGCAGTTTACATTGATGCTGATTTGGTGGTACTCTTGTGGAGCAAGCCTCTAAAAGTCGCTTTCGTGGGATATGTCGAAAACGACCTGTAGGTGGTAGACTTTTCGGGGAAAACCACTACAGGTCCGATGTGTCTTTTCGGAAAGGCTGACGCGGGTTAGCTATGGCATCGCCGACTAGCCCATGTCAATATGAGAACTTTGCAAAGTCTCCACAAGGGTGGCCACATTCTTGGACTAAAAGAAAATGTCTCTTTTGCCAAAGATCGTGTTTGCAGGGCGTGCGTTGAAGGGAAAATGCATGATTCACCTCATCGAAGGAAAACCATTATCTCTTCAAAAAGGATCTTGGAGCTCCTTCATGTGGACCTCTTCGGACCTCCATCTCATGCAAGCCTCAGTGGGAAGAAGTATTGTCTAGTGATTGTTGATGATTACTCTAGATACACTTGGGTTTATTTCTTCAAGTTGAAGAGTGAAACTCAACAAACTGTCATCGACTTCGCCAACGAGGTTCAACGTTAACACAACGTCCCCATTCTGGCTATAAGGAGTGATAACGGTTCGGAGTTCAAGAACTACACCTTAAATGAGTTCCTAAGTGAAGAGGGGATAAGACATCAATATTCCGCTGCGTACACCCCTCAACAAAATGGTGTAGCCAAGAGGAAGAATCGGACTCTAATGGACATGGCAAGATCAATGTTGGCCGAATTCAAATCTCCATATAACTTCGGGGCTGAAGCAATCTCTACTGCTTGTCATTCATCCAACCGTTTATACCTCCGCAAGATTTTGGACAAGACTCCGTATGAAATACTTACCGGTAACAAGTCAAACATCTCATACTTTTGGGTATTCAGGTGTAAGTGTTTCTTTCTTATTAAAGGAGTTCGTTTATCTAAGTTTGAATCTAAGGCTCTAGAAGGTATTTTTGTTGGTTATGGTGCCGAATCCCACACTTATAGAGTCTACAATAAGCTCTCCGGAACTGTTGTAGAATCTTGTAGTGTGGTGTTCGAGGAAAATGACGGTTCCCGTGCGGAGTAGGTTGGTGTTTGTGATGCAGATGTTGAAATACCCCAAGATGCCATAAGAAGAATGGGCGTGGGATTCTTCCGCCCCATTGAGGAACCCCTTGTGGCAGACCGGGAAGGACAATGCTCTACTCATATAGAGCCCTCATCTACACATACGCAACATGCTCCAACCACGGGGGCAACTTCTACACCATCTCCATCAACTGCTGTAGGTCAAGATGCTCCAGAAAGCTCTAGGCCGGATTTTCTGGTGGATACCGGATTATCCGGCCACCCTGCTCCAGCTGTCCATGCAGCTCCTGGTGGTGAAGATATCAACACAAGCTCCAGGCCGGATTTTCCGGATGACCCCGGTTTATCCAGCTCCTCGCCAGGTCAAGCAAGTCCCAGGGTTCCTGATGCTGCTGCTGCAAGTCCTCCCAGGCCGGATTATCTGGCCACTTCATCAGCCGGATTATCTGGCCCTGACTCTCCAGTTCTGCAGACTCCTGTTATGGCTACGGACTCACCTCAAGGGCATGCATCTCCACCTCCTGCTACTGATGTTCCAGCTACTGATCAAGGCGAATAAAATGCCTCCAATGAAGACTCAAGTGATGAATCTCCTCCACCAAGAGACAACAATCTTATTGAACTTCGTCGCAAGACTCAGGCTGATCGTAACCTTGAGTTGAGGGGTCACACTCTCGACAAGGTTGTTGGTTATCTTCGACGAAGGGTGTCTACTAGAAGAGAATTGGCCAGTTTTGGTGAGCATCAAGCTCATATATCCATGGTGGAACCTAAGAAGGTCTTTGAAGCTCTTGAAGACCCAGACTGGGTTGTTGCTATGCATGAAGAATTGAATAATTTTGAGTGCAACAACATCTGGAAACTAGTGGAGAAACCCAAAGAGTGCCGCAATGTTATCGGCACCAAGTGGATTTTCAAGAACAAGCAGGATGAGAATGGCATTGTTATGAGGAACAAGGCAAGACTTGTGGCACAAGGTTACTCACAAGTTGAGGGCATCGACTTCGGCGAGACTTAAGCTCCCGTGGCTCGCCTTGAGTCCATCTGTATCCTACTTGCTTATGCTGCTCATAACAATTTTAAGTTGCAGCAAATGACGTCAAGAGTGCCTTCCTTAACGGTCCTCTACATGAGTTGGTATACGTAAATCAACCCCCGGGGTTTGAGGATCCTAACTTCCCGAACCATGTCTACAAACTCGATAAGGCACTCTATGGCCTTAAACAAGCCCCACGTGCGTGGTATGAGCACCTTAAAGAGCTTTTGTTAGATCGTGGCTTCGAAGTTGGGCAAATCGACCCCACTCTTTTTACTAAGAAGGTTAAGGGGGAGCTCTTCGTATGCCAACTATATGTATACGATATCATTTTTGGTTCTACTAACAAAGCTTTTAACGATGAATTTTCAAAGCTTATGACTGACATGTTTGAGATGTCTATGATGGGGGAATTACGGTTCTTTCTGGGATTCGAGATCAAGCAACTAAGAGAAGGAACCTTTATTAATCAAGCAAAGTACATCCAAGACATGCTCAAGAGATTCAAGATGACGGATCTAAATGGTGTCGCTACTCCGATGCAAACAAAGTGTCATCTCGAACTCAACCCTCATGGTAAAGATGTGGACCAGAAGGTATACCGGTCCATGATCGGCTCTCTTCTTTACCTCTGCGCATCTAGACCCGATATTGTGTTGAGTGTGGGAGTGTGTGCAAGGTATCAAGCAGCTCCTAAAGAAAGCCACTTAGTGGCGGTCAAGAGGATCTTTCGATATTTAGTTCATTCCCCCAACTTTGGTCTCTGGTATCCCAAGGGCTCCAATTTCTCTTTATGTGGTTATACTGACTCAGATTGGGCTGGTGATAAGGATGATCGGAAGTCAACTTCTGGAGCTTGTCAATTCTTGGGAAGATCTCTTGTATGTTGGTCCTCCAAAAAGCAGAATTGTATATCTCTCTCCACCGCCAAAGCTGGATATGTTGCTGCGGCCAGCGCTTGTACTCAATTATTGTGGATGAGGCAAACTTTAAAGGAATACAGTGTCAATTGTGACAGAGTGCCTCTTTTATGTGATAATGAAAGTGCTATCAAAATTGTGTACAATCCAGTTCAGCACACAAGGACAAAGCATATTGAGATTCGGAATCATTTTATTCGTGACCATGTTGCTCGAGGCGATATTGATCTATCTTTTGTGAGCACGAAGAACCAACTGGCGGATATCTTTACAAAGCCACTTGATGAAGCAAGATTCTGCTATTTGAGGAATGAGCTAAATATCATTGATTCCGGGAGTTTGTCTTGATTACCCATGCACTCACTCATACGTCTCAATCCTTATTTGGTCTAGGTGTGGGCATGGATATAGGGGGAGTGTGGTCCTAACTTATTGGGCTAACCCTCCCCCCATAATGCCAATAGCAAGCATATCATTTCTCTTAATATCATGTTGTGATATGTGAGCTTATTGATGAGTATTGGTCGTGAACCCAAGATATATCTTCGCGGTGTCACACCATACACTCCAACAAGGTGGCTTCGGCCACCGCCCTCTCCCTTGTGGAGAATTGGATCTTTTTGGATGTTATTTGCTCTCTCATGTTCTTATGGGAATCACACTCAATCTTGGCTTTTATTTGATTTGGATTTTGCAATTTTGAGTGTCTAGTACCATCTCAGTTTGGCATTCTCAATCCTAAGCCTTCCCTACCCCTAAGACATCTATTCTTGCACACAAGTCCCTTGTACACCTTGTGGGGGTGTTGTTTGGGGACGCGCAGGCCTGGTTCTGTGTATAACAGAATCCCAGATTTTAGGCCGGATAATCCGGCCCAAGTGTTGGCCGGATAATCCGGCCCTGGCGGATTCGATCTTAAAGGTCAGGGCTCGGGGGGAAGGGCTCATATCGAGCAGCACTTCTCCCCCAGCCCTCTCGTTCTCCCCAGCCGCCGCCTGCCGCCCCTCACCCTCCCCGGAGCCTCTCCGGCCACCGGATTTTCCGGGCCTTCCCGGATCTTCTTCTCCGCGCCTCCGGGTACCTTCTCCTCCGTGTTCTTCCTCCAATGAGTGAGGGTAACTCCCTCTCTCCCCATCTTTGGCTAGATGTGTATCTTGTTGGATGGAACGTTGTCTAGAAGGATGTGTTTTCGCATAGAACTCGTAGTCTTACAGTTCCTAGGCCCGATCTACTTTTTGTGCATGCATTCTTGGTGAAATCGAAAAATTTCTTCCAAGGCCGGATAATCCGGCCTAACAGATTTAAGTCTGCTTCAGTTTCATTATGGTGTATGTATTGAGTAGTTTTGACCTATGAATTTTTTTGCCTACTTGTTCCATGCTCTCCCCTGGACTTGTGTGTATGCTTATCCCCTTGCTATCACCCTTATTCTCCTCACAGGTGGTTCCGGTGTTCCCAAGACCTACAAGCGCCGTCCTCGCGTCAAGTACTTTCGAGACGACGGTCAAGGTAACCTCGTGGATGAAGTTGAATTGCGGAGAAGGAAGAACGAAGAGAGGCGCATGGCTGAACAATCCAAGAGGACTAGGAAGGGTGTGTCCAAGAGGAAGGGCAAGGAGCCCAAGATCAACTACAGGGCTCTGGATGCAGTCTCCTTCTCTGCCATACGTCACCGTGACTTGTTTGCTGAGCTGCCTCGTGATGATGAGCTGGGGGATACCCGGTTTTGGTGTGCAGAACAGAAAGGGATTTATGAAGACATATATGCTAGGATGAACATTAGGCCTATGCACCCTCTGGTTATTGCTGATGCTTTGGAGAAGGCGCATCTTGTGGATGCGATGTATGTGGCTGAGAGGATGGGGCTGCACCATCTCATGTCCCTCCAGTGCTCCTTTGACTCTGAGGTGGTGAAGCAATTCTTCTCCACTCTGGTGATTTGTGGTGATGAGCGTCGCACTATGAAGTGGATGACTCATGATAGGCCCATGACTGCTGATTTTCACGTGTTTGCTGAGGTTTTGGGGTACTCCTTCCACAGCAGGAATAGAGCCAGTGGCCACCGCATCTTCACTAAGTTGAAGCCCAACAAGGATGCAGCTCTCTCCCCGTGCACTATGGATAATGGGATTGTCGGTACTGTGGCTGGTCTTGCTCCCATCTATGCTGCATTGGTGGGTCTCTTCCGTGACTCTATTACACCGAGTGGGGGCAACAATGACAGCATCCGTGGTCACCTTGTTCAGCTACTTCAATTTTCTCATGAGGTTGCCTCCTGCGAGGACGAGTCAGTGCAGTACAGGCTGGATGTCATGGACTTCATTTACCATGAGTTGTGTGATGCTATGTTCAACCATCTGTCCATTCCCTACGCGCCCTACATTATGTTGCTCATCCGCCACCTGCTTCCTGCCGAGGAGTTCCACATTGACTCGGTCCACAAGGCCAAGAAGATTTACAACAAGGTTTGGAAGACTGCTCACCCCTCCTCTGCTCCTGAGGGTCTCATGAGGGATGCTCGTAGGCCCCCAGTGCCTCCCATGGCCCGCGAGATCAAGCAACTGAACTGGTTCCAGCGTCACATCCTCTGCATGGGCGTGGACACACGCAAGGGTCAGTATGAGGCCTACAGGCAGCGCCATGAGTTGGCTCACTCCCAGCAGCTCATTCTCCACCACGTATCTGGCGCTTCGGGTGCTCCTCCGGCTCCTACACCTCCCACTCCATATGCTCGGTGGAACTCTTCCTCCGGGCTGAACTATGGTAAGCTGGAGCGTCACTTGTTCCCCTCTGCGCCTGCTGCTGATGCTGATGATGAGGAAGGTGACACTGAGGAGCTTGAAGATGAGGATGAGGAAGAGCATGAGGACGAGGACGAGGACGAGGACTATGATGAGTGATCCCATGGGGCGCTAGCATCGCTCTTCTCCATTTTTGGTGTCTCGATGCCAAAGGGGGAGAAGTAGTTCTATTAGGATGTCCGTGGATTTGCATGGGTCGGGCATAAGCACTTGCACTTTTTATTCGTTATTTCTTGCTTATGCCCATTTAGCGTTGAACTTTTATATTTGTGGTTTGTGATTTGTGGTTGTCTGGATGATACCTATGGACTTCATATCATGGATTATGCTCGTGGTTATATCTATTCATATCCTAATGCTGGAGGTTTATCACGGAAGGCGCGCGATCATAATGGTTATCCAATAATAATTGTGATTTATGTCAAGGATGCCTATTCTCTACTTCGGTGGTATGTCTTTTTGCCCGTCTGTCTATGGAATAGATTCACACATTGTGTCTTTCTCCTGCAAATCCTGGTATTGTCATCTAACACCAAAAAGGGGGAGATTGAAAGAACATTTCATGTTTCCCTATGTTTTGCGTGTTAGATAACAATACTATGGAGACTTTTCATGTGTGCTAAGTGTGTAGGAAGTTTTGAGGGGGGCCGTATAATCCGCCCCTCCAAGGGCCGGATAATCCGGCCTACCTCATCTCTCAAGGAAGCCAAGGCGCGTCACTCTGTGTCCTGTCGGATTTTCTCCCAAAAAATCCGAACTGGGGCGGTTTTTCCTCCCCAGGCCGGATAATCCGGGTTTCGCAAGGGCCGGATACTCCGGCCCCCCTGTTTTCGAGCAAAAGGAGCCAAGGCGCGTCGCTCGGTATCCGGTCGGATTTTCTTCCGGAAAATCCGAACTGGGGCGGTTTTTCTTCCCCAGGCCGGATAATCCGGCCCCCAAAAGTTGATCAAGGGCAAGCTCGGCGCGACGCTCAGAGAGGGGGCAGATTTTCTGTCGGATATTCTGTGTCTGGGGTGGATTTTACCCAGACCGGATAATCCGGCCCTCACTTGGGCCGGATAATCCGGCCCCCAAAGTGTGCAACGGCTGGTTTTTGGAAGGGGGTATAAGTACCCCTTCTTCCCCAACGTCCAGAACTCTTGATTCATTGGAATTTGACCAGATCCTGTGCAAGAGCTCTAAATCTTGATCTCCCACTTCAACCACCATAAGGTCTTGATCTTTGGTGGAATTGAAGGAGGAGAAGTTCATCATCAACATCAAGAATCAAGCGCTCCAACTCCTCTCCATTCACTTGGAGAAATTCCTGATCTAGTATTCTCGTTAATACCTAGATCGTGTTATTGTATTTGACAACTTTGTTCTTGTGGCAGCTTGTTGTCACTTCGGGAGCCTCCAAGATGTTGTGGAGTTGTTGCCCCGCTAGTTGTGTAAAGGCGCCGGTGCCCGCCTCGAAGGGTACCTATAGTGGAAGGTGGATCAGGCCTGTTGTGGCGAGATCCATCGGAGAACAGGGTGAGGCCTTTTGCGGCGTGGTGGTCTTAGTACCGCCCACCCCTCCAACGCAGACGTACTTCCCTTAACAAGGAAGGAACTGCGGTCAAACAAATCCTGTGTCTCCGCGTGCTTCACTTCGGTTCACTCGTTCCTCTTCTACTCGCTCCTTACTCGCTAGTAGATAGGTTTGCATATAGGGAAATTCCATACATTAGTTTATCTAGAGAATTTACCTTTGTGCTAAGCCTAAAATTGAAAAAGAATTAAAAATTGGTGTAGCACCTATTCACCCCCCCTCTAGGTGCCCATACGATCCATTTCAGATGGTCTTATGGATTATGCCTATGGATTCATCTATTCTTATCATATTATGATAGGTATCTATCTCGAGGAAGGCGCTCATATTGTTTTTCACTTTGATAAATGGTGGCTATATTTCAAGGATGCCTCTCCCTATCTCGGTGGTATGATTATGTTGTTTATATTTCAATGGTATAGACTCGCACCTATTTGTGTGCATTTGTATTCAAATGCAAATTTTTAATGTGCACACATTGAGGGGGAGTCTCTTTCATGTTTTTGTTGGTGGTCTTGTGATCCTCTCCTGCAAATCCTAGTATTGTCATCTAACACCAAAAAGGGGGAGATTGAAAGAATATTTCATGATTTCCTATGTTTTGTGTGTTAGATAACAATATTGTGGAATCTCTAATGTGTTCTAAGTGTTGCAGGAAAGTTTTGAGAGGTTGGGGTCCGGATTATCTGCCTCCTTCATGGGCCGGATAATCCAGCCAGACCACTTTGGCCAGGACTGGCTCTGCGCGAGTCTCTGTCTGGGGGCGGTTTTCCCCTGGAAAGTCCGGCTCTAGGGCGGTCTTTCTCTCAGGACCGGATAATCCGGCCCTCATGTTGGGGCGGATAATCCGGCCCTAGGGGAATCGCCCAAGTGAGCTCCTGCGCAAGCTTCTGTCCGGGGGCAGAATTTCCCCCAGATATTCCGTGGCTGGGCGGTCTTTTCCCCCAGCCAGATAATCCAGCCCTTCCCTAGGGTCGGATAATCCAGTCCCCAGGAGAAGGTGTGAAGGACAAGTCCGCGTGAGCTTCTATCCGTAGCCGGTTTTTCTGCTGGAGATTCCGAGTCTAGGGCGGAGTTTTCCCCAGGCCGGATAATTCGGCCCTTACTTGGGCCGGATAATCCGGCCCCCAAAGGCTCCAACGACTTGGATTTGGAAGGGGTATAAATATCCCTTCTTTCCCAACAAGCAGAACTCTTGATTCATTCGAAAAACATCAGACCCTGTGCAAGAGCTCCCTCTCTAGATCTCCCACTTCAACCACCCGAAGGCTTCGATCTTTGGGAGAATTGAAGGAGGATAAAATCGTCATCGTCTTCATGAATCAAGCGCATCAACTCCTCTCCATTCATTTGGAGAAATCACTGATCTAGTATTCTTGTCAATATCTAGATCTTGTTCTTTGGTATTGATAAACTTGTTCTTGGCAGCTTGTTGTTATCAAGGGAGCCTCCAAGTTGATTGTGGAGTTGTGCCCCACTAGTAGTGTAAAGGCACCGGTACCTGCCTCGAAGGGTTCCTATAGTGGAAAGGTGGATCAGGCCTTTGGTGGCGAGATCCATCGGAGAACAGGGTGAGGCCTATTGTGGCGTGGTGGTCTTAGTACCGCCCACTCCTCCAACGCAGACGTACTTCCCTTAACAAGGAAGGAACTGCGGTAAAACAAATCCTGTGTCTCCGCGTGCTTCACTACGGTTCACTCGTTCCTCTTCCACTCGCCCTTTACTCGCTAGTAGATAGGTTTGCATATAGGGAAATTCCACCTAATAGTTTATCTAGAGAATTTACTCTTTGTGTTAAGCCTAAAATTGAAAAGGCATTAAAATTTGGAGTACCACCTATTCACCATCCCTCTAGGTGCCTGATGTCTACGCACTTCTATTCTTGTAGACAGCTGTGGGGCCTCCAAGTGCAGAGGTTTGTAGAACAGCAGCAAGTTTTCTCTTAAGTAGATCACCCAAGGTTTATCGAACTCAGGGAGGAAGTGGTCAAAGGTATCCTCTCTCAAGCAACCCTGCAATCAAGATACAAGAAATCTCTTGTATCCCCAACACACCCAATACACTTGTCAGGTGTATAGGTGCACTAGTTCGGCGAAGAGATAGTGAAACACAAGTGGGATGGATAATTATAAGTGGTAATGGTGATAGAGAATAGCTTGGTGGCGTGGAAAAGACTAAAGTAAAACTGAAATAAAGATGGAAGCAAGCAAACATGTAACGGATCTAATAGCAAACGGTGTTTCAGTGCTTAGAAACAAGTCCTAGGGATCATACTTTCACTAGTGAACACTCTCATATAAATATATCATCTTCATGATACTACGCTGAACTACTCTCCGGTTAGACACTCTAATCCATGGTAGGGATATAACAACACACCTCAAAGTAAGCCTTTCCCATCTAGATAACCCCACACTGTCACCTTGAGTACTAGATGAGTCCAACAAACACCACAATTTCATAGAGACATCCAACTCCAAATATAACTCATAACAAGTATTTATAATCTCTAGCCTAAGTGCCACCATGGTGTGCACACTGTCAACTTCACACACATGGGGAGAGCAGAGATCTATTAAAGCACTTGAGTAGCAAGATAGATCTATAGATTACAAGCTCAGAGAGAGAGATGAACACATAGCTACCGGTAGAACCCTTAGCCTCAAGAGAGAACTACTCCCTCCTCATCATGGGAATCAGCAATGGTGATGGAGATGGTGGTGGAGATCGATGGAGATGGCTCCAGGGGCACTTCCCTGTCCCGGCAGGGTGCCGGAACAGAGACTTTCTGTCCCTCAAATCTCCCCTTCGGTGGTGGCGGCGCTGCGGAACTTTTCGTGGATTTTTGATCGGGTACCCGAGGGCAATATATAGGCGGAATGAGAGGCCGAGGGGGTGCCGGGAGCGGCCACACCACCCCCCGGCGCGGGCCAGGCCTGGCCGCGCGGCTAGGTGGTGTGGTGGCTCCCTGGCCCTTCTCCGTCTCGTATTCTGGCACTTGATTCATTCCGGAAAAATAGGCACTTTGGCTTTTGTCCCGTCTAATTCCGAGAATATTCATTTTCTGACTTTCCTGGAACCAAACACAGCAGAAAACAGGCAGCTGACACTGTGGCTCTTGTTAATAGGTTAGTCTAAGAAATCATATGAAAAGTACTCTAAAGTTGGAACAAAACACAAGAAAATGGATAAAACCAAGCATGGAACATAAAAAAATATAGATACATTTGCAATGCATCAGTGCCCATACGATCCATTTCAGGAAGACACACTAAAAAATTGCCCCTCCCTTCATGGACGATGGTAGTTAGGGTTTCATGTCGTATTCAACCTCCATGATACTCCCTCTGTTCCAGTTTACTCTGTGCCTAACTTTTTTCCTCGTTTTTTCACAATACTCTGCGCCTTCCCGGTTAGTAGCGATAGTTCCCAGCAGTACCCCTACTCCTATGTCGCATACAGCCAGCATGCACACAGACGTGGGCGTTCTGGGGCCGGGAAAACAAATCGTCCGTCCACGAGTGCCAACCACGCATGCACTGCCATAAATACGGAGCATCTCATCCAACACAAAACATCAGGGCAAAATAGTCAAGAGTAAACGTAAACAGCTTTCCACCGGCCTTCCTTGGTATGCGAGTTGGAGCCTATGCGGAGACTAAAATAAAACAGAGGGAGTATCAAAGTAGTTTCTTTTTTCAAAACCAAGGCGAGAACATTTGTAACAGTGTGACATCAACCTTATGGCATCTAGAATTTTGTGGAGTTAAAATAAAAATTAAAAAAATAAAGTTAATTTCTCTTCGTGAAGGGATGAACCATCCCTATTCTCTCAATCTTGGACCTGTACTTAATAGCTAGAGAAAAATAGAATAAATCATAAAAATATCTTGATAATAATATCCTAAAGATAAGTTTTAATTTGTTTTTGCTTAGACTAGAAATCTAGAATGACCCTCATGGCCGTGACGTGTATTTTCTTGGAAAGAAAAGTCGGGGTGAGCGGCTCCTATTCTTCCCTGCTCCTGCAGCACGACACGTTTGAACTGGAACCCCCCAAACGGACCGCACCGGAGTGGGCCCACCACCCACCACCGCTTTTGACCCGAACCCGTTCCCGTTGCATTCCTTCCACGGTGCCACCCCGCCGCGCTGCACCCTTTCCCAAGACAAATCTGGAGAGGAGGAGGAAAAAAAGGAAAAGGCAAAAGAAACACGGCCTGCCTTCCATTCCCTGGACTCCGACGAGGGTTTCGCCGAGCCGCCGCCGCCGCCATCCCATCCATTGACCGCACAAGGTTCGCCCCGATTCCCTCCCTCCTCCCCGATCCGCCGTTGTTCGGCGCCATTGCTCGGTTTGATTTATTGATCTCGATTCGATTTAGGAGGACGAGCGCGACAGGGGGAGGACAACAATGACGTGGTTCCGCGCCGCCACGGGCGTGGCCCGCCACGCCGTGCGCCGGACCCTCATCGCCCGCGCCACGGCCGGCACCGCCGCCACCCGATCCGCGGGATTCCACTCCTCCGCGCTGCGCCGCAGGGCCTCGGCCCCCGCGCCCCGCGCCGTCCCGCTCTCCAGGCTCACCGACAGCTTCCTCGACGGCACCAGCAGCGTCTACCTCGAGGATCTCCAGCGCGCCTGGGAGGCCGACCCGTCCTCCGTCGACGAGTCCTGGGACAACTTCTTCCGCAACTTCCTCGGCCAGGCCGCGCCCTCCGCGGGCCTCTCCGGCCAGACCATCCAGGAGAGCATGCAGCTCCTCCTCCTCGTCAGGGCCTACCAGGTCAACGGCCACATGAAGGCCAGGCTCGACCCCCTCGGCCTCGACGACCGCGCCGTCCCCGAGGACCTCGACCTCAGCAACTACGGCTTCACCGAGGCCGATCTCGACCGCGAGTTCTTCCTCGGCGTCTGGATGATGTCCGGATTCCTCTCCGAGAACCGCCCCGTCCTCACCCTCCGCGAGATCCTCAGCAAGCTCGAGCAGGCCTACTGCGGTCCAATCGGATTCGAGTACATGCACATCCCTGACAGGGACAAGTGCAACTGGCTCAGGGAGAAGATTGAGACCATCAGGCCCAATGAGTATGAAAAGGACCGCCGTCTCGTCATGCTCGATAGGCTCATATGGAGCACCCAGTTCGAGAACTTCCTTGCCACCAAGTGGGCCACTGCCAAGAGGTTCGGTCTCGAGGGTGGCGAGACGCTTATCCCAGGTATGAAGGAGATGTTCGACAGGTCCGCTGACCTCGGTGTCGAGAACATTGTTATTGGGATGCCACACAGGGGAAGGCTCAATGTGTTGGGCAATGTTGTCCGCAAGCCCTTGTCTCAGATATTCAGCGAGTTTGCTGGCGGGACAAGGCCTGTCGAAGGTGAAGATGGGCTCTACACTGGAACTGGCGATGTCAAGTACCATCTGGGTACCTCCTACGACCGACCCACCCGGGGTGGCAAGAGAATCCATTTGTCGTTGGTCGCCAATCCCAGTCATCTGGAGGCTGTTGATCCCGTTGTCGTAGGCAAGACGCGGGCAAAGCAGTTTTACTCCAATGACTTGGACAGGACAAAGAACATGGGCATTCTGATTCACGGAGATGGTAGCTTTGCCGGGCAGGGCATTGTTTACGAGACGCTCCATCTAAGTGCCCTCCCAAACTACACAACTGGAGGAACCATTCACATTGTTGTCAACAATCAAGTTGCCTTCACAACTGATCCAAGAGCCGGCAGGTCTTCACAGTACTGTACGGATGTTGCCAAAGCTGTGAACGTCCCTATATTCCATGTTAATGGTGATGATCTGGAGGCAGTTGTACGTGTCTGCGAACTTGCAGCTGAGTGGCGGCAGACTTTCCATTCTGATGTCGTGGTCGATCTCATCTGCTACCGTCGATTCGGGCACAATGAAATTGATGAGCCATCCTTCACACAGCCGAAGATGTACCAGGTAACCCTCATGCTACTGATTCTGATTACTTTGCACACATTACTGATCATTTCTACATAGTTTGCTACCCAATGCAGTATACAGCTCGACACCCATTTCATTTTGAGCCACTCCTGATTACCCTTTCTACCGTGTTCCTGTTTTCTGTCCAATTCCTATGTGTATCATACTTGTGCTTTTTTGCTGATATTTATGCTATGTGATTCTGGCACAGTGTATTTCTAATGAATATTATTCTCTGGCAGGTCATTAAGAACCATCCCAATTCATTGAAGCTTTATGAGGAGAAACTGCTTGGAACAGGTGAAGTCAGCAAGGAAGATGTTCAAAGGATCCACGACAAAGTGAACCGAATCCTGAATGAAGAATTCGCTAAAAGCAAAGATTATGTTCCCAACAAGAGGGATTGGCTCGCAGCTTACTGGACTGGCTTTAAGTCACCTGAGCAAATTTCACGTGTCCGCAACACTGGGTAACAACATTAGCTGTGTGGATTATGCTGTAATTTATGTCTTTCAACAAATTTATCATCCATCATCATTGAAGTGCTTGCTTTGCAGGGTTAAGCCGGAGGTACTGAAACGTGTTGGTCAAGCAATTACTACTCTACCTGAAGGCTTCAAGCCCCACAGAGCAGTAAAGAAGATTTTTGAGAACCGCGCTGCAATGATTGAAAGTGGTGAAGGTATTGATTGGGCTGTGGCTGAAGCCCTTGCCTTTGCAGCACTCATAGTTGAAGGCAACCATGTTAGGCTGAGTGGACAGGATGTGGAAAGGGGAACTTTTAGCCACCGGCATTCGGTTCTACATGACCAAGAAACTGGGGCGAAGTACTGCCCACTCGATCATGTTGTGATGAATCAAGATGAGGAGCTGTTTACTGTTAGCAACAGGTAAGTCTGCTAATGGAACTGTTATTTATATCATTAGCTTTGTTAAATTTGGAAGTTTATAAGATCATTCATGTTTCCCTGGTCTTTAGACAATAATGGATAAATTGTATTGGGTTTTTTTAGGATTGTTTGGCGTACCCCAGCTTTCGACTATAATTGTTCAGTATAGGTTCTTTAAAACAATAAGTGGTACTTTTACTTACTGCCTTGACCGTCCACTTAACTTTCTTAAGTTGTTGCCTTGCATATGCAACCTTGGGCTGTTCCTACATTTTTTGTGATAGCTCTTGTTTTACCCTTAATAAGTTCCAATTCGAATAAGAAGGATAATTTGCTTTTTTTGGGTTTGAGGACAAGAATTTGCCTTTTGCAGTTCACTGTCAGAATTTGCTGTTCTTGGGTTTGAATTGGGTTACTCCATGGAGAACCCGAATTCACTAGTACTCTGGGAGGCTCAGTTTGGTGACTTTTCCAATGGTGCGCAAGTGATGTTCGACCAGTTTCTGAGTAGTGGAGAGGCAAAATGGCTGCGCCAAACTGGCCTTGTTGTTCTACTGCCTCATGGTTACGATGGCCAAGGTCCTGAACACTCCAGCTCTCGTTTGGAGCGCTTCCTTCAGGTAATTCACAGGATAAAATGACTTGTCTTTTTTATATCATGTATATCCATTCAATGCTGTCCAGTCAGAAGCAGCCTCCTGCTTTGTTTCCTTGTTCTTTGATAGTTCTCTAGCATGCTATAGTTTGTTGGATTGGGAAGAAAATATCCTGCCATTAATCAAGAAAATACAATATGTTTTACAACTTTCCGATAGTTCGAGTTGTTATGGTGAATTGGTGATGGTTTGGCTTTCTGAAATGTTCATATTTCTGGGGTGTGCTTTATACTTGAATGTTTGTTACTTACTAGAGATTATCAATTTGCTTCACAGATGAGTGATGACAATCCTTTTGTCATACCTGAGATGGACTCAACACTTCGCAAGCAGATACAGGAGTGTAACTGGCAGGTTGTGAATGTCACAACCCCTGCAAACTATTTCCATGTGCTGCGTCGTCAGGTTAGTTTGTTTTCACTATGCTGAAGTTTTTCCAGATACCAGCATATGGGCCACTACTAGCATGAATTAATCCTTACTCGTCTGCTGAATCTAGATACATAGGGAGTTTCGGAAACCTCTGATAGTGACAGCCCCCAAGAACCTACTTAGGCACAAGGAGTGTAAATCCAACCTTTCTGAGTTCGATGATGTTGAAGGGCACCAAGGATTTGATAAGCAAGGAACACGTTTCAAGAGGCTGATAAAGGACCGTAACGATCACAAGGAAGTCGAGGAGGGTATCAACCGCCTTGTATTATGTTCTGGGAAAGTATGTTCACTTTTAACAAATCAAACTAGACAGATTACCAACTTAGTGCAGATATGAACTCCCTCTGAAATTGCCATCGTGCAGGTGTACTATGAGCTTGATGAAGAGCGGAAGAAGACCGAGCGCAATGATGTTGCTATTTGCAGAGTTGAGCAACTTTCCCCATTCCCGTATGACCTTATCCAGAGAGAGCTAAAAAGATATCCAAGTATGAATCCTCTTCCTCAGAAGTTTAATCCATTATTTATCTGAACATGTACATTAGAATGTTTGCCTGTAGTTCCTCATTTTTTTCTTTCAAAATGGGGCAGTTCCTCATATTTACAACATTGTCATGTGGTGTTATTGCTTATTTCACAGTGAGCTTTGGTTTTGTTGCACCCGCATTGTTGTTTCTTATATGCTTCTAGAGCTTGATAGTAGAACATAGCCAAGTTTAGCACTTGTAGATGGTACGCCACGGTGCCACCTCACCGGCTTGGTGCTAGGCAGATAGGAGGGCACCAGTACCACTAACTGGGTGTCCTGATTCCTATCTGTCCGCTTGCTGTAGCTACTGCTGGGCAACTAAGAGTTGTTGTTGCCCAAGTTATTATGTTGCATTGTTCTGTCTTGAGTATATTTATTAGTTGTACGACTGTTCATGTTTGCACTGTTCCACACAGATGCCGAGATTGTGTGGTGCCAAGAGGAGCCTATGAACATGGGTGCATACACCTACGTCTCTCCTCGCCTGTACTCAGCCATGAAGACCCTTGGGCGGGGTTCTTTCGAGGACATCAAGTACGTGGGGAGGGCACCTTCGGCTGCCACAGCCACTGGCTTCTTGTCCGTTCATGTGCAGGAACAGTCGGAGCTAGTGAAGAAAGCGTTGCAGCCAGAGCCGATCAAGTTCCCCTGATGGAAAGCTGTTTGCAAAATAACTCTCTCCAGGCTCAAGTTGTCCAGCCTGTACACAGAACATCTGAAAGTTTTGGCATGTAACAAGTTCTTTTTTCTCTTCGTTCTTCTTTGAGGCGTTTCGCGCTGAAGGTCGTGAATAATCAACTCTTATGAACCTTCTTGCTGTTGAAGAGGTGTGAGACCTATCTCAACACGAGCAACATTTTTGAATCATTATGCTAGTTTTACTGATTGTATGGCGTTATCGTCATTGTTATTCTCGTGAAAAAACCTGCTCTGCAAAGCTTTGTCAATGTGGGTAGTGGTATCATGCAGTTCTGTTTCCAAGGAATGGTGCTGTTTCCGTTTGCACCTGCGACAGCAGCTGCTCACGGGTTGATTCATTTCAGAATCAACTAATGCTAACTGGAATTAGCCGTGGTAAAGCTTTTGCTTGGCTCAGGAAATCAGGTCGTGGCTTGACTTCAAGCTCCAACTTGAGGCAATCATGGTCCCTGTTGCCATACAGGGATCAATGCAAACAGATACTACCAGTGAGATTTCAACCATCTCTCCACAACATATCCATAATTTTTGCCATACAGGGATCAATGCAAACAGATACTACCAGTGAGATTTCAACCACCTCTCCACAACATATCCATAATTTTTCTTGCAATCACTCGAGGCATCTTACAACACTACCAACCCTTAAAAGAAATACTCCCTAAATACAACCTAGCTTGGACTACAGAAGAAGAAATCAGATTAAGTGTCAGGTCACCTAAGTAAAAGTCGCAAGCAGCAGCCAACTATCTATTCTACCTTCCCTTCGGATCAAATATCTGCGAGAAGACTCTTGTTGCTACGGTGGCATCTGTCACATCGTTGCTAGTGCTGTAGCTACCATGTTCGGCATCGCCAATGGCACGACGAATCCTACCAGGGGGTTCCTGAAAGCGATTTGTTCTGCTGCTGCTTGCTTCACCGGCAGAGCATAGGAATGACTCTTGTAGCTGAAGAGCGCACTCCAAGTTCCACAGCACGTCGCCCATCGTGGGCCTGTCGACACCATACTCCGCCAGGCATTTCTCCGCGGTTTCTCCGAACTTCCGCAGCGAACCGATGCTAACACCGCCCACGAGGCGGGGATCCATCAGTCTCTCCAGCTGTCCGAGTTTCTGCCATTTCATCGCCCAATCCACGATGTTGGCCTGTTCGCGAGGAAGGGCGGGGTCGATGGCAGGCCTGGCGCAGAACACCTCCATGAGGACAACACCGAAGGAGTACACGTCTGACTTGTCCGTCAGCTGCTGCCTTCTGAAGTAGTCGGGGTCAAGGTAACCGAAGCTACCTTTCACCGCGGTGCTGATATGCGCCTGGTTAATAGCCGGTGCCGACATTGATAACCCGAAATCCGCAACCTTGGCAGACAGATTACCGTCGAGGAGGATGTTGGTGGTCTTCACGTCTCGATGGATGATCGTCTCGGAGACCCCCGTATGGAGGTAGTGCAGACCCTTTGCCGCCCCAATGCAGACCTCGAGCCTTTGCTTCCATGACAGCGGCGGGAGTGCGGACCCGTACAAGTGCTCGCGGAGAGGCCCGCCTGCCATGAACTCGTAGACTAGGGCCATCTCGCCGGCCTCATGGCAGTACCCGATGAGGGACACCAAATGGCGGTGCCGTAGCCTGGATAGCATTTCGATCTCTGTGCGGAACTCCAGCAGGCCTTGCTGTGACTGAGGGTTCCCGCGCTTTACCGCGACCGTCGTGTCATTCCAGAGAACCCCTTTGTACACCTTCCCAAATCCGCCGACGCCTATGACCAGGCTCTCGTCGAAGTTGTTGGTCGCCTGCCTTATCTGGCCGATGCCAAGAGAAGGTCCTGAGGCTGGGGAACTTCTAACTGAAACCTTGGATACAGAGATGCCAGTGTGGGTATCAAGCCCTATAGAGGATGATGGCTGTCGGTCGAGAGAGTGGCGTTTGCCCCTCCGGCGGCGCCTCAAGAACAACAGCATTCCCACAATGCAAATGGTGAACATCGCTCCACCGGCAGTTACAGCAGTGATGACTGCAACCTTCTTCTTGCGAGCTTTCGATCCCGGCTGAGCAGTAGCAAGGGCATCCACATGGCGCACCGTCTCCTGGTCACCGAGCTTCATGATCTCGATGCCATTGAGGATGGCATTGGGCTGCGAATACGACACAGGAGGCGGCCCAACCTGCAGCAGTATCTTCTTCAACCCTGGCGGGACAGCAACGATGAAATCCACAAAATAGGCACTGAACAAGCCGAGTTTGCCGGACAAATCGAAGGAGCTGAGCACGGTGTCGTTGTTGAGGTAGACGTTGAAGACAAGGTCCGTGGAGTTGCGGCCGACGATGTCGCAGAAGTGCAGCCGGACGGAGTAGCGGAAGCCCGGATCGACCGGGAACGCCCACGACAGGTTGAAGCGCTGGTTGCCGACACGGGCGTCGGCCATCTCCTGCGCTTGGGCGTACACCGCGGCCGGGGCGGCGTACGGCGGGACAACCCCCGGGGGGTAGCGGATGCTGGCCGGGTCGACAGAAACTGAGCTCGCGGCGGCCGCGTTGAGGAGGTAGGCGGCGTCGCCCTCCCAGAGCCTCCAGAAGGAGTCGTTGAGCGACGATGGCTCCCCGCGAGCACCGGCATTGATGCGGTAGAAGGTCTGAGCAAGCCGAAGAATCCCTGCCCCTGGTGGGTTGAGTGGAAGAGGGAGCAGGGCGTCAGGCGCCGGGAAGAGCTCGACGGCGCTAAGGCGAGCGAGGGAGCCGGGGCGCGGCGAGAAGCGGAGGCGCAGGAGGCCGCCGCCGTGGTTGGGAAGCAGGTACTCGCGGTAGTGGTAGCGGCCCCGAGCTGTAGGAGTGGTGGAACGGGAGTGGGAGATGAGCTGGAGGTCCCCCGAGGCGACGGCGAACTGGGCGGACTGGGGGAAGTGGAGGCGGAGGAGGAGGTGGTGGTGGGTTCCGCGGGGGACGGGGAGAGAATAGGTGGCCTCGGCAGAGAAGACGCGCACCGTGGAGTAGAGAGGCGAAGAGGCCGTGGTGGTGGTGCGGGAGGCGTGGACCGGGGAGATTGAGACATTTGAGTCCGGGAGGAAGACGCGGCCATCGGGGAGGGTGATGGGGGCTGCAGAGCCGCATGCGAGGAGGAGCGCGTCGCCGCCGGCGACCAACACCACCACAAGGTGGAAGAGGATGAGGGTCAAGCCGGCGGTGGCCATGTCGCAATCTCTCATTCACTCCACATTGCCGCTCCAGTCACCGAGCTGAACTGCAAGAGAGCCAGTGGAAACGGGCTTGGGCCCAACCCAACACCCGAACCCAAAACGAGCCCAACCCAACAAAAATAAGGAAGGGGACGACGGCCCGAGCGACCCAGCGCCATGCCGCCCCTGGCCGCCGCCGACGCCTTCCTCGTCCTGGAGTACCTCGCCGGCAACCGCCGTATCCCTCACCCCGTCTTTTCCGCCCTCCTCGCCGCTCTCCCGCCCGTCACACCACACAATTCCCCGCGCCTGCGCAAAGGCTTCGCGCTGCGAGCACTCGACCTCGCCCTCTTGGACTCGGGCGCCGAAGCCTCCGTCCTCTTCCGCAACGCAAGGGCCGTCCTCGCTGAACCCGATCTCGCGCCCTGCTTCCCCGACCATCTCGCTCTCTGCGATGACGTGGACGCCCTCAAGCGCCTCGTCGACGCCGAGTGGGCGAGCCTCCCTGCCTCCGCGCTTGAGGCCGCCGCCGACCGGATCGTCGGCGCAGGAGCCCCCCACACGTGGGCCAACGCCGACCAAGACACGCGCAGAAAGCTTCACCTTCTCGGTGAGCGTCGCCTTCCCTTCCTATAGATTTTTTCCTTAAAAAATGCCAATATAGAATTTCCGTGGTTCATTCATGTTGAACAAAGATGAAATCTCTATTGTGGGGCTTGATCTCGCATTGAAATAGCTGGATAATTACATCTCAATTTATCTTTTTTTTTGTCGGTTAACGCAGTAGGGGAGTCCATGGAACGTGAGATTTTAGGCAAGCTTGGGCAAGATCGGTCCACCGATCCTCAAGATGATAAAGTGGCCAATGCGCCCAGCACGAGCGGTGCTAATGAAGCCGACCGTGCTCATCAAGATGATGGAGCTCATCTTGATAGGGGAAATGGCAATGCTGACCATGTTCAAGAGGACTGCGCTAATCGGCCACAAGAGCCAGCAGAAAGAACAACGGATGCCCGACTCCCTGAAAAGCCGGTAACAAGCGCAACAATCAAAGGAAAGGGCATAGCTACATCTTCTCATGTCACTGGACAGTTTGCCCCTGACAATAACAAGAGCCATCCAGTAAAATGTTCTAAGCCTAGTCTCATGGAGAGGAATCCTACTGCATGCGCTTATGAGGTGATTTCTCTTTAGCTGTTACTGATGTTCTGGTAAAGGTACAATTATCTTGAAGGTTGCGCGAATTAGAGTACTCTCATATACTAGTAGCATATAAAATTACCCAGCTTCAAGCAACTTTGTTTTGGACATACATTCTTAAATCTTCATCTCTGATGATAGAAAAGTAACTTTTCAGCATAACTGTTGCTGTCCTGTTGTGCATTGCTCACTCAACACTTTGCTAGTTATCAGTTAAATAAAACACTTAGGTAATTTTTCCCTCCTATTTTTATGTTTTCTGCAAGGGGTGGTCTAGGGGATCTCATGTTCGTTTTATCAGAGTAACCCATTGATATGGTCAGAAAGTACAAATTTGGATAATCACATAGATGTCTTATCCGGGGCTTCCCCTTATCGAAAAAACACAGATGTCTGATCACAACTTTAGTTGCAGACTTCCCACAATCTTTAACAAAAAACCTTGCTGAAAATTTGCATGTCTGGTTGTTGACTATGCACAGAGAATTCCAACTTCTTCAATGTTGTTTTTTCCATTGCAACGTAAACTATGCAGTACTCTGATGGTATGTAGTCATCTTGCAAATGCAGTGGGATGAATCGGGCGACTCTGACAACGAAAGGCCGCCACGTAAGCGGCAGCTACCCACGTATGAAAGGAAACCGAGACCCCCAAGACCTCCACCTCCATTTCCACACAGAACAAGAAAGAAGTGGACCGACTTAGAGGAAAAAACCTTGATCGAAGGGGTTGAAAAGTATTTCTCTCTCTTTTTGTCACTCCTATATACATTTCATATTGAAAAAATCTCCCTAAAGAAACCTCTGTTTCATTGCTTCCTGGTGGCATCTATCCACTTATGCTGATGATGGTGCATGAAGGTACGGCAAAGGCAACTGGACAGACATCAAGATGGCCTACCCTACTGTGTTCGCGGAGCGATCCACGGTACTTGTTCTGTTGCGTGTGTGTATGTATGTGTCCCCGTTAGTTAGTTCCGATGACGCGGCCGTGTCTGGCCCATAAACTCTGTCTCCTGTGCACAGGTCGATCTGAAGGACAAGGTCAGAAACATGGAGAGGTTCCACTGATCAACGTTGTTGTCTGAACATAGAAGGCCACACGGACAAGCAGATACAGTATATTGCTGGCGCCTGCAGGCGTATATATAGAGGCGGCACGGAGTCGCCATCCTGCAAAGGGCATGAGATATCCTGGCCTTTCCGGTTGTTGCGAAATGCAGATAGGAGGTAGGGGAGCCCAGCGCTTTCTCTTGTACAGGGGGAGATCTGAGCTACTCTTCCCGTAGCAATGATCTGGTGTTCTCTGGAAGTAACCGATGAGCTTTGTGATGATGGCTTCTCTTGTTGTCGCTGATGCCGAGGTCTGCATTTTTTTGGAAGGGGGAGCAGCCTAGACGTCTGCGTCTGGTGGGTGGGTTAGTGTCGGTGTGGCATATCAGAGCCACCGATCGACCTGTCCAGCCTGCAGAAATGCACAGTTTAATTGGTTTTTAGTTGCAGATTAGTGCCACTTTTGCAGTAGATTACTGCTGCTTAAGCATGGGAAGGTACGGCCATGGCATGGGTCACATGAGAGGGTCGGCTTAGGGTTCATGTGACCGGTACGTTGACGTTTCTGTTGCGGCGTCACCTGTTAGTTGTACCAAACCGAAACCGTTTCTGGACCGTCCGTGGGTGCAGCGTTAACGTACGTGCGCACTGCATCCAGTTCAGGCGGATAGTGAGTGTAGTGTGTGTACGCATGCGAGTCCTGAATCAATCAAGACGATTGATGAGTACCTCACTGACATGATGATGTTGCTGCCATGCTTTGTTTGTTTTGTACGTACATGGAGTATATAAAACTGGATTGATCATAGCTGATTATGGCAGTCATGATGGAGAAGAAAAATGTTGAGGTGGTCTTTTTTTTTTAATGAGAATTGCAGATAACACCTTGTAAAAATGTATAGTGTGCAACTTTACAACAAGCAGAAGCACCGGGTCGTAAACAATTTTGTGATCTTTGACTAAATGTAACAGAATGTTCACAGCTAACTTTGTATCACGTCTCTTTTAGTGCTCCTTGTAGAGTTAGGATTTAGACACGCTCTTTTGTATTGAGTCATTATTTTGCCGCCGATTCTAGATGACGCGGTGACGTATGAAGTGTAATGTATATGGCTGACTGTTGTAGAATCCCTTCGAGAGTAAGGAAAGACTGCGAAAACTGAAAGAGATTAGATAGATATGCCCTAGTGTTTCGTGTCTATTCTCCTGCAAATTTGTGTGGTTCCAGATAATGTTCCATGGAGACTTGAGGTACTATCACACCTAACATTCTACTCCCTCCGTCCGGAAACATGTCTAGATACATTCGAATCTAGATAAATGCAAGTCACTTATTTTCGGACGGAGGGAGTACTAAAAGAATAATTCTTATTTGCGAGACACGGAAAGCCACAAACATTTTTGCTGATGATGTGGTACTATAGGACTACATCAAGGTTCACATTTTTGACTTCGATAGATGAGATCACTAAGGACATACAAGGAGATATATTCCTTGGTGTATGCTTTTTGTTTTTTTGGACCTAAAAGAAAAACGAATATACAATCGTGTCCTTCCAGGTTAAAAAAGGACCCTAGAATAAAATGCATAAAAGCAACCAGGTCCTTGAGCAATCCTCGATCTCACCGGCGATGCAAATGCCACCATTGCCATAATGCCAATAGGGTAACATGTTGTTGTAGAGGCCGGGTGTAATTGGTATCTTGTGATAATAATATATGCTCTTTCCCAAAAAAAATATGCCCTAGTGTGGCAACAAAGAGAAGGAGACCCACAACATGGAGGATCTGGCCACAGAGTTCTGTCGTCCTACCCTCAGACTCCATAAAGGAAAACAACACAAACCATACATCTAAGCCTGCAACTACTATGTACAGGAGGATCCACCCACCTAATCCGTCCTCACGCTGGCCTTTAGAGCCACCGGAGAGAAGGAAGGAGAGGGGCGATGGTGGAGATCTGGGGGCGACTCTCAATGAGGGCTCTAGAAGGAGCGAGAGAGAGGAAATGTCTCTTACCGACCGCTCTTGCTGCTTTTTGCTGATGATGTGGTACTAGTAGATGACAGTAGGGTGGGCGTCAATAGGAAACTGAAGCTGTGGAGGCAGACCTTGGAATCCAAGGGGTTTAGACTTAGTAGGACGAAGACAGAGTATATATGGTGTGACTTTAGCGGTGTTAGATGTGTAGACGAAGGGTTTAGTCTAGGAGGGGAAGTAGTACCTAAGATGGACACTTTCCGATACTTAGGATCAATGTTGCAAAGCAATGATACTAATGATGAGGATGTTAGCCACACGATCATGGAAGGGTAGATAAAGTGGCGATAAGCATCTGGAATACTATGTGGCAAGAAGGTCCTACAAAAGCTAAAAGGTGAGTTTTATAGGACGACAATCAGACATGTCATGCTTTATGGAACAGAATGTTGGCCCACTAAGAGACAACACATCTAATAGATGAGTGTCACAGAGATGCATATGCTAAGGTGGATATGTGGCCGCACAAGAAAATACCGGATTAGAAATGAAGTGATACATGATAAGTTAGGGGTGGCACCAATTAAAGAGAAGCTTATCTAACAAATATTAAGGTGGTTTGGACTTGTCCAACAGAGGCCACCGGAAGCACGAGCTGACAGTGATATTATAAGGTTGTAGGTTGTCGTGCACATCATCGAATAACAAGTTCTTAGGACAGGCGCCGAACTCTAGAGAGTATCAGAGTTTGTGACACTTCCTTTTCCCCTCCTCCTTCCTTATCTCTATAGTAACTAAGCGAGGCTCTCCAACGACCGGGCCTCTGATGACTGCAAGTGCACAGATCGTTTTTAGCTAGTTTTGAAATAAAGATATCGATCCCATAGGGAGCAGTAGGCGAAAGACTAAAATGCTTTTAACTAAAACTAAACAAAGTACTTAAGAAATAGCTTTAAGATGCAAGAAAAATAGAGTTGTTTTTGGGTTTTTGGTTGATCGAAGAAATTTAAAGTAAAGTAAAACTTAATGCAGAAAGTAAGAATCGCGTGTGTAGAAGAACTTGGAACTGCAATAGGGGAAAAGACGTTCTCAAAGAGTGGTGGATATACCGCTAGAAATTTAGACTAAGCAATCAAGATTATTATTACAAATATTCTCATGATATGTATGTATGTGGGAGAAGCTCCATATATGGACAAATAGACAGCAACCACTGCTCACATTATCCTTGATAACCACAGCTGACGGATAAAAGACACAAATCGTATTATCCCGCTATTAAGGGATTTCTCCCGTAGCATGGACATGGCTTTATGAGTTCTCCTTGATTCCCCAAGTTAGTACGTAAAGAATGACAACAACTTTATAGTCACAGTAAGCGCTATCATCCCTCCGTCTACCAACAAGTAATCCCCTTCATCGAGTCCCCATAAGAGGCAAATATTAAGGAGGTGCACAACTCCCAACATCAAGATGAAGACAATTAACACATACACATAATGATGTATAACATAATAATATCTATCTTATCTCAATCATATGCTAGGGTTTTTCCATCTCCCCAAGAACTAGAGATCTACTCGGACATGGAGGCAATAAACATCATGTCAATGGTAATGGAAACAATTGTAACTGAATAGTTCTTGTATAAATCCACAACGAGTACGGAAATTACAACAAGATCTAGATGGGGTGAAGATGGGATGGATGGATATGGTGGTGGTGCAGCGGTTGATGAAGATGGAGATCGATGTCTTGGCCTTCCAGATCTGTGTAGGGCGAAGATGGATCCCTTGGGCAAATTCCCCCTCCAGATGCCTTCCGGAGGTGAGGTTTCAGCGATTTCTGGGTGTTCTATATGTCGTCTCCCTGATCCAGTTGCACGGGGTAAAACTATTTAAGGAGGCGGTGGCGGCGCCAACTGTACGACCAGAACTATACGGCCAGAAAAGTATTCTAGTCATATAGTTGGTCGTTGAACTGTCTGTATGCCTTGATTGGTTCGGGTTTTCTTCTAGTGTTATTGATATTTCCTAAAAAAGTATTTTACGTTGTTTGACTCCTTTTCTCCCCAATACAACTGCTCCAAGAATTGTGTCCGTTGTACCCATCATCTGTCTTGATCCTGGTGAAAATAGACATAAAATATGTGCGCGAGCGCCGTAAAATACCAAGATCCTACATCTACAATGCAAAATAATAATGTAGAACATGATGCAAGTATGCACTCATCAGCCTCTCCCGGCGCCTCTCCGCCGATTAGCTGACTGGAGCAGGACGGGGGCGGCGCCAGAGTAGGTAGGATAGGTTCCTTTGGCTTGTTGATAGTAGTGGTCCATGTGCCCGGCGGTGGAGCTATGGATCTTGGCGATCGAATCCTGACAGTAGGATTCGTCTTCGTGGTGCTGGAGCTCTGGTGGTCGGAGTTCGGCATGGCGGCGGCGGTCAACACTTCCTTCAATAAATTGGACGTGCTCTGCCTCCTCCTCGCCATCGTCTTTGTGTCTTCCCATCTCCCTCTGGCCGATAGTGGATGCAAGGGGACCGAGATGGATTTCGCTCTGAGGTGGGTTGTTGGGGCGGAGGGAGTGATTCCACTCTAGTGGGTGCGCGCGCCACTGGGTGGTCGTCAAGACCATTGGTTCTGTTTGTTCTTCCTATGTTTCTGTGGTGGTGTGGGGTTGGAGGAAGAAAGGATGACGCGAGATGACGACTCCCTTACCCTTCATCAATCGCAGCTATCGACGCCCTCCTGCTTTTCGGACTTCCCCATCCTCCTGGCCAGCAGTGGCGGTGATAGGGAGGACGGTGGTGGCTCGACGTGTCATCTGCGGTGTTGGTCGCTTTATCGTCTTCATCAAGAAAATTACGTGGCCGACATCATGTCCAGTGCGATATTTGGCCATAGAAGCGGACTGTGTTTCAACCTCCATTGAGGAGGCCCTACATGCCCTGCGCTGGAGCTCAGCGCCTCTTTTTTTCCTAGTGGTTTCGTCCCCGGAGTCTTTGAGGTGGCCAGAAGCAACGGTTCTTCATCGGATGCGAGCGGTCGAGCGCATCCTCCCTTACCTTGTCGTTGGCTACGCTTGGAGGTCGCCGGTGAGTGGTGGCAGAGAAACCGAAGCACTGGATTGCCTTTTCTTCTTTTGTTCTGAGGTGTTTTTTTTTGCAAAAAATTACAGGAGGCCTTATCTTTGAATAGCTGGTTCTTTAGAGCATCTTCACTCGCCCCCCTAAAGCTGCCCTAAGGGTGAAATAGGGGCGTCAGCATAGAAAAACTCGCCCAGCCCTCTCCCCCAAAACCGAAATGGTGCCGGCGGCCCAAGTAAACATCCGGCGCCCCCAGGTCGAACCCAACACGAGGGGGGTCAATCGGGGGCACCGACGCAACTTTAAAAAGTTGGCAGGCCAGCCCTGTCGACGGGACACCAAAATTTTCCCCCTTTTCCCTCCCCTTTCCCTCTCTTTCCCCTCTAGGCCGCCCAGTCCCGCTGTTTCCCCCATCGCCACCCATTCCTGCAATTTCCCCGCCCCACATCTCCCCTATCATTCGCCACCGCCGCCACCACCATGCCACCGAAGAGGTACCAAGCTCCCCGAGTGTCAACGCCCGCTAAGAAAGGGAAGGTCGACAAGCAATAGCCGGAGGGGATGACCAACATGGAGTAGGCATTTGACATCCAACACCCAAGTGGAGAACGCCAGCCGTCGACTGAGGGAGAACACTCGAGGCTACGCAGCGCAGTGATGGTTGTGATAATACACACTTTTTAGCAATATAAATTGTGTCATTTTACTATCATATCATGCTCCATCTAACTATTGCTATGCCTGATATGCATGATTACTTGTTTTTATTAAATTCAATATGAGCTTTAGACATTTAGTAGTTTAGGTAGAATTTTATCCCTCTTCCTTGTATTTGACATGTGTGTAGGTGTTGATGATTATTATAGATAAAACAAAGGCAAAAGGAACAAAGAAAGCATAGTATGGAGGAGATGTAGGGACCAGACTTAGCCATTTGAGGTGTTGGAAAAGTGAATTTTTCCAACTTCTCAAAATAAAGATCCAAGACCATAGGGTTGTATCCCTCGATGATACGAACTCAACGAACCCAAGAACACTCAAAGCGGAGTTCGTATGAAGAAATAGCGACCAAAATACTAAAGAGTAATGATGGTTTGACGACCAACTATACGGCAGGGGCAATAATTCTGGCCGTATAGCTCCCTCCGTATAGTTGCCAAAAAGGTCGCAAACGACATGATTTCGCCCTCTAGAGGCTCCAGAACCTTCCCTAAATCATATGACGGTATTGGGGGAATCCTAGGGCACCCCCAAGGCCTATATAAAGGAGGGAGGAGAGGAGGAAGCCACCATACACCATATACAAGATCTAGATCCCATCTACCGCCTCTATGGCGGCGCCCTGCTGCCTCCATAGCCTCTACAGCTCCACCAAGATCCAGATCTCCATCAACACCATCAATCCATCCAAGCAATAAGAGGAAGAGAAGGAGGACTCCACCATCACCACGCCGATGCCACCATCACCGCGTCGTCATCACCATCTCCATCACCGCTACTCCTTCATCCTTCCCCATCATGATCTTCGTGATGGGTTGTAACATGGCTTGAACCCCCTTTTATTAATATTATGATGATTTGAGTAGTGGTGTGTTCTTGTTAATTAATATGTTTGTGCTTTCTCTTTACATTATTCTATTCATGATATTATTCTAGTGATTGGAGACGTCCAATCCATTTTTGAGGAATTTACTAGGGATTCACGGAGTGTCATAAAACTTATCATTAGTCTCTACTCTTCCATGGGTACCTGACAAGTACATGGGTAGAACTAATAGGCTATTTTATATAAGTGATTTGTGGAGGCAATAGCATCTTAGGATGCACCGCCCAGAGTTCTCTCAAGATCACTCATGATATAGATATGTATAGTGTTGCGAATTGCTTGACCCCAAAGTGACATACGGGATATCTTGTGACTAGCACACTTTCTTAGGAGTACGGTTGTCCATAGAACTTAATGCCTTTGCTCTGGTTTACCTTGATTGGTCTTGTTACCTTAATACACTATTCTCTTACGAGATGACCCATGTCCGAAGAGGGTGTGGACAATTGAGTTATCTAGTTGCCACTTACCAATGGTGGGAGACAACGGTATATGAGGGACTGCCAAAATTATAGTTAACAGCTATTCCATAAGCACTTATCATGCACACCGGTATACACAACATTACTTGAGGAATCAGAACATTAATATTTCATCTCATTGCATTCACGTCTTTTCAGTTTTACTTTTGTTCTAGTTTTCTTCCAGTCCTAGTAGTAGTTATTACAAAACATCTTAAATTCATTTATCCTAGAAACTTATAGAATAGGCTATTTCCAAACCACGGTTTGGGTGCGAACGTAGTCGCATTGACAACATGGATGCGGGGTCGTGTTCGCCAAGCTCCCATTGGGACAAACTTTTTAAATATTTGCTGCTACAAGTACTGCAATAACCCTGTCATTGGTGCAGGAACCCAGCCCATCAAATTGGCACCGTTGCCAGGGATCAAAGCGTTCAGTTATCTACTCGCACATAGTTTATTTCTGTTTGTTGCTATTATCTTACTACTTTCTTTTATATTGAAAACAATAAAAAAATTACAAAACCAAAAATGTATAAAAACTATTGCTACTAATCATGTCTTCCAAGATAAATTTTGTTCAAGAGATAATACAAGCATTGGAGGAGATAAAGGATTTAAGTTCATCAAGCCTGGTTGCTAGACATGAGCTGATAAAGAAATTGGTGGACCAATTGAAAATGCATTCATTATGGTTGCATGCTAATGATGGATCTTATTGCACAATTTGTATAACAGATGGCCACCTTAATTTTCAATGTGAGTGTTCCAACAATCCTACTCTAGCAAATTATAATAGAGATAAATCCTATGCTAGTTTGGAAGTACTATAATACTTTCTTTTCAAAGGTGTATCTGAAATGATATTTAGACTAGGAATTATTGATGTTGAAAGTGAAGCACTTGATGGAGTTTTTAATTTAGTCTACCTCATATTCCTCTTTTGCAACAATAATTTAAGTAATAATGCATTGGTATTATATTATTCGAAGCGGTCTAAAACCGCCATGGAGAAAGATAACCTTTTGTAGGACTCACTAAAGAGCGAAGAGGAAAAGGAGCACAAGGAAGAAGAACGGATTGATCACCCGCTCACACCTTCGACTCCTACTTTTGATTCTATCATTGCTATTAAAACACTAGTCGATGAAAAGGAGGAACAAAAAAGTGAGGTTGCCAAAGAGAGTCACACTACAACTTTTGTTTGTAATGCCTCTCACTCTAGTAGTGATTTTTATGATGCTAAAACCGTTGATAATTGTTCTGCGGAGGCCTTGTGCCTAGACACTCATATGAAGAGCATTAATAATAATGAACTAGAGATAGAACCTTGCTATACTAACATGCAGGGTCATAAACTCCCTGCTATGAAGGAAGAATACTATAAAGTGTTCCTCTACACAGGTAACCAAGGTAAAGATTTAAGAATTTTATATGAATCTCAAATCCTCTCATTGTAGCTATACACGGAGGCATGTTCACCAAGCTTGGTGCATCAACACTCGCTTGAAAGAGAGAACTTGTTCATCTACATGATGTCGATGCACCGTAAGCGGGTACAACTCCGACCGAACTCTACTTCAAGATGCTCCAAGCTGGTATGTACAACCTCACCTCGAGTCGATATCCCTTGGGATCTAGGCAGGTAATGTATGGAGCATCCTAGCCTGGCTTTATGGCTTTAAAGAGAGCGCTTTCTGGGAGGAAACCTAGAAATCATTAGACATCTTTCTTAGTTTCATGTCTTGAGTCTAGTTGCATTCATGTTGCATTGGCACTTTTATTCTTCGCATGTCTTGCTATTAGAGTAATCTTGTTGAAGTTTTCAAAAGGTAGAATTTATTGTTACTATGTGTTGCATAAACTCGGTTGTACTTAAATCCTGTTTTATACACGCTAAATGTTGGTCGAAAATTTAATCTATCATTTTTTTGTCAAAACATGGTGTTTCACTAAGTTTCAGGTTAAAAAAGAATCCTCGAAGAAATAGGTAAATTTTGGCGACTCGAGAAGGTTTAACGACTAACTATACGGCGGGAATAAAAATTTCGGTCGTATAGTTGCGGTCGTATAGTTATCGATGCCTTCATCAAAATTCTTTTCCAGGATACAGAAGGTTTAACGACCAACTATACGACGGGACCTTTTTGGTCTGACCGTATAGTTATCGCTGTATAGATATCGACACCTGCTTAGAATTCTTATTTCAGATTACTGGAAGTCTGACGACCAACTATACAGCAGGAAATATTTTTCTGGTCGTATAGTTGGTACAACCACAAAATCGCTATAGGAAGGTAACCCTGGTATCAAAATTTCGCTATACTTTCTCCCTACTTCTTCTAAAAAAACCTCGAAACTCCACATGGGATCTTCTCCCTTGATCGAGGGGGAGCCGAATATCTGCAAGCAATAAAAGTTCTACCTAAGAAACTTCCTAGACTATAATTCTGTAAGATCTCACCATAATAAGGTAAGATCCCTGTGATTGCAGTGCTAGTCCCTGGATCGAAAATGCTAGTACCCACAGTTTAAGATGAAGTACACAGAAACAAAGGTCATTATTACATCGCATATCCAGGAATATAATGGTTCTTACAACTCACTTAGCCCAAGGCTAAGGCACTTAAAGTTCACATTACATAGTATAATAATAATAGAGTCTTTAGTCTTCATGTGCCACAGGCAAGCATGTCGAGTGTAGACCCGCAACCCTACTCATTATCCGAGTATCCTGCAACATAATAAGTTACAGCCACAAGGGTCAATACATTTGGAATTGTATTGGCAAGGGATACTATAGACACTTAGTATAATCTAACAACTACATGAATATATGGCTAAGTGGGATTAAGGCTGGCTTTGCTAAAATAGTTTAACTTATAGTTTTTGAAGAGATTTTCATTCAAGTTATAAGGTACCAATGATAGACATCACTGAACCTTTACCCATGTTCACCCACAAGTTTTAACTTAGAGAAATTTGAATGAGGAGATTATTGAACTACTTCACTGTCTTGAGGCTCAAAGTTTGTCCATAACCGGGGACACGGCTAAGTACTTAGTTTTTCCATCTCGAGAGGTGGTGCACTTTCCCCACAAGACTCGACATGCATCGAGACGAGACTTTTCAGAAGCAATCCCTCAGACCAACACGGACGCGTTTCATCCTATCATCACTACCACCCTCTGTCCGTCTGGCTGAGTTCTCGCAACTTAGTCGGTCAAGGCAGAGCCCATATGCCATGTGGCTGCACTAGAAGCTTCGCGACAAGAACGTCCCCAATCTCTTTGTTCCTGGGTGGCCGTCCACAGGTGTGATACATCAGCTGACCATAGACATGGTCCCTGAGTAACCACTCAACATAATCCAAGCAAGCCCATTCCACCCAGGTGTTTCATTAACATTAGTTGTTTTCTTAGTTAAACAAAATAATATCTTTCCATAATGTCTTGTGTGTATAATCCACCCACAAATTTTACTAGCATAGCTAAGCAATATAGGGATAATTCTATCATATCAACATCTACCAAAATATCACTAGTGTAATAGTGAAAATAAATAGGACATGAGATGAAATATCACTTGCCTTGGTAGCTAGGGGAATAGGTACAATCTTCACAGCAACAAACTTCACAATCCACACAATCTACACAAGATCAAAACAACAATAATAATTCAATCAATAAAACATTACAAAAACATGAATGCATGCAAAATGCAATGATATGCACATAATTCTATAATTTATAGAGTCTACAGTACAGAGGATAGAATACCTCATCTAAAAGCATAAGAAATACCCAAAAATAATTTATAGAACAAATTTTTATGAGCAAAATACTCCTAAAAAGGTTCTGTCTATAATTCCATTTTTCCAGAGGCAAAAGTGTGAAATAAGGCCTCCATAATAAAGGTCTCATTTTTCTGAATCCATAGACACCAAATTTGCATTTTTCTGATTTGTGGATCAAAGGCTATTGAATTTCTAAGTTTAATACTAAATCTGTCTATTTTCTAATTAAACAGAAATAGTCTGGCTACGTGGCGATTTCTTATTGGCTGGTACCGGTTCGGTCGGATCGACTACTGCGAGCCGTCAGATTTAAGTGGCCTCGGACGGATCTGATTAGCCCGTACCCTTTCGATAAGTGATCTAATCCTATCCGTTAAAGTCTGATCGAACGGCTGCCGAACAACTCGTCGGAGTCTGGCGGTGCTAACGATGGCGCGCGGCGGCGGAGCGACGGCCTACGGGGTTCTGGCGACTCTACGAGGGCTGGGAGACCGTGGACACGTACCAGAGGTCAGGGAGGTCGCGGTGGTCTCGATGGAGGTTACGGTGGCGAGGGGGGGTGCTCGGGCTTGGCCTAGATCCTTCGCCGGAGTTGCGGTCGCCGGTGGAACTCTCAGGTCAGCGACGGAGATGCCGACCTGGGGCTCAATTCAACCGGCAAAGAGGTCAGCGACGTGTGCAAGCGTCTGCACGACCTAGTAAAGACCCAAAAGGGGCGGCGGAAACCCTACCTTTGCCGGAGAAGGCGACTGACGGCGGCGGCAGAGGGAGTTCGCCGGAATTGTCCGTGTCGTCGACCTAGGGCAAAAGAAATCGTGTGGCTCGGTCAGTAGGTGCGCCAGGAGATGGGGAAATGGATGGGACCAAGGGGAGGGCGCCGGGCGGCCTGGGTTCACCGGAATCGTCGCCGGTGTTCGTCGGACTGCGGTGGTTCGAGCTCGGAATTAGGGGATCCTGGGGGCTCTCTGGGGGTGGCAACTGGGGGAAAATGACGAGGAGGGGGTGAGGATTAAGTAGGAGCATTCATCGGGGAGAATTACTGCGAGAAACGGCCGGAGCTCAATCGACTTGAAAACGGCAGAGAAGGGGGGGGGGTCGTTCGACGGCGGGGTTGAAGACGACGGGGTGGGGGTGTGACGTGGCGTGGGTCCAGTTTGTCAGCGAGAGGGAGTAGAGACGGGGAAGTGAGAAAAGACGAGAAGAGGAGAGGGGGTGGCCCGGGTGGGCTGTGCCTGTTGGGCCAGAGTGGGCCAAATGTGGCTGCTGCTGTTTGAAAATTTTTCCCTCCTTTTCTTTTTCTAATTCAGTTTTCTCCAAAACTTTTGATTAAATGATTCAAATTGATTCAAACCAATTTGTGAAAATTTGTAAAAAACTCAAACTAGGTTTTTAGGGTATTATAAAACATATTTGCCTACCCTTTTAATCCAAGTACTCACTTGGACTTAATATGTAATATTTCCATAACAATTCATAATTTTCATCCATGGCCCAAATTTCACCAAATTTTTGGAGGACATTCTAAATGCAATGCAAAACATGCCATGATGATATGAGTGCAGTGATGATGATTTCAGATGAAATTTTGGGATGTTACAAATTCTCTATAAAAGTTCATATTTTCTTTTTATTTTCCTTTCATCGGTGGGGTAAACGAACTATGTTCGTATACAAAACCAATGAATTTTATTTTGTGTGTTATTTTCGCAGGGACTTGAACCTTGTGTGACGACGTGTACGGTAGTGCCAATCGTACAAACACTCGCATGAGCCACTTGGTTGCTTCAATTTAACGTTTCAACAATCAATGTCTAGTAAAACCTTCCATCTTAAACCTCTTTTAAATAAGCACATAGGGGCTGCACACTCGTGTTTCATATTTTGTCTCACTTACACTTCATCACAATCTAGGAGAAGCGTACTTCTAGAATTAGTTTGTTGACTTAAGCGTGGTGTTTAGGTTGATGAACTGACTCAGTGGGACTTATATTTTTATCACTTGTGAGCTAAACCCGTGTCTTCAAAAACACAAAATTTTTTGTCTTCTTTCTAGTATTATTCCTATTAGGTTCTTAAGGAAGGCATACACCGGATCACAAAACATTCATTGAAGCAAAGGTTCTTTGTCCATCAAAGTTGAGGTTAAAAGCACCTCAATGGTAAAGTGTGTCATCCTAGCTTTAACTTAAGCTTGGGGAGGTAACCACTTCTTATACTCTCTTTTGATAACTGTATTTTCTCTTTTGTTTTCATGATCTTCTCAAGTGGATATTTGGAAAGTTCTTAGCTTGGGGAGGTTATTTTGCATGCGCAGAGTCTTGTGCAAAGTTCTTTACCTTAAAAAAAATTCATGCTATTGTGTATCCCTCTGTTTTTGAATGCTTGCTTAGGTGAGTTTTTGTTCATATTATATAAGGGATATACTTGCTCATGTTAGGCCCCATAGGAGACAAGCCATAGCTTTGATGCACCTCGTTCAACTTTTATCTAGCTTGTGAAAAATATTGTGATCCTCTAAATATACATTGTCACGTTCTCTACATTTTGAAAAATATATATAATAAATAAGTTCTTTGAAACTTGCTAGTTGTCGCTATTCAGAATTGTCTTAAGTGAATGGTTATGGAGTAGCACGACCTCATAGTGTTTCAAAGTTTCGAGATTACATATGCCAAATTTTTGTCTTGGAAATCAAAGTGAGATATTGCTTTATGCGTGTCTTGCGCCACTGTCGCACAACATGAGATGCTAACAACTCCGCGGGCCTTTGGATAATCCAAAAAGAGGAAACTCTTGCAGTTTGGCTATGAGTTGCCCAACATATGTAGCGAAAAATGCTATATTTGGGTATGCATTGGTATTCTCATGGGCCTGCGTTAAAAGCAAAAGTTGGGATACTCCTCTGACCGTTATGAGAAATTATTATACCAAAAAGGAAAACCTTGGTAATAGTCACGAGTGTCCTTCGTAGCCTACACAGTCTCGATTGAACATATACCACTCTTTTGGCATGGTCTCATTACTAAGAAATATATTTTCTATGAGCTCAATAATCGAAGTTCGCACTTGAGAGACTTTATTAGATGGCATAAGTGGGCAGCATTGGAAAACTCTATTTCTATTTATGATTGATAACTAATCATGTTCAGCTTTGCCTTATATAAAAAAATAGAAAAATACAATAAAGTGCGTATAGAAGGATCGCAAGTTTACTTGTAAGCTAGATTTAACTTTGACATGGGGCATAGAAGGTTTTGACTAATATCTAGTGGTTTGGAATAATATAACTGAGCTTATATTGCCTTGTATGATTATGTGCTCTCTTGCTTTGAGCTTGTAGGAAAAACAAGGATACGATGCATTGATTTCCAATGATAAGCAAGATCACATCCATTAAGTTATCGATCCCTTTTGCTCGAGGACAAGCAAGATCTAGCTTGGGGAAGTTGATGGTGAAAGAACATTTCATGATCTCTTGTGGTTTATGTGTTAGATAACAATACCGTAGAGTTTCTCATGTGTGCTAAGTGCTGCAGGTAAAAAAACTTGTTGTTGGGGGGCCGGATTATCTGCCCCCATCAAGGGCCGGATAATCCGGCCTAACCCTCTTGGCCAGAGTTGGTCGCGTGTGTGCTTCTGTCTAGGGGCGGATTTCCCCCCGGATAATCCGTGGCTGGGGCGGATTTTCCCCCAGCCGGATAATCCGGCCTTCTCTTGGGCCGGATAATCCGGGACCCAAGGGAAGTGGCCAAAGGAAGATCGGCGCGAGCTTCTGTCTAGGGGCGAATTTTCCTACGGACAATCCGTGGCTGGGGCGGAATTTTCCCCCAGTCGGATAATCTGGCCCTTCTGTTGGGCCGGATAATCCGCCCCCCAGGAGAAGATACCAAGGATGGCTCGGCACGACCTTCTATTTGGGGGAGGATTTTCCCCTGGATATTCCGAGTCTGGGTGGAGTTTTCCCCAGGCCGGATAATCTGGCCCTCACTTGGGCCGGATAATCTAGCCCCAGAATACTCCAGCGGCTCTGTCTGGACAGGGGGTATAAAAGCCCCAACCACCCCTCCTATCAGATCTGTTGATTCATTCGAAAAAGTTCAGGCCTGTTGCAAAAGATCTCATTCAAGATCTCCCACTTCAACCACCCGAAGGCCTCGATCTTTGGGGGAATTCAAGGAGGAGACATCATTCATCATCATCACGAATCAAGCGCTTCAACTCCTCTCCATTCACTTGGAGAATTCCTGATCTAGTATTCTTGTTAATATCTAGATCTTGTGTTTCGATATTGATAACATTTGTTCTCGTGGCAGCTTGTTGTCATTACGTGAGCCTCCAATTCGGTTGTGGAGTTGTGCCCCGCTAGTTGTGTAAAGGCGTCAGTTCCCGCCTCGAAGGGTTCCAATATTGAAAGGTGGATCAGGCCTTTTGTGGCGAGATCCATCGGAGGACAGGGTGAGGTCTATTGTGGCGTGGTGGTCTTAGTACCGCCCACCCCTCCAACGCAGATGTACTTCCCTTAACAAGGAAGGAACTGCGGTAAAACAAATCCTGAGTCTCCGCGTGCTCCACTATGGTTTCCTCGTTCCTCACTCTTACTCGCCTTTACTCGTTAGTAGTTAGGTTTGCATATAGGGAAATTCTACATAGTTGCATATCTAGAGAGTTTACCTTTTGTGTCAAGCCTAAAATTGAAAAGGCATTAAAATTTGAAGTAGCACCTATTCACCCCCCCTCTAGGTGCCCATACGATCCATTTCAATTGGTATCAAAGCCCTGGCTCTTTATTCGGGCTTAACCGCCTAAGAGAAGTATGGGTACTAAGGAAAATGGGAGTGAGGCTATGGACAAGGTCACAATGGATGACCTCAAGACGTTGGAAACAACCTTGTTGAAATCCTTTGAGACCAAGATGGAAGAGATGCAGCAAATGATTGCTCGCCTCACCTCATCTACAGCCCCACCTCCATCTTCCTCTGAGGCCACCACTCCTCTATCTAAGGATAAGGCTCATGCCGACCCCAAGGAAGATGAAGTGGCAGGGAAAAAATTAATGGCTCCTCTTCCAAGAAGGGAAGTGGTAAGGAGGATTATAGTGAGGTCTCTCATTTGTATTCTCCCGATCCACCTATTCCCCATCCTCATATAAATAATAGGAGTGATCCACCCAAGCTTACTGCTTCCTCATTTAATCAATGCCAATTCTTAATGAAATCTCATGTGTGCGGTTCTTCGATTAAGCTTTGGAGGATCATTGAAGATGGTATTTACATTGTAGACCCCACTAAATTGACAAGAAGAGAAGTTGTGGACAACCAACTAAATGCAACGGCTCTCCACATGATTCAACTCGGTGTGGGTCCCAAAGACATGCCACATATTGAGCACTTTAACACCACAAAGGAAGCTTGGGATGCTCTCACCGACTTGTTCATCAGCAATGAAAGCATGAGAAGGAATAGGGACGATGCTCTGAGTAATGAAGCTGAAGGATTCTACATGTTGGATGGTGAGGATCATGAAGACATGTATAGAAGGCTCAAGAGCATTGCAACAATGTTTAGAAAGCATGGAGCCACTCACATTGATGATGCTTGGATCAAGAGAAAATATGTGAGTCCCCTCATGCCTTTTGAGCCACCGGACTTGAAGAGTTTGCAAGGTAGACACAACTACCACCAAATGACTTCCAATGAAGTCATGCAAGAAATGGTGTCCTTCAAAGTTGCCGCTAAGAATGCCGAAGACGCTCATGCTCGAGCAATTGGGATGCAAAAGGGAGTCAATGTTGCTCTAAAGGCCAATGTTGTTGAACAAGATGAGGATGATAGAGGATACAATGTTGTCTCCATGGGCTGTCCCGAGGAGGTCAAGCTTGCTCATGGTGAGTACATGGCCTTCTATGCAAGGAACTTTTGGAAGGACCCAGCCAAGGCCAAGTTTGAACTTTAGCACAAGAATGGGTCAAGTGGGTGAAGAGATAATGGCCCAAAACTGAGGACTTGCTACAATTGTGGGGACCGGTTGCACTTTGTGGCCGAGTGTCCTTATCAAAGTAGAGAAGACAATGGGGGCAGGCTCATCCTCAAAGAGAAATCCAAGGCACCTCGAAAGAAACCATTTATCAAGAAGAATGGCCCTTACAAGAAGCAACCTAAGATTGTATTGGTGTCACAAGAGGAATACTCTTCTGCAAGTGAACACGAAGAGGATGAAGATATCTCTTGAGAGGTGGCTGCTATAGCCACCATATCTAGTCCCACATCGCTCTTCGACTCTCCAAACGAAAATGTCATCAACAACAATGTCACTTGACTTATGGCAAGAGGGTCCGAGGTATCATCTTCTATTTCTTCATTTCCTAAGACTACTATAGATATGGATATGGATGATCATACAAGTCTTAGGATAAAAGAAGAAGTTATTGCTTTGGATTTTTTTCACTAACTTGCAAGGTGAGCACAAACTTCATTTTGATGCTCTTATGAGTCAACTTTCTCATTCCGAAGAACTTCTCGAAGAGGAAGAAGAGGTATCTCGAGTCTCTTTAGAGGAGAAACTCGAGTCAATTGAGGAGTCCCATGAAGAGGTTGTTCCCCAGTTCATAAAATAATGTGACAATGCTCTAGCTAAGGTAAAGAAACTAAAGAAGGAGAAGATTGACTTTGGGGCTGCTCATGCTAGACTCTCAGAGAAGTTTGAAAAACTTGGCATTGCCTACAAGGCATTGGAGAGTGAACATTCTACTCTAAATGAGTCTCACGATCAACACCAAATTCAATTGGACAAGTATGATATGCCTAGCACCTCCACAACATCTTGTGGACATGAAGATATTATTAAGGAGAACATGAGATTGAAAGAAGAACTTGTCAAGGGGTCTCAATCCAAAGGTTAGGAAGTCCTAGATGAGATCCTTAGCAAGCAAAGGACAAACAATGGAAAAGAGGGTCTTGGATTTGTTCCCAAGACAAAGAAGAAGAATAAGAATAATAATAATAATAATAATAAGAGCAAAACTGCTCAAACAAAGACAAGCACCACATCTAATGACAAGATTAACTATGTTGGTTTTATAGGGGTTAATAATCCGAATTATGAATTATTTTGTGATTATTATACGCAGAGGCCTGGCTTACACGCAGCTTACATGCAGAGGCCTGGCTTCGCTCAGTTTACCGTGGTCAGCAGCCAGAGCGTCCCTGATGACCCACAAGTATAGGGGGTGTATCGCAGTATTTTCGATAAGTAAGAGTGTCGAACCCAACGAGGAGCAGAAGGTGCTAGCTAGTGGTATGGATCAGAAATTCTCTGCAAATACTTAGCAAACAGATTTTTAGAGTTTTTTGATAAAGCAAGTAAACAAAGTACGAGTAAATAAAAGACGGTAGGAATAAATGCAGCAAGTGGCCCAATCCTTTATGCAGCAAAGGACAAGCCGGTTGTATTACCTAAGATGACCAAACATTCTCGAGGACACATGGGAAGACTGTCAAGTGTTTTCGCTTCATATAGTTGATTAATCTTCTCTAGCTTGCTAAGTGTTGTGTGAGTGAACCTATGCTAATGTACCGCCCCATCCAAGACTAATACATACTTGTGATTATACCCCTTGCAAACATCCGTAAGTACAAGAAAGTAATTAAGGTAGAGACCTAACCACAGCTTTAAACTCTAAGACCCTTACGTCCCTTGTGCAATGGTTTCCTAACGGGGGTTCAGGTTTCTGTCACTCTGACAACCCCTACGATTAGTAGCCAAATACACAATGCATTCCCCTAGGCCCATATAGGTGAAGTGTCATGTAGTCGATGTTCACATGACACCACTAGAAGAAGTACACCACAACTTAAATATCAAACTATTGAATCTTTCTCAACACAACTCCACTACTAACAACATGACTTCTCCCATGTTCTCAAGAACAAAACAAACTACTCACAAGACATCATATGGACCATGATCAGAGATGGAATAATGATATATAACAATCTGAACATAAACAATAATTCAATGGTTCACTCAATAGCATCAACTACAAAGAGTAATCAACACCGAGAAAGTTTCCCCTATGAACTAATGCAAGATTCAACTCAATTGTTATAGCAATATGGAGATGGTGATGAGGGTGCTGATGGTGATGATGATGGTGGTGATGATGATGATGATCCCGATGAAGTCTAGCTTGATGGTGGTGTTGATGGCGACGATCTCCCCTCTCCGGAAAGGAATTCCCCCAGCATAAATCTGTCTACCGGAGAGATCTTTCTCTCTCGGTGTTTTCCACCCTACAGAGGCGGCAGAATCTTTTTGTGGTCGCTCTCCGAGTCTTAGGGTTTCGGGAGGATAATATACGCCAGAGGAGAGAGCCAGAGGTGGGCCAGGGCGGCCACACCACCTCCTGGCGTGGCCTAGGGCTGCTCGCACCAGGGGGTGGTGTGGGCCCCCTGTGGCCCATCTCCACTCCGTCTTCTGGCATCCTTAGTCTTCTTGAAAAATAGGATTTTCCATATATTTTCCCGGATTTTCTGATCTTCGTGAATTTTGCCTCCAAACAGCACCTTTTCCATTAGAATCCTGACTGCAGCGGTCCATGCTCCAAAAGTCATCAACCATGCAAAAACAGATGAAATAACATAAGTATCACCTCTCAATATGAAATATATCAATGAATAATAGTGAATTAAGACATAGAATAGTGATGCAAAATGGACGTATCAGTCCCCAACCTGTTCGGTGCTAGCGGCAGCCAGAGCGCCCCCAACCTGTTTGGTATAGGCAACAGCCAGATCGACCCCAACCTTTTTGGCGGATCGCACTATGGCGACCGCACCACGAACGAGTCCATCATGGCTGACATGATCAACGGCAGCTCCGCCCAGGCTTTCATGCAAGAGGATGCCGCTTCATATGAGGAGGATGACGACGGCATATGGGAGGATGAGGTCTACACGAACATGGAGGTATCGAGGATGAGGATGAGGTGGTGGAGGTACCGGTGACCATCGCGATTGACCTGAAGGGAAGAAGAAGGCCGTGGAGGCAAAGTGGGTGAAAAAGAAGAAAGGAGGCGGCGGACACGGCCCCAAGTGGAGCTCGAGGGAGGATGAGTGCCTCGCCAAAGCTTGGAAGACCGTCAGCAGAGACCCGTTTACCAGTGCCAAGTAGAACTTAGACTACTATTGGAAGAGGGTGAAGGCGACGTATGATGAGCAGCGGTTGTTGGATCCCTACTTCAACTTCAAAGTCTTGCACCGCGACCGAACGACTATGATATGTCTCGCTGTTGGTCCATGATCCAGCACGCCTGCAACAAGTGGCACGATGTCATGGAGGATGTGCGCTGCGTCCATGTCAGCAGTACCAACTACGATGATCAAGTAAACAGCCCCCATCGTCGCTGCCCGCTCCCGCCCATTTCAGACTTTGTGTCCAACTTGTGTTTTTCGTAGATGTGCGCCATTATCGCCGCCTACCACAAGGACAACGACGACAACGAGTTTAAGTTCATCCACATCTTTGCATGGATCGATGGGTGCGACAAGTGGGCGGAGACACGGACCTCTCTCGCTAAGGCCAAGTCCAGCAACTACGACCCGGGGGCGGCGCCATCTGCGGTATCAGAGGGACGCGGCGCCGGCAATTGAGAAACTACACTCGTCCATCCTAGCTTGCATGGCCAACGCCGCCATGTATGCCGCCATGAGGGCGGAGTAGGCCACCAGGTTGGAGGAGATCACCGCGACAAGGTGGGCATCGGGCATCGAGCGACATGACATCAAGCTCAGCCTCATCAAGGCCAACATGGTGGTCAACATGAAGGACATGGACGCCAAGGTGAGGGTGTGATGTGTTGATCAGTGCGTCCTGATCCTCTCCGAGAACTGAACGACCGCCAACTAGAACAGCAGCCCGACACCGGTGACTGCAACCCCGACCCCGACCCTGACCCCGATCTGCACCTAGGCCAGCACCACCGTTCCATCGTCGCCGACCTCGGAGGTGCCTCCTAGCACGGAGGATGATACCCTTTCTGTTTGATTTTCGTGTTTCCCGTATGTTTATTTTGATCATCAATGGACTTGTATTTTGGTGATTTGCGGCGATTGCATCGCCTGAAGTATGTTGTGCCCGATGGCGGCAAAACTATGTTTAATTTCCGGCAACCTTTTGAATGTTTGAATTTGAAATTGCGATTTGGGTGGCTGTTTTGGGGCGGCGGCTGGGAGGCGTTGACCCCCGATAGGAGGTACATGCGCTGGCGCCCCCATAAGGCCAAATGCCAGACCCTGTATAGGGGGCCAATGGAGATTCTCTTAGGGCGAGTGTTGTAAAGGTCCTCTTTGTAATTTGTACCTGCCACGTGGTTCGTTTATGAAGACTAGGGTGCGCTTCATCGTACCCACTTTCAAAAAAAAGATAGTGATATACTAAGGGGTATCGATAATGCAAAGATTGGTAGGGGTCGACCAAAGTTTTTTAATGAAATTCCACCGATCTATTAATAATCATCAACAATAGTACATAAAGTTCCAAAAGTAATAAAAATTACAAATAGGTCACTGGATCACCTAACGACGACTACAGACACTGGCACGAGCCGAAGGTGCGTCACTGTCCTTGCCCCTCCATCACCGGAGCCGGACAAAGCTTGTAGTAGAGCTTGTTGTAGTAGACGGATGTGGTCGTGGGTTCGATTCCCACAAACGGTGCCAATTGATGAGGGGTAACCTCGGCAATGCCCATGGTTATGGACTTAGGGTTTTGAGGAAAAGAGAACGCTAGGAATTTCGTCAGATATCATACAAACAAGGGAGTCGAAGTCATATGGTTATCAGTGGACAATGAGGTTACAGATTGCTCAGGTGTTTTTCGACACCTCTCCGCTGGCTCCTCCTAGCCTATATATAATAGGCTGGGTCCCGAGGCCGTATACGGATAGGTTACAGTTTTATGATTACAACACCAACATAAATCCGGTTTCTATTTCCTTATCTAGCAAAACTACGCCTTCCGTCGGATGCTTCCTGGGCCTTCTTCTTGGTCTTCATGGGCCGTGAACCTTTATATAGCCAGGGTAACCAAACATAAGCACCTGAGTAGTCATACCCATGTTATCGTGCTAAGACCCAAAAGGACCAACACACTAGAGCAGCAACCATCGCCGAAGATGACAAACGTAGATCGGAAGAAACTGACCTCAAATCACACCAACGAGTACGAAAAACGACCGGATCCGAAGGGATCCGTCGGACACACGACTCCACGCGTCCTCTACTGATGTTGGACGCACCACCAGAGCGAGGATAGGGCGGGAAGGACCTTATTATGACTTTAGGACATAGCCACCGCCTCAACATCCTGAAAAAGACACCGAAAACATTCTAAACAAAACAGTAAGACCTCTCGCTGGCGAGGGGCCGTGGTCCGCCACGCCTCCAAGGCCCTAAGGCCACCGGAGACGGGACGAACCAATGACATCGCTCGCAGAGGTAATGGACCCTAGATTGGTTTTTAGCCCCCGCCTCTTGGAGAGCCTTCTCTCGCAGGGGGCATTAATAGTACTTTGAGATCGACCAAAGTTGACATGGCAGGAGGCAATTAGAAGAGACCTAAAGGATTGGAATGTATCAAAAGTTTGGCGTTTGATAGGGCTGCATGGAAATCAACGATCCATGTGCCCGAACCTTCATTTGCTATTTTGCTCTTTTATTTTACTTGCACTTTTTACTATTTTCTACTTGACTTGTACTTTTCATAGTTTCTGTAGTACTTGCGCTTTCCACTGCTTGGGTTTCGTATCTAACTTATCCAACTTGCTTGGGATAAAAGTCTTTATTGTTGTTGTGTTTGTAGAAAGCCCCAAACAATTTGAAGTACTATCACCCCTAACATTCTAGAACCACATGGTATGTTTCCACTAAAATTTTCTAGTATTATGTACGATTTATTTACTCCAATTTAATTAAAAGACTCCCGGAGGAAGCACAGGGGCTTAAGTGATAAATGCACACTCCCTAGTCCCTACCTCCTTCCCTACAGACCACAGATTCAAGAGAGAGAACAGAGACCCAACGGAGCAGAGCACAGTTTCCTGCCCGTGCTCCGCTCTCAGCAGCTGAGAGTTCCCTGTCTTGTCCGAAAGATCCCTGTGGTGGCCTGGCCTGCCCTGCCCTGCCCTGCCCTGCCAAGATGGGGGGAATTCGCCGCAGCGGGGACACGGACGGACTAGACTCCCGCCGCCGCCACCACCACCGCTCCAGTCACAATGCCCTCCCCCACCCCAATCTCGCCGGTACGCCTCCTCGCACTCTCCTCCCTTCCTCATTCCCATTTCAGTTTCTCTTCAAATCTCAGGGCTCCGTTCATGTCCTACCCATCCATTCTTGTGCTTTCTGATTGATGCCTCAATGCCCAGTTAGTTGGTCCCTTCTCTTTTTTTACTGCTTGAATTTCTCGAGGGTCTTTTTTTTCTGCTCTTTTGGAGCGGCAGCTTGGGATTCTTGTGACTGGCGCTCCAGAGCCATCGACATTAGGGAGTACTTTATTTATTTTTTGCTTAAAAAGTTTTTGCTTTTCCCCTTTCTGTTTTGTTGCTTAGCCCCTCTCAACTTGATTTCTGAAACAATCGGGTGGTTCTCCTGAGGAGAGCTCTATTCTAGGGTCTTCTTAGCATCAGAGGGGACACGAGAGAAAGGAAGATTCTTGCCTGCCTTGACTTGACTTGGCTTTGCACACGAAATTTCATTTCTCCTTGAGTTAAACTTACACAGCATCTTTCCCCCCGCAAATTCCGGGCTAACGCATGGTGATAGCCCTTGGATTCTTGGCTGGCACTTAGATTATTCCCACCAGATCACGCAAAACAAGCCTTATTTCATGGAACATGGCACCATCCTCAAGGTCAAGAACTGTTATATTATGCTAGAGCCCACATGTTCACGAAGCACTATGAAGCTTCGTTGACATAGGGATTCGTATTCTGATCAGTAAATAGTATCAGCATCGTCTTGCTCCTAATCCTGAACACTAATAAAAAATTACTGCTAGCTGGGACAAGTTACAATGTTGGAACTTGGAAGTAGTAAATTATAGCAGTAAAAGTTTTGTCTGATCCTTGTGTCGGATCCAAGTTAATAGTACTAGTACTAGTGCTCCGTGTGTGCTAATCTGTTGGATGGTTGGTCGTACATAGCTGGTATCTCGCCTCTTAGCCGATCCCGTTTCTAATGTTGCCAGTTATTCTGGTAGGCTATTGCTGTCACAGCTGTTCATTTTTCACCCAAGTGCAAATGTACAAACTTCAACATATATCACTTCCTTTCTTACATAATCTTAGTTTAGGAAGGAAATATATCAGTTTCAAGTGCCTGCTTAATTGGACTTTGCCCGTGGAGTTTGTTCGTCTGTATCTTTAATTCTTTATCTTTGATGCAGGCGTTGGGTCCCTGAGAAAACAAGGAGGTGAAACTGGGATGCATCACAATTCTTTGGTGAGTGCTGTAATTTTATCTTTAAACCTTATAGAATGGTGCAGCTAAAACAAAATTAAGCCTACAAAAAGTATAGCAATTAGCTTATCTTTAGCAATCTTTTGCCATAGCCATGCGGAATTTTAGTAACTTGTTTTGTAGCAACTAGTTTAAGCATGTCAAAAGGACTATTTTGAAGTTTTTTTTGCACGACATGTTTATAGAGAACCAGTTTCTTGTAATGTGTAGGTTTTAGTCGAATATTTCACGGTTCAATTCTCTGTTGTCTATTAAAGTTACATCTTACTTAGTTACTTTGCAGTTCAATGTGCTATAACATTTTAAGAACAAACTAACAGTTTCAGATGTACTGCTCTATTGTTTTCTCAGTTTGATGGGAACAGGCTTTGTACACCCAAAAGAGCTACCCGGATGAAACTGGTAATAGATGATGAAGTCTCTAGAGATGTTACTGCTAGGCATACATCGCCTGGTATTGTAGGAAGGCTTATGGGCCTTGACATAATGCCTTCACTTGGATTGAACCAAGATACATGTAATGGAAACGATTTACAGGGCATTTCGCCAGGGAATTGCGGTGATAAATCAGGGAAATGTAGTGAAAAATATGCTTTGTCTGGAGATGTTCCACGTATGACAAGCACTGATGAGATTTTGGAATTCAAAGATGTTTTTGAAGTAACAGAGACCACAAGAATGAAGAACCGAAACCGTAATACTTGTTCTGGACATGAAAAGGTTAACAATGCTGACCTTAATTTTGTAAGGCAGAAATTTATGGAAGCAAAACGTATTTCTACTGATGAGTCTCTTCAAAGATCGGAAGAGTTCAATAATGCGCTAGAGGCATTGGTATCAAATAAAGATGTTCTCATGGAAATTCTTCAAGAATCCAATGATGTTGCCAAGAGTGATCTGTCCGGACTCGGCTGTTCTCCATCTTCTGGCGTAAACCGCATCACACTATTAAAACCATCCAGAAGGAATAAGTTCATTGACGCAGATGTTGTCTATCCACCAAAAGATGACACTGAAAGGTGTTTCCACACACCAAAAGAAGCAAAGCATTCTCCAAGGAAGCAGCCTCATACTTCGGAAGAAGAAACTGGTTCTTTCAGACAAAAGTTGTCTAGGTCAAGCTACAGGGATTGCATCGATAAACGCATTTCTCCCACCAGGATTGTTGTTCTGAAACCATACCTCGATAAAACTCAGAAGAGGGAAGGAGCATTTCCACTTACTGAAGACATGTTTTGCTCTAGTTCCAGAAGGACTGAATCATGCCTAGATGATTGTATTGAAACACAACATGCAGAAGAATCCATGCCTCAGATCTCCACAGGATGTTCTGATGCACCACGCCATAGGACAAAGGGGTCAAGAGAGATTGCTCGAGAGGTTTCAATGAAAATGAGGAAAGCTGTCAGGGGAGATGTAAGCGGAAAGCAGAAACTCAGTCCAGATATTGGGACGTCTAACCGGGATGACCAGGTTTCTTTATTGGCATCCCTGGCTAAGCTAAAGAGTTCATCGGCATTGCAAAGATCTTCTGGTCTGCGTGATGCTTCAGATGCTCCTTGCGTAGGGACTTCACCAACACATTCAACTAGGAGATCAATTAGGAAGGAAGCAAGGAGACGCCTATCTGACAGATGGAGGGTGGCCCACCAGCATCAACATCCATCGCAAGATGCTAATACGTTCAGCACACTTGGGGACATGCTTGCTCTCTCTGATAAAGAGGTGTCAAAGTTTACGTCAGGGGCAGCAACTTGTCAGCAATGGCCAGAGGGAGAGTCACGTAAGGATGTGATACCAGGATCATATGGTTATCCTCTTGGTATCAGTAGCAATGATGGTTGGAAAGGTGAGAACATATGTAACTTGACAAGGTTGGAGTCTATTTCTACTAGATCTATCAACCGAGGGAGTCTGAATTTGGGCAGCAGAAAAGCAAGTTTTGCGCATGGTGAATGTTCTATGGCCGAGAACATCGTCAGATCGGTGCCTTATAATTCTGAAGATTTGCATCAGGACAGGCAAAGGAGATCAATGATCAGAAGTGCAACATATAGCTGTGATAAAAGTGATGTGTCATCTCTGGATGAAGCGGAAGGTATGGTGATGGAACGCGAGATACATGTGAACTTTGAAGAACCAACTTGCAGTAGTGCAGTGCCAGAGCTATCTGAAACTGGAGGAAGACTTGTACATGCTGGAAATTCTTTCCATAGTTTAGGTTCTGAACGATATTTTGGCGCAGTTCCAAAATGGCAAGGCGAGGCTCAGTCTTCTACACACAACGAGATTATTAACCAAGAGCAGGCATCCATACTAGACTACAATCTTAGTTTTAGAGAATCCGCGTCCCAGGTATGTTATTTTGACGCTAGTCAAATTTCTGCTAAGCATGGTTAAAGCATAAATTGCATATACTGTATGAGCATATGATTTCCCACCCTCTGCTCAGTAGACTGAAGTTCTTGGTTGGTCTACGAATTACTGATCTATTAATATTCTTTATCCTTTCCAACGATGATCTAGTATTAACTGACCGTTCTTCTGCACTCAGACTGAGGGGAATGAGCACAATCGATGTGAAGATAATCAAGCTCCATCCGATCAACTGACAGAATTAGTATCTGTTGTGAGCTCCAACGAAGATGATCAACCAAGTCCAGTGTCTGTGCTCGAATCTTCCTTGGACGCAGAAGACTGTTGTTCAGGAGGTTTTGAAAAAATAAGTGCAGATCTTCAAGGCAAGTGGACAACTCGTAAATTGCCAATTCATTTTCCTGTGGCTGTTCAGATTACTGACTTGATTCATTTTGGCTGCTACAGGGCTCAGGATGCAACTTCGACTGCTCAAGATGGAGGCAGCAGACAATGCAGATGAGACGGATCTTGCTTTATTTAGTGACGATGAAACTGCCGCGAGTTGCGAACTAGTTGATGAAAGTGTGCCAACATCCTGTACTTTCTGGGATGAAGCCGAAAGGGATTTTTCTTATGTGGTTGACATGCTCACCTGTCTAGGTATTCAGAGTGCTGAGCAGGATTTTCTACTCGGTGCACGCTGTCTATTGAGATCTCCCGCATGCAGTGATGTTTATGATAGTCTCGAGAAGAAGTACAGAAAGCTCATTCTGTGGCCGCAACCTGAGAGGAGGCTCCTTTTTTATCTGACAAATGATATCCTCGTGGATATCATAACTTGTTTGACACAATGTGGTGGTGAGGGGTTGATGAACAAGTGTCAGTTGGGCATGAAATGGGACAAGGAAAGGCTCGTGGAGAAGGTTTGGGAAAGGGTGTGCCGACAGCGGCGAGAAACAGAATGCTTCCAAGAGGAAAAACTGATGGGTGTAGCGTGGCTGGATTGTGAGGATGTCACTGAGCAGATTGCGGCGGACGTCGGGAGCATGCTGTTTGAGGATCTCCTGGAAGAAGCTATAGCTGACTTTGATCTATTGAAGCTTTTTGGTTAGGAAGGAGGTTCGCTTCACACCGGGAATACCAGTAATGCTAGTGTTCTCTTTGTGTTTCTTACTATAAGAAAGGAAAATCTGCAGCTTATTTGTGCCTGCCTAGGCTGTGGGCGCTGCAACTGTAAGTGTAATGTTCCATTTCCATCCATAGTGACAATAAAACGATGGTAAAGAATGTAAATTATTCATCTGTGCAGTAGCCAATTTTCTTCTGATTGCGGTGCATCTCAAGTATTGGTTATTAATAATCGTTTGATAAGATGTGGATGTCATAAGGAATCTTTTTGTTTGTTGTACCAGTGGTATATTTACCCCATTGGGTTTTTCCCGTTCATTACGTATTATAGGGAATATTGCAGTTGAATACATGTAATGACCGCATAGCGCAGTGGATTAGCGCGTCTGACTTCGGATCAGAAGGTCGTGGGTTCGACTCCCACTGTGGTCGCTATTTCTTTTTTATGTTTTGTCCATTTTGTAATTTTTTTGATTTGGTCTTAGCTCTCATCGTTCAGGAATCATCACTCGCTTCCTCTGTCCACTGTAAATTCTCTCTTGTACAGGAAAACTTTTACAATTGTTACAATTGATTTGGTCTGACTCTAGATCGAAAATATCACACGCCAGGAGTTCATTACAATGCCAACAGTGTGAGTAGAAGCTGAAAACAATAGTTACAGCATTTGGACCTGAACCTGAATCTAGTAGCAGTAACAGCTTTTAGCAGAACTGTGGATAGAGATTACGGAATAATGATGTATAAAGTTGCTTGGTTTGATCAAGTATGTTTAGGTAATCAAACTTCAGAAGCCATTTCCCTTTACCATTCTACGTATTCGAGGGCTATTATGGGTTAAGCTTGGCCATTCTTCAGCTGCCTTTGAAATTTTGTAGGAGTAAAATGTTTCCGTTGTTATTTTCTTGATTTTTGTTTGGTATCCGCACTATTTTTTTTCTGACAGACCCCTTTTTGCCTGTTTATTTATTTCAGGTACTTTCTCTATCCACCGTAAAATTTCTCTTATACAGGATAACTTTTACTTACATGTTATAATCACTCAAGACCAATAATATCACAAGCTAAGAGTTTATCACAACGCTAACACTGCGAGTGGAAGGAGCTTAAACAACTACTACGTGACAGCAAGAGAAGTAGAGGGTCCTGGTTTGCAGCATCTGGACCTCAACCTGAATTCCGTGAGTTAACGCGTTAGCAGTCCGGGGGCCTGGCCACAGGTTGCCACCCAGCGCACAGCTGAATAACCTCCTTGAGGGCCGGCGACGCCGCCTCCATGGTCCACTTGTGGTAGTAATCCTCTGGCCTGAAGACGCACTCGACGCCCGGACCGTCGACCAGGCATGGCTGTGCCCCGTGCAGAAACGCGTCGCCTTCCGACCTGACCCACCCGGCCACCGATTCTTCCCTGTCCGCAGCCTGTATCCGCATTCAGCAGTGCAGTCAGCTACCAGTTATTAGTCGCTGTGACCAGATAGTATATGCAATAGCAAAGATCTCATACTGTCTGAAGATGGAAGTACCTTCTCTGGCATGTATCTGAAAACCCTCTCCTTGTGTCCCCGCTCGTATATGTTACACTGAGACACAATCTGCAGGTGGAGTGGCATTGATGATTGTTTCTATGTGCTGTTAACTGCAGGCTATGTTGAGAAACCGAGGGCGGCGTGTATACCTGCGCTTCGACGCCAGCTGCAACGGCGTATATGCCCCAGTTCCTGGTGTAATTGTTGTAGAGGTGCACTTTGCCGAACCGCAGGCGCGGGTGCCTCTGCGTCGTGCCGTCAAAGAAGCAGTGGTGGATGGTGACCCTGATGCATCTGTCGTCGACGTGCGTGGGGTCTGCGCCGATCAGCATCGTCTTGTCATGCCTTGCAAAGTGGCATCTGTGCAACGGAATCACATAGAGACAGACATGACTACCTGTTAACATAGCAGCTTCCATTTGACTAGTTCAGTGAGTGAAGAATGCTCTGAAGTTATTCAGAGAAATTAAGCATGTGAGCAGGGACAGTAGACCTGGAGACTGTGATGTCGGTGCTCTGGCGGGTAATGTCGATGAGGCCGTCGTCGTAGTCGGCGAGTGAGCAGCGGTCGATCCAGATGTTGGTGGAGCCGGGCTTGATCTGGATGCCGTCGACGTCGTGGCCGCGGCCGGCCTCGAACTGGAGGTTGCAGACGATGACGTGGTGGCAGTCCTTGAGCTGGAGGCCCTTGCCGGTGAGCTTCACCCGCTGCCCGCGGCCGTCGATGGTCTTGTGGGAGGAGACCCGGAGGTAGCTCTCGAGGTGGATGGTGCCGGAGACGTCGAAGACGATCCAGAGCGGCTCCTTGGCGCGGCACGCCTCCCGGAGCGTCCCGTACCCGTCGTCTGCAGATTAGGGAAGAAGAATCGAGGGTTCAAATTCGTCCCCCCGATTCGTAGTGGAATTCGAGAGCGGAAGTTGGGAGGGTGACCTTGGAGGGACGTTACGTAGTAGAGGGCCCCGTGGAGGCCGCCGATGGCGTGGCGGCCGAAGCCCTCGGCGCCGGCGGCGAGCGCGCGGAGGGTGCGGTCGGCGTCGGCGTAGGGAAGCCGCGGCTGCGAGGGGTGGCGGATCTCTGTCTCCGTCTCCATGTGGGGGCAGGGGAGGTAGGGTGAGGCGGCGGGAGGAGGAGGGAGGGAGGCGGAGGAGATCCAGCAGCAGCAGAGGCGCGAGAAACAGGAGGTGCCCATGGGGACGAAACGGAAGGTACTACTATGAAATTAGGCCCGTGTTGCCGCGTAAGTAGATCGGACTGGACTGGACTGGGTGGAATCCCTCCAAATTTGGAGACAAATCATAGCATTGCCTCTCCCCTCTTTTAAAGGGCCTTGGGTATTTGATAGGATTGCAATAGAGAACAAATGATTTTGATGGAAAAAAAAAAGTACATACTGTATGAAAAGTACTCTCAAAATGGAGTGTAAAAAGGTGATGGAGTAGATGTTGAAATTTAAACCGAACTGAGATTTTCAAAATATAAGATGTTTTAACTTTGTGAATAGAGTGTATCTAGACCACTTTTAGTGTGTAGCTTCATCTAGATTTGGAGTGAACCTACACACTAAAAGTGATCTAGATACACTTTATTTATAAAGCTAAAACATCTTATATTTTAAAACGGAGGGAGTAATATATAAGCTACTTCATCTGTTTCAAACTATAAAACGTGTAAAGCTAAAACAGTTTCTGAAATATCTTACTAGTATTCGTTGTTGACATGTCACACGGACCACCTCCACCGTCCAATGTACCAGCATTCACTCCGGGCCAACAGGTACAGACTTGGCCATCCACTGTATCGTTACATCTAACCGTTTTCTCAAGCACACCCACAATCATTAAATGTTTGATGCTCTAGTCATTCTCTTATTAGCGTCACGAATAAAATGATGATTGATGTCAGGATCCAACAATTAATACCAATTCGGGAGAGGATAGATCAAGCCTTGCTAGTTCTGAATGAACGATGTTCCAAGGTTTTTGAACGGGATCAGGGGGAATTCTTGCTCAACAAAATTGACCGTACTCAAAATAGGACGTGTTAGAGCCGGAAGTGGCACTAATGCTAGCTGCATCTGTTTGACGCGAAATGTTTCGCAACATGCTCAAGAGCACTTTTTTCCCACAAAAACCCCACGATTCATTATTGGTCTTATAAGAAAAGTATAAGGAAAACCCGACCTGAAAACCATACAACACCTGGCAAAGTTAGGATAACGTCACGTGCCGAATCACGACACAAACGACTCACGTCATCAACAACATTACACCAATAACAACACCGACAACAACGCCAACCATCAACACAACACTGAACCCACACAAACCAACAACTCAGAGTATGCAACAAGGATATGCACGGCACAACCAGCATGGTGGAGGACCTCAACTTCCATATTCATCTGACCAAGCAAGGCCTAGACACTATAAACTTCATCATCTGATTACCACCCCACAACACCCAGAAGAGAGCGGGGGTCAAATGGACAAAAGGTGATCAAAGATTGATCACAAATTCGCAAACCCAACTTTCGATAAGAGCGTCAAATTCTTCCCCAAACTTGATCAACCGGCAAGACCAAGGAGCACACTCTGGCACACCTCTATCTATCAACTCAAACCCTTCCATGGAGCTTATACCGGCCAGCAACACATAGACATAGACAACAAATGACCAACAAGATTGAGGTGGCTCTAAGACGGAGCCTCCAAGGAGGCAGTGTTATCGAAGATGTCACCTCGTTCGATCTAAACAAAGATATATGGCTTTCGCCTGAAGAACACTTTGGATAACCAGGGCGTGGGAGCTCCATGACGATGCCTTCAACAAGTGAGATGGCGCTCAAGAGTGTCCTCATCGTCGATGCCAACATAGTTGACACAAATCTTTCAATAGAAACATCACAACTTGACACCCGCCACCAAACCATTTTGTCCGACCATTGATCTATACCTGTGTGGTACTGGCCATGATGAGGACCCACTAGATTGCCATGTCCTTTCCATGCCCCCACGTAGGCCACTATTGCGTCACCCACATGGTCGGAACACCGCTGTCTCCTCCATCATCGTGAACCCACCACTCTAGCCTCCATTGACTCCCACTTGTACAAAGCAATACTACGAACACCCCCTATGGCAGCGGCAGCAGGATAGGCCATAGTTAAAAAATGCGCGTTTCCATGGAGGCCTTCCTGACTAGGTGGCCCGCGGCCCGAGCGACATTGGCAATGGGCGAAATTTATTGCTTGTTTCTTATATTTAGGACACACCTTATTTGGTTTAACCGTGTGTGATGTATGCCTCAATGGCATCAGATATTTATCGGTAAACATTGGCAATGATAAATTGTGTGCTCGTTTTCCATGTACACGTGTTCATAAATTGTGTGGTTGATTTCCATGTAAACGTGAATGTGTTCACACTAATACGATATAAACGCGTTTCACATCAACTACAATTGCAACGCCTATAAAATCGTCTTTGTACTCCAAACAACCGCACAATTTCCTCTCTTTCAATTCTAATGGAGCTTGTAGTACCAAACTCCTGGATCTACATGTTCGATGCTCAAGGCAAGGAATTCAAGGTGGCATTTATCCAACATGTTGTACACAGTGGAGAGGTGGATCTGTCGGGACAAGGAGGAGTTCCTCAACCATGCATTGATCAAGGTTGTTAGCTTGGATTGCAAGTTCACTAATGCAAAGAAGTCAGACAGAAGGATCTTCCATACAATCAGAGGCAACGCACCACCATTTTGCAACTTTTGGTGGCATAGGAGTGTCTCGTCTTCCAGATACCGAGCCAACGGATGCTGGAGCTCCTCGGGAAGTTCTTGCAGGATGCAAACATTAGGTTCCGCGGCGCCGCTATCTAGATGATGTGCGTATGCTGCAATAGTATAGAATCATCATTCCTTCGGCAATCAACCTCTAGCCCAGCCCGCAACAATACTTCATCACTCTTTGCTCTATCTAATGCTTATCTAGGGACTAACTTACAAAGGATAATCCACAGATAAAAGCAATTAGAGAAGGAATATGGGACATTGTTCCGTTGAGCTATGATAAAGTTAAGTATGTAGCTCTAAATGCTTGCATCATATTTGAGCTTGCTAGGAAGTATTGGAACTTAATTTGCTATAATAGACCTAGATCATCATAATGTGTACTATTATTTTTAGTTTAAGAGTTTCAAAAAATTTAATATATATTTTATTCCAGTGATTTCTCGATGCAAACATTTTGAAAACTTAAACATTGATGATCTCTTAGAGCATATAAGAAAGCCGTGTAACCCTTAGAAAACCCTAACCTTCTTATTCTCCCCACACTCCCATGTCTGGTAGCAGCGCTCGAGATAGTATCAGAATACCATGTGGCGTCCTATCTTCTTTCTCCACCACTCGATCCACACCCTCTCCGTCAGCAGTTGACGAGGGATGACCTCGACAATGTCCATTGTTATGAACTTAGATTTGATGGAAAAGAGAGCGCTGGTGATTTCGTCAGCATATTAGACAAACAAGGGAGTCGAAGTCCTACCTGATTATGAAAACAGAGGGTTACAGAGTCACCGATTCGCTAGATGTGATCTAACTCATAATGGGTTGTGTCTTGCTTAAAGCTATGGTGCCCTCTCCGTTGGCTCCTCCCAGCCTATATATGAGAGGTTGGGTCTCAGACAATAGACATCAAAGAGGAAAAGGAGCCACTACTATTGGACATCGTCGCCACCAACCAAGTGCTCAACACGGTACTGGTCGTCGAACGACCCGAAGAAGGAAAAACCCATGGCGTCCAACGACCGGTCTGCTACCTTAGTGAGGTGTTATCTCCGTCCAATCAAAGGTACCCACACTATCAAAAACTCACATATGGTGTCTTCCTAACGGCGCGAAAACTACGTCACTATTTCTCATAGCATCCGATAGTGGTGGTCAACGAGGCTCCCTCTCCAACATCCTCAACAACCCTGAAGCTACGGGGCACGTCTTTCTCTAGGGCATCGAGCTATCCCCTCCAGGCTTCACATATGAGAAGCAAAAAAATAAAGTCTCAGGTCCTCCCTGACTTCATCACAGAGTGGATGTAACTCCAAAGCGCGGGTCCCCCAGATTTGTGGAGTGCATGGACCATGTACTTCGATGGGTCCAAAAGAACTGAGGGAGCAAGATCCGGTGGCATATTGATATCACCCCAAGGAGACAAATATGCTACATACTTCTGATGAGCATCTCGAACGCGTCAAACAATGAAGCAGAATACGAGGCTTTGTTGCACGGCTTGCAGATGGCAAAAGCCCGCGGTGCAACTCGCCTCAAAATCTTTAGAGATTCAAGCCTCGTCACCTCGAAGTATCTTCTACGCCTTTGCTCGGGATCATTTGCATTCATTGGTTGTTGGTGAGATGGTGGGCTTAAGCATAACGATTGTTGCATCTAGCACGTTGCGCATCCGCATCATCATATCTTGTATCACATGCCGGTTCTTGGTTCATGTGATGTGGTTGACGGTGGTCATGAGGTGGACGATGATGCCTATCATTCTGATGGTCTTCCCCATGAAGTTCTTTCTCTTGTTGAAGTTGCACTTGCATCATTGCTTGGTATGGCGGACGACCATGTCCTTCTTGTTGTAGTTGGGCATGATGAGCATGGTGCCGATGATGTCTTGCTTGGTGCGGTTGTGGAGCTTGACGATCTTGGTTTTCCCCATTGTGGTGGTGTGGTTCTCCATGACAGGAGTGTGAGCGTGAAGACTCGCCGTGACAACTTGAGTAATGAGTACGATATGAGCTTGACAAGCTTGAGCGTTGTCCATGACGGTTTCCTAGATTGGCAATAGCTTGATGAAGAGCTTGGAATTGAGCATGATGATCCGCTTGATGTTTCCGGTCATGGTAGTCAAACTCTTAGAATGTGTCATCAATATAGGTCTCAAGCCTATCAAATTGGGCATTAAATTCTTGGCGTTGTGCCCATAAGTTGTGGCATGTGGCGAAACCATCTTGGTTGCTTAAGTTGCTATCTCCACTAGCTCCGCTTCCCCTAAACATTTTGTACAACCACAAGTGAAAGTAGAGGTGATATTGGTGGAATGGTATGTGCTACCTTGCCTCACCGTAGTCAATGATTGGAAAGATTGTTCTCACCGAGAGCAAAGCGGGTAGCAATACACAAGACACACACACACAAAGGCCTTTGGTGGAAGGTTGGGAAGGTAGATAGCAAATGGAACAACCAAACTTAAAAGGTTATTTTCAAAAGTGGGTAAAATCCAAAAGATCGAAATGCGAAAGGAAATGATCAAGAGAACATGGAAACCTAAACATACACAATGGAGATAAATGTGGTTAGCACAACTATGGAAAAAGAGCGACGAACAAAATGGTCCTAGCGAAGACTAATGCTCGGTGTCGTGCCAATGCAAGGAGAGACCATAGCCTGTTCGCCAAAAGTTTGAGAAGCAGCAGATTTGCACATTTGCTTTCTCTTACTCATACTCTTGTTTAGAATCTTTGGACTCTATTTGTATTGGTATGATTTTTTCTTTTTTGATATATCCCTTTCTTTCTATGCTATGGAGTCAACTTTTGCTATTGCCTATGCACTATCACTATGCAAGAGCAGGCGTACAAAGCTTTGGCAAACAAAAAATGAGCTACTCTCGATGGATTAAATGACACACAAAGGAAGAAAGGGGGTTAACAAGGTTGGTGCAAGTTATACCTTTTGTTGAATCTCGTACTTGCAACCGGTGGTGTAGGGGATGGTTCGAGTTATGTGGTGTCGTAGAGCATGAAGAATGGTTGAGGAAGCTTTTTGTTAGTTGATGATGCGCACACGAAACACAAACTCCAAAGGAAATTGTCAAAAAATGGGCAAAATTGAATTTCAACTGACAAGCCGATGACACCGGTCTTGGCGCTTGATACGTTGCAAACGTATCTATAATTTTGATGTTCCATGCTTGTTTTATATCTACTTTCTTATGTTTTGTGCACACTTTGGAGTATTTTTATACACTTTCTTGGACTAACCTATTAACAAGATGCCACAGTGGTAGCTGCCTGTTTTCTGCTGTTTTTGGTTCCAGGAAAGTCAGAAAATGAATATTCTCGGAATTGGACGGGACAAAAGCCAAAGTCAATATTTCACCGAGGGGGACACGGAGCCAGAAGACGAGACGGAGAGGGGCCTGGGGCCGGCCACACCACCTGGCCATGCGGCCAGGCCTAGCCCGCGCCAGGGGGTGGTGCGGCCGCCTAGGGCACCCTCCCGGTCTCCCCTTTCGCCTATATATTGCCTCCGATACAGAAACCCTAAGTACCCGATCAAAATTCCACGAAAGAGTCTATAGCCGCTATCATCTCCATCCCTAGATCGGGAGGGATCTGAAGCTCTTCCCGGCACCCTGCCGGAGGGGAGAATTCACCCTGGAGGCCTTCTTCATGACCATGCCTACCTCCCGTGTGATGCGTGAGTAGTTCATCCATGGACTACGGGTCCATGTAGTAGCTAGATGGTTGGTTCTTCTCCGTTGTGCTACCATGTTTAGATCTTGTAAGCTCCATTCATGATCAAGATCATCTATTTGTAATCATACATGTTGTGTTTGCGGGGATTCGATGGATATTGAGATGCTATTTCAGATTGATTATTGATTCTATCATGTCTTTGTTATTTGTGATCTTGCATGCTCTCCGTTGTTAGTAGCTATCTTGGCCGAGTAGATGCTAGCAACTCCAAGAGGGAGTATTTATGCTCGATAGTGGGTTCATGCCTCTAGGAATCTGGGGAAGTGACAGAAATCTCTAAGGTACTAGATGTGTTGTTGCTACTAGGGAGAACATAGCAATCCTTTGTTCATAGAACAATCGTATTGTTTAATTTACACACAATGCTTAATGCAATTATCTGTTGCTTGCAACTTAATACTGGAGGGGGGTCGGATGATAACCTGAAGGTGGATTATTAGTCATAGATGCAGTTGGATTACGGTCTATGTATAATGTCGTAATGCCCAATCAAATCTCATAGGAGTCAAGATGATTAGTATATGCATGTATGCTTTCTCGATGTTTGTCAATTTCCCCGCTGTAATTTATTCACCCAACATGTCATCTATCTTAAGGAGAATCACCTCTAGTGAACTATGGACCCCAGTCCTTTCTTTTACTATCAACCAACAATCTACTATTTATTGTTTTCTGTTTACTTTCTGCAAGCAATTACTATCTTCCACACAATATGTTTAATCCTTTGTTTTCAGCAAAACCGGTGAGATTGACAACCTCACTATAAGTTGGGGGCAAAGTTCTATGGTTGTGTTGTGCAGGATTCCAAGTTGGAAACAACACCTTGGAGGTGTTTCCTTGCTCCTACTGGTTCGATAACCTTGGTTTCATAACTGAGGGAAAACTTGCTGTTGTGCTCATCATACCTTCCTCTTGGGGTTCCCCAACGAGCTCGATATATTTTGAGCCATCAAGCTATGTTTCTAGCGCCGTGCCGGGGAGTCAAGGACATATTCACAAGGGGAGTCCCTCATAACCAATTTCTTTACTTTGTTTTATTTTTTTTGCTTAGTTTATTTCTGCTTTGTTTGCATGTTTCTTTTTCAAAAACACAAAAAAATAGTTGTATTAGTTTGCTTCTTTATATTAAAAACACAAAAAAATGACTACTCTTGAAAACACTAAGTTGTGTGAATTCACTGGCACCAACAACAATGATTTCATGTGCACACCTATTGCTCCACCTGTTCCTGAAGCTAGTTTCTTTGAAATTAACCTGCTTTACTCAATCTTGTTATGAGAGAACAATTTTCTGGTATTGGTACTGAAGATGCTGCTACTCATCTAAATAACTTTGTTGAACTTTGTGAGATGCAAAAACATAGGGATATAGATGGAGATATTATTAAGCTTAAATTGTTTCCTTTCTCTTTGAGAGGAAAAGCTAAAGAATGGTTGCAATCCCTAACTAGAAATAGTATTGATTTTTGGACTAAATGCAAAGATGCTTTCATTGGAAAATACTATCCTCCTGGTAAGATTTTATCTATGAGAAGTGAAATAATGAAATTTAAACAATCTGATAATGAACATGTTGCTCAAGCTTGGGAAAGAATGAAATCTTTGGTAAAGAATTGTCCCACTCATGGACTGACTGCTTGGATAATTATCCAAACCTTTTATGCAGGACTAAATTATTCTTCAAGAAATCTACTGGATTCTACTGCTGGAGCTACCTTTATGACCATTACTTTGGGTGCTGCAACAAAGCTTCTAGATAAATGATGGTTAACTATTCTGAATGGCACACTGAGAGAGCTCCACAAGGTAAGAAGGTAAATTCTATTGAAGAGACATCTTCCTTGAGTGATAAAATTGATGTTATTATGTCTATGCTTGTTAATGGGAAAGCTCATATTGATCCAAATCATGTTCCCTTAGCCTCTTTGGTTGCTTAAGAAGAGCAAGTTGATGTGAACTTTATAATAAATAATAATTTTAGCAACAATTCCTACATGAATAATTTTGGTAACAACAATTATAGGCCATATCCTCCCAATAATGGTAATGCTTATGGAAATTCCTACAACAATAATAGAAGTGTACCCTCTGAACTTGAAGTTATGCTTAAAGATTTTATTAGTAAACAAACTGCTTTCAATAAAACTATTGAGGAAAAACTCTCTAATGCTGAAAGAAATATAGCATCATTGGCTGAAGCACAATCTTCTTTGAATAAAATGGCTGCTAAACCTGAAACTATTGAAAACCCCTTTGCTGCTACTAATGCCATACAAGTTAGAATTGATAAAAATGTTAGACTATTAGCTGAATTGCATGCTAAGTGGGAAAGAGAAGATGAAATTGCTAGAAACATTAGTATTTCTACTATCACTACCACTAATGCTGAAGCTAGTAAACCCAATGGAACCTTTTCTAATAAAAATGCTAAAATTCTTCAAAATATGGGAAACAATAGCTCCACTACTTTAGATGATAATTATGATTTTGATCTTGATGGTTGCAATATCTCTGAAGTTATTATGTTCCTACAAAAGCTTGCTAAAAGTCCTAATGCTAGTGCTATGAATATGGCCTTTACAAAACACATTACTGATGCTCTCATAAAAATTAAAGAAGAAAAGATGAAACATAAAGCTTCTATTCCTATGAAATTACAAGATGGTTGGGAACCCATCATTAATATGAAAGTAAATGATTTTGATCTCAAAGCTTTATATGATCTTGATATTAGTGTTTCTATTATGCCTAGAAAGATTTATGAAATGCTTGATTTGCCACCATTGAAAGATTGTTATTTAAATGTCCCACTTGATGATAATGCTAAAAAGAAACTCATGGGGAGTATTAATGATGTCCTTATTATGGTTAACAATGCCTATGTCCCCGTTGATTTCTATGTTTTGGATGTTGAATGCAATGCTTCTTGTCCTATTACTTTGGGAAGACCTTTTCTTAGAACTGTTGGTGCCATTATTGATATGAAAGAAGGCACCATTAAATATCAACTCCCACTCAAGAAAGGTACAGAACACTTCCCTAATAAGAGATAGAAGACTCCTTTTGCCTCTCCTATTAAAACAAAATTTGCTCTTAATGTTTCTTCATTTGAAAATACTTGATTCTTTTCTTGCTTCTTATGCCTAACTTAAAGGCGTTAAAGAAAAGTACTTATTGGGAGATAACCCAAAAGTTTTAGTTGAGTATTGGAAGTTATTCCTTCATTATTAACCTCTCCTTATCATTTTTGTGTGGTTTTTGTGCCAAGAGTAACCTCTAATGCGAGAGAAGTAATGCTTGGGAAAGTTGCTGTCCCGAAACAGATTTTTGTGCTTCGCTGTAAAAATTCGTGAAAAATCTCTGTATGTCGGTTTGAGCTGTCATTTTTTGTGCTTCTGCCCTAGGTTGTTATACAACTTTCGTTAGTTCAACACTTTTCTATTTGAGTAACAGAAGGTCTTCGAAAAATTGGTTTTTACCTGTTGGTCTGTTTTGACAGATTTCTGCCATTATTTGCATTTGCTTCTTGTTGATTCCTTTTTGGGTTCTTTTTGGGAAATTGAGCTTTTTGAGGAAAGTGCTACAGTAGCTTATGTTTTAGTGGAAGTTTTACTTGTGTTGAAACTGAACAAAAAGACTTATTATCTTGAGTACACTAATGTTTCTAATGAAGATTGTGTGAAGTTTTGTATGAAGAAAAAGTTTTAGGTGTAAGGGAAGAATGATGTAATGAGATGAAGAATGGACAAAAGCTCAAGCTTGGGGATGCCACCCCGTCTCACCCCAAGAAATATTCAAGAAGTACAAGCGTCAAAGCTTGGGGATGCCCAAGGTATCCCCTTCTTCATCAATAAAATTTTTAGGTTTCTTCCAAACACTTCATTTTTATTGTTTCATGCAAAGTTGTGTTGTTCTTGGAGCATCTTCATTTTTGTTTTTGGTTTTTGTTTGCTTGGTTTGCTTAGTTTGCTTGAATAAATTGGTTGGACCCCCTCATTCATGCATTAGTTTTCAAATAAGATTGGTTTGGATTGGAAACGAGTAGGAAAGTTCATGCTTAAGTGGTAAAATGAGCTTGTTTTTTGACTGTGGCCTATGCTTTGTCATGTCATGCTTGATATTGTTTTGGATTTATGCTTAGTGATTATTGATGTAGCATGCCATGTTATAAACAACTGAGATTGCTTAATGTGCCGTGAAAGAATCATGTGTTGTTTTAGCATATTAAAGCATAGTATTGTGGTATTCTCCTTTGATGCTTTATTTGGGTTGACTTGGCGCATGCTCATACCATGTTAAGACTATCCCAAGTCACCATATCCTCTATGATCCTTTAGATTTCGACTTGTAGTATCACTTTATGCTTTAATTAATGATGTTTTGTCGCTTTGCATGATTATGTCCATTATTGCTCTCTTAGTTGGTCGCTCCCAGTCTTTTGCTAGCCTCCATAACCAAGTATGAGTTACACTCATGCATCCAACTCCAAATAAAAATAAGTTATTCCAAAGAGTCCACCATACATACCTATTAGCATTTTCTATTCCAAGTATATTCATGTTTTTATCTACCTTTTGAATTAAACTTGTTATGAGAAAACAAGTGATTAAAGCTCTCACGAACTTGATGGCACACTTTACATTTCTTGCCCCTAATAAACTTGAACCATTGTGTCATCTATGTTGTATATGCTTGTACTTATACGTTGGGAATTAGAAGAACCATGCTGTCATGGGGAACACTTTCAATATTGCACTTGTACATTGTACCCAGTTGATATCATGCTCTTTTGTTTATGGATGTTATCGGTGTCAAATGAAAGGGGAGCTTGTAAGTCCATGGAGTTATGTATGTGTGTTAGAGAAACGCCTGGGCCGCTGGTCTAATCCATGCCTAATCATGGTGGAAACCTGCAGCGTAACCATAATGAGCAATCTATGAAGCATTCTTTTTATAAAAAAAGAGATAGAGATCGAGAAAAAGAAAAAAAGACGAGAAAAGAGGAAAGAGAGAAAACGCACCATTTTCCCATGGTAAATAAGAAGATTGCTGAGATGCTTATTGTCTGCTTGCCTTGTCATTAATATGGGGATTCTTCCGTATCATCGAGCAACCCTGTTGGCAGTTCTCTATGATACACATGTACGTACTATGACAAGGACTTACTGGTAACTAAACTTGAGTAGCATGAGGAGCGACCCTCGTATTCAAGGGACATGAGATTGCCAACTTATACTTTGTCAAGCATATACTCCATAGTTTGTTCAATTTAACCTCAATCACTTCAAGATGCTTATGATAGGGGTAATGAGAGCTGAAAGCTAATAAGTACCATGATTTTTGGAAGCTCTTTATGAGACTTGAATCCCTGCTTCCTTCTATGAAGGCCTTTCTTTTATTTTTATGTTGAGTCTCCATCTTTTATCTTTATGCACCTATTAAGAGAGCATAGTGTCCATTCTTAGTTTAATGTGCATTGTCCCAAGACTTGTTGATTGATGCATAACTTTAATATTGCTTGTTCTTAAACTATTTGTATCTAGTCACCCTTATGAACTTTGAAGGTGTCCTATGCATTTATGTTTTGCTACACTATGAGGGACAAGTTGAATACCATTCTCATTATGCTTTCTTTATGTGAAACAAACAAACGTCTTGCAAAGCATTGTTATTCATGAATCTTTTGTTTGTACCTTTTTCATGTTACAACATAGTTGCTATGTATTATTGTTAGAACTATATCTTTCATGCTATGTTAAAGTACTATGATCCCAGCTATCAATGTTCTACAAATACTTTGATCAAGATTATGATGGTGCATGTCACCTAAAAAATATTCTTTCTTTTTATCACTTACCTACTCGAGGATGAGCAGGAGTTAAGCTTGGGGATGTTGATACGTGGCAAACGTATCTATTTTGATGTTCCATGCTTGTTTTATATCTACTTTCTTATGTTTTGTCCACATTTTGGAGTATTTTTATACACTCTCTTGGACTAACCTATTAACAAGATGCCACAGTGCCAGCTGCCTGTTTTCTGCTGTTTTTGGTTCCAGGAAAGTCAGAAAATGAATATTCTCGGAATTGGACGGGACAAAAGCCAAAGTCAATATTTCACCGAGGGGGACACGGAGCCAGATGACGAGACGGAGAGGGGTTGGGGGCCGGTCACACCACCTGGCCGCGTGGCTAGGCCTAGCCCACGCCAGGGGGTGATGCGCCCGCCTAGGGCACCCCCTCGGTCTCCCTTTTCGCCTATATATTGCCTACGATACAGAAACCCTAAGTACCCGATCAAAATTCCATGAAAGAGTCTGTAGCCACCGTCATCTCCATCCCTAGATCAGGAGGGATTTAAAGCTCTTCCCGGCACCCTGCTGGAGGGGAGAATTCACCCTGAAGGCCTTCTTCATCACCATGCCTGCCTCCGGTGTGATGCGTGAGTAGTTCATCCCTGGAATACGGGTCCATGTAGTAGCTAGATGGTTGGTTCTTCTCCTTTGTGCTACCATGTTTAGATCTTGTGAGTTCTGTTCATGATCAAGATCATCTATTTGTAATCATACATGTTGTGTTTGCAGGGATCCAATGGATATTGAGATGCTATTTCAGATTGATTATTGATTCTATCATGTCTTTGTTATTTGTGATCTTGCACGCTCTCCGTTGTTAGTAGCTATCTTGGCCGAGTAGATGCTAGCAACTCCAAGAGGGAGTATTTATGCTTGATAGTGGGTTCATGCCTCTAGGAATCTGGGGAAGTGACAGAAATCTCTAAGATACTGGATGTTCTGTTGCTACTAGGGAGAAAACAACAATCATTTGTTGTATAGAACAATCGTATTGTTTACTTTACACACAATGCTTAATGCAATTATCTGTTGCTTGCAACTTAATACTAGAGGGGGTTCGGATGATTACCTGAAGGTGGATTATTAGTCATAGATGCAGTTGGATTACGGTCTATGTATAATGTTGTAATGCCCAATCAAATCTCATAGGAGTCAAGATGATTAGTATATGCATGTATGCTTTCTTGATGTTTGTCAATTGCCCCACTGTAATTTGTTCACCCAACATGTCATCTATCTTAAGGAGAATCACCTCTAGTGAACTATGGACCCCAGTCCTTTCTTTTACTATCAACCTACAATATGCTATTTACTGTTTTCTGTTTACTTTCTGCAAGCAATTACTATCTTCCACACAATACATTTAATCCTTTGTTTTCAGCAAAACCGCTGAGATTGACAACCTCACTGTAAGTTGGGGGCAAAGTTCTATGGTTGTGTTGTGCAGGATTCCAAGTTGGAAACAACACCTTGGAGGTGTTTCCTTGCTCCTACTGGTTTAATAACCTTGGTTTCATAACTGAGGGAAAACTTGCTGCTGTGCTCATCATACCTTCCTCTTGGGGTTCCCCAACAAGCTCGATATATTTTGAGCCATCAGCGCTGAAGGTTTCAATGGAGATTCTAGTAGGCCGGGGTTCTCACCAGAAATTTTGGCGTTAGTGCCGGCTCGCTGGTTCCTCTACCGATTTGAGTTCGTGAAGAACTCTGAAATCTTGGATCCATCGATTTGTTGGGAACTTGGTTAAATTGGGGCTAGGGAATCAAATATCATCACCCAAAGCACCAGATGTATGGACAAGAACCACTAAAAACTCACCAAAATGAGAGATCGATCCAAAAGAAATTTGGTGCAATATTTTTGGTGTTTTTGCAATTTTATGGCGGAAATCGATGAACAAAGTCAAATCCGTGTCAACCAAAAGGTTTTGATACCATATGGTATGGATTCCCTTGTGGATTGACCCTTGGGGTGGCTCGATCTTCACGGATTTGAGGTAGGGACTAGGGGAAAACACGTGGAACACGATGAACTCACTCGAACACAAGGTAAAGATACAAACACACGCAAAGCACACATTATCTGATTTTCTCATGTTGGTTCGAACAACCAATCAATAGAATCCTTGGGGTAGATACCTTGTGGTAGAATCACCCGAGTAAAGATTGGCAAGCAAGTGGTAGAATCCAAATCGAGGAGAGAGGAGCAACCAAGTAGAATCGCAAAGGGTAGAGGCCAAGGAACTACTAGAATCCTTGAATTAGAGAGACCAAATACTTGAGGAGGGCCTTGATATAACTCGTAGATTCAATCTAGAGAGGGGGGTCCTATCCAGGATTTAGCACATGCCATAAGTCTCAACTCAATTCATCATCATCTCTACCTAGACCTGAGCCACAAGGGGATATTTATAGTACTAGGGGAGAAGGGGTACATGGAAGGAATATTCCAGGGCATCGAACCCGATTCTGTGTGCAGACAGGCATTTTGGCCATAAGTTCAACAGCGCCGGGATCCAAGCCGGAGTGGTCGGTGGGTGGTCGGGTGGATCGGGGGGCGCCAGATGTGTGTATTGTAAGGACTTTTGGCGGGGCGCCGGTTGTTTCGTTGGGGGGCGGACTGGTTCGACGATGGGTTCAGCTGGCTAGGCTTGGTGCCAGGATGATTCAGTGGTGGGGCCGGCGGGACGGAGCTGGCGCTGGAACTCTTCTTGTGCCTTATTTTCCATGCTTCTTGCTTGGGCATCTTGGTTCCTGGGACGTCTTTGTCTCCTCTTCTAGCGTCATGGTCATGGGCCTAGTCATACAATAGGCACCTGTCTCAAGTAGAATCCCATTCATGTGATGACCAACAGAAGACAAGAGATGGAAGGAATTTACATTTGTAGGGATGTATGGCGTAGCATGATGTGGACCAATAGTGATTGTCATGTGTTGGGATGCATCATAATTTGCTTAGATTAACTTTCTTGTGAAGATATAATGACATTACACTTACTCCATGACCAAGATAACATAGAGCATACTTAACACAATTTTTTTCTTAGAGCAAGGTGTACTTGGAATTAATAAGTCTCTAGGATACACGGCATACATGCATTAGGACCATAGCCCCAGACAAGCTAGTCCAAAAAACATAACACACCACACACTCGGGGCCATCTGAGAGAATGTTGTGAGACCCCTTGTCCAGCATGTGCTCAGTAGCGAATGACTAGTGAAGATATGTGTCGGTCCCCCTTGATCAGGTGTTGAAGCGTGCCATCCATCCTCACTCGGTCCTGGTGCCTACAGAGCGGGTACTACTGCTGCAAAAGGCGAGGAATTTGAATATCAAATCAGTGGCACACCAAAGAAAGACTTTCTCTATCACCATTTTATTTCGCACCATCCACAAGGTCCAGGACAACGCTGCAAAAACAAGCCAGAAGAGGCGACGCCCCGTTCCAGGCTTGTTTGCGCGGGTCTCAAGTAACTTGCCAAGATCTTGAGCGTCCCATTCAGGGGCCAAGGCTTCTCGGATAAAGTTCCACAGAAACCGGGCCGCGGGGCAGGTGAACATTATGTGGGCTCGAGTCTCCGGGACCACACATAATGGACATAATCTGTCCCCGGTGAAAGAACATTTCATGATCTCTATGTGTTTTGTGTGTTAGATAACTGATGACTGCAAGTGCACATATTGTTTGTAGCTAGTTTTGAAATAAAGATATCGATCCCACAGGGAGAAGGAGTCTGAAGTCTAATAACTCTTGAAATAAATATTACGATAGAAATGCTAGATTAAGTTCTAAGTAACAAGATAAAATGAGAGTATTGTGTAAAAGGGTGTTTTGGGGTTTTAGGTATAAGAGCAATAATAAGTTCAAGCAAAATAACTTAATACAGAAAGTAAGTATCGCGTATGTAAGAAAGATTGGAACTACAATAGGGAAAAGCGTTCTTAGGGAGTAGCGGATACACCACTAGTATTATGAGGATCTAAATTCAAGATTATTATCATGAACATTCTCAACTATGTATGTGTGGGAGGAACTCCGTATTTGGATAATTAGGCAGCAACCGCTGCTCACATCATCCTCATAACCACAACAGTCAGCAATCGACAGCAATCGAGTTACTTCACTATTAAGGGACGTAATCCCATAGGACGTATCCCATGGAATGGATAGTGTTTCGTGAGTTTCCTCGGTTTCCCAAGTTGATACGCAAGGGGTGCCAACAGCTTTGTAGTCACTGTAAGTGCTAGCACGCATCCGTCTACCAACTAGTAGTTCCCTCCATCAAGTCCCCACGAGAGGCAAATATTGAGAGGTCGACTTCTCTCAACATCAAGATGTAGAGAATCTAACACATGGTCACAACGATGAATATCATAATAGACTTTATCTTATTTGAATCTCATACTAGGGTTTCTCCATCTGCCTAAGAACTAAACATCTACTCAGACATGGAGGCAATCAACATCATGGCAATGGCAATGGAAACAATCATAGATGAATAGTACTTGTATAAATCCACAACGAGTACGAGAATTACAACAAGATCTAGACAAGGATGTAGATGGGATGGATGGAGATGGTGGTGATGCAGTGGTGGATGATGAAGATTGATACCTTAGCCTCCAGGATCTGCGTAGGGCGAAGATGGATCCTTGTGGATGAATTCCCCCTCCAGATGCCTTCTGGAGGTGAGGTTTCTGCGATTTATGGGTGTTCTGTATGTCGTCTCCTCAAACCAATTGCACGGGGTGAAACTATTTGATAAGGCGGAAGCGGCACCAACTATACGGCCGGAAATTTGCTCCCACCATATAGTTGGTCGTTGAACCTTCTGCCTCCCTTGTTCGCTTATGGTTTTCTTCTGGTATTATTAATATTTCCCAAATAAGCAATTTATGTTGTTTTTAGATCCTTTTCTCCACAGTACAACTGCTCTAAGAATTGTATCCATTGGATCCATCATTTGTTCTGATCCTGGTGAAAACAGAGATAAAATGTGCGCCCGAGCGCCGTAAAATACCAAGATCCTACAACTACAATGCAAAATAATAATATAAAACATGATGCAATTATGCACTCATCAACTTCCCCAAGCTTAGACTCTTGCTCGTCCCGAGCAAGTTTTAGCTTAATGGATGTGATCCTCATATTCATGAAGCTGAGTCAATTAAAATAAATGAGGCAATTGCATCATGTGTTTATCATATACGATACATAGGAACAAGTTTGTGAATAGTACCTTACTCGAACCATCTGAATAATATTAGCAGGCTTCCACACCTTAGTTATCAACAGTTCATAAAAGATGAATATCAACATAATGTAAAAGTATCTGGTTCAACCGAATGAGTTAACGAGGTAGTCCCAAGTGTTTTAGGATCAACGTATTCACTTGGGATTCAAAATCTCAAAAGTGTCTCTTTGTCATACTACAATACAGTGGTATATGCCTATTTGCTCTTTGCACATTCGCTCTTTTTCTTCTTTCTTTTTCTTTTCTTTTGCATATATGTTCACACTTTTGTTTTAAGTGTTGTGCAAAGGAGCTAGCCATATATTCCACCTTATGTAGGAATTCAAAGTTCAACGATCTCAATTTTCAAATTCCAACTATATATGAAGCATTCTTATGACTTGGAGATTCAACCCCGACTTGTTCACACTCTATTTTGATAGCACTTTCATTTTCCTTTGTTCAAGGTTTCTTTTTCAACTTAATTGTATAGATAATTTTCTCTTTGTAAATCAAACCATAGACTTACAACATATTGACCAAATTATCTTTATGTGTTCCATTAATACCAATGGTGTGGAAGACTCCTATTGCTATCATCAAATGTAGGTAAAATCATACTCAAGCCATTCATATATCATTAAAGCAAACACAAACTCAGTATTGCTCCATATATAATAATAAACTCGGAATTTCATAAAAGGGATCGACTATTCCTGAAGGGAATTCTAATGATGCAAACTTTATTTCTAGTTTGAACTAATGCAAAAATAATAATAATAACTTATAGGATAGATTACAAGGTCTTAAAGATCTCCCCAAGCTTGAAATCAAGCCAAGCGGGATCAAATAATCCCTTGCGATTATTTGAAACCGTGGTTGTTGTAGATCACTGTGGCGCCATTGCATGTAACACCGCGGTGTGTAGCTTCTTGTTGGTCTCCTCCAGAGTAGTTATGCGGCTGTGGCACCTGCGCAGATCAGATTGTAGAGTGTCCACTATCTGCAAGCTTAGTCACCAATGGAAGGAGGTCTTCCTTCTTCTCCATCTCATTGATACGGTGACGGACTTTGACGCGATGGAGTAGCTCCTGCTTCTGATATATCTCCAGTGCCTGCACGTGATCCTTGGTCCTGGGGACAGCTTCTTCTTCCTTATCCATAATTGATGGATCGGGGAAGTGGAAACCGTACCTCCACTCTTCTTGAGGCTTAACCTTCATACGAGCGCCAATGGTTGGCTACGAGAGTGGAACCTCCCCTTCCTTGCTAGCACCTGTAACGATATTAGATAATTCCTTACGCTTGTGCGGCCTTGGATCTGTGGTGATGAACTTGGCCGTCTCCACACGCCCTTTTCCATGTGGCTTGCGATCTTCTCTCTCTTGTTGAGCTTTCTTCATTGCCACCCAATTGATCTCCGGTGGATCATAGATGTCTCGGTGGATGTAGACGTCAACCACGTCATCTTCAGAATGGTCGTTGAAGTAGCTTGGCTTGACGTACTCCTTGTACCTCGGTCTAAACCTCTCCACCTCCTCGTCATCGTTCTCCATGGACGGTTGCTAGATCAGTCCCTGGAAGGAGGAATGAGCCCCATGGGTTTCCCATGGCCTGGGATGGGCTGGCGCATTGCTAGATTGGTTCATGTAGATTGCGATTAGAGAGAGAGACAATTGCAGTATATAAGGAGGGTTGGAGGTCGGTAAAACTCGCGAGAAACACCAAATTGTCGTCCAATAAAAGAATCTTAACGAAACAGGGAAAGAAATCACGGATTTTGAAGTGTCCTGCCACGTAACGACCAACTATACGAGCGCGACCCGTATAGGTCCGGCCGTATAGTTGGTTCCGGGCAGATATTTCCAAATATCTCGAGTCCAGGTCGATTAAATCACGACTCGGAACCGACAATAACGTTTTTTGAGACGAACGAAAAACAAACAAAAAGTGTCTGAGAGTTTAACGACCAACTATACGGCCAAAATTTTGGCTCTGGTCGTATAGTTGCGACCGTATAGATACAAACACCGAAAATCAAAAGTGTCTGAAAGTTTAACGACCAACTATACGACCAGAATTTTGGCTCCAGTCGTATACTTGCGACCGTATAGATACAAACACCAAAAAGCAAAACTATCTGAGAGTTCAACGACCAACTATACGGCCGGATTTTTTGCTCCGGTCATATAGTTGCAACCGTATAAGCTCAGATATCGAAAACAATTTCACAAAGATGATACAGAGAGTTTAACGACCAACTATACGGCGGGAGCTCCCTCTCCGATCGTATAGCTCGCCCCGTATAGTTGGTAAAACCCCTCTAAAACTTCAGAAAAACACTAGGATTTCAAAGGCAAAAAATTTAGGAGTAAAATTTGTGAAAACAAATCACTTATTTAGGTAAGAACACTTACCTTGCATTTACCATTTGCTTATTCGGGGATGAGAAAGTTCTTCCAACAACAAAGACTTCTTATCCCTTGAAGGAATTGACCTTAATTCATTGAATAATTCTTGTAAATGAAAATCACTAGGACTATAGTTCCTCTCAACAAGATTGGTGTCTTGCTGCGCTATCATGGACACTGCATTTAACATCTTTATTTCCTACCTCTGCATAATCTGCAACTCAAATTCTTGTAGTGAAAGAATCCAACGGATTAGTCTTGGCTTATGCTCTTTCCTCTCAAGGAGTTCTTTTAAACCATCACGATCTATATGAATTCTTACCTTTGCATCAACTATATAAGAACGAAATTTATCACAAGAGAAAAATACAGCAAACAGTTCCTTTTCTTCCTTGGGGTAATTCTTCTGAGCACCATTTAGAGTTCTACTAGCATGATGTATAATATTAAATCTACGACCAATATGTTGTCTCAGAGTTACTCCTACAACATCATCACTAGCTTCACATATTAAGTCAAAGGTTGTATCCCAGATAGGTGGTTTAATGATAGGAGAACGAGATAAAGTATTTTTGAGTTGATCAAAGGCTTCAAGACATTTATCATCAAAATTAAATCTTACTCCCTTTTGTAGGAGGTTAGTCAAAGGTTTAGATATTCCAGAGAAATTTCTATGAACCTTCTATAAAAACCCACATGACCAAGTAAACTTCTTATACCTTTAATATCCCTAGGTCATGGCATTCTCTCAATTGCCTCAACCTTAGCTCTATCAACTTCCATTCCCTTACCTGATACCTTGTGTCCAAGGACTATACCTTCTTTGACCATAAAATGGCATTTCTCCCAATTTAGAACAAGATTGGTTTCTTCGCAATGCTGCAAAACTCTTTTGAGATTATCCAAGCAACTCGTAAACGAAGTTGCATAGACAGAAAAGTCATCCATAAATAATTCCATTATGAGTTCTATGAAATCAGCAAAAATAGCAGTCATGCATCTTTGAAAAATAGCCAGAGCATTACATAAACCAAAAGGCATACATCGTTAAGCGTGTAAACCATAAGGACTAATGAAAGTTGTTTTAAGTTGGTCATCAGGATGAACAGCTATTTGGGAAAAACAAGAGTATTCGTCCAAGTAACAAAAATTAGTGTGGTTCGCTAACCTCTCTAAAGTTTGATCTATGAACGGTAAAGGATAGTGATCTTTCCTAGTTTCTTTATTTAATTTTCTAAAGTCTATGCACATCCTATGCCCAACAATAGTTCTAGTAAGTATCAATTCACTATTTTCATTAGGAACAATAGTGAAACCGCCCTTCTTAGGGAGACAATGATCAGGACTTACCCATTCACTTTCTTTAATAGGATAGATTATACATGCATCCAGTAGGCATACAATTTCTTTTCTTATCACTTCTTTCATTTTAGGCTTCAATCTTCTATTAAATTCTGCAGCTGGTTTAGCACCTTCCTCCATGAATATTTGATGGATGGTTATCATGGGACTGATGCCCTTTAAGTCATCCATTGAGTACCCAAAGGCCTTGTGATGCTCCTTAAGTATCTCCATAAGTTATTCTTCTTCTTTTCCTGAAAGTTTAGCACTAATAATAACAGGAAATTTATTTGTATCATCTAGAAACCTGTATTTCAGATTATCTGGTAGAGTCTTCAACTCTGGGGGTGGTAATTCCTCATCCCCTCTCTTTTCTGGCTCTTCAAAAGCCTCATCGGTTGGAGGTCCCAAAATGGGAAGTGAATCGAATTCATCTTCTAGTTCTCCTAGGGACTTGTCCTCCATAACTATTTCTTCATAATTTGGATCTTCATTTATTTCTTATTCTTGATTACCAAAGAAAAGAGCCACCATTTCTTCAATAGTTCTCTCTTCCTCTTCTTCTTGTATTTGTGGAGGTCTGTCTTTAAATTTGGAAACATGGAATTTATTTTTCGTTCCCCCAAGCTTAAGAGACACAATCTCCTTCTTGAAATTAACATAGGCACCTATATCACCCAAAAAGTTTCTTCCAAATATAATAGGGCAAAGAGTGTCAGCTGGCGTAGCAACAACTACAAAATCGATGGGAAGGTTTTCATTGCCAATTGTGACAGTTGCATCTTCAACTACTCCTATTGGAATTCTAAGAGTTTTATTCGCTAACATAATTGTCATATCAGTATTTTCAATTGTAGCGGGTTCTATTTCTTCCTTTATTTCTAAATAGAAATCGTAAGGTATAACATTAACTTCGGTGCCAAGATCACATAAACTGTAATGCGAGGTTTCTTTAAATATGTAGGGAAGAATAGGCTTACCCACGTCTTTTACCTTTGTTTTACCTTCAACCAATATGGAAGTCTCTTCATCAAGTTCACCTATGTTACAATGTGTGTACATAGCCATAATTGCTTCCTTTGGTTACCTTTTCATCTTTGGTTTCCTCTAGATGTTTCACGACTTCTGGCAAATTTTCTTCTTCCTTTTTATCATGTACTGCCTTGACCTGTTCATATTCAAGAATATGCTTTCGTGCAGTGTTAGGAAAAGGCATTTCATTTATTAGTTCTAAAGAGGCCAGTGTTGCTTTATCTTATCTTTTCTTCTCAGGTTCAGGTGGTGGATCATACTTAACCGGTCCCTCTTTTGGAGCTCTAATATGTTCTGTAAAAGCTTTAACAACTTGCAACACAAGATCTGAATCCAAGTAAAGTTCCTTAGATAATTCCTTAACATGGCCTTTTTTTATTATAGTCATGAATACAATCGTGTTCTATTTCTATGCCTCCTTCACTTCCTAGACCAAAATTTCATGAAACTCTATGATCACGAATTCTATTAAGTAAAGTCCAAGCTTTAGGTATAGGAAGATTCATAAAGGCTCCTTCAGCAAAATAGTCTAGTTCAATTTTATTAGATTCAATTAAACCGCCATAAAAGGTATGCAATAAATACCATTTAGGTAAATCATGATGAGGACATAGACGTAGTAAATCTTTAAATCTGATATAATCTCTTACTAGTCCTTCATTAAAACGGGTTTTCCAAGTCATTATAAGATGCCTGATTCCAAAAGATTTTGACAAAGGGTAATATTTTGCTAGAAATTTGCAGGCTAGATTATCCCAAGTAGTAGTGGCTTCAGGTGGTAGAGATGTATACCATGAGAGAGCTGTACTAGTCAAAGTCTGACTAAAAAGTTTAACTCTTACCTCATCGGCGGTATATCCCATTAATAGAAAAGTGCCACATATATCTTTGAAGCATGCAATATGCTCATATGCATCTCCAGTAAATTGCTTCTTATGTAGAATACTAAGTAGTAGAGGATTTATTTCAAACCCCTCGTCTTCTCATTGGAGTTGTCTCTTTTATAAATATCATAGGGCTTCCCAAAGCAGTTGAGTGGGTTAGCACTAGTCATGTGCTCAAACTCCATCATGTTGGTGGGAACCTGTAACTTAAAACAAAATTTAGCAAGACAAAAATAAATAAGTAAAAACTAAAAGACCTACAACACTTAGCTCCCTGGCAACGGTGCCAGAAAATAGCTTGATGACTGCAAGTGCACAGATCTTTTGTAGCTAGTTTCGAAATAAACATATCGATCCCACAGGGAGCAGGAGTTTGAAGTCTAATAACTCTTGAAATAAATATTACGATAGAAATGATATATTAAGTTCTAAGTAACAAGATAAATGTGAGTATTGTGTAAAAGTGTGTTTTTGGGTTTTAGTATAAGAGCAATAATAAGGTAAAGCAAAATAACTTAATATAGAAAGTAAGTATCGCTTATGTAAGAAAGATTGGAAATGCATTAGGGAAACAACGTTCTCAGGGAGTAGCGGATACACCCCTAGTATTACGAGGATCTAAGATAAATATTATTATCATGAACATTATCAACTTTGTATGTGTGGGAGGAACTCCGTATTTGGACAATTAGTCAGCAACCGCTGCTCACATCATTCTCATAACCACAACAGTCAGCAATCGATATCAATCGAGTTACTGCACTATTAAGGGACGTAATATCGTAGGACGTATCCCATGACATGGATAGTGTTCCGTGAGTTTCCTCGGTTTCCAAGTTGATACGTAAGGGGTGCCAACAACTTTGTAGTCACTGTAAGTGCTAGAACGCCTCCGTCTACCAAATAGTAGTTCCCTCCATCAAGTCCCCACGAGAGGCAAATATTGAGAGGTCGACTTCTCTCAACATCAAGATGTAGAGAATCTAACACATGGTCACAACGATGAATATCATAATAGACTTTATCTTATACTAGGGTTTCTCCATCTTCCCATGAACTAAAGATCTACTCAGACATGGAGGCAATCAACATCATGGCAATGGTAATGGAAACAATCATAGATGAATGTACTTGTATAAATCCACAACGAGTACGGGAATTACAACAAGATCTAGACAATGATGTAGATGGGATGGATGGAGATGGTGGTGATGTAGCACTGGATGATGAAGATCGATGTCTTAGCCTCCCAGATCTGCGCAGGGTGAAGAAGGATCCTTGTGGATGAGTTCCCCCTCTAGATGCCTTCCGGAGATGAGGTTTCTGTGATTTATGGGTGTTCTGTATGTCGTCTCCTCAAACCAATTGCACGGGGTGAAACTATTTGACGAGGCGGAGGCGGCGCCAACTATACGGCTGGAGCTATACGGCCGAAAAATTTGCTCCCGCCGTATAGTTGTTCGTTGAACCTTCCTCCTCCCTTATTCGCTTCTGGTTTTCTTCTAGAATTATTAATATTTCCCAAATAAGTGTTTTACATTGTTTTTAGCTCCTTTTCTCCACAGTACAACTGCTCCAAGAATTGTATCCATTGGATCCATCATCTGTCCTGATCCTGGTGAAAACATACATAAAATATGCACGCGGGCGCCGTAAAATACCAAGATCCTACATCTACAATGCAAAATAATAATATAAAACATGATGCAATTATGCACTCATCAATAACAATGCCAAGGATTATTTAATTGGGTATTGAGTGTTGCATGTCATTTTTCCCAAAATATAGTTCAAAAGGAGTTTTTTGGGGCGGATTATCCGCCACCCATGGATCGCCAAAGATGGACTTGGCGCCACTCTCTGTTTTGGGGACGGATTATTCCCCGGATTGTTCAGCCAGGGCCGAGGCTTTTGGCTAGGCTGGATAATCCGCCCCTCCAGGGGGCCGGATAATCCGCCCCTCAGGAATTTTTGACAAGGACATCAAGGCGCAACTCTCTATTTTGGGGACGAATTTCCCCCGGATTGTCCAGCCAGGGCCGAAGCTTTTACCCGGGCTGTATAATCTGCCCCTCTAGGGGGGCGGATAATCCACTCCCCAGGAATTTTTGACAAGGTCACCAAGGCGCTGCTCTTTGTTTTAGGGGCAGATTTTCTCCCCGGTTTATTCGACCCGGGCTGGAGTTTTTGACTCGGCTGTATTATCTGGCCCTCACTAGGGCTAGATTATCCGGCCCTCCAGATCTCCAACGGCAGCTTTTTGGATGGGGCTGTAAATACCCCTTGAGATCCCCATTTTAGATCTCTTGGATCCTATGAAAAAGCTCTGCCTTGTTCATATAGATTCAAGCGTTTTCTCCATCTTCAACCACTCAAAGGCTCCAGGCTTTGGGGAATCGAAGGAGGAGACTTTGATCTTCATCGCCATCCATCACAATCTTCATTTCCCCTCCATTCACTTGGAGAATTCTTGATCTAGAGTTCTTACGATTTTCTAGATCTTGGTTACGATTATTGATAAACTTGTTTTTTGTGGCATCTTGTTGTCATCATGGGAGCCTCCAATTGAGTTGTGGATGCGTGCCCTTCTAGTGTTGTAAAGGCATCGGTTCCCTCCTAGAAGGGTACCAAATAGTGGAAGGTGGATCAAGCCTTTGGTGGCGAGATCCATCGGAGAACAGGGTGAGGCCTTTTGTGGCATGGTGGTCTTAGTACCGCCCACCAGACGTACTTCCCTTAACAAGGAAGGAATTGCAGTAAAACAAATCATGTGTTTATGCGTGCTTCACTACGGTTACCTTGTTCCACTCCCTTTGCCTTTACTCGCTTAGTAGTTAGGTTGACATATAGGGAAATTCATCTTAGTTGCATATATAGAGAATTTACCTTTGTGTTAAGCCTAATATTGGAAAAGAATTAAAAATTGGAGTAGCACCTATTCACCCTCCTCTATGTTCCCATACGATTTTTTTCACCTGGCACATGTCGTAGTTGAACCTCCACTCCCGAGGGAAGGAAATCTCTAAGTAGTTGCCACACAAAGATCTTCGTCTTTAGGGGTAGCAGGGATTTCCACAGGTGTTTGGTCCATGGCAAGGAGGTCCCTCTAAATAGGGACCTATATGCCAAGCTGACAAAGAAGGCCTCTAATGGAGTCAGGCTCCATGACAGCGAGTCCGCTTATGTAGAGAGTGCAGATGTCTTCCCACTTTACCATATGATATTTTTGACAGCCATTCTGGTCTTGCCAGAAGTAGCGAGATAATTCCTTATCAAAGGAACCATGTACCCCTTCTAGCAGTAGGTACAACCCCATAATATACATAGGTAAGCTAGACAAGCATGAGTCGATGAGGATCATCTTGCCGCCTTTCGAGTTGAACTTGCCACACCAGGGTTCTGCTTTGGCTCTCACCCGGGCCACAAGGGAATCTAGGTCCCTAATGAGGATCATGGTATCCCTGGCCGGCATCCCTAGGTAAGTGATGGGGAATGAGGTTTGCCAAAAATTCAAGTTGTCGGCTATCCTCTACTGGTCCTCTAGGGTGAAGCCTAGAGCAATCACCTCGCTCTTGTCAAAGTTAATCCTTAATCCCAACATCTCTTGGAAGCAGAGAAGTGGGAATTTCAGGTTGGCGATGCCCCTGTTCGACCCTTCTATCATGATAATTGCGTCATCTGCATACTATAGGTGGGTCACTCACCCGCCTAGGATCAAGTGTGTCACCACACCAGTGATGTGGCCGGCCCGCTTAGCTTTCTCTATGACCTCCGCGAGAGAGTCCACCGCTGAGTTGAATAGAAGGGGGGAAATGGGGTCCCCTCGTCGCACACCACAAGAGGGGTGAAAATAGGGGCACACCTCGCCATTTATGTTGATTGCGTTATTGCCTGTCATAACAAATTGCATGATCCATGTGATCAGACGGTCATCCAAGACCCTCCTGATCAATACCTATCTCAGGAACTGCCAGTCTAGGCGATCATATGCCTTCTGAAAATCTAATTTCAAAAAGACCCCCATCATCCTCTTGGTTTTCACCTCATGGACTATCTCATGGAGGGCCATGATCCCATTATGAACCAGTCTGCCCTTTAGGAAGGCAAACTGATAATGATGGGTCAGGCGCTCCATAACTGGGGAAATCCGTAAGGCACAGACCTTGGCGAAGATGCGTTGGATAACATTAATCACGGTGATTGACCTAAAATTACGGATGTCCGTGGCTCCCACTACTTTGGGAATCAGGGTGATCATGCCAAAGTTTAGGCGAGACATGACTAGTGTTCTAGTATAAAACTCCCGGAACATAGGCATAATGACCTCCTGAATTGCCCCCGGAAGGTCTGGAAGAAGGCCACCGACAGGCCATCTGGGCCTGGTGCCGAGTTGGCTTTCATCGATCTAACCACCCTTTCTACCTCTTCTAGAAGAAATAGGAGGGGGAGCTCCGCATTCTCATTAGCGGTGAGTCTGGCATTGCCTGACCAAACGTCGTCCGCTAATGCGACCCCTGAGCAAGGGGCTCCCGAGAAGAGCTCCTTGTAGAAGGAGTATATATGGGAATAAAGTTCCCCTAGGTCCTCAATGAGTCTCTCATTATCCCAAAGGCAAGGGATCGAGCATTTCCTACATTTGCCATTGGCAATCGCATGGAAGTAGGCTGTGTTGGCATCCCCTTTGAGTAACTAGTTTTGTCTTCTTTTTGGCGCCAGAATGTCTCCTCCCCTTTATAAATCTCTACCAAGGAGGATTCCAGGTTGTAGCGGTGTGCCCAATCGTTAGCCGAGATCCCCTAGACGTAGCAAGTCTATTGAGGGTCTGAATCTCGTTCAGAATGGATGGCTTCTGTCGTCATAGGGCTGCGCCAAGATTGGCCCCCAACCCCTCATGAATTGGCGGTCCATCAAGGCACAGTGGTGCCACACATCCACAATGCTATACGTCCGTGGAGGATCCGCCATAGTTGTAGTCCACTTTGCCTTAACCGCTTCCACAAAAACTGGGTGGTCTAGCCAGAAGTTTTCGAAGTGGAATCTATTTAGGCGTGGTGGGTTGTCCCCTCTAGAAGAAAGTAGGAGGGGGGCATGATCAGAGCCTATCCTGGTAAGAGACCCGAGTGAGCAGAGGGGGAATGCCACTTCCCACTCTACCAAGACCAGGACTCGATCCAAGACACTCTGAATCGGTGCCAGCTGGTTGTTGGTCCAGGTGAACCTGGCGCTAACTCTAGATCTCGCTCTAAGGAAGAGATCGATAATACAATCATTAAACATCCGCATCCTTGGGATGTCAATGTTTGCTGAACTCTTGTTGTAGGGTGAGCGAATGAGGTTGAAGTCCCCTCCCACTACCACTGGGATGGGTCTTCGTTCTACTTTCACTTTTAGTTCCGCCAGAAACACGGGTGCTCTACTATGGTCCGCCGGGCCATAGAAGATTATGACCTCCCACCGAAGGCCTGAACGTATATGGGTGAGGGACATGCTCAAAAAGAATTCCCCCTGGTTCATATCCTCGACCTCAAATGTCTCCTTCTTGACACCAAGGAGGATCCCTCTAGAATGGCCTAACGCTAGAAACCAGTTCCAGGAGAACTTGTGTTGGCTCAGGCCCTCCATTTCTGAGAGTCGGAAGTCCTGTCTTATTGTTTCCTGTAGTCCCACAATATCCATTGCCTCTTGTCTCATATACTCTTTAAGTTGGCGACGTCGGCCTTCCTACCCAAACCCCCTGATATTCCAAATGAATGTTCTTATATCTGGCCAATTCATTAGGGAACCATGTCAGGGGTTGTCCCCTTACAGGGGACCGATCAGGCCCTACCAGAGGTCGAGGGCCTGGACATCGCCTTCGGAGGCCTCCCATGCGTCCTCCTTTGGGAGGTGGACGCCTGGGTGGCCTCCCCGCTCTTGGTATCCAAAGGTCCATCCCCTCTAGTCCTAGACCCCGTAGGTCCAGGTCTGGTGGGGACAAGGGGGTCTACCCGCCTACGCTCAGACTAAGCACGGGCTATGGCTAGGACCCCCTCATAGACCTCATTTGCCCTGATCGCGGCAATCTTCTCCAAACGCTGAGTACATTCGCCACGGAAGATTATACCACTATCAGCTGCGACATGTGCTAAGTGCTCCAAGGAAGTATCTGCTAACTCCTAGAATATCGACCCCGAAGGGGGCGAGCTGGTATGGGGAGGAAGGGATGACTACAACATACCTGGGTCAAGGTTGCAGGCTACCGCCGGCTGCTCTGCCATCACTACCACAGTGGGTTCCACCCCTGCCCCGTCCCCTCTCGATCGAGCAATCCTCGCGCTCTGGTGGGAGGGCGGAGGGGTGGGACGAGGCTATCACTTCTAGCCACTCATGGTATCATCCACCAGAGTGTCGGGGAAGACCAGGGCTGACTGCACTCCCCGACGGACCGTCGTAGCGGGGACTAGAGCTGGCGAGTCCCTCCGTGCTGTGGGAGTTGAGCCAGGGGACAGGGAGTAGCAGACCATTTCGGGTGAGCGTGGTGATGAGGGTGTCGTGACTTCCATCCCCACACTCCCAGAGTCTCCACCCCCTACTGAGGGCTGGGCGGGGTCACATTGTCAGTGCAGCAGTCACATCCAGGTGTCCCGTGTACCTAGTCTCCAAGCTAAGGCTGGAGCCATATTGCGCAATGGACAGGTTAAGTGGTACCTGCAAGTGTCCCGACTGTGCCTGGGACGTGGGTGGCACACGTGAGGTCGAGCCACCTAGGGCGGTTGATGGGTTCATAGCAGGGAAAACAAAAAAATTCTACCACAAGAATGAACAAAACCAAGGTCTAATCTATGGAAAAGCCAGGATCTAATCTATGAGTTAAGTGTAACGAGATAGATTGTACTAACCCTTGTAGATCAAAAGCCTTGTTCGAGATCGGATCTCGTGGTTGATGTAGACAATCACTTGCCAATCTCAAGATCGAGTAGACAATCCTTCCGGCGCCGCGTTCCGGCAGCACTTCCGCACTCGGTCACACGTACGACTCGATGTAGACGACCCTCTCCCTATTCCAGCAGGCAGCAGAGGTGGTAGATCTCCACATAATCCCAGCAACACGACGGCGTGGTGGTGGTGCTGGAGAAGAGTTCCTGCAGGGCTTCGCCTAAGCCGCACCAGGAGGAAGGAGGAGGAGGGAGTGGCGGCTAGGGTTTGGGTGGAAGGGGAAAAGGGGGAGGCGCCCTACCCCTCCTTTATATAGAGGGGGAGGCAGCCTAGGGATGGCCCCTTTGCCCTCCTAGGGCTGGAGCACAAGAGGAGGCGGGAGTTTCGTTCCCCCCAAGTCTTCCCCTTTTCTTTCTTGGTTTTCAAGCAAACTCCATGGAACCTTCTAGAAGCTCCATAGAATAGTCCGGAACATTTCTGAAACCTAGAAATTGATCTCCATTATATGAATCTTATTCTCCGGATAATTCCGGATCTCCTCATGATGTCCTAGATCCAATCTGATACTCCAAACAACATTCAGTCTCCAACTTGTATTCCATATCTACCTAAACAACATCAAACCTTAAGTGTGTCACCCTACGGTTCACGAACTATGCATACATGATCGAGACACCTCTCCGATCAATAACCAACAGCGGGACCTGGAGATCCATAATGGCTCCCACATATTCAACGATGATTTCATGATCGATAGAACCATTTACATCCAAAACCAATTCCCTTTGTCACGCGATACTCTATGTATCCGAGGTTCGATCATCGGTATCTCCATACCTAGTTCAACCTTGTTACCGATAAGTACTATTTACTTGTTCCGTGATATGACATCCCTTGTGACCTAGTGACATTCTTGCAAGCTAATTGGATGACATTCCATCGAGAGGGCCCAGAGCATATCTATCTGTCATATGGATGGACAAATCCTAGTCTTGATCCATGTGCTTCAACACAAACTTTCAGGATACCTAATGCCACCTTTATAACCACCCAGTTACGAAGCAGCGTTTGATGTCATCAAAGCACTCATCCGGTGATGGTGATTAACACGATCCCATGGTCAAAGGATTAGGTTACTATGCATTTGAAAGCTTGAAGCAAAACAAACTTAATGACTTGATCTCATGCTATGCTTACTATGGGTGTATGTCCATCACATTATCCTAATGATATGATCTTATTATTAATAACATCCAATGTCCATGATCAGGAAACCTTGATCATCTATTAATCAACAAGCTAGTCTTAACAAGAGGCTTACTAGGGACTCTTTTACATTTACAAAACACACAATTATTAGTGTTTCCTATTAATACAATTATAGCATGAATGTAAACATTTATCATAAACACAAAGATATAATAATAACCACTTTACTATTGCTTCTTGGGCATATCTCCAAAAGTCTCCCACTTGCACTAGAGTCAATAATCTAGATTACATTGTAATGTACCTAACACCCATGGCATTCTGGTGTTGGTCATGTTTTGCTCCAGGGAGAGGTTTAATCAATGGATCTGCCACATTCAGATCAATGTGTACTTTCCAAATATTTATGCCACCATCTTGGACATACTCGCGAATATAATGGAAACACAACTTGATGTGCTTTAGCTTGCTGTGTGACCTTGGTTCCTGTGCATTAGCTATGGCACCCGTGTTGTCACAATAGATGGCCATCGGGTCCAACACACTAGGAACCACACCAAGCTCAGTAATGAACTCCTTAATCCATATCGCTTCTTGTGCAGCCTCTGAAGCAGCTATGTATTCCGATTCAGTTGAAGATTTCGCCACAACGCTTTGCTTGGCACTCCTCTAGCTCACTGCTGCACCATTCAAAATAAATACGTATCCAGACTGTGACTTTGAGTCACCCCGATCGGTGTTCCAACTAACATCGGTGTAACTGTTTACAACAAGCTGTTCATCACCTCCATAAGAAAGAACTATATCATTAGTCCTATTCAGGTACTTTAGGATATTTTTGACCGTTGTCCAGTGTTCCATTCTAGGATCACTTTGATATCTGCTAGTCAAACTAACAGCATGTGCTATATTCGGTCTTGTACACAGCATGTCATACATGACATAGCCTATGGCCGAGGCATAGGGGATTTTACTCATCTTCTCTCTATCTTCTGCCGTAGCTGGACTTTGAGTCTTACTCAAGGTCTTACCTGGCAACATGGGCAAGAATCCTTTGTTGCTTTCTTCCATTCTAAATCTCCTTAGAACCTTGTCCGGGTATGTACTTTGTGAAAGCACTATTAAACGTCTTGATCTATCTCTATAAATCTTGATGCCTAAAATGTATGCCGCTTCGCCAAGATCCTTCATTGAAAAACTATTATTCAAATAGGCTTTGACAATTTCAAGAAGTTCTATATCATTCCCAATCAACAATATGTCATCCACATATAGTATTAGGAATTCTACAGAGCTCCCACTCACTTTCTTGTGGATACAAGCTTCTCCATAAGTTTGTATAAATCCAAAGTTTTTGATCACCTTATCAAAACGTTGATTCCAACTCTGGGATGCTTGCTTTAGTCCTTAAATGGAACGCTGAAGCTTGCATACCTTGTCAGCATCTTTAGGATCGACAAAACCTTTAGGTTGTACCATATACAACTCTTACTCAATGTCACCATTAAGGAACGTTGTTTTGACATCCATTTGCCAAATCTCATAATCAAAATATGCAGCGATTGCTAACAAAATACTCACACACTTTAGCTTCGCTACTGGTGAGAAAATCTCATCGTAGTCAACTCCTTGAATTTGTCGGAACCCTTTCATGACAAGTCGAGCTTTATAGATAGTAATATTACCATCAGCATATGTTTTTCTTTTAAAGATCCATTTGTTCTCGACAGCCTTGCGGCCATCCGGTAAGTCCACCAAAGTCCATACTTGGTTTTCGTACATGGATCCCATTTCAGATTTCATGGCTTCTTGCCATTTTTTGGAATATGGGCTCATCATAGCTTCCTCATACATCGCAGGGTCGTCGATGTTGTCCACCAACATGACATTCAACGCAGGGTCATACCAATCAGGAGTGGTATGAATCCTCATCGACCTGCGAGGTTCAGCAACAACTTTGTTCAAAGTTTTATGATCATCATCATTAGCTTCTTCTCTTATTGGTGCATGTGGCACAAAAACATCTTCCAGTGCTGCGCTACTCTCAAATCCGAAAGAAGGTTCAACAACCTCGTCAAGTTCTACTTTCCCTCCAGTCACTTTTTTTGAGAGAAACTCCTTCTCAAGAAAGGATCCATTCTTAGCAACGAAAACTTTGCATTCGGATCTATGATAGAAGGTATACCCAATTGTTTCTGAGGGTATCCTATGAAGACGCATTTTTCCGCTTTGGGTTCAAGCTTGTCGGGTTGTAACTTCTTTACATACGCTTCGCAGCCCCAAACTTTAAGGAACAACAACTTAGGTTTCTTACCAAACCACAATTCATATGGTGTCGTTTCAACGGATTTAGATGGTGCCCTATTTAAAGTGAATGCGGCTGTCTCTAATGCATAACCCCAAAACGATAACGGTAAATCTGTGAGAGACATCATAGACCGAACCATATCTAAGAGAGTTTGATTATGATGTTCGAACACACCATTACGCTGTGGTGTTCCTGGCGGTATCAACTGCGAAAGTATTCCGCATTTCTTTAAATGCATGCCAAACTCGCAGCTTAGATATTCACCTCCGTGGTCAGAATGCAGAAACTTAATCTTCTTGTTACGATGATTACCACTTCACTTTGAAATTCCTTAAAATTCTCAAAAGTTTCAGACTTATGTTTGATAAAGTAGACATACCCATATCTCCTCAAGTCATCCATGAAAGTAAGAACATAACGATATCCACCGCGAGATGCTACACTCATTGGGACACACACATCGGTATGTATTATTTCCAACAAGTCCGTAGCTCGCTCCATTGTCCCAGAGAATGGAGCCTTAGTCATTTTCCCATTAGACATGCTTTGCATCTTTCAAGTGATTCAAAAACAAGTGACTCAAGAAGTCCATCAGTATGGAGTTTCTTCATGCATTTCACTCTAATGTGACCAAGACGACAGCGCCACATGTATGTGGTATTATCATTCATTTTTATTCGTTTAACATCTATGTTGTGAACATGTGTATCACTACTATCGAGATTCAATAAGAATAAACCATTCATCCTAGGTGCATTACCATAAAAGATATTACTCATATAAATTGAATAACCATTATTCTCAGACTTAAATGAGTAACTATCTCGCAATAAACAAGATCCATAAATAATGTTCATGCTTAACGCATGCACCAAATAACAATTATTCAAGTTCAAAACTAATCCCAAAGGTAGATGAAGAGGGAGTGTGCCGACGGCGATAACATCAACCTTGGAGCCATTTCCAACGCGCATCGTCACCTCGTCTCTCGCCAGTCTTCGTTTATTCCGCAGCTCCTGTTTCGAGTTACAAATATGAGCAACCAAACCAGTATCAAATACCCAGGCACTACTATGATTACTAGTAAGATACATATCAATAACATGTATATCAAATATACCTTTCTTCTTGATGTTGCCGTTCTTCAGATCTGCAAGGTACTTGGGGTAGTTGCGCTTCCAGTGACCTTCACCCTTGCAGTAGAAGCACTCAGTATCAGGCTTAGGACCAGCCTTGGGATTCTTAGCAGGTGCGGCACCTTTCTTGCCGTCCTTCTTGAAGTTGCCCTTCTTCATAGGCTTGCCCTGTTTCTTGAAATTGGTGGTCTTATTGACCATCAACACTTGGTGCTCCTTCTTAATCTCCACTTCAGCAGTTTTCAGCATGGACAAGAGTTCATGCAACGTCTTGTTCATGCAATGCATATTGTAGTTCATCACGAAGTTCTTATAACTAGGTGGCAGTGATTGGAGGACACGATGAATCCCCAACGCATTAGGAATCATTATTCCCAATTCTTGGAGCCTGTTCGCGTGCCCAGACATTTTGAGCACGTGCTCGCTAATGGAGCTGCCCTCTTCCATTTTACAATTAAAGAACTTCTCAGAGGCCTCATAGCTCTCCACGGCCGCATGAGTCTCAAAGATCAGCTTGAGCTCATTGATAATCTCAAAAGGGTCGCGGTGCTCAAAGCGCTTCTGAAGCTTCGATTCTAAACCGTATAGGATGGCACACTAAACTGCAGAGTAGTGATTTTTCCGAGTGACAAAAACATTCTTAACATCATCGGAAGCATCCTCTGCAGGTGGGTCACCTAGCGATGCATCGAGCACATAGGTCAAGTGACCAGCACTGAGGACAATCCTCAATCCACGGAACCATTCCGTGAAGTTGCTTCCATTGTTTTTTAGCTGTTCTTTCTCTAGGAACGCATTAAAGTTGATGGAGGGGCTTTCCATGATCTACAACATATTTGCAAAGAGTTTAGACTAAGTTTATGACAAACTGAGTTCAAATTTAATTCTTAAATTAACTAGGTGAACTCCCACTCAAAACAACATCCCTCATGTTGCCTTAGTGATTACACGAACCAAATCCACTACACCAAGTCCGATCTTCATGAGAGAAGATGTAGCTTCAAAGGCGAACAATCAACATGTTCATCATATCATCCATCTGACTCATGCTTTACCTTTCGATATTCCGTGTTCCGAGACCATGTATGTACATGATAGGCTCGTCAAGGTTGACCTTAGTATCCGCATGTGCAAATCTAGCTTGCACCCGTTGTATGCACACGTAGAATCTATCACACCCGATCATCACGAGATGCTTCGAAACGACGAGTCTTAGCAATGATGCCTACTAAGGACAAACACTTTATTACTTGATATTTTACTAAGAGGGATCATCTTATAATGCTACTATCGCGATCTAAGCAATACAAGATGCAAAAAGGATTAACATCAGATGCAATTCATAATATGTGACATGATATGGCCTTTCTTCTTGTGCCTTTGATCTCCATCTCCAAAGCACAAACATGATCTCCATCATCACCAGCGTGGCATCAAGGTCAGTGGCGCCGCTTCATGGTTGTCCATAACTTAACAACAACTATTACAACTACTTGGAACAAAGCTATTACATGATGAATAGACACACATGTCTTAACAAGAATAAAGACAACCATTAGGCTCCTGTTGGTTGCCATATTACAACAAGGATCATTGCATACATCAAATATATTCACAATCACATTGTGGACATATCACATCACATGCCCCTACAAAAAAAAGTTAGATGTCTCTAATTTTCTTTGCATGATTTACGTGGTTTGGGGCTTTCGTATAAGAACCGATCTTACCTACAAACAAGAACCACAACGCTGATACAAGTGTTGTTAGATGCTAATTGTAAATTGAATCTTAACTATGGTGGGAGAGACAGACACCCACAAAGCCACTTGTGCAATTCAAGTTGCACGTCAAGCGTGGAGCAAGTCTCATGTGTGAGGACATGTAAGGTTAGCCCGAGCCTCTTCATCCCACCATCCCGCAAGATGCAAAGTACACGTGAACACAACGACAACAAAAGCATCAACACCTATAAAACCATTGTGTTCTACTCGTGCAATAGATCTACGCATAGACACGGCTCTGATACCACTGATGGGTTCATAGCAGGGAAAACAAAAAAATTCTACCGCAAGAACGAACAAAACCAAGATCTAATCTATGGAAAAGCCAAGATCTAATCTATGAGATAAGTGCAACGAGATAGATCTGTACTAACCCTTGTAGATCCAAAGCATTGTTCGAGATTAGATCTCGTGGTTGATGTAGACGATCACTTGTCGATCTCAAGATCGAGTAGATGATCCTTTCGGCGCCGCGTTCCGACAGCGCTTCCGCACTCGGTCACACGTACGACTCGATGTAGACGATCCTCTCCCTGTTCCAGCAGGCAGCGGATGTGGTAGATCTCCACGGAATCCCAGCAGCACGACAACATGGTGGTGGTGGTGGAGAAGAGTTCCTGCAGGGCTTTGCCTAAGCCGCAGCAGGAGGAAGGAGGAGGAGGGAGTGGAGGCTAGGGTTTGGGTGGAAGGGGCAAAGGGGGGAGGCGCCCCACCCCTCCTTTATATGGGGAGGCGGCCTAGGGCTGGCCCCTTTGCCCTCCTAGGGTCGGTGCACAAGGGGAGGGGGAGTTTCCTTCCCCCCCAAGTCTTCCCCTTTTCTTTCTTGGTTTTCAAGCAAACTCCATGGAACCTTCCAGAACCTTCTGAAATTGTCCAAAACCTTCTAGAAGCTCCATAGAATACTCCGGAACATTTTCGAAACCCAGAAATTGATCTCCATTATATGAATCTTATTCTCCGGACAATTCCGGATCTCCTCGTGATGTCCCAGATCCAATTCGAGATTCCGAACAACATTCGGTCTCCAACACATATTCCATATCTACCTAAACAACATCAAACCTTAAGTGTGTCACCCTATGGTTCGCGAACTATGCAGACATGATCGAGACACCTCTCCGATCAATAACCAACAATGGGACCTGGAGATCCATAATGGCTCCCACATATTCAACGATGACTTCGTGATCAATATAACCATTTACATCCGAAACCAATTCTCTTTATCACACGATACTCTACTTATCAGAGGTTCGATCATCGGTATCTCCATACCTAGTTCAACCTCGTTACCAATAAGTACTCTTTACTCGTTCCGTGATATGACATCCCTTGTGACCTACTCACATGCTTGCAAGCTAATTGGATGACATTCCACCAAGAGGGCCCAGAGCATATCTATCTATCATATGGATGGACAAATCCCAATCTTGATCCATGCGCTTCAACACATACTTTCAGAATACCTAATGCACCTTTATAACCACCCAATTATGAAGCAGCGTTTGATGTCATCAAAGCACGCATCCAGTGATGGTGATTAACACGATCTCATGGTTGAAGGATTATGTTACTATGCATTTGAAAGCTTGAAGCAAAACGAACTTAATGACTTGATCTCATGCTATGATTACTATGGATGTATGTCCATCACATCATTATCCTAATGATATAATCTTGTTATTAATAACATCCAATATCCATGATCAGGAAACCTTGATCATCTATTAATCAACAAGCTAGTCTTAACAAGAGGCTTACCAGGGACTCTTTTACGTTTACAAAACACACAAGTATTAGTGTTTTGTATTAATACAAGTATAGCATGAATGTAAACATTTATCATAAACACAAAGATATAATAATAACCACTTTATTATTGCCTCTTGGGCATATCTCCAACAGCGGTCAGGACGGAGGTTCGTGGTGGTGAAGATCCTCCGTGCCCTCCTCCGGCCTGGTAGTCAGCACCATCGGCCCTGTCTCCATCCTCCCTCGATGAGTCGTCCTCACTCCCCGACCTGCTGCCAAAAGGGGGAGCGGCCGACCTCTCGGGGTGGGGTCGTGTCGATCTCAACGATCATGCGCGAGTCGTCCTCTCCTAAGTAGATCGTTGGGAGTACCCCGGGCAGCTATGACGGGTCAGGGCAGAGCACCCTGATGCAAACCGGTCCACGCCCTGCCAGGGACTCCTCATCCACCTCCACCATCTTCCCCACTACCTGTGCTGCCAACTCCAGCAAAGCCAAGGTCCCGAGCTTTGGCTCCTATGGGTATCCCCGAAGCAAAACCCACATGGAGATCAGCTTGAATGGCGCGGGAGTGGCCGCCGTCGAGGGCGAGATGTCGAGTGAGACCTAGTTGATCGGTAGTGCAAGGGTTGAGCTGCACGCACAAATACGCATGACCTCCACCGACGAGAAGGTCACCGCGAACTCCATACTGGAGATCTTCCTGACCTGCCACTCCACTGGTAGTATCCTCGCCAGCTGATACGAGTGCTAGGAAACTTCCTGACAGTTGTCGTAGGAGCTTCTTGCTGCACCTTAACGGTTGAGACTCTAAGTGGAGAGTGATGTAGTGAATGCAAGTCTTCCCCACAAGGAAAACTCGAGGGTTTAAATATCGAACTCTCGGGGAGCTGTGTGTAAGAGAATGATCCTACTTGTTCTTCGTCAAGCAACCTACAAAATAGTTGAAGATTGTTTTGTGCCCTTAACCTCACCAAGTGGTTATCAAGCACAAGGTGTATGTAAGCAAATTGAAATAAAATACAATAAAAGTAAAATGCAATGCAATAGTAAAGTAAATATACAATGGTGGCAAATGTAATGGAATATGATTTTTTTGGGTTTTGGTTGGTGTTTGCAAGCATGAGAAATGTTTTTGTATTTTCGGATTTAATTAGTACTGAAAATAAAAAGTAATGTAGATGTGTTGGATAATGTTTTCTTGTGGTTTAAAATGGACCGGGGTTCATGGTTTCGCTTATGCACTCTCTTTTTTAGTTGTGGTGGACACAGGACACTCTAGTTGACATAATATTGGTGCAACATGTTAAAGTATGGATAGCAATTCATATGGGCTACGTCCTAACATAGATATGTTATTTTACTAATAATTCACTTATACTCCACTAGAAAGAGGGATCTCTAAGTAATCTAGTATTAAGAACAATTCCAGAATATAGCATTAAGTTCTATGACATGAAGTTAAAATAAGAACATACTTGATCTAGTCTAAGCATGGTATTTTCTTTATCTCTAGTGAGGCAACTAAGTAAGGTAAACACCCAATTGATTCGCAAGTTTTATTGTCCTACCCACAAGATCACCCCCGTTGCTCTAACTAATACACACGTTCCCCCACACACGCTCCTATATATAAGTTTGATCAAAACAAGTAAACAAGAATGAGGTACATGATATGCATTTATTCATATACTTCCAATACATAACAATTGCAATCTCAAATATCAACTATATAAAGATCCACCACATAGGTAATACAAATATGACCATAGTCATGTTATGCAGCTCATACGGTTCTAATACAATCGAGATCATGAGAGAGATATACAATAGTTACTACCACAAACCCATAGTCCAGGGGTGGACTACTCCCCTTTCATCATGGTGAAGATGTTGGAGTCGTTGGAGGAGGTGGAGATCACACCAGTAGCGCCCCGCCGGAGTTTCCCCCCTCCAATCTTCTGCCTCCTGCCTCTCTGTTTCATGTTTCTGTTTTCAATGGCGCTCCTCTCCGAGAATCGTCGGGAGACCTTTTTTATACGTGGTTTTAGGTCAGAACCTTCGCCTAGAAGATAGAATCGACGGCATCAGAGACTCGAGTTGCAAACGAGCACACCACACGTGTTAGGGGGTGGCCGCGTGTGGTGGGCCCACTCCTCCCTCGACCTTCTTCTTTCGCTGATCTTTGGTCCAATGTTCTTGGTTCTGATAAAACTGATTCTCATGAAGTTTCAGGTCAATTGGACATCGTTTGGGTACCTGAAAGTCAAAAACACTGAAATAGGTTTTTTTTTTTTTTTTGCCTCGGTAGGGTTAATTTCAAAACAATATGGGAAATGTGAATTATTTCCAAATATCATTATAAAACATGAATATATCCGATATATGATGAAAATATGTTGGAATATCAAGTAATAAAGTGCAAAGTTCATAGATGCATTTCACATGCTTCACCAGCTCATCGCGGACGAGCTCCACCAAGACGTCCACCGACCCCTTTCCTGGGACCACCTTGGCGACTGCCAAGTTTTCCGGTACCGTCATAACCCCCCGTCAATATAGTGCCCGAGGTACTCTAACTGAGGGGGAGCCTGGAGTGGGGGTGCAATGTACGACCTGTGGCGCGGGACGGACGCACCTCCCTACACCGAGGGTGGCATGTCCGCCGTCGTAGCCACCATGGGTGCCTCCACGGTCTTCTTCTTCTTGGTAGGAGCCATCGGTACCACATCATCTTCCGGCCTTGGCGATCAACGCGGCGACCGACGTGGCGAGCGCCGCCTCTCCGTCCCCGGTCCCGGTCACGGTCCTGCCTCCAAGCCCCCTGCAGTGTCCGGGATTGGCCGTCCTCGCGTACCCGCAGTGGTGGCTCTTGCAGCAGGGTCTCGCGCAGCTGGAGTTTCGTCCTCCTCGATGTGGGAGAGGGAGACCTCCGCCCCAGGTGGTCCGTCCGCTACATGACACGTGGAGGAGAGCGCTCTGGCTCCCATCCCCTCCGCCAGTCCGAGTCCCTGTGGTGGTCCTCCCTCCCAGCTCCTTGCGCGTGGGGCGCTCCTGTCGCGAGGGACTGTCGCTGGGAGGAGGTGACCTTCTGGCCGCCGGACTATAGGGATCCCTAGGGGGGCATGGTCGTGGGTAGCAGTCGGGGAGGCGGGTCGCTGCAGGTCGCGTCGAGGGGAGGTGGCGCGCCCGCGCTTCATGGCGGTGATGACGGCAAAGGTCCGCAGCAACGGCAGCGGGGGCGGGTTGGGTCGGATGGTGCGGGCTACGACGGTGAATCAACGAACCTGGGCGTCCGAGGTGAGGTAGGTTAGGGTGAGGTCCTTGGCTCCCTTCGGAATCCACCTCCAGGAGATGTGTCGTCCCCGGCGCCCCTTCCTCCCTGTCTTTGTACTGGAGAATCGCAGCCATGTCTCCGAAGGGCCGCGGGTGAAACACTTTGTGAATCAAAGCTCCACGTGTGCAATAACTCTCTATATGTCATAGTATGAAGTTGGCCTCGCTCGGCAGAACATTTTTGTGCGAAATTTCTCACTTTGTTTGCACTGTTCTTATTAGATTTAGAGATCTATTAGATGTGCATGTTTAGCAACATATGTTTTTAGATCCGCTAATTCTTACATGATGTTGATTTCCGTAATTATCTCATGCGGAAATTACCCACTAGTATTAGCTCTCTTCTTGTGACGAGAGCAAATCTCCTAAAATCTTAGTAAGTCTCAATTTGTTTCACAAGCAACGTCCTTTAGAGCATCTCTAGTAGATACCGTATCCCGCTCTACCGCAAAACACGTATGTGGTAAACTACAACTCTACTTTGGGTGCAAAAATGGCGGGGCGGATCAAATGCCGCATGTTGTACCGTAAAACATAATATTCTATTTTACGGTTCAGTTGTGCAACATCTGTTCCACCCCGTCACGTGTACCACAAAACTAATTGTACCGCAAAGCACACAATTTAGTATGAACTAGAAATACAACACCATGGATTATAAGTAATGAGGCGACATAATTCAACTACGAGCTTTTTCAATCTAAGTAATTAAATCGACATAGTGAACGATTAACCCTAATCGACAATCTCTCTTCTGCTGTCATCTTCCGCGCCATCGTACGCCTCCTCGCCACTGTCCTCCACCTCCTCGGCGCCACCGTCCTCCACCCCCTCGGCGCCACCATCCTTCGCCTCCTCCGCGTGGCTACCGCTGTCGAAAATCTCGATGATTCTGGCGCGATTCGCCTCCCTCAGAAACTCTTCCCTGAGCGCATCGTTGATGGCAGTGTTGATGGTGCGTCCAGGCACCGCCCAGAATTGCGCCCTCCCTTTGGGGTTGCGGTCGTCGGGGTGGACCTCGCGCCGATGTTCGAGGTAAATGGCAAGCGCCGCTCTGCGCTCTAGCTTGAATAGCCTATGCCAATAGGAGCTCGAAGCCACGTATCGAGGCATTGCTCTCTTCCACCCTGGCAGTTCGAGACGGCGCTCTTCGATCCGGCGAGTCAACTCGGCACCACGCGGAACCGGCGCCACCGACACCCCGAAGTGGCTGAGCTCGAAGCTTGCCAAAATCGTCGCGCTAGGCGGTGCTAGGATGTCGTGGTGGGCGAACATCGAGGCCTCGTAGTAGTTTAGATTGGGCCTGGCCATGGCTGCGTCGAGGAGAGAAAGAGTAATGGGAGAGAGGAGAGGGATATTGGGATGGAAACGGTCAGCAGTGGCAGATCGGCGACGGTGGCGGCTGAGCGGGGAGCGGGGTTGGGAAAACTTCCCTCCCGCCAACAGACGTGTCTGGATGCGGTGAACCATATCGGCAGCTCTTGGTATGGTATATATGCGGCACCGAAGCGACGATTTTTTGAGAAACCGTAAAAAAAATTCGGATACGGTACTGTTTATGGTAATGGCCACTTTTTCGGTCAAAAAGACGGGATGCGGTATCTGATTAGAGATGCTCTGACATGTCCTAAGATCTGTTTCGTCATCAAGCGAGAAGCCAAAATCTCCTTACCTTCTCCGGTGGACACGTATATATAAAATCTTACCGTGTTTGATACCCCGCCTCGTAGCTTGGACACCAAAAAAGAAAAGAATCGGGGTGAGCGGGAGAATATTAGTTTCCTTTCCTTGGCAAGAAAATAATCTCCAAAGAGGGGGCACGCACATTTGGTACCCACGCACGCTCGTAGGCCGGGCACACCCCCAAAAGCAGGCGTGCGAACCTGCAAAGCTCACCGCCGACGGTCGACGATCGTGGAGCCCACGCCAGCGTCGTCCCAGTTAATCCTCCTTTCCTCCCTTGATGGATTCAGCTTTGCACGTCCCCTTCTTTCGTTCCCATCATGCATCCACGCTCGACCCATTCTTCGCTCTACTTTCGGAGAAAAATCAGATTTGCTTTGCACCTCGTCAATCAATCAACATAAAAAGATCCACGTGGCATTTTGTTCCCCATCTTCTAGTTGCCCTGGAAAAGGTGATGGCAATATATGAAAATAGACCATTAAAAAAATAGTATATACGGAATTTCGATGTTTTCTTCTCGTAAGATACCAAATTGATGATATCCTCCCTATGGCATATGGCAAATACATCTCCTTTTTGTTTTATTTTCAAATGCCATTTATTCGTAGAATATTTTTTTTGAATGTGTTTAATTTTGTTTTGAATGTTATTATTCGTAGAATATAATAAAATCTGAAGCAGAAAACAGCTAAGCCAATAATTTCCCCAGTGTGAATGTGCTGGAGTTTCCCTTTTTCGACAGCGTAAACGTGTTTTTTTGACAGAGGAAGAGAGGAAACGGAAGATGGGAAAAGAAACGCGCACAAGAACAAAGAGAGAAGGACGGGGTAGACTATTTATTAATTATTCTCCGGTTCCTTCCTTCTCTGCTCTGTTTCTTTCCTCCTCTGCCTTGCTCTCGCCGAGGGGGATAGAGAGAAGATCCTCCGAGGGGAGATCCGAAATCCCAAGTCCCCGCTGTCTTCCTCCCTCGTTCTCCTCTCCCTCGTGTCTCGCAGCTTTACGTCCCCCAGTCCATCGATCGATTCCGCCCGCCCGCCCGCGCGCCCAGCTTCTTCTCCAATCCAAGGTTGCTGCTCCTGCTGCTGTTGATCTGAGCTAGTCTACTCCAGTCCGCCGTAGTCTAGCCCGGAGTTCCTGATGAGATGCTGCAGCGGGCGGCAAGCAACGCCTACTCCTGGTGGTGGGCGAGCCACATCCGCACCACCCAGTCCAAATGGCTCGACGCTAACCTCCAAGGTACTACTATTACTACTACGATCCATCTTCTTTTTTCCCCTGATAGGCAGTACTCCAATTCAGCGTCTGCTCTCCCAAATCCAAATCCCAATCCCATCTTTTTGTACCTTTCCTTTTTTTTTCATCTTTTTCGATGGAAAAGATATTTTCGGTCCTTCAGGTGTCCGTTACCTCCTCAATACCATGGCTGTCCTGCCAAAAAAGAAAAGAAACTAGGATGGTTGTCATATGCGAAATCAAAGAGCGGTAGGCTTCTTCTTGTAATGAATTCGTCAAAGTCCAATAACTAAATAGACAAATTTTGCTGCATGTTTTGTCCGCGTATCAGAATATCTGCTGTGCACTTTGTTTGTACTGTCTAGAACTGAAACAGAGACCACACTTTTCTTGTTCTCCCTCCATTTGTTAACATCTTAATGTATCTATATCTATATGTATTTTTGTTCATGGAAAAATCACTGGCTTTCATTCATCACGTCCTACCGTGATTAGAAGCAAACACAAATGCAGCGCAACTCCTTGTATACGTATGTAGCAGGGTGTTAACCCTCGGTGCTCTGTGCAGATGTGGAAAACAGGGTCAAGATCATGCTCAAGCTCCTGGGGGAGGAGGCCGATTCGTTCGGCAAGAGGGCGGAGATGTACTACCGCAGAAGGCCGGAGGTCATAAACCACGTCGAAGACGTTTACAGGGCCTACAGGGCTCTCGTTGAGCGCTATGACCACCTATCCAAGGAGCTGCATAAGGCCAACCACACCATTGCTACTGCTTGTCCGGATGAAGTGCAGTATGCAATGCTGGAAGAGGAGGACGACAATTTCCCGAGAGCAATCATGCCCATCAACTCCCGCAAGATACAGAAATCAACCGTAGAAGACATTCTGAAGAGGAAAAGAGAAGGGACACCGGGGCGGCTAAGGGGAGTCCACGAAAGACCTGATCCTAGTTTGAGCAAGGAAAAGGCTGAAGAAGAGATTGGCAGGCTACAGAAGGCTATACTTGTCATGCAGACTGAGAAAGAATTCGTTAAGAGTTCTTATGAGAGTGGAATTGCCAAGTACTGGGAGATTGAGAAGCAGATTGCAGATATGCAGGAGGAAATTTGTCACATGCAAGATGAGTTTGACGCACATGCAGCCATCGAGGATGATGAAGCCCGTGCCTTGATGACGATTACAGCTCTTAGGTCATGTCAGGGTACGGTTGCTGAGCTTGTGAAAAAATTCGAGGAGTTAATTAGGAGTGCAAAAATGGAGTCAGAAAATATTATGTCCTTCCGAGAAAAGTTGTATGCCATGAGAAGAATCATTTATCCGTCAAAAGAAGATGTTGATAGCGTAAACATGACAGGGAACAACAGAATTTATCCTATTACTCAGGAAATACTTGAGTTACAGACTGTATACGATAAAATCGAGGACTTCTTTGAAAACAATTCAGAATCCTCTGTGGAGGAGATGGCATATAAAGTTGACGAACTGGTTGATAAGATCATTAATTTGGAGCTAAAGTTCCCAAAGCAGTCTGCACAAATCAAACAACTGAAAGAAGAAAACGAGATCATCAAGAACAAATTAGATGATTTACAAGATCAGATGGCACTCCTTGATGATCCAAGTGACTCAAGTGAAGAGCTCAAGATAGTAGAAGATGCATTGAATAGAAGCAGGGTTCTTGAAGGATCTGTAATTGAGGGCGAAGTTCTAGTTAGCACAGCCTTTTCTGAAATTTTTAACTGCATAACTAATATCTCAAAGGTATTTGGACCAGTTGGTCCTGAAGACCTGCCTGGTTTGTCAGCTGCAGCTGGAGACAGCGCATCATGTTCTGAAGATGTATGCGTGGAGACCGTCACAAAAGAGGGCACCGAAATGAATAGAGGAGAAATCAGAGACATAGAGGCACCGACTACAGGTGGTGATTTGGGCAGCCACATTCCTAGACAAGATGATGACCCAGAAGTTGTTGATCACAATTCATCAGGTGGTACCGATGGCGTCTATGACTCCAATAATGGTGCTGAGGTAAATGTTCCGATGGGAAATTGCTTAATGCAGGAAGAATTCGGAGATAAAAAGTCAATACAAGCTGGAAACCATATTGATCTGGCTGTTAGTTCATACAACGAGAATGGTCTCAAGAAGACATGGGAGAGCAAAACAGATAGCTCATTGGAAGAAGTAAACCAGAGCTCATCAGATGGTATAGACAAGAATGGGGACATGGGAAATAATGGCTTCGAAAACTTTGCTCAGGGGCAAATTCTGGAAGGTGAATATTCACCTACTGCAGCCAGTCAGACTCATGTCCTTCCCTCAGAAAGTTTCAATACTTTAAATAATACAAATGATTCTAATGAAGGAGGGTCGTCAGTGGAAGTTGCTGAGAGTTCATTTGGAGGTGATGACAGAACTGAAGACTTGAAGGTTAATAGTGATGAAAATGTTCCTGAAAACAGCTTGATCCAGGAGGAAGAAGTCAGGGTTGGATATGGTGATTTACCAAAAACAAGTGGGGATATTGGTGTAGTTGGTTCTGCAAACTTTCATAGTTTATGTGAAGAAGGTGCCACTGAGAAAAGCTCGCTACCGGAAGCTGATCAGAGTTATTCCAGTGATGCAGAAAAGAACCTGGACTCCTGGCATGCGGGTGAATCAAAATCAGGTGAAGAATTGCCAAAGGAAGGTGGCCAAATTGCTCCAGAAAACAATGAAGGCTTGAACAAACACGGTGAAGTTGACTCGTCTGAAGGTGTCCAAAATCATACTAACGCATATCCCTTGGAAGCGGGAGATGAAACCTCTCTCTCTGCACCAGCTAGAGATTCTGAGGAAACTGCAGGAAAGTATCTGCTAGTATCAGAAGTACCGACAGATTCAGAAGATATGGCCAGTCATATTTCTGATAGTCAGCTAGAGAAGACAAATCCAAAAGTGAAAGTGCTTGCAAGAGAAAAAAGCATTTTTAGCAATCAAGGAAGCAGGAGTGGGCATGATAAGTCTAGTTTGGTTTCACAAGAAGTACCCAGCTGGCCAGAGTTTCTTCTTGATGGGCTTGAGGATAAAGACGCAATATTAGTATCTGACTACACTTCAGTTCTGCGTAGCTACAAAGAAACAAAAAGAAGGCTTGCTGAGTTGGAAAAGAAAAACCAGGAGCATCTCGAAGATACAAAGGCAGTAATAAGGGAACTGAGGAATGCAAATTCCATGAAATATGTTGAGATCCAATCTCTCAAAGGTCTCCTGGACTCTTCGGAGATGCCACCCAGTAAACTGGGTACTTACAGATCAAATAGAACTTTTGATAGAGTTATTTCAGTCGTGAAGGAAACTGATTCAAGCGGTACTGGAGCACTGGAGGAGGCTTCACCATTTGAAATGAAGTTCAGAACTGAGATCGACGGGTTAGTCGAGGAAAACCTGCGGTTCTTGGCAAGGTACAGCATGGCTTGCCACCAGATGCAGGAATTTAGCAGAAAATATCAGGAGCTACAGCATGAAATGGAGAGTCCTGAAAATAAGGAGACGGGAGGAGAGCCTGACGCTGCAATAGAGCCTGGGCCTGCTGAGAAGAAACTGAGAGAGCTCAGGACTGAAGTGGATGTATGGTTTGAGCAGAATGCACTTCTCGATCGAGACCTGCAGCTCAAAACCGCATCTCTTTGCAGCCTGCAAGAGGAGATAGCCGAAGCCCTGCGGTCTAGCACGGAGGCTGATGGCGCCAGGTTTACGCCGTACGAAGCGGCCAGGTTTCAAGGGGAGGTGCAGAACATGCAGCAGTCCAACAACAAGATCAGGAACGAGCTGCAGGCAGCGCTGGAGCGCATGAGGGAACTCGAAGGCAAGGTCAACGAGACCCTGCGGAAGCTGAGGGAGAGCTTCGAGCTTTCGTCCAGGCGCTCGTCCCGGCTGGAGGCGGACACCAGCTACCAGAACCAGTTCAAGCATTTCCCGAGCAGGACGAGGGTGCCGCTGCGGAACTTCCTGTTCGGTACGAAGCCGAAGAAGAAATCGCTATTCGCCTGCATCAATCCTACGTACCAGAGACAGTTCAGCGATTTTTGAGGTGCGCTCGTATTTCTCGTGCATCGCGGTTGCATTTTTGGCATAATTAACCTGGGATCGTCCAGGTTAGCTGACATTTTTGTATTTGCCTGCTGCAGTGAATATAGTGCTGAAGCAAACAAGTAGCCACTAAGATTTGGCTCATTGCCAGGAGGTAGTTCTGATTTATTTTTTACAGAACACCATTATTACAGTGGAGTGGCCCCGCTATTTGGATGGGAACACATAAAGACAGAATTACCGCGTATTTTCATAGACAGAAACGTTACCAACATACTGTAACATTCCAAAAGAAATCATTATACCATACCGTAGCTGTTTGCTATACATAAACAGAAGGTGTGTTTGGATATGTACCATGAGGCAGCTGTGGTTGCTTCTAGTGCCTAGCTTTTTGATTTGTGAGAGTAACAAGGGAGCAGGTTTTGCTGAATGGATCTGCATTTGGGAAGAACATTAGTACAGTATTATTTTCTTAGTTTGCGCTGTAAGGTTTTGCTGTTTCATATATATTCCATTCGTTTCATTGGTTGCATAAGATTTATACTGCATTTTTCTTTTGGCTGGTCGTGTATTTGTTTTACAACATACGGAGTACTCTCTCCGTTTCAAAATATTACGTTTTAGCTTTATGAAAAAAGTGTATCTAGACCACTTTTAGTGTGTAGGTTTGGAGTGAATCTACACACTAAAGAGACCGATATATACTCGTTTCACAAAGCTAAAACATGTTCTATTTTGAAACAGAGGGAGTATAAGTTAGTGAGTGCGCCTGGTGACTACTGACTGCTGTTAGCAGGCAGTCCATAATTTTTGTTGTGGCTTTAGGGAACTAAAAATTTATTGAACGGAGCGAGTACTTACTTTTTAACATACGTACAATTGTTTAGTCATCACTGTGTTAAGTCGAATCTTAATCTTAGCGTATACCGCACTGCAGATGGCTATCCTTTGGTTCACCGTTGCATCGTGCTGTTAAGTACTTCCCCGTCATCGCGTAGTACACGCGAGAAACATGTTCTTAGAACGTACCCAACGGCAGGTGGCAAACACACTGTTCACGTCCCATTTTGCTATCTACGGACAACGAGGCTCAAAAAACAGCTCAGGCCTAGTTTACATTTTTATCCACTAGAGTTTTGGAGATATACAGGGATTTGATGTTGACCCAATACTCTCCGATCCTCTATAATACACTTTTCCAAAAATACTCTACCTTAGAGGAGAGTATTCAATCTAGACAAAAACAGGAAGAATAAGTGGGGATATTCTGGGATTATCCTGGCGAAACCCGGCATGGTAAACGGACAACGAGGATTTTGGGGATTAGAATAATCCCCTTCGATCCCCGCAAACACACTAGCGAATATGAGAGAAGTAAACAAGGCCTCATTAGGTGGGTGGTGGTGTTGGGGGGGGGGGGGGGGGGGGGGAGGGGGAGCAAAGCTTCCGCTGGCCCTGGATCAGCACATTCGTGGCTCAAATCGGGAGATGTTTGCGCTCGCACATGTCCGCAAGAGACATCGCACGATTTTGCTACCTACGGACCACGAGGCTCAAAAAACAGCATCTACGGACCGGGAGGCTAAAAAAACAGCACTCGACAGGGGAAGCAAAGTGTTCGCTGGCCCTGGACCGGCACATTCCCGGCTCAAATCGGGAGGCCCTCGCCCTCGCCATGCGCCAGTGGAAGGAGGAGGCAGCGCTCCCGGAGGAGGTGTGCTGGCAAGTCACCTTCTAGGCCCTCCACAAGTCGGCGACGAAGGCCCGGGCTGCTGCGCACATGCCCTCGTCGCCGTAGATGCTCCCACCAGCACCACCACCACCACACCGGTTAGCGCCGCCACAGCCGCCTCACCCAGAGTGGCCGTGGGCGTAGACGGAGTTTATCGACCTCGCCGCTGATGAGGACGACCAGTAGACCACCACCATGTAGTTTAAATTTAGCTCTTTCATTTTAGTTTGTTTTTATTTGAAGTTATTTTTAGTTTTTTTACCATAATATATTTCGTATCAATGAAATTTTAATCAATTTTTTCTCCCCCCGTTGGATGCACCCGCGGACAGGGGGGCAACCAGCCGCGAACGTGTCCCAAATGGGCAAAATTGAACACATTTCATGTTTGATTTGGGGTGCGCCATTGGGGGTGCTCTTACCCTCGGACGAAGCTGTGCTCCATGCAGCGGAGATGGGGATAAGCGAAGATGGAAGAATATACTCATCATCCATCTTTGTGTCGCCGCCGGAAGGTGAACATCGCCGACGATATTGGGGGAGAATGAAACGAAAGGAGTGGGAGGTGAGGGGGTTTTATGTCATGTATTTCTAAACCGATGTTGCGGCTCACGCTCCTTCTCCATGCGTGCAGGTGAGGGAATAGCATGTAACACCAGATGTTGGTGACCTTTTTGCACAGAACAACTGGTTGCACTTTGTTTTGCACAAAACACCAAGTTTCCCTGTAATTTTTGCAAAGAATACAAAAACTATCATTAACTTCTTCGATAGAAAATTATAGATGCCCTACTGGCAGGTCTGGTTTGACTAGGCCCTCTCGTACTGAGCCACTAAGCCATGGAGCGATGGTAGCGGAGCCATGCAAACCAGCAGCGGTGGAAGCGTATGAGTCCTCTAGTGGTGGCTGGTAGGCGGCGACTTCCGCGGCCACCCGTGACGAGGATGGGAAGATGGAGGTGATATGATGTAGTCGTATATTTGCCGATCTCAAGATCGTGTGAAAGTCCAGCGTCATGAAGCAGCAGCGCATCCGTGATCGCACACACGTCCGGTAACCTGACAACCTTCTAGTCCTCACTCCAGCAAAGCATCAGAAGCAGCGAATCCTTCCAGAGAAACAACTGAGAAAGTGTACTTCGCTAATCCGAAGTCATGGTCAATATTCTAGAAGGGGAAAGAGATCCTTCACGAGGGGGTGTAAGAATAGAGGAGGATTCCCTTTATACCCCCCTCCCATAGCCGGAGGCTAAGGTGGATGCCCCACCTCTCCCTCATTCATGTGGGTGGATGCTCCACTCACATAAACACACCTCCACTAAAAAATCCACTCACATGCCAAAATTAATGTCATTTATCAATTAATAAAACTATTTTCTTTATTTTATTCAGAATTTTGTTAATTACTTTAATTAACAAACATCTGCATAAAACCCCTTACAATACTTTGATATTATATCTGAAATCATTTTCAACAATTTGACCCGAAACAATTCCGGCGTCTATCAACATAATTTTAGCGCTTTCACATTCTTTCTTTGGTACCATACTTGCTCCATTTGATGTCGGTATACCTTAAGTATATCACCCTATGGTTCACGAATAATGCAGACATGATCGAGACCCCTCTTCGATCAATAATCAGTAGCGGGATCTAGAGATCCGTATTGACTCTCGCATATTCAACGATGACTCTAGTGATTGTAAGAACTTTTGATGTCGTAACAAAATCCCTTTGTCTCGCGATATATTGCATGTCCAAGATTTGATCATCAGTATCTCCATACCTAGTTTGATCTCGTTACTGACAACTACTCTTTTCTCGCTCCCGTGATATAATATTCTTAGTGATTTTATTACTTGCTTGCAAACTATGTGAATGTGATATCATCGACAGGGACCTGAGTATATATAACCGTCATCGAGATGGACAAATCCCACTCTTGATCCACGAGCCTATACATAAAACTTCCGGAGTATTTGAACTCATCTTTATTATCACCCTGTTATGGTATGACATTTGATGTTATCAATTTAATCTTCCGGTGTTAGTGATTGACATGATCTTATGGTCTACGAACTAAATTTATTTCACATGATGTTATAGCAATGTAAAAATAATGACTTATATTGTATTACTATACTTTGGGTGAATGTTCATCACATCGTTTCACCAATATTGTGATCTCGTTACTAACAACATCCAATGTCCATGATTAGGAAACTTTGATCATCTTGTTAATCAACGAGCTAGTTTATATGAGAGGCATAACTAGAAACTCTATATTTGTTTATTAAATACACATGCATTAACGTTTCCAATTAACACAATTATAGCATGCAAAATAAACATCTAACATATACTTGGAATAAGATAATAACAAATTTCTTATTGCCTCTCGACCATATTCCCTTCATGGTAGGCTGGAGGCGGCGCACCATCCGGCTAGCAAGCATGGCTGTCAGCCCAAGCTTGGACACCACCCCAGGGCCAAGGTCCCTCATTGCTTCATCGTCCAGTTGGAGTAGGCTGACCTCCACATGCTGCTGATACCGCCGGAGTTTCAGAAGGGCCTAAGAGACTGGATCAGGATCCCGACCACTTCCCTGCGTCATGCCAGTGTCAGCCTACCGCTAGTGCAATTAATGGGTGCAGGTGGACTGGTTCGATGGCTAGAGCTGGTTTAAAAGTATGACATGCAGTGCAACGATGTCCTGGAGTTCAAGCTCTAGACATTCGTCGTGAAGATGACGATCTACAAGGCCAACTCCTCTAGCGCTAGGCAGTATACCTTCCTGACCATGGTTAGACAATAGCCTGGTGTTCTGTTATGTGTTAGTTAGCTCTATAAGTACGTAGTTGTAGTTGTGTTTCTGAACCTATGATGGTGAACTACTGAGATGGCTTTTAATCAGGAGTTAAAACCCTGGTGGTGCAGGGGCATGGGATGCCCCTGATGATGGTGCTTTTGATCAGGGGTGCTAGTAAAACCCCTGATTGTGGCTTGCAGGTGTCCTGTACCTGCTAACCTGCTTCATATTAACTAGTTATGTCCTAATGTGTGTGATGTGAGTGTGTGTAATGTGTATGTTCATGTGAAATGTGGTGGTAAGATCACTCAATTTGAAATAGGTGACCATAACACATGTGATAAGGTGCAAACCAAAGCACCAAACACCTGGAAATTGCATCAACTGGCAATTAAAGAACAAATGCATTGAATCAAACAACTTGACTTAATTGCACGCAACGAAAATAATGCAGGAAGACAAACGAAAGACTAATCTTGGCCCAAGCCCAATCTTGATGGATGCAACATCCGGCGGGCCAACTCCCAGAATCGGGAAATTTGAGCCCGACTAACCAAACACGCCCTATCTACAAAACAAAGAGAACGCAACCAAAGAATGACGACATCCCTGTTTGGAAGGAAGAGATTCTTCATGTTTAAAGGTAGGCCAAGTGATACATTGCAAATGTATCTATAATTTTTGATGTTCTATGCTTGGTTTTATCCACTTTCTTGTGTTTTGTCCACACTTTGGAGTACTTTTCATATGATTTCTTGGACTAACCTATTAACAAGAGCCACAGTGCCAGCTGCCTATTTTCTGCTGTTTTTGGTTCCAGGAAAGTCAGAAAATGAATATTCTCGGAATTGGACGGGACAAAAGCCAAAGTGCCTATTTTTACGGAAGTCATCAGATGCCAGAATACGAGACGGAGAAGGGCTGGGGGCCAGCCACACCACCTGGCCACGCGGCCAAGCCTGGCCCGCGCCAGGGGGTGGTCTGGCCGACCCCAGCACCCCCTCGGCCTCTCCTTCCACCTATAAGATGCCCTCGGGACGAAAACCCTAAGGACCCGATAAAAAAAATCCACAAAAGAGTCTGTAGCCGCCGTCGTATCTGTCCCTAGACCGGGAGGGATCTGAAGCTCTTCCTGACACCCTGCCGGAGAGGGGAATTCACCCTGGAGGCCTTCTTCATCACCATGAAAGCCTCCGGTGTGATGCGTGAGTAGTTTATCCTTGGACTACAGATCCATGTAGTAGCTAGATGGCTGGTTCTCCTCCTTTGTGCTTTCATGTCTAGATCTTGTGAGCTCCGTTCATGATCAAGATCATCTATTTGTAATTCTGCATGTTGTGTTTGCGGGGATCCGATGGATATTGAGATGCTATTTTAGATTGATTATTGATTCTATCATGTCTTTGTTATTTGTGATCTTGCATGCTTTCCGTTGTTAGTAGCTATCTTGGCCAAGCAGATGCTAGCAACTCCAAGAGTTAGTATTTATGCTCGATAGTGGGTTCATGCCTCTGGTAATCTGGGGAAGTGACAGAAATCTCTAAGGTACTAGATGTGTTGTTGCTACTAGGGAGAAAACAACAATCCTTTGTTCATAGAACAATCGTATTATTTACTTTACACGCAATTCGTAAAGCAATAATCTGTTGCTTGCAACTTAATACTAGAGGGGGTTTGGATGATAACCTGAAGGTGGATTATTAGTCATAGATGCAGTTGGATGGCGGTCTATGTATAATGTTGTAATGCCCAATCAAGTTCCAAAGGAGTCAAGATGATTAGTATATGATTGTATGCTTTCTCGATGTTTGTCAATTACCCCGCTGTAATTTGTTCACCCAGCATGTTATCTATCTTAAGGAGAGCCACCTCTAGTGAACTATGGATCCCAGTCCTTTTCTTTACATATAATCTACAAACTATTTACTATTTTGTGTTTACTTTCTGCAAACTATTACTTCCTTCCATTCGATACGTTTAATCCTTTGTTTTCAGCAAAACACGGTGAGATTGACAACCTCGTCGCAAGTTGGGGACAGAGTTCTGTGGTTGTGTTGTGCAGGTCTCCACGTTGCTACTAGCACCGGTAGTGCGCCCTGCCAAGGCTCAGCTAGAAACACCTTTGGGGTGTTTCCTTGCTCCTACTGGTTCGATTAAACCTTGGTTTCATAACTGAGGGAAACTTGCTGCTGTGCTCATCATACCTTCCTCTTGGGGTTCCCAACGGGCTCTACATCAACACTGAGCCATCGAGCATTTTTCTGGCACCGTTGCCGGGGAGTCAAGGACATCTTCACAAGGGGAGTCCCTCATAACCAATCTCTTTACTTTGTTATTTTTGTTTTGCTTAGTTTCTTTTTTGCTTTGTTTGCTTGTTTTGTTATCAAAAACACACAAAAAAATAGTTTTACAAGTTTGCTTTCTTATTTGAAAACACAAAAAAATGACTACCCTTGAAAACACTAAGTTGTGTGACTTCACTAGCACCAACAACAATGATTTTATGAGCACACCTATTGCTCCACCTGTGCCTGAAGATACTTTCTTTGAGATAAAACCTGCTTTACTCAATCTTGTTATTAGAGAACAATTTTTTGGTATTGGTAATGAAGATGCTGCTGCCCATCTAAATAACTTTGTTGAACTTTGTGAGATGCAAAAGCATAGGGATATAGATGGTGATATTATTAAGATGAAATTGTTTGCTTTCTCTTTGAGAGGAAAAGCTAAAGAATGGTTGAATTCCCTAACTAGGAATAGTATTGATTCTTGGACTAAATGCAAAGATGCTTTCATTGGAAAATACTATCCACCTGCTAAGATTATATCTATGAGAAGTGAAATAATGAAGTTTAAACAATCTGATAATGAACATGTTGCTCAAGCTTGGAAAAGAATGAAATCTTTGGTAAAGAATTGTCCCACACATGGACTGACTGCTTGGATGATCATCCAAACCTTTTATGCAGGATTGAACTATTCTACTGCTAGAGGTACCTTTATGACCATCACTTTGGGTGCTGCAACAAAACTTCTGGACAATATGATGGTTAATTATTCTGAATGGCATACTGAGAGAGCTCCACAAGGTAGGAAGGTAAATTCTGTTGAGGAAGCCTCCTCCTTGAGTGATAAGATTGATATTATTATGTCTATGCTTGTTAATGGGAAAGCCCATATTGATCCAAATAATGTTCCTTTAGCCTCTTTGGTTGCTCAAGAAGAGCAAGTTGATGTGAACTTCATAAGAAATAATAATTTTGGCAATAATGCTTATAGGAGTAATTTTGGTAACAACAATTATAAGCCATATCCTCCCAATAATGGTAATGCTTATGGAAATTCTTACAACAATAATAGGAGTGCACCCTATGAACTTGAAGTTATGCTTAAAGACTTTATTAGTAAACAAACTGCTTTCAATAAAACTATTGAGGAAAAACTCTCTAATGCTGAAAGAAAAATAACATCTTTGGCTGAAGCTCAATCTTCTTTGAATAAAATGGCTGCTAAACCTGAAACTAATGATAATCCCGTTGCAGCTACTAATGCAATACAAGTAAGAATTGATGAAAATGTTAGACTATTAGCTGAATTACATGCTAAGTGGGAAAGAGAAGATGAAATTGCTAGAAACATTAGTGTTTCTACTATTACCACCACTAGTGTTGAGGCTAGTAGTAGTTCTACTACTTTAAATGATAATTATGATTTTGATCTTGATGGTTGCAACATCTCTGAAGTTATTAAGTTCCTACAAAAGCTTGCTAAAAGTCCTAATGCTAGTGCTATGAACATGGCCTTTACAAAACACATTACTGTTGCTCTCATATAGATTAAAGAAGAAAAAATGAAACATAAAGCTTCTATTCCTATAAAACAAGAAGATGGTTGGGAACTCATCATTAATATGAAAGTGAATGACTTTGATTTCAAAGCTTTATGTGATCTTGATAGTAGTATTTCTATTATGCCTAGAGGGATTTATGATATGCTTGATTTGCCTCCACTTGAAGATTGTTATTTGAGTGTCCCACTTGATGATAATGCTAAAAAGAAACTCATGGGGAGTCTTAATGATGTTGTTATTATGGTTAACAATGCCTATGTCCCTGTTGATTTCTATGTTTTGGATGTTGAATGCAATGCTTCTTGTCCTATTACTTTGGGAAGACCTTTTCTTAGAACTGTTGGTGCCATTATTAATATGAAAGAAGGCACCATTAAATATCACCTCCCACTCAAGAAAGGTATAGAACACTTCCCCAAGAAGAGAGATAAGATTTCTTTTGCCTCTCCTATGAATTTTTTTTTGGTCTTAATGCTTCTTCATTTGAGAACATTTGATTCTTTTTCTTGCTTCTTATGCCTAACTTAAAGGCGTTAAAGAAAAGTACTTATTGGGAGATAACCCAAAAGTTTTAGATGAGTCTTGGAAGTTATTACTTAAGTAATAACCGCTCCTTATTCTTTTTATTTGCTTTTTGTGCCAAGAGTAACCTCTAATGAGAGAGAAGTAATGTTTGGGAAAGTTGCTGTCCTGAAATAGATTTCTGTGCTTCACCGTAAACATTCGTGTAAAATCTCTGAACGTATTTTTGAGGCGTGAATTTTTGTGCTTATGCCCCAGGTTGTTATCTAACTTTCGTTAGTTCAACACTTTTTTATTTGAGCAACAGAAGGTCTTTGAAAAAATTCGTCTTTACCTGCTGGTCTGTTTTGACAGATTTCTGCCATTTTCTGCATTTGCTTCTTGTTGGTTCCTTTTTGAGTTCTTTTGGGGAATTGAGCTTTTTGAGGGAAGTGCTACAGTATCTAGTGTTCTAATGGAAGTTTATTTGGTGTTAGAACTGAACCTTAAGACTTATTTATCTTAAGTGCACTAATGTTGCTAATAAAGATTGTGTGAAGTTTTGTATGAAGGAAAAATTTCAGGTGTATGGAAGGAATGAGTAATGAGATGAAGAATGGACTGAAGCTCAAGCTTGGGGATTCCACGCGTGTCACCCCAAGAAATATCCAAGAAGTACAAGCGTCAAAGCTTAGGAATGCCCAAGGCATCCCCTTCTTCATCAATAAAAATCCCAGGTTTCTTCCAAACGCTTCATTTTTATTGTTTCATGCACAGTTGTGTTTTTCTTGGAGCGTCTTCTTTTTCGTTTTTGTTTTGGTTTTAGTTTGCTTGGTTTGCTTAGTTTTCTGAATAAATTGGTTGGACCCCCTCTTTCATACATTGTTTTGCAAATAGTTTGGTTTGGTTTGGAAAAGAGTAGGAAAGTTCATGCTTATGTGGTAAAAAGAGCTTGTTTTTGACTGTGGCCTATGCTTTGTCACGCCATGCTTAATATTGTTTTGGCTTTATGCTTAGTATTCTTTTCTGTAGCATGACTTGTTATAAACAATTGATATTGCTTAATGTGCCTTGGATGAATCATGCGTTGTTTTAGCATATTAAAGCATAGTATATTGGTATTCTCCTTTGGTGTTTTATTTGGGTTGACTTGGCACATGCTCACACCATGTTATGACTATCTCAAGTCACCATAGCCTTTATGATCTTTTAGTTTTCAACTTGTAGTATCACTTTATGCTTTGATCAATGATGTTTTGTCGCTCTACATGATTATGGCCATTATTGCTTTCTTAGTTTATCGCTCCTAGTCTTTTGCTAGCCTCCACAACAAAGTAGTTCCACTCATGCATCCAACTCCTTAAACCAAGTTATTCCAAAGTGTCCACCATACCTACCTACTAGCTTATGCTATTCCAAGTATATTCATGCTTTTGTTTACCTTCCACTTGTTATGACAAAACTAGTGATTAAAGCTCTCACAAACTTGATGGCACACTTTACTTTACTTGCCCTTAATAAACTTGAATCATTGTGTCGTCTATGTTGTATATGCTTGCACTTATTTGTTGGGAATTACCAGAACCATGCTTTCATGGGGAACGCTTTCAACATTGCACTTGGTACTTGTACCTAGTTGATATCATGCTCTTTTGTATATGGATGTCGTCGGTGTGAAATGAAAGGGGAGCTTGTAAGTCCATGGAGTTATGTATATGTGTTAGAGAAACGCCTGGGAGTAGCTAGTGTTCTAATGGGAGTTTATTTGGTGTTAGAACTGAACCTTAGGACTTATTTATCTTGAGTGCACTAATGTTGCTAATAAAAATTGTGTGAAGTTTTGTATGAAGGAAAAATTTCAGGTGTATGGAAGGAATGAGTAATGAGATGAAGGATGGACTAAAGCTCAAGCTTGGGGATGCCACACGTATCACCCCAAGAAATATCCAAGAAGTACAAGCGTCAAAGCTTGGGGATGCCTTGGGCATCCCCCTCTTCATCAATAAAAATCCCAGGTTTCTTCCAAACACTTCATTTTTATTGTTTTATGCACAGTTGTGTTGTTGTTGGAACGTCTTCTTTTTCGTTTTCGTTTTGGTTTTCCGTTTGCTTTGTTTGCTGAATAAATTGGTTGGACCCCCTCTTTCATACATTGGTTTGCAAATAGTTTGGTTTGGATTGGAAAAGAGTAGGAAAGTTCATACTTATGTGGTAAAAAGAGCTTGTTTTGACTGTGGCCTATGCTTTGTCATGCCATGCTTGATATTGTTTTGGCTTTATGCTTAGTATTCTTTGCTGTAGCATGACTTGTTATAAACAATTGAGATTGTTTAATGTGCCTTGGATGAATCATGCGTTGTTTTAGCATATTAAAGCATAGTATAGTGGTATTCTCCTTTGATGCTTTATTTGGGTTGACTTGGCACATGCTCACACCATGTTATGACTATGTCAAGTCACCATAAGCCTTTATGATCCTTTAGTTTTCAACTTATAGTATCACTTTATGCTTTGATCAATCATGTTTTGTCGCTCTGCATGATTATGGCCATTATTGCTCTCTTAGTTTATCGCTCCCAGTCTTTTGCTAGCCTCCACAACCAAGTATGAGTTCCACTCATGCATCCAACTCCCTAAACCAAGTTATTCCAAAGAGTCCACCATACCTACCTACTAGCTTATGCTATTCCAAGTATATTCATTCTTTTGTTTACCTTCCAAATTAAACTTGTTATGAGAAAACTAGTGATTAAAGCTCTCACGAACTTGATGGCACACTTTACTTTTTTTGCATCTAATAAACTTGAACCATTGGGTCCTTCTTTGTTGCGTATATGCTTGCGCTTTATAAGTTGAAATTAGCAGAACCATGTATCATGGAGAACGATTTCAACATTGCACTTGTACTTTGTACCCCGTTGATATCATGTTATTTTGCTTATGGATCCCGGCGGTGTGAAATAAAAGTGGAACTTGTAAGATCATGGAGTTTGTACGTGTGTTAGAGAAACGCCTGGGCCGCTAGCCTAAGCCATGCCTAATCATGGTGGAAACTTGCAGCATCACCATAATGAGCACTCTATGAAGCATCCCCAATAAAAACCTATGCAAATAGCAAATAAAAAGATCGCTGATATGCTCATTGTCTGCTTGCCTTGCCATTTTGATTATGGGATAGCTCCTGTATCATGTGCAAGGAGTAATCCGTTGGCGGTTCTTTATGATACACATGTACTTACAATGACAAGAGCTTACTCGTGACTAAAGTTGAGTAGCATGAGTTTCGGTCTTCGTAAGTAAGGGGCATGAGATTTCGGTTTATAACTTGTCAAGCATATCCTCTTAGTTGTGTCACTTTAACCTTAATCACCTTCAAGATGCTTATGATAGGGGCAATGAGAGCTGAAAGCTATAAGTACCATAATTTTTGGAAGCTCTTTATGAGACTTGAATCCCTACTTCCTTTTATAAAGGCCTTTCTTCCACCATTATATTGAGTCTCCACCTTCTACCTTTATGCACCTACTTTGAGAGCATAGTGGCCATTCTTAGTTCTATGTGCATTGTCCCAAGACTAGTTGATTGATGCATAACTTAATATTTCTTGTTTTAAACTATTTGTATCTAGTCACTCTTACGAACTTTGAAGGTGTCCTATGCATTTATATTTGCTACTCTATGAGGGACAAGCTGAATACTATTATGCTATGTTTTCTTTATGTGAAACAAACAAACGTCTTGCAAGGCATTGTTATTCATGAATCTTTTGTTTGTGCCTTTTCATGTTGCATCATAGTTTCTTTGTCTTATTGCTAGAACTTTGTCTTTCATGTTATGATTGAAGTACTATGATCCTAGCTTTGAATATTTTACAAATACTTTGATCAAGTCTTTGATGGTGCATGTCACCTCAAAAATTATTCTTTCTTTTTATCACTTACCTACTCGAGGACGAGCAGGAGTTAAGCTTGGGGATGTTGATACATTGCAAATGTATCTATAATTTTTGATGTTCCATGCTTGGTTTTATCCACTTTCTTGTGTTTTGTCCACACTTTGGAGTACTTTTCATATGATTTCTTGGACTAACCTATTAACAAGAGCCACAGTGCCAGCTGCCTATTTTCTACTATTTTTGGTTCCAGGAAAGTCAGAAAATGAATATTCTCGGAATTGGACGGGACAAAAGCCAAAGTGCCTATTTTTCCGGAAGTCATCAGATGCCAGAATACGAGACGGAGAAGGGCTGGGGGCCGGGCACACCACCTGGCCGTGTGGCCAGGCCTGACCCGCGCCAGGGGTTGGTCTGGCCGACCCCAGCACCCCCTCGGCCTCTCCTTCCGCCTATAAGATGCCCTCGGGACAAAAACCCTAAGGACCCGATAAAAAAAATCCACGAAAGAGTCTGTAGCCGCCGTCGTCTCTATCCCTAGATCGGGAGGGATCTGAAGCTCTTCCCGGCACCCTGCCGGAGAGGGAAATTCACCCTGGAGGCCTTCTTCATCACCATGCAAGCCTCCGGTGTGATGCGTGAGTAGTTCATCCTTGGACTACGGATCCATGTAGTAGCTAGATGGCTGGTTCTCCTCCTTTATGCTTTCATGTCTAGATCTTGTGAGCTCCGTTCATGATCAAGATCATCTATTTGTAATTCCGCATGTTGTGTTTTCGGGGATCCGATGGATATTGAGATGCTATTTCAGACTGATTATTGATTCTATCATGTCTTTGTTATTTGTGATCTTGCATGCTTTTCGTTGTTAGTAGCTATCTTGGCCAAGTAGATGCTAGCAACTCCAAGAGTTAGTATTTATGCTCGATAGTGGGTTCATGACTCTGGTAATTTGGGGAAGTGACAGAAATCTCTAAGGTACTAGATGTGCTGTTGCTACTAGGGAGAAAACAACAATCCTTTGTTCATAGAATAATCGTATTGTTTACTTTACACGCAATTCGTAAATCAATAATCTATTGCTTGCAACTTAATGCTGGAGGGGGTTCGGATGATAACCTGAAGGTGGATTATTAGTCATAGATGTAGTTGGATGGCGGTCTATGTATAATGTTGTAATGCCCAATCAAATTCCAAAGGAGTCAAGATGATTAGTATATGCCTGTATGCTTTCTCGATGTTTGTCAATTGCCCTGTTGTAATTTGTTCACCCAGCATGTTATCTATCTTAAGAAGAGCCACCTCTAGTGAACTATGGATCCTGGTCATTTTCTTTACATACAATCTACAAACTGTTTACTGTTTTGTGTTTACTTTCTGCAAACTATTACTTCCTTCCATTCGATACGTTTAATCCTTTGTTTTCGGCAAAACACGGTGAGATTGATAACCTCATCGCAAGTTGGGGACAAAGTTTTGTGGTTGTGTTGTGCAGGTCTCCACGTTGCTACTAGCACCGGTAGTGCGCCCTGTCAAGGCTCAGCTAGCAACACCTTTGGGGTGTTTTCTTGCTCCTACTGGTTCGATTAAACCTTGGTTTCATAACTGAGCAAAAATTGCTGCTATGCTCATCATACCTTTCTCTTGGGCTTCCCAACGAGCTCTACATCAACACTGAGCCATCACCAAGCACGACACGTAGGTGGCCTCCAACGTTGTACCTACTAAGATGTCGAGGCCGTCGACAACTACGGGCATGGGCTTGCTCAACTACATTGCTCCACATAGCTGCTGCAGCATATCAAGCTAGCAAGGACACTTTCTATGGTCATGTAACTCATATAAATACATAAAAACTGTTGTGTCATGAAATATCTGAACAAAAAAATTAAATTATCAACAAATTCTAGAAGGAATCGTTAGATTCTTACCTGTGACACCTACTTTGCTTGCATACGACAAATCACAAGAAACCGTGACCAAAAACAGAGTGAGAAGCAAAAGGCTGTCACATGAGCTCCACGTCCTCGTTAACGAAGTAGAAGTGACACTAGATCTAGTGACAAATTTCTAATCATTGGCAGAAGCAAACAATAACCAGGGAACGAGTCTAAGCGTGTACAATAAACTAACAAGAAATCCGATGCGAATCCAACATTAGCTAGTGAAATCGAACTATTAGATTTCAGGAAACCCAGAAACCCTCACACATGTCACAAATCTAAGCACATGTGGGCATAATAAGATCGAATCATAACCCTAGCAGATCTACCATGCATGTCATCTACCAGCCGTCTAGAAACCATACACCTTCAGATCTATGGTAAAAAAGCTAGTGAAGATGTTTGTAGGCCTTACCGCCGTTGTCGAGCCGCGGAAGGTTGTAGAGGATGGGACAACCAAAGTTCTTGCTCAGGACGAAGCTGCGCGGTCGTCGTCAACGTAGCGGAGATGGGGAGAAGCGGAGATGGATTGATCTATCCGTCGTCGGTCATCGCGTTGCCGCTGGCAGGTGAACCGCCGGCGAGATTGGGGGAGACGGACGAGGGAGAGTTAGATGAAAGGAGTGGATGATGGGAGGATTTTATGACGTGTGATCCCAAACCGACGCAATATCTCGCGTTCCTTCTCCACGCATGCAGGGTAAGACTCCCTATGCGCTCCATGCAGCCTGGCTGTAGGGAACTGTCGATTCGGTCGTTGGGCCTGACCTTAGAGTGATTTGACGCACGCGGGCCACGGCACAGAGAGAGCTCGGCTATCCAATCAATATTTTTTAGCTCCACAAGGTCTGTTTCAAAAATGTGCGGGCTACCAATCATACGTTAAGTGTGGAAAGTCTCAATCCGATTATGCAATACAAAATATATATATAGATCTGAGTGCGCAAATAGTGCATCTTCAAATCTTATCAGATTTTGTTATTTATATATAGCTTAGTAGTGTATTTCATATCGAGACTTTGCATAATTTAAATATATAATGTATTTACCACCGATGAGTGCCTTTGGAGTTTGGAGGCACAAGTGCAGTGGGAGCACGCCCCGGATGGATGCATGGTCTCCATGGTTGCTCTCATGCCTTCTACGAGTGATGCCTATAAAGATTCTACGGTTCATGTTAATACCGTCCAAGTTACTAATGAAGAAGCACAAAATGGAGATGGCAATGACGATTATGATGATATTGATGCTAGCTGTCGATCCTTGATTTGTTTGTGTGAACTCTTAATTTATGTTGAACTTGGTTGTGTGAACTTGCTTTTTAACTATGCCATGGATTTGGGCTATGCTCATCTTTTGCAATGTTGTGTTTATTTTTTCATATTTTGTTCGAGCGCCAGCAAACCCCTCGCTGTATTTTCGCGTGGCAGGTGAATCGCATGTTGCAGCGCGCTACAGTTTAGCGCATCATCCGGTGCGCCAAAACTGCAAAATCGGTGCTGGATTATAATATCCCCTTGCTCAGTATGAGCGTGAGATCAAGATCCAGATACAAATTTGGGGGATTGGTTACTTGGGGGAGAAGAGAAGCAACAGAGGGAGAGAGGAGATCGTTTTAGACTTTTCTTCCATCCTCCTGTTCGATTGTTTACAGCTGCTCAAATAGCACTCACACACGTTGTCCTCTGAACCCCAGACACACACGGTGCACGCCAGTTAGATGGCACGCACAACCCGTCTCCTAGGAAGGAATAGGCCTAGCCAACTCCCGTGTCCTTGTCAGCATCTCCTGTAGGGATGGTAGGTGTTACATGGATCATCACCCATGTGGTGGAGATGCTCTTTGGTAGTACGGAGATGACAAAGTAGTACCAGTAGTTGGTATGAATTTAACACACAAACAGTGAAGTGAACTTCACTCCAACAACAGCTGCTAAATTATAAGGAATCACAAACGAACTACAGGTACAATAGCTAGCAATACATCGAACGATCAATCGTTAGTCGACAAGCACGATGGCCGGCGGCATGCACGTTGTGATGTTCCCCTTCCTTGCCTTCGGCCACATCAGCCCCTACGTGCAGCTGGCGCGCAAGCTCGTCGCCGCAGGCCGCGGGGTGCGGGTCACCCTGCTGTCGGCCGCGGCGAACGTTCCTCGCGTCGAGGCCATGCTGGGGTCGTCGGCGGTGGCGGTGGCGCCGCTGCGCCTCCCGCGTGTGCCTGGGCTCCCCGAGGGCGCCGAGAGCACGGCCGAGGTCTCGGCGGACGGTGCCGAGCTGCTCAAGGTGGCCGTCGACGGCACAAGGCCGCAGGTAGCGGCCCTTCTCGCGGAGCTCCGGCCCGACGCACTGCTGTTCGACTTCGCCACCCCGTGGGTCAGCGAGGTCGCGGCACCGCTCGGGGTCAAGACGCTCCAGTTCTCCGTCTTCTCCGCCGTCTCCGGCGCCTACCTCATGGTCCCCGCACGCCGCCACCTTGGCTCAGTCCCGTCCGCTCACGACCTCGCGTTGGCGCCCGCGGGCTTCCCGCAGTCGTCCTCCCTCGCCACGGTCCCGGCCTACCAGGCCGCCGACTTCACCTACGTGTTCACCAGCTTCCACGGCGAGCCGTGCGTGCACGACCGCGTCCTCGCCGGCATCCAGGCCAGCGACGCCCTCGTCATCAAGACGTGCTTCGAGATGGAAGGCCCCTACATCCGCTACCTCGCCGCCCAGCACGGCAAGCCGGTGCTCGTCACCGGCCCGGTCGTGCCGGACCCGCCGCAGGGCGAGCTCGAGGAGCGGTGGGGGCAGTGGCTCTCCTCCTTCCCGGACAGCGCCGTCGTGTTCGCCTCCTTCGGGAGCGAGACGTTCCTCCCGGCGGCCGCCGCGACAGAGCTCCTACTCGGCCTAGAGTCCAGCAACCGTCCGTTCCTGGCCGTGCTCAACTTCCCCAGGGGCGCGGATGTGGAGGCGGAGCTCGAGAGGTGCACGCCGCCTGGGTTCGCCGAGCGGACGAAGGGGAGGGGCGTGGTGCACACGGGGTGGGTGCAGCAGCAGCACATCCTGCGCCACCGCAGCGTGGGGTGCTTCGTGAACCATGCCGGGTTGAGCTCCGTTGTGGAGGGGCTCGTCGCCGGCTGCCGATGAAGGGCGACCAGTACCTTAACGCCGCGCTGTTCGCGCGGGACCTCCGCGTCGGGGTGGAGGTCGCGCGCCGCGACGGCGACGGGTGGTTTGGGCACGGGGACGTGAATGCCGCCGTGGACACGGCGCTGGCAGACGGATGGGAGGGGAAAGGGAAGAAGTGGAGGGAGTTCTTCATGGACGACGCCGTGCAGAAGAGGCTCGCAGATGATTTCGTGCGGGATTTTACGAACCTTGTCACGGCTTGAAAATATAGGACACCGATGTAGTCCAATAAATAAAGAGAGCAGCGATTCCAGGGTACCCTCTAGATCGCATGCACTTTACTGCCATGATCTGCTGGTTTACAATTTGCGCTGCCCGGTTTTATCAACTTTCGTCATATTTCAGAAATTTCTGTCAGATTGAATTGCAATGGAAGACACTACTACTCCCTCCATTTCAAAATATAAGATGTTTCACCACCTTGACTCGGTCGGGCCCCCGGATAAGGGTTCCCCTCTCTCGCCCCCTCCCCTGCCCTTGTCCTTGAGAGCTCCTCCCACCCTTCCGGGCTGAACCCGAGCCCTCTCTGGCGGCGCTGCCGGCTGGAGATGGCGGAGGGGAGGTGCCGGCATAGCCTGTAGGATTAGGTTAGGTTGTTGCCATGTTTGGGCGGACTGGAGCAGAGCTCTGTGTCGATGCGGCCCCGCCCGAGTGCTAGGGTTCCTCTGCTTCTCGTTGTTGCTCCTCCGGCTGGAGCTCGCGGTGAGGCCGAGGACCACTGTCTCCGCAAATAAAGTAGCGGTCGTTTACCATCTAGTGGTGTGGGGTGGATCTGTGGTGTTGATTCTCCCGTCCGGCCGTGGTGGCAAGGGGGAGGACCGACGCGGCGGAGTTGCTGGTGTGCTCTTGCTTTCTCTGGCCGGCCGTGGCGACGAGGAGGGGAAGCAGCGGCGCATGGCGTGCCTCATGCGGCTCAGATGGAGGATGGGTTTGCCTGGGTGGAGATTGACCGGTAGCTTCTTCGTGGTTCTTCCTTGTGGCCGTGGTGGTAGACCGAAGAGGAGCGGTATGTTGCTGCCGGTCATGTTCCTCCCGGGCGGGACATTGGCGTACAGGTGGAGCACGCTGGAAGCGATCTCTGGAGATCCCAAGCGGCGGCGGTTGCCAGCGCTATCTTCGGCGTTTGGAGCCACTCCAGGCTCGGGCATGGAAGCCCCTGCATCTTCTCCCTCCAAGCCTCGATGCCATTTCGGAGGAATTTCATTGATCACGAGCTGGGATCCATCGCCGGCGACGCCCCAAGTGGCTTGCTCCCTGATGGCGGCGTAGGTGTCCATCCTCGTCGATCCAGCAGCTGCGACGGTGAAGATCCAGGACTTGGTTGCTTTAGATATTTTTGTTCTAGGGTCTTCTTTGTAAAATTTGAGGCCTTATCTTTTATTTCCTGGTTTGTTAAGTGCCTCAATGTAATCCTGTACCGCCGCTTTGACGAATAGTGCTTCCAGGGCCTTCGTGCCTCATCCGTTCAAAAAAAAAGATGTCTGTATCTACATCCCTTTTAGTGTGTAAATTCATATAGATTTGAAATGAACCTACAAACTAAAATAGGTATAGATACACCCCTTTTATAAAGCTAAATATCTTATATTTTAAAAAAGAGGGAGTAAAACTTTGCACGGCAAATAGCGTGCGTGCCAAAATCTCCTTTGTGAATAAATAAGATCTGGCAAGCGCTAGATGTCGGTCGATTAGACATATCTGATTTGTCCCGCAACAAATTCTTGTAACAAAATTATATACTTTGCAACGTAACATTTTTTAAAGATGTTCAAAAAGTGCAAAAAAAATTTAAAATAGTAGTACAACAAATTGATGGTTATGCAACATTTTTTATGAAGATGTTATAACCGTGTAAAATAGTTCCTAATAATGCAACAAAAAGTGGTTACAACACAAATCTTTTGCTGCAAATTCGTATCCCACAAAAATCACAAACAATGTCAATAGAATCACTCCGGTTACAACAATAAACATGTTTTGTTGTATTTTTAAAATCACGCAAGTAACATAAAAAAATCCGAAGAAGACATTGCAACATGTCGCGTCTTTTTTCACAACGGTTACATTTTGAAAACAGTTACGCAACATCGAAAATCCAAGGAAAACACAACTTGTAGCAATGCCTAGAAAAACTTGCAACATCTTGATGTGCTTTCAAAATAAAACTCGTCTCAGTTTGTTACAATTGAAAGCAGTTACGCGACATTGAAAAATCTACGAAAAACTTACATGATCCATCGTCCACAGCTGTCTAATCTCTCTGATTGGGCATCATCGGTGGTGAATCCGGCTCGGCAGGGCCCCTTCAACGGTAGATCTAGTAGCCCGTACCCATTCTCACTGGTTCCTCATCTTCCCGAACTTGGCACGACTGGATATTTCCAATTTGAAGCTCTTAGCATGGCGATGGAGGAGGAGGGTGTTGGAGATATGCCCTATAGGCCAATAATAAAGATGTTTTTGTTGTCATACTGATATGTTCATAATAAGTTTTATGTCATACTATAATTGTATTAAGCGGAAACATTAGTACATGTGTGTTATGTAAACAAACCAAGTCCCTAATAACCTCTAGTCAAATAGCTCATTGGTCAACTAATGATCAAGATTTCCTAATCATGGACATTTATGTCAAATGACAATGGGATCATGTCATTAGGTGAATGATGTGATGAACACACCCAACTTAAGTATTGCTATGAGATCCAATCACAAAATTCAACATTGTGATAACTAGATAAACGTAGTAACCCAATTCTTTGACCGTGTGATCATATCTAATCACTACCACCGGAGGCTGCCTTGACCGCATCAATCATCACACCATAATTGGGTGCTCATAAAGGTGTCTCTCGGGTATTCCTAAGGGGTAGGTTGAGGCGTATGCATATATCGCGATTTTCCCATCCACATGACTGATAGATACTCTGGGCTCACTCGGTGAGATTACATCTACGAAGCTTGTAAGCATGTGACTAGGTCACGGGAATATAATATCATGGGAAAGAGTAAATGTGTTTGTCGATAACAAGATCAAACTAGGTATAGAGATACCGAAGATCAGATGTTGGGAAAACCAGGTAGCATGAAGCAAAGGAAATGAGGCTCGATGTTTAAGGTTAAAGCGATCAAGTTAATTCATAGAATGTATGGGGGCCATCATGGGTTTATAGATCCCGTTGTTGGTCTTGATTAGAGAGGTATTTCGATCATGTCTGTGTATTCCTAAACCGCAGGCTAGCATGCTTTAGGGTAGATTACACTTAGGATTTGATTCGAGATCGTTGGAGAAAAGAGAGGGAACTCCGAAATTGTTCTAGGGAGAGATTGGAAAGGTTCTAGGGTCGACGAAATGCTCAGAGACTTAATTATTGTATTTAGTATTTAATTAATGAATTAAATATTAAATAATAATACATAAAATATAAGCCTACCCTTAATGGGCCACCATGTGGTAGCCCATTAGGGGGCGCCCTCCTTCCTAAGTGGCCGGCGGCCCAAGAGGAGGGGAGGGGGGCACGCATGGGAAGGGCGGCGATGGCTACCCTAGCGCAGCCTCCTAGGTGCCCCCTCTCCCACTTGGCCTATATAAGGAGGAGGATACCCCCTCCTCATTCATCCCATTCGCAGTTACCTCTCTCCCTCTCTCTCTCCCTCATGTGCGGTTTGCAATTGGAACGTTCATATGGGGATAGAGTTCTCCACCATACGTACGATGTCGTGTTGCTGTAATCTTGTCCCGAATCAATCTTCTTCCGCTGTTTTGCTAGACCGGATCCCGGAGGACGTCATCTATACTAGATGCATGTAGAACTACGGAGGTGCTACCAATTGTGGCACTCGTCGCTTGTACATTTTTGCACGACCTTGAAGTTGGCGTTGCCATACGACTACATCGTTTATGTTTGTGAGAACATCAACACTTTTTGGTCTTCAAGGATATGAACACTGAATCCCTTTGTTATCTTACATCCGCATAGAATAGATCTTGGCTATATCGTTATCGTTGCTAGGAATTTTTAGTTTTCTGCTACAGAACCCTACGGTGGTATCAGAGCCAATCTATTCATGGATGTGTTGGTACGGTTAGAAAACATAGTGATGTGTGGGCACTTGATTTTATGGTTGTTACCCTCCCATGTGTACTTGTTCATATCGCGGCAATATTTGGTGAAGCGGTCCGAACTGACCTTATGTATAATCTTACGTGACACTAGTTCCACACCTAACATATGGCTTGTACCATATATGTAGCTAGCGGGTGTCCGTCTCTCTTACATTAGTTGATATGATATTTACAAAGAACGGTCCTAAAAAGGGATTTAAAATGATAACTAGTCAATCCGTATTGTGGTTAAAAGTTTGTAGGTAAGAAATGGTTCTTTTGCGGAAGCCTTAACGACCACGTAACATACAAAATATAAACTAGAGGCGTCTAACTTTATTTTGCAGTGCATGTGATATGATATGGTCTAGGTAAATATTTATGAAATGTTAAGCCACCGACATGAAGGCGCTATGAACCCGGTGTTGTGTCGGGAGCGCTCGACGGAGATCAAGGTGAAAGGATCATGTCATGTCACATTACATATGATGTTAAATTTTTATGAATCTTATTTTACTTGTATTAGACATACAATTGTAGCATTATAAGATGATCCCTCAATTCAATTCCAATAAACGTGTTCTCTCTTAGTGTGCACCACTAAGAAAGTTCGCCATTATGAAGCACATCGTGGTGTTCGATTGTTAGACATATCAGAGTTTTCATATAGTGGGTGTAAGCCATGTTACACGACAATACACTAAGGTTAACGTTGGCGAGTCTAGCATGTAAGAACATGGCCTCGGAACATAACTGACTTAAAGGTTAAGAATTAGTCACATAATTGATGTCATTGACATTCTTATGTCTACCTTTGAAACCATACCATCGGCTGTGACGATCGGGGGTGTTGTAGTGAATTAGGATCGTGTAATCACTAAGCAACAATGATGGGTGTTTGTTTAAGTGGGAGTTCTTGTAATTCAATTTAATTAAACATGAACTTGTATTATGAACATAGTTTTGATATCTTTGCAAATACCATTGTAGATGCCTCGCTCCACCTTTAACCTAGGCCCGTTCCTTGAGAAAGAGAAACTTAAAACTGATGGGTCCAACTTTATGGTCTCGTACAACACCCTGAGGATTCTCCTCGTTCCCCAAAAGTTGTCCTATGTACTTGAGGTTGTGCTAGGTAACAAACCCTCTGAAACTGCCTCTGAGGATGAGAAGAATGTCTATTCATCCAAGGTGGATGATTCTGCCTGTGTCTAGAGTGACATACTCTATTCCATGGAGGTTGATCTGCAAAAGCTCTTTAAGAAGATGAGTGCTTATGAGATAATCACTGATCTCATGGCTATTTTTGCACCTCAAGCCAGGGACGAGAGGTATGAAACCTCAGAATTGTTCTTCTCAGCCAAAATGGTAGAGCACAACAGTGTGAGTGAGCACATGGTTAATATGTCTAGCTACATTCAACACCTGAACACTCTGGAATGCAAGATTCTGGACGAACTGGCGATTGATAGGGTGCTGCAATTGTTGCCATCTAACTACAAAGGATTCATCCTAAACTACAACATGCAAGGGATGACCAAGTCCCTGTCTGAGTTGTTTGCCATGCTTAAAACTACTGAGGTGGAAATTAAGAAGGAGCACACTTTTTGGTCAATAAGACCGTCGATTTCAAGAATCCTAGCAAGAAGGTTAAGGGCAAGAAGGGAAAACCCAAGGAGGACAGCAAGCATGTTGCTAACCCTACTAAGGCTCCCAAGCCCGGACCCAAGCCTGGCATCACGTGCTTCTGCTACAAGGGGATAGTCACTGGAAGTGCAACTGCCCCAAGTACCTGGAAGATAAGAAGGCCGACAAGATTGCCGAGAAAGACAAAGGTATATATGATATACATGTTATTGATGTTTTCCTCACAGGAGCTCAGAGCAGCACCTGGGTATTTGATATTGGTTCTATTGCTCACATTTTTTAACTCTCAACAGAAGTTGTGTAATAAGAGGCACTTGGTGAAGGACAAGGTGACGATGCGTGTTGGCAATGGCTGCAAAGTATATGTGGTGGTTGTCGGCAGTCTCCCTCTGCATCTACCTTGGATTAATCTTAGTTTTGAATAAATGTTACTTTGTACCTGCATTGCGTATGAATATTGTAAGTGGGTCCTGCTTGTTGTGAGACCATTATTCATTTAATTCAGAGACAAGTGATTGTTCTATTTATATGAATAATTTCTTCTATGCTTATGCACTGGAAAGTAATGATTTGTTCTTATTAAGTCTCAATAGTAGTGATTCTCACATCCATAGCATTTATGCCAAAAGATGTAAGCTTAGTGATGATAATACCATGTATATGTGGCATTGCCGTCTGGGTCATATCGATGTTAAGCGCATGAAGAAGCTCCATTCTGATGGACTTTTTGGAGTCACTAGATTTTGAATCTCTTGACAGATGTGAATCTTGCCTTATGGGCAAGATGACTATGACTCCGTTCTCTGGTATGATGGAGCGGGCGACGGACTTGTTGGGAATCATACATACTAATGTATGTGGACCGATGTGCATCTCAACACGCAATGGATATCGTTACTTCATAACCTTCATTAATGATTTGAGTAGATATGGCTATATTTACTTAGTGAAACACAAGTCTAAAACATTTGAAAAGTTCAAAGAATTTCAGAGTGAAGTTGTAAATCAAATCATCAAGAAAATCAAGCACCTCCGATCTGATCGAGGAGGCGAGTATTTGAGTTATGAGTTTGGCATGCACCTCAAGGATTGTGGCATTGTACCACAACTTACGCCACCTAGAACACCATAGTGTAATTGTGTGTCAGAACAACGTAATCGCACTCTATTACATAGTGTACGGTCTATGATGTCTCTTACCAACTTATCGATATCATTTTGGGGATATGCATTAGAAATAGTTGCATTCATTTTAAATAGGGCTCCATCCAAATCCATGGAGACAATACCATATGAGATATGGCATGGCATTAAACCAAAGTTGTCTTTCCTGAAAGCATGGGATTGTGAGGCTTATGTTAAAAAACTACAGCCTGGTAAACTTGAAATGAAAGAGAAGAAATGTTTCTTTGTAGGGTATAAAAAGGAAACTATTGGGTACACCTTCTACAACCAAACCGAGTACAAAGCGTTTGTCGCTGAGAATGGTACCTTTCTCGAGAAGGAGTTTCTCGCCAAAGGTGTTAATGGGAGGAAAGTAGAGTTCGATGATACTTTTGACCCTTCTCTCCAAATATCGATTGGCGCAATAGAAGATGTTCCGGAACCATATTGAACGGTTGGAGTGGGAGCAAATGACACTAAAACATAAAGCCTATGCGCTGACGCTTATAGACGACGAGGCACAATCTTAGTCCCTACGCTCACACTGGCGCAACAAAAAAGCCGCCAGGGATAACTGCGTTTGGGATTGTGCGACGACGGCGGATTTTTTGGCACGGCACAACTTGAGCCGCCGAGCTAGCACTTTCACGGCAGCAAATCGTTTACCTGCGACCCATGTAGGGAGGCATTGCCTAGGTGTCGTGGTAGCTGTGAGACTATGGCATAATGGCAATGCCTTGTAATGTCTCCATCGGTGCATTATATATGGCTATTTTGCAATTCGGACCCCATTAGATATCTAATATCTGTATTACATCTCAACCTAACAAACAACAAAACAAAGACCGCATAACACACAGAATGCAACTTCAGCTGAATTGAGCATTTATTATATACATACATTACATCTCAACCCAACAAGTTCACAACTGACAAAATATGCAACTAATTCCAACAAGTTCAAACCACTACAAAAGATGCATCGTCACGATCAGAGAACCCGCTTTGGCTGTAAACTAGAAGGCACCAACATCACCTTTCTGGAGATTATGTTGGCGAACGTATTTTTCCCAGTTTGATTTGAAACTGGCACGAGTTTCATTATCACACGACTTCGTTTGAACAGTTTCTCCAGATATCTAAGGTATAATATACTTCCTAGCAAAACTGGATGAGAAGCACTACATAGGGAAGACAGGAACATGTTATATTGTTATAGTTCTAGCCATGGTTGGAGTTCAAGTGAATTACAGTATTACACAGGTATGAGAATTACCATATTTCTTTTGCAGTCCATGGTTTTCTTGAGAGTGCAAACATAGTAAGGAATTTCTGACCTATAACTTCTAAAAGTTCGCTTTTGATTCTTCCTTCTTGAGCTGGTCATGTCTACTCCATTTCCAAACCTATATCGAAGGGAGTACTTATCTAGTGATAGAATATTGGGACCTGAAACACCAAGTGAAAGAATTTTGGTCATGTTAACTTTATTGCCAAACCTATATCGAAGAGTGTACATTTTCAGTTATATGTGTCTTGTATTGATAGAGTTGTATACTGAGAGCAAGTTTACCTCGCATGGTAGAGGCCACATGTTGTTGAGAGCTTGGAACTTTGTAACTTTTGTTGTTAAACATTGCTATTTTTCACCATGGAAATTAAGATAGTTTGACATCACTGCTTACTACCTAGCAATGTTAGTTTTTAGATCAGAAGGCATAGAGAAACTAAGAACAATGATATACTAACAAATACCAATGACTGAATATAAACAATTACAGTTCGAGGGATTGGGGACATATGAATATGTGGCCAGGGGCATATTCACCGTGGAGGATGGTGCGGTCCGTCATGGGGTAGAGGTCAACACAGCCGGGGTCAGCGTCGCCGTGAAGGATGGTGCGGTTCGGCACGTCGCAGAGGAGAGCACAACTGGGGTCAGTACCGCCGCGGAGGACGGTGCGGTCCGGCATGACGCAGAGGTCAGCATGGCCGGGGTCGGCGCCGCCGCGGATGATAGTGCAGTCCGGCGTGCCGGAAAGGTCAACATGGCCGGGGTCAGCGTCGCCGCGGATCTGGGGCTAGGGTTAGGGTTGGTGGGATGGGTATTTTTCGGATAAGGATGAGAGCGACCTATGTGGGCTGAAGTGGAAAGAACTAGTATGAGTCATAACCAACCTTTGCCTTATCGTTTTTTTGGCAAGTCAAACGTGTCGTATATTCCCCGACATTCTGTTTGATTAATATTCGTATTGGTTAGCAAACCAATGAAAGAACACACCAAAAAGAGGGAAATAGTAATTTGCATATATGGGGAGATATCAGTACACGTGTACTTGTGCACAAGTTGTGGTATTGCACTGCCCAAAATGAAGAATCCACCAAAAGAACACTACAGATTGGTCGATCTACTCCAAGATTAATTAATACTAAGAACTAATACTAGCAACATAATTAACACTAACTCTTACATCTATCAGCAATCTTATCCAACCTATTTATAATGGCTTGCACCCTGCTATCCAATCTAGCGCACCACTCCCTCAGCATTTCAACGCGATCATTCACCTAATTCTGCAATTCCCTGATTGCAGGTTCCATGTGTTCGTCGTACGTGATCTGCCTTCTTTGTTCGTTGTCCTCCTTCTTGCCCCACTAGAGCTCGCGCAACGATTGTTGGAGGTGGATTGGGTGCTCTAGATCAATCCATCACACCCAACAACATGAAGTTTCACCCTGACAATGGCACGAGAGGAACTTGCGGCTAGTGTCCTATGTGAAGTTCTTGTCGTAGAACATGTATCCCCAGGCGATTACATGGTTAGCGCATTGATAGGACACGTTCTCATCATGTTCCCAATGCCATTATAGGTCATGGATATGCTTTGGTACTCTAGGAACGTCGTACTTGAAAGAAAAACAACAATGCGCATTGGTGAGGTCGAGAAATCGAGAAATTTTGGGGATGAACAGAGGAACAAAAACCCAAATGCGAAATTCAATGGCAATGAAATTGAAAAATAGCAACTGCATGTACCGGTATCGCGCTATCTAATGGAATGGTAGAGGTACGTCTGATGCAGCCGCCGACTCTCGCAACCGTCACCGCTCAAAGCTTCATGGAGAGAGAAGGACGGAGGTTGAAGAAATGACAAAGTGCGTGACGTGGGAGAGAAATTATGGTCGTGGGGAGGAAGGTTCTTTCCTTATAATATTGAGATGGCAATGACTGGACTTTAGTGAGGCTCACCTGTCAGTGAGACAAACATGAGTAGTCACACATGCGGGACCCATAGTCCATGTCATGTCTTTTCTGCGGCAAAATCATTACTACCTCAGTTCGCGTTACCGAGAGGCCTCGAAACGCCGGTATGGATGGACAGCTAGCACGGCGCAATTTAACACCGCACATAAATTTTCCACGGAAAAAAATTGACGATCATGCTTCTTATCATCGTGAATAGCACATCCGCCGCGTATTCAACTTTTGCTGGTTCTTTTTTGCTTATGCCACCCCAAAAATGTGCCGGGTTTGAGGGGGTATTTTTGTAGTGTGAGAGTGATCATAACATTCACATTGAGGCACCTAATGACCCTTGTAGGTCTACAAGAACCCGTACTACTCCTGAATGGTATGGTAATCTTGTTAATACAATTATGTTAGTTGAACAAGACGAACCTGCAAACTACAAGGAAGCGATGGAAGGCCCCAAGTCCGAGAAATGGCTTGAAGCCATAAAATACGAGATAGGATCCATGTATGATAACCAAGTATGGACTTTTGTGGATATTCGTAATGGCCACACGGATGTTGAGAATAAATGGATCTTTAAAAAAATACAAACATTGATGGTAATGTGACTATCTATAAAGCTCAACTTGTCGCAGAGGGTTTTCGACAAATTCAAGGGGTTGAATATGATGAGACATTCTCACCAGTAGAGAAGCTTAAGTCTATTGAGATTTTACTAGCAATTGCTGTGTATTTCGATTATGAGATATGGCAGATGGATGCCAAAATTGCATTCCTAAATGGAAACATTGAGGAATATTTGTATATAGTACAACCGGAAGGTTTTGTCGATCCTAAGGATGCTAGAAAGGTATGCAAGCTTCAGCATTCTATTTATGGACTGAAGCAAGCATCTCGGATCTAGAATCTTCGTTTTGATGAAGTGATCAAAAGTTTTGGATTTGTCCAAAATGAAGAAGAAGTCTACATTTATAAGAAAGTGAGTGGGAGCTCAGTAACATTCTTAGTATTATATGTGGATGACATATTGTTAACTGGGAATGGTGTGAATCTTCTAAAGAGTGTGACGGATTATTTAAATAGTAAATTTTCTATGAAAGACTTGGGTGAAGCTGCTTACATATTGGGCATTAAAACCTGTAGAGATAGGTCAAAGTACCTATTAGCATTAAGTCAGAGTAATTACCTAGACAAGGTTCTAAAGAGGTTTTGAATGTATCAGGCAAAGAAAGGGTTCTTTCCCATGGTGAAAGGTATACCATTGAGTTTGACTCAGTGTCCAACAACTGATGATGCTAAGGAAAAGATGTCTAACATCCCCTATGCTTCAGCCATAGGTTATATCATGTATGCCATGCTGAGTACTCAACCTGATGTGGCCCTAGTTCTTAGTTTGATGAGCCGGTTCCAAACTAATCCTACAATGGATCATTGGACAATAGTTAAGAATATCCTGAAGTGTCTTAGGAGAAGAAAGGATATGTTTTTAGTCTATGGAGGATGTGAAGTGAAACTTGGTGTAAAAGATTACACTGATGCCTGTTTTGACACTGATCTGGATGACTCGAAATTAACGGGGTACGTGTTTTTCGTGAATGGAAGCGCAGTTGAAAGAACATTTCATGATCTCTATTGTTTTGAGTGTTAGATAACAATGCCAGGTATTATTTAATTGTATGTTTAGTGCTGCAGGTGATTTTCCCCCAAAATGCAGCTAAATAGAGTTTTGGGGGGCAGATTATCTGCCCCTGTAAAGGGCCGGATTATTCGTCCTTGCCCCAATCACCAAGCATGGGCTAGGTGCGTCAAGCGGTACGAGGGGTGGATTTTCCCCCGGATTGTCCGGCCAGGGCTAGAGTTTTTGCCTAGGCTGGATAATCCGCCCCTCCAAGGGGGGCAGATAATCCACCCCCAGGGTTTCTTCAACAAACGGCCAAGGCGTGTCATGCAGAGTGGGGACGGAGTTTTCTATCAGATTATCCGACTAGGGACGAAATTTGTGCCTAGGCCGAATAATCCGTCCCCCAGGTTTTTCTACAAACGGCTCCAAGGTGCGTCAAGTAGAGAATGGGGTAGATTTTTCTCCGGTTAATCCGACCTGGGCTAGAGTTTTTGGCCTGGCCGGATTATCCGGCCCCACTAAGGCCGGATTATCTGGCCCCTAAGTTCTCAACGGTAGATTTTTAGATTGGGTATTTACACCCCCATCCTATTTTTATTCCATCCTTCTTGGATCCCACGAAAAAGTGTTGTACTGTTCATATCAATTCAAGCGAGATCTTCACCTTCAACCACTGAAAGGCTCTGGGCTTTGGGGAATCGAATGAGGAGGCTTTGATCTTCATCGGCACCAATCAAGATCTTCATTTCCCCTCCATTCACTTGGAGGATTCGTGATCTAGAGTTTCTTATGATTTTCTAGATCTTGATTACGATTATTGATAAACTTGTTTCTTGTGGCAGCTTGTTGTCACTACGGGAGCCTCTAATTCAATTGTGGGCGCGTGCCCCAGTTCCTGCCTAGAAGGGTACCAAATAGTGGAAGGTGGATCAGGCCTCTCGTGGCGTGATCCATCGGAGAATGGGGTGAGGTCTTTTGTGGCGTGGTGGTCTTACTACGGCCCACCCCTCCAACGCAGACATACTTCCCTTAATAAGGAAGAAACCGCGGTAAAACAAATCCTGTGTCTCCACGTGCTTCACTACGGTTACCTCGTTCCTCACTTTTCGTCTTTACTCACTTAGTAGCTAGGTTGACATATAGGGAAATTCATCTTAGTTGCATATATAGAGAATTTACCTTTGTGTTAACCCTAAAATTGAAAAAGAGTTAAAATTTGGAGTAGCACCTATTCCCCCTATAGGTGCCCATACGATCCATTTCAATTGGTATGAGAGCCTTGGCTCTTTATTAAGGCTTTACCGCCTAAGAGGGTATGGGTACTAAGGGAGATGGTAGTGAGGTTGTGGACAAGGTCACCATGGATGATCTCAAGATGTTGGAAATAACCTTAGTAAAAACCATGGAGGCCCAAATGCAAGAGATGTGTGAAATGAAAGCGCGTCTTGCGACCCGCAGCCACTCCTCCATCTTCCACTGAGGCTACAACTCCTATTTCTAAGGACAAAGCTAAGGCTAACTCCGAAGAAAAGGAGTTGGAGGGTGAAGATAAAAATATGTGCTCCTCTTCCAAAAAGGGAAGTGGCCAGGAGGAATATAGTGAGGTTTCTCACTTATATTCACCTAATCCACCAATCCCTCACCCTCATATAAATAATAGGGGTGATCCACCCAAGCTCAGTGCATCTTCTTTCAATCAATGGCAAATTTTAATGAAGTCTCATGTGTCCAGCTCGTCTATTGAGTTATGGAAGATCATCGAGGGCGGTCTCCACATTGGGGATCCAACCAATTTGACAAGACGTGAATTTGGTCAACTTAGTGCGATAGCCTTGCACATGATCCATCTTGGTGTGGGTCCCAAGTACATGCCACACACTGAACATATCAGCACCGCTAAGGAAGCTTAGGATGCCCTCACCGAGCTATTCATTGGAAATGAGAGCATGCAAAGGAATAGGTACGATGCTCTAAGCAATCAAGCTGAAGGGTTCTATATGATGGATGGTGAGGACCACGAAGATATGTATAGAAGTCTCAAGTCCATTGCCACCAAATTTAGAAATCATGGTGCAACACATGTTGATGATGCTTGGATCAAGAGGAAATATGTAAGTGCTCTTATGCCATTTGAGCCCACAGATTTGAAGAGCCTTCAAGGAAGACATAATTACCACCAAATGACTTCCAACAAAGTCATGCAAGAAATGGCTGCATTCAAAGTTGCGGCCAAGAACGTTGAATATGCTCGTGCTCGGGCAATTGGAATTAAAAAGGGTGTGAATGTTGCTTTGAAGTCCAATGTTATTGAGCAAGAAGAAGATGATACAAGCCTTGACATAGTTGCCATGAGCTGTCCCGAGGAGGTCAAACATGCTCATGGTGAGTACATGGCATTCTATGTAAGAAACTTTTATAAAGACCCTGCCCAAGAAAAATCTAAACTTGAGCACAAGCATGGGTCAAGTGGAAGAAAGGAAAACGATCCAAAACTGAGGTCATGTTACAATTGTGCCGACCATTTTCATTTCATAAATGAGTGACCCTATCAAAGTAGAGAAGATCATGGGGGAAGACTGGTTCTCAAGGAGAAGTCAAAGGCTCCTTGCAAGAAGCCATTTGTCAAGAAGAATGCTTCTTACAAGAAGCAACCAAATATATTTTTGGTAGCCCAAGAGGAGTATTCGTCCGCAAGCGAAGTTCTAGAAGGTGATGATAGTTCAAGAGAAGTGGCTACCATAGCCACTACATCTACACCAACCGCTTCGTTCTTCGATTCTCCGAATGAGAACGTCTCCAACAAGAACATCACTTTTCTTATGGCAAGAGGTTCCAAGGTATCACCTTCCATCACTTCCTTTCCTAAGACTACTATGAATGTTGTTATGGATGATTCCACTAGTCTTAATGTTAAGGAAGAATTTATTGCTTTGGACTATTTTATAACTAACTTTCAAGGTGAGCAAAAAATGCATTTTGAGTCTCTCATGACTCAACTTGCTCACTTGGAAGAACTTCTTGAAGAAAAGGTTGAAAGGGAGGATGCAATGGAAATATCATCCTTGAAAAATGCTCTAAAAGAAGAAGAGATTCGAGCTACTCTTGAGGAAAGGCTTGAGTCAATTTAGGAGTCAAATGATGAACTTGTGGCCAAGCTCGAAGGAACGACATCATGCTATTGCTAAGGCAAAGAAGCTAAAAAGGGAGAAGGTTGAATTGGGGCTGCTCATGCTAGACTTTCTGAGAAGTTAGAAACACTTGACATTGCTCACAAGGCATTGGAGAGTGAACACTCTATTCTCAATGAGTCTCATGATCAACTCCAAACTTGACTAGACAAGTATGCATGATGTTCCTAGCACCTCTACTTTAGTGTGTAATCATGAAGACATTCTTCAAGAAAATGCTAGATTGAAAAATGAGCTTGCCAAGTCATCCCTTCCCAAAGGTAAGGAAGTTCTCGATGAGCTCTTGAGCAAGCAAAGGATGAATAATGGAAAGGAGGGACTTGGATACATTGCCAAGACCAAAAATAATAATAATAAGAAGGCCAAGAATGCAAAGGCAAAGACAAGCATCACATAAAACAACACCACGAAGAACAAAACTAATTATGATGGTTTTGCAGGACTCAATAATCCTCATTATGAGTTATTTCGTGATTATTATGGTGATGTTTATGCTAGCTATATTGGTCCTTATGATAATTATATTGCTTGGTCTAGTTGGGTTCCAAAGACCCTTATTACTAACATGAGAGGACCCATTGAAAAATGGGTACCTAAAACCAAGAAGTAATTCTCTTGTAGGGTTATGCTTCCGGTGGGTCGAAATGGGTGCTTGATAGTGTATACACAAGTCATATGACCGGAAGCAAGGAGATCATCACGGAGATGAGGCCCAATCATGATCAAATAACTATCTCCTATGCCGATAAGTCCAAGTCAAAGGTATTGGGTCTTGGCAAGGTTGTGGTTGCCCACGATATCTCTCTCATGGACATCGTGCTTATTGAGACCCTTGGGTATAATTTACTTTCTATTCGTGCCCTTGTTAAGATGGGCTTTGCAGTTTTCATTGATGATGATATCGTGGTACTCTTGTGGAGCAAGTCTCTCAAGGTTGCTTTCATTGGGTACATAGAAAACGACTTGTATGTGGTAGACTTTTCAGGGAAAACCACTGCAGGTTCGATGTGCCTATTCGGAAAGGCTGATGTGAGTTGGCTATGGCATCACCGACTAGCTCATGTCAATATGAGAACTTTGCAAAGTCTTCACAAGGGTGGCCACATCCTTGGACTAAAATAAAATGTTTCCTTTGCCAAAGATCGTGTTTGCAGGGCTTGTGTTGAAGCAAAAATGGACGACTCTCCCAATTGAAGGAAGAAAATTATATCATCAAAGAGGATCTTAGAGCTCCTTCATGTGGATCTCTTTGTTCCTCCATCTCATGTGAGTCTCAGTGGTAAGAAGTATTGCCTTGTAATTGTTGATGACTACTCAAGGTACACATGGTTTACTTCTTCAAGCAGAAAAGTAAAACCCAACAAACCATCATTGACTTTGCCAATGAGGTTCAACGACAACACAACGTCCCTATTTTGGCAATAAGAAGCAACAACGGCTCCGAGTTCAAGAAATACACCCGGAATGAATTCTTAAGTGAAGAGGGGATAATACATCAATATTCTGCTATGCATACCCCTCAGCAAAATGGTGCAGCTGAGAGGAAAAACCGGACCTTGATGGATATGGCAAGATCTATGTTGGTGATACCTTCGATCCAGATTACGGATGTAGTATAGCTTCTTTTTCCCTAGTAGACCTAGGTTATTGAATCCTCAGGAAGCAAATGCATAGTGAAGTTACTTTAACGGACCTTCGGGAGTTTTAGAATTCCTTTTGTGTTTTTACCGGACCAATAGCTTGCGTCTTTTTGTTGTTGTCGATGATGGAGAGAGAGGGCCTAGGGCGTTCGGTTTCACCTGTAGCTGTGCAAAACATCTGATGGGAATAAAAGATAGAAATAAAGTATGCATGTACTTGTTAGAGCAAGATAAATTATATGTGGGCAGTGCATCCATAATTGCTATTGCCTCCGCAACCGCTTATAGCAATAACCTACTAGTCTCATCCATAGAAGAAAGAGAACTAATGATATGCATAGTGATGCCACCATTAATCCCAAGCAAATCCCTCACATACAACCGTACTACCCCTTCTGTCACTGGGGTTCCCAACCTGTAGATCAGTCATTACTCATAGTACATATACCTGGCTCAACCCTCGGGGTCTTGGGTACCTGACAAGTCCTTGGATTGAGGCAAGAGAGGATACAATAATCATCATGTCATACAAACTAATACACGATCCCATATGATAAATAACATGAACAAACGCTACATGGCTAGGCCGAAGCCCTTAGCCCAAGGAGAATTACTCACACATAGAGATAAAATCAACAATCATAAACATTGTAATGAAAATCAAAAGATTGATAGCAATAGTCTTACAATGTCGCCAATCGGAGAAGAGATCTACTATTACAAGTGGTGGAGTATGGCTGCTGACTCATGTATTAACGAGCTCGTTGGGGAACCCCAAGAGGAAGGTATGATGAGCACATCAGTAAGTTTTCCCTCAGTTATGAAACCAAGGTTATCAATCCAGTAGGAGCAAGGAAACACCCCAAAGGTGTAGCTAGCTGAACTTTGGCAGGGCGCACTACCGGTGCCAGCAGCAACGTGGAGACCTGCACAACACAACCACATAACTCTGTCCCCAACTTGCGATGAGGTTGTCAATCTCACTGGTTTTGCTGAAAACAAAGGAATAAACGTATCAAGTGGAAGAAAGTAATAGTTTGCAGAAAGTAAACACAAAGCAGTAAATAGTTGATTGTAGATTGATAGTAAAAGAAAGGACCAAGGTCCATAGTTCACTAGAGGTGGCTCTTCTTAAGATAGATGACATGTTGGGTGAACAAATTACAACGGGGCAATTGACAAACATCGAGAAAGCAATCATGCATATACTAATCATCTTCACTCCTTTGAGATTCGATTAGGCATTACAACATTATACATAGACCGCCATCCAACTGCATCTCTGACTAATAATCCACCTTCAGGTTATCATCTGAACCCCCTCCAGTATTAAGTTGCAAGCAACGGATAATTGCATTACGAATTGCGTGTAAAGTAAACAATACAATTGTTTTATGAACAAAGGATTGATGTTTTCTCCCTAGTAGCAACAACACATCTAGTACCTTAGAGATTTCTGTCACTTCCCCAGATTACCAGAGGCATGAACCCACTATCGAGCATAAATACTAACTCTTGGAGTTGCTAGCATCTACTTGGCCAAGATAGCTACTAACAATGGAAAGCATGCAAGATCACAAATAACAAAGACATGATAGAATCAATAATCAATCTGAAATAGCATCTCAATATCCATCGGATCCCCGCAAACACAACATGCAGAATTACAAATAGATGATCTTGATCATGAACGGAGCTCACAAGATCTAAATATGATAGCACAAAAGAGGAGAACCAGCCATCTAGCTACTACATGGACCTGTAGTCTAGAGATGAACTACTCACGCATCACACCGGAGGCTTGCATGATGATGAAGAAGGCCTCCAGGGTGAATTCCCCTCTCTGGCAGGGTGCCTGGAAGAGCTTCAGATCCCTCCTGATCTAGGGATGGAGATGACGGCGGCTACAAACTCTTTCGTGGATTTTTGGTCAGGTACTTAGGGTTTCCATATCAGAGGCAATATATAGGCGGAAGGAGAGGCCGAGGGGGTTCCTGGGGTGGCCAGACCACCCCTGGCGTGGGCCAGACCTGGTCGCGCGGCCAGGTGGTGTGGCCGGGTCCCAGCCCCTCTCTGTCTCGTATTCTGGCTCCAGGTGTCCCTCGGTGAAAAACTGACTTTGGCTTTGTCCCGTCCAATTCCGAGAATATTCATTTTCTGACTTTCCTGGAACCAAAAACAACAGAAAACAGGTAGCTGGCACTGTGGCTCTTGTTAATAGGTTAGTCCAAGAAATCATATGAAAATTACTCCTAAGTGTGGACAAAACATAAGAAAGTAGATTAAACCAAGCATGGAACATCAAAAATTATGGATACGTTTGCAACGTATCAATGGCTATGGAGATGGAGAAGGGTTTTGAGATCTGGAGGCGGCTGGTGATCTGTGGCAGAGACTTTTTGGCGAGGTCTGGCTTGTTTTCTCGTTGCCCGAGGCTTCTTTATATAGGGGTCCCTCACGAAAGTTGTTCTGTTTGACCTAACGGTGGAGGCGCCAACTATACAATCAGAGCTATACGGCCAGAATTTTGCTCCGGTCGTATAGTTGGTCGTTAAAGCATTTGCCTCCGCTTTTACGGCTCCTGGTTTCTTCTAGTTATTGGAAATCTCGTATCTTTGACTTTAATGTAGTGATTCCCTCCTTTAAACGACATTATCTGCGCAGGAAAAATATAAAAGAAAGGATTGCATACCTCTATGAATATTAGGCATTAGTGGCAGGGTTTAGAGAGATATTTCATTAAAAATATGAGTAATATCCAGTTCAAATGTGGACGTAGATGGCTATATTTCAGAGCCATCAATTGGCAGAATTCAAGTGATCGTATAACTTTTGGGCTGAAGCCATATCCACCTCTTGTCACTCATCAAACCAGATTTACCTCCGCAAGATCTTGGACAAGACACCCTATGAGATACTTACCAGTAACAAGCCAAACATTTCATACTTCCGGGTATTCGGTTGTAAGTGTTTATTAAAGGAGTTTGTTTACCTAAATTCGAGTCTAAATGTATTTTTGTTGGTTATGGTGCCGAATCCTACACTTATAGAGTCTATAACAAGACCACCAGGATTTTTGTGGAATCTTGGAGTGTGGTGTTTGAAGAAAATGACAGCTCCCATGTGGGGCAAGTTGATGTTTGTCATACAGATGTTGAAATACCCCAAGATTCCATAAGAAGAATGGGTGTGGGATTCTACGGCCCCATTGAGGAACCCTTGTGGTAGATCGGGAAGGACAATGCTCTACTCAACTAGAGTCCTCTTCTACACAAGATCAACAAATTCCACCTATTGAAGCAACTACTGCACCGACACAACAAACTTCTGAAGATCATCCATCTGCCAATCAAGCTGGAAGTCCCAGGCTAGATTATCTGGCCATGCATCTCCCTCTCAGTCCAGGAACAACAATGAAGAAGCTGAAACTCCCAAGCCGGATTATCCGGCCACTCCCTCAGCCGGATTATCCGGCCCTGGAAGCTCAGAAGAGCAACCTCCTATTACGGTTGCGGAACAAGAACAAGGACAAGTTTCTCCATCAACTATCAGTGCTGAACAATCTGTAGATCAAGATCAAGAAAGTGGTCAAGACGAAGACCAAAATGATGAATATATTCCTCCAAGAAACAATAAGGAAATTGATATTCGTCGCAAAGCTTGAGATGAATAAAACCTAGAACTCAAGGGTCACACACTTGATAAAGTGGTGGGTGATCTAAGAAGAAGAGTGTCTACAAGGGGTGAGTTAGCAAGATTCAACGCTCATCAAGCATTGTCTGCCCAATAAGGATTTCAATGTTCCCCTTGATGGTGTTCCCAAGGCCAAGAAGTTGTATGTCAAGAGGAAGCCTACCACCTCGTCTGTTGCTGAGCCTGATACCTTCATGGGTGATTGATACATTGCAAATGTATATATAATTTTTGATGTTCCATGCTTGGTTTTATCTACTTTCTTGTGTTTTGTTCCAACTTTGGAGTACTTTTCATATGATTTCTTGGACTAACCTATTAACAAGATGCCACAGTGCCAGTTACCTGTTTTCTGCTGTTTTTGGTTCTAGGAAAGTCAGAAAACGAATATTCTCGGAATTGGACGGGACAAAAGCCAAAGTTCCTATTTTACCGGAAGACTCACGGAGCCAGAATACGAGACAGAGGAGGGCCAGGGCCTGGCCACACCCCCTAGGCGCGGGTCCCCCTTGGCTGCGCCAAGGAATGGTGTGGGCCCCCTGGACGGCCACCGACCTTGCCTCTCTCGCCTATAAGAGCCCTCCAAGGCAAAAACCCTAGATCATTAATCAGAAATCCACGAAAAGTTCTGCTGCACTGCCGCCACCGAAGGGGAGATTCGGGGGACAAAAAGTCTCTGTTCCGGCACCCTGCCGGAACTGGGAAGTGCCCCCGGAGCCATCTCCATCGATCTCCACCACCATCTCCATCACCATTGCTGATTCCCATGATGAGGAGGGAGTAGTTCTCTCTCGAGGCTAAGGGTTCTACCGGTAGCTATGTGTTCATCTCTCTCTCTATGCATGATCTTATTGAGATCATGAGCTTGTAATCTATAGATCTACTTTGCTACTCAAGTGCTTTAATAGATCTCTGCTCTCCCCATGTGTGTGAAAGTGACAGCGTGCACACCATGGTGGCACTTAGGCTAGAGATTACAAATACTTGTTATGAGTTATTTTTGGAGTTAGATGTCTTTATGAAATTGTGGTGTTTGTTGGACCCATCTAGTGCTCAAGGTGACAGTGTGGGGTTATCTAGAGAGGGGAAAGGCTTACTTTGAGGTGTGCTGTTATAGCCCTACCATGGATTAGAGTGTCCAACCGGAGAGTAGTTCAGCGTAGTATCATAAAGAAGAATATATTTATATGAGAGTGTTCACTAGTGAAAGTATGATCCCTAGGCCTTGTTTCTTAGCACTGATACACCATTTGCAATTAGATCTGTTACATGTTTGCTTGCTTCCTTCTTTATTTCAGTTTACCTTTAGTCTTTTCCCACGTCAACCACAAGCCAGAAAGCTATTTTCTGGCACCGTTACCACTTATAATTATCCATACCACTTGTATTTCACTATCTCTTCGCCGAACTAGTGCACCTATACACCTGCCAAGTGTATTGGGTGTGTTGGGGACACAAGAGACTTCTTGTATCTTGATTGCAGGGTTGCTTGAGAGGGGATACCTTTGACCACTTCCTCCTGTAGGGGTTCGTAGCATGGAAAACAAAAATTTTCTATCGCATACAAACAAACAAGCCAAGATCTATCTACTAGATTGTAGCAACGAGTCGATGGAATAACTCACCCTCGAAGATTCCAAAGTGTTTAACGAGAGCAGATTCTCGTGGGTGATGTAGTCGTACTCTTTCCGATCTCAAGATCGCGTAGACGATCCTTCCGGCGCCGCGTTCCCGCAGCGCTCCCGCAGTCGGTCACACGTTCGGTACTCGACGAAGACCTTCCTCTCCCTTGTTCCAGCAGGCAGCGGAGGTTGTAGCACTCTCCTCGTGATTCCGGCAGCACAACGGCGTGGTACCGGAGGTAGAGGGGAAATCCCGCAGGGCTTCGCCTTAAGCCGGTGCGAGTATGGTGGAGCTTATGAGAGAGGCTATTAGTGGTCTAGTAATTAGACACACCAATTAGAAGGCTCTAAACCAATTAGAAGGCTCTAAACCGAATAGCTCTAAACCGGGGTCTAGATCTAGGGTTTAGTTTAGAGGATAGGAAACTTGTGTGTGCTAGGAGGGAGCCCTGCCCCTCCTTATATAGGTGGGAGGGCTGGCCGGCCAAGGGGAGGAGAGTCCCTCCCCAAGTCGGCTTGGTGGGGCGCCGGCCAAGGGAGGAACCCTCCTCCAATTCGGCCTCCACCAATCCTCCTCTCTTCCCACTTCCCAAAATTGCCGTTTGACTTTCAAACTAGCCGTTTGACTTTTCAATTTAGGATTTAAATAAATCCTTTATTTGGGACAGCAAGAATACTTAGTACATGATGCAATCATTCCAATATGTAATGACACACTCATGTACCCTTCCCCCTCCGGAGTGCCGGACATTCCGGGACCTTCTAGAATGTTCCCGATGAAAACACCGGAACCATTCCCCAACTCCAAAACGGGACTTTCCTTATATGAATCTTATTCTCCGGACCATTCCGGATCACCTCGTGATATCCCGGATCCCATCCGAGACTCCGAACAACATTCGGTCTCTTTCTCATAATACCATAACTACTCAAACAACGTCGAATCCTTAAGTGTGTCTCCCTACGGTTCGTGAATTATGCGGACATGATCGAGACACTTCTCCGAACAATAACCAATAGAGGAATCTGGAAATTCATATGGCTCCCACATATTTCTACGATTACTTTGCGATCGAATGAACCACTTACATACGATACCAATTTCCTTTTGTCTCACGATATGTTACTTATCCGAGGTTATGATCGTCGGTATCTCTGCATACCTAGTTCATCCTCGTTACTGATAAGTACTCTTTTCTCGTTCCCGTGATATGTGATCCCTTGTGACCAAGTCACATGCTTGCAAGCTAATTGGATGACATTTCACCGAGAGGGCCCAGAGAATATCTATCCGTCATGTGGATGGACAAATCCCACTCTTGATCCATGTGTTTCAACCAATACTTTCCGAACACTCAATGCCACCTTTATAGCCACCCTGTTACGGTGTGGTGTTTGATGACATCAAAGCATCCATCCAGCAAAGGTGATATGCATGATCTCATGGTCGAAGGAATTAGGTTACTATGTATCAGAAAGCATATAGCAATTGAACTATTGAAATGACTTGATCTTTATGCTACGCTTGTCTATAGGAGTATGTCCACCATATCATTCTCCTAACGATATGATCTTGTTGTTGATAACATCTCAATGTTCATGACAAAGAAACCACATCATCAATCAACCAACAAGCTAGTGAAGTATAGAGGCTATACTAGGGACTTCAAATTAAGTTTACAAATCACACAAGTATTAATGGTTTCCTTGTTAATACTATTATAGCATGAATGCAAACATTTATCATAAACACAAAGATATATAATAATAACTATATTTATTATTGCCTCTAGGGCATATCTCCAACAGTCTCCCACTTGCACTAGAGTCATCTAATCTAGATTACATGGTAATATACCGAACACCCATGGCAGTTTGGTGTTGGTCATGTTTTGCCCTCGGGAGAGGTTTAGTCAACGGATCCGCCACATTCAGATCTGTGTGTACTTTGCAAATCTTTATATCCCCATCCTGGATATGTTCTCGAATAGCGTGAAAATGCAGCTTGATATGCTTCAGCTTCTTGTGTGACCTTGGTTCTTGCGCATTGGCTATGGCGCCCATGTTATCACAGTAGATAGACATTGGGTCCAGCGCACTTGGAACCACACCCAGCTCTGCAATGAACTCTTTCATCCATATCGCTTCTTGTGAAGCCTCCGAAGCAGCCATGTATTCCGATTCAGTTGAAGATCTCGCCACAACGCTTTGCTTCGCACTCCTCCAGCTAACTGCTGCACCATTCAAAATAAATACGTATCCAGATTATGATTTAGAATCATCCGGATCGGTGTTCCAACTAGCATCGGTGTAACCATTAACAACGAGTTGTTCATCACCTCCATAAGAAAGAACCATATCCTTAGTTCTTCTCAAGTACTTAAGGATGTTTTTGACCGCTGTCCAATGATCCACTCCTGGATCACTTTGATATCTGCTAGTTAGACTAACAGCATATGCGATGTCGGGTCTAGTACATAGCATGGCATACATTAGAGATCCTATGGCTGAGGCATAGGGAGTCTTACTCATTCTTTCTCTATCTTCTGCCGATGTCGGACTTTGAGTTTTACTCAAGGTCGTATTGGGCAACATGGGCAAGAACCCTTTCTTGCTATCTTCCATTCCAAACCTCTTTAGAACTTTGTCCAAATATGTACTTTGTGACAATGATATTTGGCGTTTCGATCTATCTCTATAAATCTTTATGCCTAATATGTAAGCTGCTTCGCCAAGATCCTTCATTGAAAAACTATTATTCAAATATTCCTTGACACTATTAAGAAGGTCTACATCATTCCCAATCAACAATATGTCATCCACATACAGTATTAAGAATGCTACAGAGCTCCCACTCACTTTCTTGTAAATACAAGCTTCTCCATAAGTTTGTATAAAACCAAAACTTTTGATTACCTTATCAAAACGTTGATTCCAACTTCGGGATGCTTGCTTCAATCCATAGATGGACCGTTGAAGCTTGCATACCTTGTTAGCATCTTTAGGATCGACAAAACCTTTGGGTTGTATCATATACAACTCTTCATCAATGTCTCCATTGAGGAATGCTGTTTTGACATCCATCTGCCATATCTCATAATCATAATATGCAGCGATTGCTAACATAATCCTCACAGACTTTAGCTTCGCTACCGGTGAGAAAGTCTCATCGTAGTCAACTCCTTGAATTTGTCGAAACCCTTTTGCGACAAGTCGAGCTTTATAGACAGTAACATTACCATCAGCATCTGTTTTCTTCTTGAAAATCCATTTGTTCTCGACAGCCTTCCGGCCATCCGGTAAGTCCACCAAAGTCCATACTTGGTTTTCGTACATGGATCCAATCTCGGATTTCATGGCTTCTTGCCATTTATTGGAATCTGGGCTCATCATTGCTTCCTCATATGTCTCGGGGTCATCGGTGTTGTCCACCAACATGACATTCATAACGGAATCATACCAATCTGGAGTGGTACGAGTTCTCGTTGACCTCCGAGGCTCTGTAGCAACTTCAACCGAAGTTTCATGATCACTATCATTAGCTTCCTCTCTTATTGGTGCAGGCACCACAGGAACTTCTTCCGGTGCTGCGCTACTCGCAATTTCGAGAGAAGGTTCGACAACCTCGTCAAGTTCTACTTTCCTTCCAGTCACTTCTTTAGAGAGAAATTCCTTCTCTAGAAAGGATCCATTCTTGGCAACGAAGATTTTTCCTTCGGATCTATGATAGAAGGTATACCCAATAGTTTCCTTCGGGTATCCTATGAAGACGCATTTTTCCGCTTTGGGTTCAAGCTTGTCCGGCTGTAACTTCTTTACATAGGCTTCGCATCCCCAAACTTTAAGGAACGACAATTTAGGTTTCTTCCCAAACCATAATTCATACGGTGTCGTTTCAACGGATTTAGACGGTGCCCTATTTAAAGTGAATGCGGCTGTTTCTAATGCATAACCCCAAAATGATAGTGGTAAATCTGTAAGTGACATCATAGAACGAACCATATCTAAGAGAGTTCGATTACGACGTTCAGACACACCATTACGCTGTGGTGTTCCCGGCGGTGTCAACTGCGAAAGTATTCCACATTTCCTTAAATGCTCGCCAAACTCGTAACTTAGATATTCACCTCCACGATCAGAACGTAGAAATTTAATCTTCTTGTTACGTTGATTCTCTACCTCACTTTGAAACTCCTTAAACTTCTCGAAAGTTTCGGACTTATGTTTCATGAAATAGATATACCCATATCTACTCAAGTCATCCGTGAAGGTAAGAACATAACGATAACCACTGCGCGATGCTACACTCATTGGACCACACACATCGGTATGTATGATTTCCAATAAGTCTGTAGCTCGCTCCATCATACCAGAAAATGGAGTCTTAGTCATTTTACCCATCAGACATGCCTCGCATCTTTCAAGTGATTCAAAATCAAGTGATTCAAGAAGTCCATCGGAATGGAGTTTCTTCATACGCTTCACTCCAATGTGACCAAGACGACAGTGCCACATATAGGTCAAATTATCGCTTGATTTCAAACGTTTAGCCTCAATGTTATTAACATGTGTATTTCTACTATCGAGATTCAATATGAATAGACCATCTATCAAAGGTGCATGTGCATAAAACACATTACTCATATAAATCGAACAACCATTATTCTCGGATTTAAACAAGTAACTGTCTCGCAATAAACAAGATCCTGATATAATGTTCATGCTTAATGCAGGCACCAAATAACAATTATTTAAGTATAAAACTAATCCCGATGGTAGATGAAGAGGTAGCGTGCCGACCGCGATCACATCAACCTTTGATCCGTTTCCTACGCGCATCGTCACCTCGTTCTTCACTAGCTTCCGTTTATTCTGCAGCTCCTGTTTCGAGTTACAAATATGAGCAACCGAACCAGTATCAAATACCCAGGCACTACTACGAGTACTAGTGAGATACACATCAATAACATGTATATCAGATATACCTTTCTTCTTGATGTTGCCGTTCTTCAAATCCGCCAAGTACCTTGGGCAATTCCGCTTCCAGTGACCTTCTCCCTTGCAGTAAAAGCACTCAGTTTCAGGTTTAGGTCCAGCCTTGGTCTTCTTCGTCGGCGTGGTAACTTTCTTACCATCCTTCTTGAAGTGTCCCTTTTGCTTAGACTTGCCTTTCTTGAATTTGGTGGTCTTATTGACCATCAACACTTGGTGCTCTTTCTTGATCTCCACTTCTGCAGATTTTAACATAGCAAATAGTTCTGGCAACTCTTTGTTCATGTTCTGCATGTTGTAGTTCATCACAAAGTTCTTGTAACTTGGTGGTAGTGATTGGAGGATGCGGTAAACTCCCAAAGTATTAGGAATCACTATACCCAAACTTTGAAGTTTATTTGCGTGCCCAGACATCTTAAGCACATGCTCACTGACGGAGCTACCCTCTTCCATCTTGCAGTTAAAGAACTTTTCAGAAGCTTCATAACTTTCAATTGCCGCATGAGTCTCAAAAATTAATTTGAGATCCTCAACAATATCATATGGGTCTGAATTCTCAAACCTTTTCTGAAGCTCCGATTCTAAACCATACAAGATAGCACACTGAACTATGGAGTACTGATTCTTCCGAGCAAGGTAAACATTCTTTACTTCATCGGTAGCATCAGCTGCAGGTGGGTCACCTAGCGGTGCATCCAGCACATAGGTCAAATTACCAGCTGTGAGGACAATCCTCAAATTGCGGAACCAATCCGCGAAGTTGCTTCCATTGTTTTTCAACTTTTTGTTCACTAGGAACGCATTAAAATTGATGGTAGGGGCTGCCATTGATCTACAACATATTTGCAATAGTTTAGACTAAGTTTATGACAAACTGAGTTCAATTTAATTAATGAAATTAAACTAGGTGAACTCCCACTCAAAACAACATCCATCACATTGTTTTAGTGATCACACGAACCAAATCCACTACATCAACACCGATCATCACGAGAGTTGATATAGTTTTAATGGCGAACAATCATCATGTTCATCATATCTACTATATGATTCATGCTTTGCCTTTCGGCGATCCGTGTTCCTGAGGCCATGTCTGTACATGCTAGGCTCGTCAAGATCAAACCTTAGCTTCCGCATAAGCAAATCTGGCTTGCTTACGTTGTATTCACCCGCGGAATCAAAGACACCCGATCATCACGTGGTGCTTCGAAGCAGCAAGCTTTGGCAACGGTGCATACTAAGGGTGAACACTTTAGAACTTGAAATTTATGTGCATGAGGGATCATCTTATAATGCTACCGTCGTCTACTAAGCAATACAAGATGCATAAAGGATTAACATCACATGCAATTCATAATATGTGATATGATATGGCCTTTCTTCTTTGTGCTTCCGATCTCCATCTTCAAGCACGAATATGATCTCCATCATCACCGGCATAGCATCAAGGTCAATGACGCTTCTTCATGGTTGTCGTCCACCAGCTTCAACTATTACAACTATTTTGAATAGACACGCAGGTCTTAACAGAAATTAAAGACAACCATATGGCTCCTGCCGGTTGCCAACTTACAATAAGGAACATTGCATACATCAAATATAATCACAATCATGGCCATATCACATCACTGCACACCCCTGCAAAACAAAGTTAGACGCTTCTACTTTCTTTGCATATTTTACGTGGTTTGGGGCTTTCCATAAGTGTCGTTCTAACTTACGAACAAGAACCACAACATTGATACTAGCATTGTTGATTACCCGTTGTAAATTGGATCTTAACTATGCTAGGAGAAACAGGCACCCGCAAAGCCACTTATGCAATACAAGTTGCATGTCAAACGTGGAGCAAGTCTCATGAACGATGTCATGTAAGGTTAGCCCGGGCCGCTTCATCCCAACATACCGCAAGATGCAAAGTACACAAAAAGCAATCTACAATAAAAGCATCAACGCCCACAATGACCATTGTGTTCTACTCGTGCAACAGATCTACATATAGACACGGCTCTGATACCACTGTAGGGGTTCGTAGCATGGAAAACAAAAATTTTCTATCGCATACAAACAAACAAGCCAAGATCTATCTACTAGATTGTAGCAACGAGTCGATGGAATAACTCACCCTCGAAGATTCCAAAGTGTTTAACGAGAGCAGATTCTCGTGGGTGATGTAGTCGTACTCTTTCCGATCTCAAGATCGCGTAGACGATCCTTCCGGCGCCGCGTTCCCGCAGCGCTCCCGCAGTCGGTCACACGTTCGGTACTCGACGAAGACCTTCCTCTCCCTTGTTCCAGCAGGCAGCGGAGGTTGTAGCACTCTCCTCGTGATTCCGGCAGCACAACGGCGTGGTACCGGAGGTAGAGGGGAAATCCCGCAGGGCTTCGCCTTAAGCCGGTGCGAGTATGGTGGAGCTTATGAGAGAGGCTATTAGTGGTCTAGTAATTAGACACACCAATTAGAAGGCTCTAAACCAATTAGAAGGCTCTAAACCGAATAGCTCTAAACCGGGGTCTAGATCTAGGGTTTAGTTTAGAGGATAGGAAACTTGTGTGTGCTAGGAGGGAGCCCTGCCCCTCCTTATATAGGTGGGAGGGCTGGCCGGCCAAGGGGAGGAGAGTCCCTCCCCAAGTCGGCTTGGTGGGGCGCCGGCCAAGGGAGGAACCCTCCTCCAATTCGGCCTCCACCAATCCTCCTCTCTTCCCACTTCCCAAAATTGCCGTTTGACTTTCAAACTAGCCGTTTGACTTTTCAATTTAGGATTTAAATAAATCCTTTATTTGGGACAGCAAGAATACTTAGTACATGATGCAATCATTCCAATATGTAATGACACACTCATGTACCCTTCCCCCTCCGGAGTGCCGGACATTCCGGGACCTTCTAGAATGTTCCCGATGAAAACACCGGAACCATTCCCCAACTCCAAAACGGGACTTTCCTTATATGAATCTTATTCTCCGGACCATTCCGGATCACCTCGTGATATCCCGGATCCCATCCGAGACTCCGAACAACATTCGGTCTCTTTCTCATAATACCATAACTACTCAAACAACGTCGAATCCTTAAGTGTGTCTCCCTACGGTTCGTGAATTATGCGGACATGATCGAGACACTTCTCCGAACAATAACCAATAGAGGAATCTGGAAATTCATATGGCTCCCACATATTTCTACGATTACTTTGCGATCGAATGAACCACTTACATACGATACCAATTTCCTTTTGTCTCACGATATGTTACTTATCCGAGGTTATGATCGTCGGTATCTCTGCATACCTAGTTCATCCTCGTTACTGATAAGTACTCTTTTCTCGTTCCCGTGATATGTGATCCCTTGTGACCAAGTCACATGCTTGCAAGCTAATTGGATGACATTTCACCGAGAGGGCCCAGAGAATATCTATCCGTCATGTGGATGGACAAATCCCACTCTTGATCCATGTGTTTCAACCAATACTTTCCGAACACTCAATGCCACCTTTATAGCCACCCTGTTACGGTGTGGTGTTTGATGACATCAAAGCATCCATCCAGCAAAGGTGATATGCATGATCTCATGGTCGAAGGAATTAGGTTACTATGTATCAGAAAGCATATAGCAATTGAACTATTGAAATGACTTGATCTTTATGCTACGCTTGTCTATAGGAGTATGTCCACCATATCATTCTCCTAACGATATGATCTTGTTGTTGATAACATCTCAATGTTCATGACAAAGAAACCACATCATCAATCAACCAACAAGCTAGTGAAGTATAGAGGCTATACTAGGGACTTCAAATTAAGTTTACAAATCACACAAGTATTAATGGTTTCCTTGTTAATACTATTATAGCATGAATGCAAACATTTATCATAAACACAAAGATATATAATAATAACTATATTTATTATTGCCTCTAGGGCATATCTCCAACACCTCCCTGAGTTCGATAAACCTTGGGTGATCCACTTAAGGGAAAACTTGCTGTTGTTCTACAAACCTCTATACTTGGAGGCCCAACAACTGTCTACAAGAATAGAAGTGCGTAGACATCAAGCTATTTTCTGGCGCCATTGCCGGGGAGGTAAGGTAAAATGTACTCACATCCTCCGGTATGAGTGCTCGAAGTTATTTCCTTTAGATTCTGCAATTTTGTCTTTTTGTTTCTTGTTTTTATTTTCACTAGTTAGGCTTAATGGAAAACAACAAAAAATTTAGAGAGCTTTATAGTATTTATCTTGAGTTAGGACATGAAGTGTTCCTATGGAACTTTATTTGCATACTAATAGTAATATTATTAGTATGAATTCTTTGAACACCATTATTGCTAATGCTATGAAAAAGTCTAAGCTTGGGGAAGCTAGTTTTTAAGAAAATGATCTTTTTAGTTCCCCAGCTTTGGAAGATAGCTATTCTATTGCTTATGATGATACCAAACCTCCAATATATGATGATTACAATGATGAATATGTTATTTTCAGTCCACCTACTATTTAGGAAAAAATTCATTATGACTACAAAATGCCTCCTATATTTGATGATTATGGTGATGAGAATAATAATGATAGCTATTTTGTTGAATTTGCTCCCACTACAATTAATAAGAATGACTATGCTTATGTGGAGAGTAATAATTATTTTATGCATGTGGCTCATGATAAGAATGTTTTATGTGATAGTTATATTGTTAATTTTATTCATGATGCTACTGAAAGTTATTATGAGAGAGGTAAACATGGTTTTATGTATCTCAACAACATTAAGTTCCCCCTCTTTATGTTGAAATTTTTGAAGTTGCACTTGTTTTGCTTTCCTATGCTTGTTGCTTTGTGCTTTCATGACTTGTTTATTTACAAGATTCCTATGCATAGGAAGTGGGTTAGACTTAAATGTGCTTTGAATTTGCTTCTTGATGCTCTCTTTTACTTAAATTCATATTTCTTATGTGAGCATCTTCTCAAACTATCATGCTACCTTAAAGGCGTTAAAGAAAAGTACTTATTGGGAGATAACCCAAAAGTTTTAGATGAGTCTTGGAAGTTATTACTTCAGTAATAACCGCTCCTTATCCTTTTTATTTGCTTTTTGTGCCAAGAGTAACCTCTAATGAGAGAGAAGTAATGATTGGGAAAGTTGCTGTCCCGAAACAGATTTATGTGCTTCACCGTAAAAATTCGTGTAAAATCACTGGATGTCTTTTTGAGGCATGAATTTTTGTGCTTCTGATCCAGGTTGTTATCTAACTTTCGTTAGTTCAACACTTTTTGATTTGAGCAACAGAAGGTCTTCGAAACAATTCGTCTTTATCTGCTGGTCTGTTTTGACAGATTTCTGCCATTTTTCTGCATTTGCTTCTTGTTGGTTCCTCTTTCAGTTCTTTTGGGGAATTGAGCTTTTTGAGGGAAGTACTTCGGTAGCTAGTGTTCTAATGGAAGTTTATTTGGTGTTAGAACTGAACCTTAAGACCTATTATCTTGAGTGCACTAATGTTGCTAATAAAGATTGTGTGAAGTTTTGTATGAAGGAAAATTTCAGGTGTATGGAAGGAATGAGTAATGAGATGAAGGATGGACTAAAGCTCAAGCTTGGGGATGCCACGCGTGTCACCCCAAGAAATATCCAAGAAGTACAAGCGTCAAAGCTTGGGGATGCCCAAGGCATCCCCTTCTTCATTAATAAAAATCTCACGTTTCTTCCAAACGCTTCATTTTTATTGTTTCATGCACAGTTGTGTTGTTCTTGGAGCGTCTTCTTTTTCGTTTTCGTTTTTGTTTTTCGTTTGCATGGTTTGCTTAGTTTTCTGAATAAATTGGTTGGACCCCCTCTTTCATACATTGGTTTGCAAATAGTTTGGTTTGGTTTAGAAAAGAGTAGGAAAGTTCATGCTTATGTGGTAAAAAGAGCTCAATTTTGACTGTGGCCTATGCTCTATCATGCCATGCTTGATATTGTTTTGGCTTTATGCTTAGTATTATTTGCTGTAGCATGACTTGTTATAAACAATTGAGATTGCTTAATGTGCCTTGGATGAATCATGCGTTGTTTTAGCATATTAAAGCATAGTATAGTGGTATTCTCCTTTGATGCTTTATTTGGGTTGACTTGGCGCATGCTCACACCATGTTATGACTATCTCAAGTCACCATAGCCTTTATGATCCTTTAGTTTTCAACTTGTAGTATCACTTTATGCTTTGATCAATGCTGTTTTGTCGCTCTACATGATTATGGCCATTATTGCTCTCTTAGTTTGTCGCTCCCAGTCTTTTGCTAGCCTCCACGACCAAGTATGAGTTCCACTCATGCATCCAACTCCCTAAACCAAGTTATTCCAAAGAGTCCACCATACCTACCTACTAGCTTAAGCTATTCCAAGTATATTCATGCTTTTGTTTACCTTCCAAATTAAACCTGTTATGAGAAAACTAGTGATTAAAGCTCTCACGAACTTGATGGCACACTTTACTTTTCTTGCCCTTAATAAACTTGAACCATTGTGTCGTCTATGTTGTATATTCTTGCACTTATTTGTTGGGAAAGCAGAACCATGCTGTCATGGGGAACGCTTTCAACATTGCACGGGTACTTGTACCTAGTTGATATCATGCTCTTTTGTATATGGATGTCGTTGGTGTGAAATGAAAGGGGAGCTTGTAAGTCCATGGAGTTATGTATATGTGTTAGAGAAACGCCTGGGCCGCTGGTCTAATCCATGCTGACATGGTGGAAACCTGCAGCGTAACCATAATGAGATGTCTATGAAGCATTCTTCTTATAAAAAAAGAGTCCTATATTGAGAAAAAAGAGAAAAAGAAAAAAAAGATTATGAAAAGAGGAAAGAGAGAAAAAAGCACCATATTCCCATGGTAAATAAGAAGATTGCTGAGATGCTCGTTGTCTGCTTCCCTTGTCATTTTGATATGGGGATTCTTCCGTATCATCGGGCAAGGGGTACCCGTTGGCGGTTCTCTATGATACACATGTACTTACGATAACAAGAACTTACCGGTGACTAAACTTGAGTAGCATGAGGAGCAGCCCTCGTATACAAGGGACATGAGATTTCTAACTTATACTTCGTCAAGCATGTACACCATAGTTTGTTCACTTTAACCTTAATCACTTCAAGATGCTTATGATAAGGGCAATGAGAGCTGAAAGCTATAAGTACCATAATTTTTGGAAGCTCTTTATGAAACTTGAATCTCTGCTACCTTTTATGAAGGTCTTTCTTCCACCATTATATTGAGTCTCCACCTTCTACCTTTATGCACCTACTTTGAGAGCATAGTGGCCATTCTTAGTTCTATGTGCATTGTCCCAAGACTAGTTGATTGATGCATAACTTGATATTGCTTGTTCTAAACTATTTTTATCTAGTCACTCTGATGAACTTTGAAGGTGTCCTATGCATTTATATTTCCTACTCTATGAGGGACAAGCTGAATACTATTATGCTATGTTTTCTTTATGTGAAACAAACAAACGTCTTGCAAAGCATTGTTTTTCATGAATCTTTTGTTTGTGCCTTTTCATGTTGCATCATAGTTTCTTTGTCTATTGCTAGAACTTTGTCATTCATGTTATGATTGAAGTACTACGATCCTAGCTTTGAATGTTTTAGAAATACTTTGATCAAGTCTATGATGGTGCATGTCACCTCAAAAATTATTCTTTCTTTTTATCACTTACCTACTCGAGGACGAGCATGAGTTAAGCTTGGGGATGTTGATACATTGCAAATGTATCTATAATTTTTTATGTTCCATGCTTGGTTTTATCTACTTTCTTGTGTTTTGTTCCAACTTTGGAGTAATTTTCATATGATTTCTTGGACTAACCTATTAACAAGATGCCACAGTGCCAGTTGCCTGTTTTCTGCTGTTTTTGGTTCTAGGAAAGTCAGAAAATGAATATTCTCGGAATTGGACGGGACAAAAGCCAAAGTTCCTATTTTACCGGAAGACTCACGGAGCCAGAATACGAGACGGAGGAGGGCCAGGGCCTGGCCACACCCCCTAGGCACGGGTCCCCCTTGGCCGCGCCAGGGCATGGTGTGGCCCCCCTGGCCGGCCATCGACCTTGCCTCTCTCGCCTATAAGAGCCCCTGAGGAAAAAAACCTAGATCGTCAATCAGAAATCCACGAAAAGTTCCGCAGCACCGCCCCCACCAAAGGGGAGATTCGGGGGACAGAAAGTCTCTATTCCGGCACCCTGCCGGGATGGGGAAGTGCCCCAGAGCCATCTCCATCGATCTCCACCACCATATCCATCACCATTGTTGATTCCCATGATGAGGAGGGAGTAGTTCTCTCTCGAGGCTGAGGGTTCTACCGGTAGCTATGTGTTCATCTCTCTCTCTCTATGCATGATCTTATTGAGATCATGAGCTTGTAATCTATAGATCTACTTTGCTACTCAAGTGCTTTAATAGATCTCTGCTCTCCCCATGTGTGTGAAAGTGACAGCGTGCACACCATGGTGGCACTTAGGCTTGAGATTACAAATACTTGTTATGAGTTATATTTGGAGTTGGATGTCTTTATGAAATTGTGGTGTTTGTTGGACCCATCTAGTGCTCAAGGTGACAGTGTGGGGTTATCTAGAGAGGGGAAAAGCTTACTTTGAGGTGTGCTGTTATAGCCCTACCATGGATTAGAGTGTCCAACCGGAGAGTAGTTCAGCGTAGTATCATAAAGAAGAATATATTTATATGAGAGTGTTCACTAGTGAAAGTATGATCCCTAGGCCTTGTTTCTTAGCATTGATACACCGTTTAAAATTAGATATGTTACATGTTTGCTGGCTTCCTTCTTTATTTCAGTTTGCCTTTAGTCTTTTCCCATGTCAGCCACACGCCAGTAAGCTATTTTCTGGCACCGTTACCACTTATAATTATCCATACCACTTGTATTTCACTATCTCTTCGCCGAACTAGTGCACCTATACACCGGACAAGTGTATTGGGTGTGTTGGGGACACAAGAGACTTCTTGTATCTTGATTGTAGGGTTGCTTGAGAGGGGATACCTTTGACCACTTCCTCCCTGAGTTCGATAAACCTTGGGTGATCCAATTAAGGGAAAACTTGCTGCTGTTCTACGAACCTCTGCACTTAGAGGCCCAACAACTGTCTACAAGAATATAAGTGCGTAGACATCAGTGATGCTCGTGCTAGTGGAAGAACCTAAGGAAGGAGCCCCCCTGTCCTGTCTATTGCTCGGGAAGTCAAGCAACTTAAATGGTTCCAGCGCAACATTATTTGCATGGGTGTGGATACAAACAAGGGACGGTATGAGGCTTACCGTAAGCGCCATGACATGGCACATACCCAGCAGCTCATCCTTCACCATGTCTCTGGAGCTCAAGGACATCCTCCGCACCAGCCTGCTCCTACGCCCTATGCTCATTGGAACACTTCTAGCATCAACTATGGCGACATGGAGAGGCATTTGTTCTTGGCTCTATGCGTGAGTCACCACCTCCCCTAGCTGTTGATGATGTTGAGGATGACGAGGAGGATTATATGATGACAAGGACGAGGACAAGGAAGAGTATGATGACAAGTGATCTCTAGGGATGTTAGCTTTTCCCTTTTCCCTTTTTGGTGTTTCGATGCTAAAGGGGGAGAAGTAGTTCTATTAGGCATTTGAGGGGATTTTCATGGGTCGAGTACAAGCATACTAGCATTTTGATTTTCTCTCGCCGTTTCTTGTACCCATTTTAGCATTGAACTTTTATTTGCTTTGTGGTTGTGAGACTATGTTGGTTGGTCATGAGACCATGGATTTATCTCATATGGATCTATCACTATGGTTATCTATGGATCTATTAGTATGGTTATCATTATGGTTATCTATGGATTTCTGGAACTATCTCTATGTTTATATTAAAATGGTGTTATCCTCGGGAGTCTCAATATGAGGTTATTAAATTGTGTCTATCATTATAGTATTGAGGACTCCATCTTGGTGGTATGATATATCCATCCCTAACTCATCATTTGATATTAGTTTCCAATTCATGAAAAAGTCTTGAACTCATGTGTGTGCATTTGTATTCAAATGCAAACCTACTATATGCACACATTTAGGGGGAGTCCTTTTTCATCCTTGGAATGATGTTGTTAGTAGGGCTCTATTGCAAATCCTAGTATTATCATCTAACACCAAAAATGGGGAGATTTAAAGAACATTTCATGATCTCTATTGTTTTGAGTGTTAGATAACAATGCCAAGGATTATTTAATTGTGTGTTCAGTGCCGCAGGTGATTTCCCCCCAAAATGCAGCTAAACAGAGTTTTGGAGGGTGGATTATCCGCCCTTGCCCCAATCACCAAGCGTGGGCTAGGCGCTTCAAACGGTACGAGGGCGGATTTTCCCCCGGATTGTCCGGCCAGGGCCAGATTTTTTGCCAAGGCCGGATAACCCGCCCTTCTAAGGGGGCAGATAATATGCCCCAAGGGTTTCTTCAAAGAGTGGCCAAGGCGCGTCATGCAGAGTGGGGGGTGGAGTTTTCTGTCGGATTATCGGACTAGGGACGGGATTTGTGCCTAGGACGGATAATCTGCCCCCATTTTTTTCTACAAATGGCACCAAGGCGCGTCAAGCGGAGAACGGGGTGGATTTTCCCCCGGTTAACAAGGAAGTAACTATGGAAAAACAAATCTTGTGGCTCCGTGTGCTCCACTATGGTTACCTCGTTCCTCACTTTTCGTCTTTACTCGCTTAGTAGCTAGGTTGACATATAGCGAAATTCATCTTAGTTGCATATCTAGAGAATTTACCTTTGTGTTAAGCCTAAAATTGAAAATGAGTTAAAATTTGGCGTAGCACCTATTCACCCCACCCCCTCTAGGTGCCCATATGATCCATTTCAGCAGTGAGCTGGAGAAGCGGCAAGAAAGCCTCAGTAGCTCAATGTACAACGGAATCAGAGTACATAGCTGCTTCAGAAGCGGTGAATGAAGTTGTGTGGATAAGGAAGTTTGTCATTGAACTAGGATTGTTTCCAAGCATGCAAGATCCTATGAGCATCTACTACGACAATACGGGGGCCATTGCAAATGCGAAGAATCAGAGGTTCCACTCTATTGCCAATCACATACTCCGGCGGTACCATGTGATAAGGCAGTATGTCAGTGCTGGTGAAATTAGGATTTGCAACATACGGATCTAAATGTTGCAGACCCGTTAACGAAGCATCTTCCACGAGCAAAGTATGATCAACACCAGGAAGATGTAGGCCATAGATTCTTGCAATTTGTAAATTAGTTTATTTGTTCTCTAGTGCAAGTGGGAGACTGTTGGAGATTCCCTAGAGGCCAATAATAAAGATGTTTTTATTATCAGATCGCATATGTTCATAATAAGTTCTATGTCATGTTGTAACTGTATTAAGCAGAAACATTAATACACGTGTGGCATATAAACAAACCAAGTCCCTAGTAACCTCTAGTCAACTAGCTCATTGGTCAACTTATGATCAAGGTTTCCTGATCATGGACATTTATGTCAATTGACAATGGGATGATGTCATTAGGTGAATGATGTGATGGACTGATACGTCCAAAACGTATCTACTTTCCCGTACACTTTTGCTATAGTTTCTCCTCTAAACTTGTGTGATTTGGATGCAACTAACATGGACTGACACCGTTTTCAACAGAATTGCCTTGGTGTCTACTTTTTGTGCAGAAAATCAACTATCAGGAAAAATCCCGGAAAATATGCCAAAAATCCTATTTCACCCGAAGACTCCAGGAGCCAGAATACGAGACAGAGAAGAGCCAGAGGGTGGCCACACCACCTGGTGGCGCGGGCCAGGCCAGGCCGCGCCAGGGGGTGGTGTGGGCCCCCCAGGCACTCCCTCGGTCTCCCTCTTCGCCTATAAGAAGCCTTCTGACCTAAAAACTCCGAGGGGTTCTACGTTTTTCCAGAAGGAGTTCCGCTCCGCTGCCACCACCAGATTCCACGAAACAGCACCAGAAACTTCGTTCTGGCACCCTGCCGGGACGGGGAATTGGAGCAGATCATCGCCATCATCATAACCATCGCTTCTCCATCGACCATCCATGTTTCCCCCATCTATGAGTGAGTAATCCCCCGCTTTAGGCTATGGGGATGGTAGGGATTGGATGAGATGGTTCATGTAATGGCATCAGATTGTTAGGGCATGGTGCCTAGTATCTTCTATTAGTACTTTATGACTTTGTTGCGACTTGTTATGCTTAATGCTTGTAACTAGGGCCCGAGTGCCATGATTTCAGATCTAAACATGTTATTGATTCATTATGATAGTATTGTTTATGGTCTTACCTGCAAGTTGTATACACACGTTGTTGTCTGGAACCAATGGCCCTGAAGTGACAGAAATTGGGATAACCGGAGGGAATGGCTTTGATGTGAGGATCACATGTGTTCACGGAGTGTTAGTGCTTTGCTCCAGTGCTCTATTAAAAGGAGCACCTTAATTGCCTGTAGTTCCCTTGAGGCCCCGCTGCAAACGGGCTGGCAGGACAAAAGATGTTGTGCAAGTTCTCATTGCGAGCACGTATGACTATATATGGAACACATGCCTAGGATTATCTAGTACTTGGATGCTTTATCTTATTTATCTGCAATTGCCCTATGTTCTGATTGCTATGTGAATTGTCTTGTCCATGCAACGCCCGTCTATCCATCCCTATGCCTACCGCACTCGAATCCCACTGTTTACTGCTATTGTTACTACTGTCTTTACTTTACTGCTGCTGCTACTTTACTATTCCTACTACAAAACTGTTGCTACTGATAAACTGCTGTGAGCAAGATTGTTTCCAGGTGCAGCTGAATTGACAACTCAGTTGTTAAGGCTTATAGATATTCTTTGGCTCCCCTTGTGTCGAATCAATAAATTGGGTTTCACTTCCCTCGAAAATACTGCGATACACCCCCTATACTTGTGGGTCATCAAGACTATTTTCTGGCGCCGTTGCCGGGGAGCATAGCTTTATTTATCAATTTCACTTGGATTCTCTATTGTTCGCTGCTATCCATCCATCATGGGTAAGTCTCATGATAGCAAGGTTCCTATTTTACCATCCACTACAAGAAGAGGTACGGTACTTAACACCTCTGCTGCTCTTGATTCACCATATGTTATAAGTAAGCTCGTTACACCACCACATACACATGCTACACACACTGCTACTACTACTGAATTTGAAACTTCTGATGCTTATGATGCTGCTTCTACTGTGCTTGATGAGAGTGGTTCATTAGGTCCTTTCCTAGATGCTACGATTGCTAGAACTATAGCTGGAAATACTGAAACTCCTAATGAAGACACTACTACTACACCTGTTAGTTCACCTGAGTCTAGTGAAAGTTATGATTTGAAGATGGTTATGTTGAGATGACCGATGAATTTATTAAAGAATGTAAAAACACCCATGATAGGAGCGCTGCTAAGAGTCTCCTTGAGAGGCGTACTATTAGACCCAAATTGTCTCCTATTGCTAAGTTTGATGCTTCTCCCATAAACATTATAGATGAAGATTATGATTTCTCTCTCGATCTATCTTACATAGCTATTGTTGAGAAAGAACCTTTTTGTGGGACTAAGAATGAAAGTGCGGTAGCACATATGAATGAACTTTCTACCATGACTGGCTTGTTTTCTAATGATATTAAGATGCGTACTTACTTTGTTGCTAAGATTTTCCCCTTTTCACTGAAAGGAGAAGCTAAAACTTGGTTTAGTAATTTACCTCCTGGATCTATTGATAGCCCTGAGTGCTTGATTAGTACTTTCCTGCAGAAATATTTTCCTCCTAGTGCTAGACATGCTATTTTGTAGGAACTTTTTGATTTTAAACAGGGAGAAAAAGAGGTATTGCCTGAATCTTGGGCAAGGTTTTGTGCTTTGATTCATGCACATGCTGCAAGTCCATTACCTAAGAATGAGCTTCTTGATATATTTTATAATGGACTAACCGAAGAATCTAGGACATACCTAGATAGTTGTGCTGATTGTGTTTTCAGGAATAGGACTCCTAAGGAAGCTGAGGAACTAATGGCTAAAATAAGTAAGAATTATGAAGATTGGACTCCTCCTAAACAAGCTATACCTAAAGTAATTGTACCCGAACCTACTATTCCGGTGCCTATTCCAACATCAAAGAAGAGGGGAGTTATTGAATTAAATGATGAAGGAAGCTAAGAAATGTCTTAAGGAGAAGGGAATTAAAGCTGCAGATGTCAAGAATTTACCTCCTATAGAAGAATTATGTAAGCCTATTCCCTACTCACCCACTATTGAGGTACACTCTCTCCAACACTTTGATGAAGGTGATATCCATTACTCTAAACCTCCTGATCAATGCTTAGAAGAATTTGATATCTTTATTGTTAAGCAAGATAATTTTAATAAAAGGGTGCAAAATCATCTAATGGAAAACACTAGAGCTATTGTTGAGTTGAAAGATATTGTGGAAAGAACCTCTAATGATGTTAAAATGATTGTTAAACACTTTCAAATGGTTCAAACTCAAATAGATCAACTCGTTAAAGTGCAAAAAGACTTGCTTGTTAATGCTGCTAAAGAAAAACATGCTTATGAAATTAGAACTAGAAGTGGTGCTGCTACCCAGGATCCTCTTTATCTTGAGGGGCATCCCAAAATAATTGAGTAGGATTCTCAACAAGCTGAAAATAGTGGCTCTACTCGTAAGAAAAGGAAAAAGAAACAAAAACTATTGTAGAACCCTCTGAACCTGCTATAGATCCTAATAGTATATCTATCTCTGAATGCTGAAACTGAAAGTGGTAATGAAGAAAATGAAGTTCCTAATGAAGAAAAAGTTGAAGAAGAACCTGAAAAGCACACTAAGAATACTAAATACACTAAAGAAGATTTTATTGCTAAGAAACATGGTAGTGAAAGAGAACCTTGGGTCCAAAAACCTATGCCTTTCCCTGATAAGAAACACAAGTCAAAGGAAGATGAACACTATAATAAGTTTTGTGAGTGGATGAAACCTTTATTCTTGCAAATTCCCTTTGACTGATGCTATTAAATTGCCTCCTTACTCAAAGTATATGAAGGATATTATCTCGAATAAAAGGAAGATCCCTAATGAAGAAATCTCTACTTTGCTTGCTAATTATTCCTTTAATGGTAAGGTTCCAAAGAAACTTGGAGACCCAGGGATTCCAACTATCCCTTGCTCTATTAAGAACAGTTATGTTAGAACTGCTTTGTGTGATTTGGGAGCTAGAGTTAGTGTTATGCCTTTCTCTCTCTATAAGAGGCTTCAACTAGAAAAACTAATACCAACTGATATATCTTTGCAAATGGCTGATAAATCTACCACTATTCCTGTTGGTATATGTGAGGATGTACCTGTTCAAGTGGCTCATAATTGCTTGATATTAACTGATTTTGTTGTGCTTGAAATGCCTGAAGATGATAATATGTCTATTATTCTTGGGAGACCTTTTCTTAATACTGCAGGAGCTGTTATTAATTGTAATCAAGGAAAGGTGACTTTCAATGTTAATTACAAGGAACATACTGTCTATTTCCCCAAGAAGATTGAATGGACTTATGGTTTGAATTCAATTGAACATGTTGAGGGCATTCAAGTTGGAGAAATATATTGTCCCATACCAAGAGAAAAATTTGAAACCATTATGATTGGGACCATTTCTATCAAGGTTGAGGTAACATAATCATTAGTGGAATACAAAGTTTTGTCTCATATGGAATTGTTTTGGCAACAAGACCTGATCAACCTTGTTAACAAAAGGATTTCATTGAACAAAACAATGTTTTCATTATGATTATTTCCATGTACTTCTATTCTATCCATTTTAGTTTTTGTTTTTGCTTAGTTTTATTTTTGTTGTTAGTTGCTTGCTTGTTAGAGTGTCTTAGAACTTCTGTAGTTCTAGCTTTGTTTTTTCCTTGCATCATGCTTCCAAAAAAATATGTCTGTCAGAAAATCATTCTTCTATGCCTGAAAATGCCCAAAAATAAAGTGTCTCGAAAAATTCTAGAAAATTCATATTAAATTTTTACGTGAAAAAAGGGACAGAGGAGTACCTAGGAGGTACCAGGGGGACCCACCAGGCAGGCACACCACCTGGTGGCGCGGCCTGCCCTGGGTGGCGCCATGCCCTGGTGTGGGACACCCCTGCCCTCCCACTAACTCTCTCACCTGCCACTTTCTTCTCTCTCCCGAGTAAGCTCCAGTTCATTGCTCAAAATCGCGTTCTTGCTGTGCTTGCTCTCGATTTTTTCGATCTCCTTGCTCAGCCCATCTTTCTTGCTGAAATTTGGAGCATTTGTTCCCTGGTATGTGACTCCTCTCCTTGTCCAAGTAGATTTGAGTTTAGTGGATTATATCTTGAGTATTTTGCTGCTGTAGGTGACTAGTTATGAGAGCTTGTAAGCTTGTTTGATGCTTAGAGATATAGTTTTGATGCATGTTTAGGCCTCTTACAAGTCCCTATGAGTAGAATCCTTCATTATATTCACTTTGCAATCACTTGTTTAATAGGTGTTTAAATTTTAGAATACCAAGCATGAACAACCATACTTTTGGAGAGATATTTGAGAGTGATGCACCTAGGAGGTCGAGGCCCTCAAGATCAGCCTCTCAGTTTAGGCCATCATACAATGAAGACCTCATTGCAACTCGTATTGGTAATGAAAGGGATGATGGGTATGCTCACCCATCCACTTTTCCTTGTTTTACTTTCTTACAAGCTGTAGGTATTCTTGATGATTTCTTGCTACTGATTGAGAGGGTTGGTTTGACCTCATATATGCAAGATGAGAGTGAGAAATAGCCTATGCTCACCAAAACTTTTGTTGAGAGCTTCACGTTTACTAACACATCCTATCAGTCGACTGTCTCTTTCAAAATTTATAATCTGCCCTTCACCATGCCTTTGCAGAGATTTTGCAGTATTGTAGGTGTAAGCATGATAGGGACCATAAAGAAAATTCAAGGGCGGCCCGCTGATTTACTGGAGCTTTATCGAGGGGTGACCAATGATGATGACCGCGTGGCGCAACGCGGAAAGATAAGAAATATCCAACTCCCCGCTCTTAGATACTTTGCATATTATCTTGCTACTAGTGTACTGGGTAGGGAGAACACAAGTAATATCTCCAACTATCATTGAGCATTCCTTGCTGCTGCGCTTAACAATGATACTCGGTACAACCTGGGCTCGCTTATTGCTCGCCGCCTAGCTGCTAGGGGGCCTATCTATGGAGGCATCATTGCCTCGCGTATAGTCAATGCATTGGGACTTTTGGTAGATCCCAATGATATTGTACTGGCACCACAGAGGCTTGACCTTGTTGCTATGAAAACCCATCACTTTGTCACTGCTACTTCTGATTTGAATGGTCTAGTATATAGGATGCTTTTCACTGACGGGGATGAAAGGGAGATCCCTTTGCCACAACCTTCTTTGTTTAGTGTTCACAGGAGACCATGGTCGCGCTCCAAGGAGGAGGTGGACAAGCAGCTTCGCTTGCTGGGATTTCACAAGCAGCACCAGGAGGATGTGCCCTCCTATGATTACTCCGCACATTACGGAGGGACATACTCGAGCTCGCACCAGGACGAGGGGACCTCTTCGCCGTACCACGGTGACACTTCATCCTGGCCAGCTTGGGATTGATACCCACTTAGGCCAAAAGCCTAAGCTTAGGGGGAGGTACGCCGACACCGCACTCATCTCCATATTATGTTGTGTCGGTACTTTGTATATTCATGTTTCGTTCTCTCTTTAGTTTTCGTTCTTTCTTTGCTTTTGCTTTCTAAAACACAAAAAGGCCAAAAATATTTCTATTGTTTCTCTTTGGTTTGCTTCTTTTTCTTTTTGCCTTGGTTTGTTTTTCCCTTTTGCTTTGTTTGAACTATTCGAAAAACCCAAAAAGATTTTGCTTTGCTTGTTTTCCTCTTTGGTTCTTGTTTTTAAAAAAATCGAAAACACCAAAAATATTTGTCGTTATTCTTTGGTTTTTGTAAGTTGGCTACAGGGTTCAGCAGTCCTCAGTGGATATTGGTTTCATAATTATTATTCAAGCCACACAAGTGAAGAGCAATAGTGAGGATTAATGACAACTTGAGGCGTGGTAAGAGGTTGGTAACGAACTCTACTTGTTTTCATTTTTTGTACATATACTCATCATTGTGGGCATGCTTAGCCTGTTCGTGTAGGGTGTATGTTATCTTTGGATGCTTAGTAGTTCTTGCTTTCGTATGATTAGTTCCATCTTGCTAATAGTTTGTAGCATGTCTTATGAATGTTTGCTTGCATTGCTCTATTCATAAATTGGTATGACACTGTGGTATCCTCCTCTGAATGTTTCATTTGAATTGACTTGGCACATGCTCATGCATGCACATGACTATAATAATCAGTTAAGCCTTCATGAATTATTTTGCCTTGAGGATCTTGAATCACTTTCATGCCATGATTAGTCCTGTTTTGTTGCAAGCATGATTATGACAGCTATTGCTCTCTCGTTTGTCGCTCCCTTTATATTGCTAGCCTTCACCTTCACTGGGTATGTTTTACTCATGTTTCCAACTCCCCAAAACCAAATATTGCCAAAGTGTCCACCATACCTACCTATTAGCATCATTTGCTACTTCCGTGCATATTCAATATGCCTTGTTTTCTTCCGAATAAAATGTTTGCTTGCATGAGAAAGTTAGTTAGTAATGAAGGAAATATGCCCTGAGAGGCAATAATAAAGTTGTTATTATGTATTCCTTATATATGATAGATGTTTATTTTACATGCTAGAATTGTATTGACCGGGAACATCAATACATGTGTGTTTAATAAACAAAAAGGGTTCCTAGTTATGCCTCTCTTATAGACTAGCTTGTTGATTAACAAGATGATCAAGGTTTCCTGATCATGGACATTGGATGTTGTTAATAACAAGGTCACACCATTGGTGGAATGATGTGATGAACATTCATCTGAAGTATAGCATTACGATCAAGTCATTATGTTTATATTGCTATAACATCATATGAAGCAATCTTTATCCTTAGACCACGAGATCATGTTAATTGCTAACACCTGAAGAGTATCTTGATAACATCAAGCGTCACACCGTAACAGGGTGACTATAAAGATGGGTTCAGTACTACGAATGTGTTATGTTGAGGCTCATGGATCAAGAGTGGAATTTGTCAATCCCGATGACGGATAGATATACTCTGGGCCCTCTTGGTGATATCACATTGAGATAGCTTGCAAGCAAGTGATGTGATCACTAGAATGTTATATCACGGGAACAAGAAAAGAGTGCATGTCGGTAACGAGATCAAACTAGGTATGGAGATACCAATGATCGAATCTCGGACATGTAATATTTCGCGAGACAAAGGGATTCAGTTACAAGCATTAAAGGTTCTCACGATCACAGAAGTCGTCGTTGAATGTGTAGGAGTCAGTACGGATCTCCAGGTCCCACTGCTGATTATTGATCAAAGAAGGGTCTCGATCATGTCTGCATTATTCGCGAACTGTAGGGTGACACACTTAAGAGTTACCAGACACCATTTTGGAGCACATATGTTTCAGACGAAAGAATTGCAAAGCGCATGAATTGTTTCAATAGAAACCAGAAATTGTTTCGGGTGAAATTGCAGAAAGCGGTTCTGCATGTGATATTGAAATATTGCAAGGGGCTATATGTTAATGTTTGTTAATTAAAGTAATTAACAAAATTCTGAATAAATTTAATAAAAGAGTTTTATTAAATGAGAGAGCATTAAACTTGGAGAATTTTAATGCATTTAAAGTGGAGACTTTAAAAGGGAATGTGAAGAGGCATTTTAATGTGGAGGGTTTACCACCACATGAATGGGGCAGGTGAGGGGTCAGCCCCCCATGCGTCGGCCATGGAGAGGAGGGGCACCCCCTCCTCCTATAAAAGGCCACCCATTCCCTCCTTCATCCACACACCTCCTTGTGAAGGATCTCTCTCCCCCTCTAGAATTATTCCCCCATGGTCTCGGATTAGCGAGATACATGTTCCTGGTGGCATTTTGTCTGGAAGGAGTTGCTGCTTCCGCTGGATCGCTGGAGCGAGGAGGTGGAGGTTTTCCGGGGGCTTGAACGTGTGTGTGAGTATGGATGCGCTGCTGAGTTGCGGCGCTCGGACTTCCTCACGATCTTGAGATCGGCAAGTGTACGACTACATCAACCACGAGTTCCTACTCGTTAACAAAACTCGTTGTCTTCGAGGGTATGTTCTCGTTGGATGTATGTCCACCCGTTGCTTTGTACCTAGTAGATAGATCTTGGCGTGTAGTTCACACCGTAGGAATTTTTTTGTTCTCTATGCTGCGGACCCAACAGTGGTATTAGAGCCTGATCTATGCGTAGGTGCTTTCGCGGGTAGTACATATATGTTTATATGTGGGCGATGATGATCATGTTATTGCATCTTCTATGTATTTTGGATATTGGTGGCATAGTGGGATGAAGCGGCCCGGACCAACCTTACATGTCATCGTACATGAGACTGGTTCCACGACTGACATGCAACTTGTTTTGCATAAGTGGCTGGCGGGTGTCTGTCTCTCCTACTATAGTCAATATCTGATTTACAATGAGTTGCTAATAACTTAGTTCTCCTCGTTGTGTGTTCATGTTCATAGGTGAGAACGGTTCTATCTCCGAAAGCCCTAAGCCACGTAAAACTTGCAATTGATAAATTAGAGGCGTCTAGTTTAGATCGTTGCTGGGCTAGTGTATTGATATGGTATTGTTGTAAGTAGATGTATGATAGATACTCTTACAACACATTCAACGTGTAAGTTCCATAGACCTTGGCCTGACACACAAAGGAATGATAGAGATCATACCACGATGCAAATGATAGAGATCAAATGCATGGACCATATCATCTCACTTTACACATTAGATGTTAGCATCTTATACTGCTAGTTTGGCGCTTTTGGTAGCATTGTAAGATGACCCCTCATTTAAGATATCAAGATAAAATGTGTTATTCCTTGAGTATGCACCGTTCTATGGATCGTGTTTCGAGACATCACGTGATGATCGGGTGTACTCGACTCTACGCTTTCATACAATGGGTCTAAGACAATTTTACACACGCGAGTACTAAGGGTCTTACTTGGCAAGCCTAGCATGTACAGACATGGCCTCGTAACACGGACCGAAAGGTTAAGCATGAGCCATATGGTTGATATAATGCCCATATAGATGCTCGCCTTTGAAGCTACACCGACTCACGTGATGATCGGACTTGGTGTAGTGGATTTGGTTCATGTAATCACCAAAAAGGCACAAGGGATGTCGTTTTTGAGTGGGAGTTCATTAGTAATTTGGATTAGTTGAACTCAATCTATCATAAACTTAGTCTAAATAAACTTTACAAATTCTGTTGTAGATGGCACCACCTGCTTTTAATTTCAATGTGTTCATGGAGAAAGAGAAACTTGCTGCGAATGGTAGCAACTTCACCAACTGGGCTATGAATTTGAGGATTCTCCTCACTGCTGCACAAAAGCAATATGTGCTAGATGCGCCGCTAGGCCCCCCACCAGCTCCTGATGCCCCTGACGAAGAAAAGAGTGTCTATGTGACTCGTCAGGAGGACCACAACTTAGTTCATTGCGGCATACTGTATGGGCTAGAGCCAGAACTTCGAAAGCATTTCGAAAATGGCAATGCCTTTGATACCATGGGAGAATTGAAAATGATTTTCGATACCCATGCTGCCATAGAGAGTTATAATGCTACTGAAAAGTTTTTAGCTGCATGATGGAGGAGAACAGCTCTGTTAGTGAGCATGTACTCAAAATGTCTGGGTACGCCGATAAGCTTGTGTCCTTGGGAATAACGATTTCCATTGACTTGGGCATACATCTTGTTCTCTAATCTCTGCCACGTAGCAACAAGAGCTTCGTGATGAACTATAATATGCAGGGCATGAAGAAGACTCTTCCTGAGCTTCTGTCAATGCCTAAGACTACAGAAGTGGAGATTAGGAAAGAACATCAAGTGTTGATGATCAATAGGACCACCGGTTTCAAGAAGGACAAGAAAGGCAAGCACAAGGGAAAGAAGGGTGGCAAATCTGTTGCCGCGCCTGAAAAGAAACCCCGAGCTGGCCCTAAGTCCGATACCGAGTGCTACTATTGCAAGGGGACTGGCCATTGGAAGCACAACTGCCCCAAGTATTTGGTAGACAAGAAGTCTGGCAAGGCAAACAAAGGTATATGTGATATACATGTTATTGATGTGTACTTGACTAGTACTCGCAGTAGCACCTGGGTATTTGATACGGGATAAGTTGCTAATATATGTAACTCGATTCAGGGGTTGCGGAACAAGCGACAACTAGCAAGGGATGAGGTCATGATGCGGGTCGGCAATGGATCAAGAGTTGATGCGATCGCCGTCGGAACACTGCCTCTCCATATGCCATCGGGATTAGTCATGAACCTAAATAATTGTTATTTGGTGCCTGCACTTAGCATGAACATTGTATCCGGATCATGTTTGATGCAAAGTGGTTATTCGTTTAAATCTGAAAACAATGGTTGTTCGATTTATATGGATAATATCTTTTATGGTCATGCACCTATGTTGAATGGTTTATTTCTGATGGATCTCGATAGTAATATTACGCACATTCATAATTTTAATGCTAAAAAGATTAAACTTGATGATGATATATCTGCATATATGTGGCATTGCCGTCTAGGTCATATTGGCGTTAAACGCATGAAGAAACTCCATTCTGATGGACTTTTGGAATCACTTGATTTTGAATCATTTGATACATGTGAGCCATGCCTTATGGGCAAGATGACTAGAACGCCGTTTTCCGATTCAATGGAACGGGCGACAGATCTATTGGAAATCATACATACTAATGTGTGTAGACCAATGAGTGTGTCGGCGCGAGGTGGATATCGTTATTTTTTTACTTTCACGGATGATTTGAGTAGATACGGGTATATCTATTTGATGAAACACAAGTCTGAAACTTTGAAAAGTTCAAGGAATTTCAGAATGAAGTGGAAAATCATCATAATAGAAAGATAAAATTTCTATGGTCTGACCGTGGAGGAGAGTATCTAAGTTACGAGTTTAGCACACACATGAAAGAGTGTGGAATAGTTTCACAACTCACGCCTACCGGAACACCACAACGTAATGGTGTGTTGGAACGTCGTAATCGTACCTTATTGGATACGGTTCGATCTATGATGTCTCTGACTGACTTGCCACTGTCACTTTGGGGTTATGCACTAAAAACAGCTGCATTCACTTTAAATCAGGCACCATCTAAATCCGTTGAAACGACACCGTATGAATTATGGTTTGGAAACAAACCTAAGCTGTCATTTCTTAAAGTTTGGGGATGCGATGTTTATGTGAAGAAACTTCAACCGGATAAACTCGAACCCAAAGCGGAAAAATGCGTCTTCATAGGATACCCTAAGGAAACGATTGGGTATACCTTCTATCACAGATCCGAGGGCAAGGTTTTTGTTGCCAAGAATGGATCCTTTCTTGAGAAGGAGTTTCTCGCGAAAGGTGTGAGTAGTCGGAAGGTAGAACTCGAAGAGGTTATTGAACCTTCTCTTCATGAAATACCGAGTGGCGCAGCACCAGAAGTTGTTTCAGAGTTGACTTCACCTAATGAAGAGAGAGCTAATGATATTTATCATGAAACTCCGAAAGAGGAAACTACCGAACCTCGCAGGTCAAGCAGGACACGTGCAACTCCTAAACTATACGGCAATCCTGTTGTGAATTTCATGGTTGATGAAATGGATGACCCTGCGACGTATGAAGAAGCGATGATGAGCCTGGATTCCAACAAATGGCTAGAAGCCATAAAATCCGAGATGGAATCCATGTACGAGAACCAAGTTTGGACCTTGGTGGACTTACCTCACGATCGAAAGGCCGTTGAGAATAAATGGATTTTCAAAAGAAAAACTGATGCTTATGGTAATGTGACCATCTATAAGGCTCGACTTGTCGCAAAGGGGTTTCGACAAATTCAAGGAGTTGACTACGATGAGACATTCTCTCCCGTAGCGATGCTTAAGTCAGTTAGGATTATGTTAGTAATTGCTGTATATTTCGATTATGAAATATGGCAGATGGATGTCAAAACTGCGTTCCTCAATGGTAATATTGAAGAAGAGTTGTATATGATACAACCTAAGGGTTTTTTCGATCCTAAGGATGCTAATAAGGTATGCAAACTTCAGCGATCCATCTATGGATTGAAGCAAGCATCCCGGAGTTGGAATCTCCACTTTGATGAGGTGATCAAAGAGTTTGGATTTGTCCAAACTTATGGAGAGGCTTGTATTTACAAGAAAGTGAGTGGGAGCAATGTGGCATTTCTGATATTATATGTGGATGACATATTATTGATTGGAAATGATATAGATCTTTTAAACAGTGTTAAAAGTTATCTAAACAACAAATTTTCGATGAAAGACCTTGGTGAAGCGTCATATATATTAGGCATTAAAATCTATAGAGATAGATCAAGGCGCCTAATTGGGCTATCGCAGAGTGCATACCTTGATAAGATATTAAAGAAGTTTAATATGGACGAAAGTAAGAAGGGTTTCTTACCTATGTTGCAAGGCAAGACATTGAGTAAGACTCAAAGTCCGGCTACGGTGGAAGAAATAGAGATGATGGATAAGATCCCCTATGCCTCGGCCATAGGCTCTATTATGTATGCCATGCTATGTACAAGACCGGATGTGGCACATGCTATTAGTTTGACTAGTAGGTACCAATCTGATCCAGGTTCGGAACACTGGATAGCGGTAAAGAACATCCTCAAGTACTTGAGAAGAACTAGGGATATGTTTCTTATATACGGAGGTGAAGAAGAGCTAGTCGCTAAGTGTTATGTCGATGCTAGCTTTGACACCGACCCGGATGACTCTAAGTCTCAATCCAGATACGTATTTCTCTTGAACGGAGCAGCAGTTAGTTGGAGGAGTTCCAAACAACCTGTGGTGGCTGGATCAACGACGGAGGCGGAATATGTTGCTGCTTCAGAAGCAGCACAGGAAGCGGTTTGGATGAAAGACAGAACTAGATGTGGTTCCTAGTGCATTGGACCCAATGGTGATCTATTGTGACAACAATGGAGCCATAGCCAACACAAAGGAACCGAGGTCTCACAAGAATTCCAAGCATATTAAGCACCGGTTTCACTCCATCCGCGAGCATGTCAAGGATGGAGATATAAAGATTTGTAAAGTACACACGGACCTAAATGTAGCAGATCCGTTGAATAAAGTTCTCCCTAGGGCAAAACATGATCAACACCAGAACTCCATGGGTGTTAGATTTATCACTATGTGAACTAGATTATTGTCTCTAGTGCAAGTGGGAGACAGAAGGAAATATGCCCTGAGAGGCAATAATAATGTTGTTATTATGTATTCCTTATATATGATAGATGTTTATTTTACATGCTAGAATTGTATTGACCGGGAACATCAATACATGTCTGTTTAATAAACAAAAAGGGTTCCTAGTTATGCCTCTCTTATAGACTAGCTTGTTGATTAACAAGATGATCAAGGTTTCCTGATCATGGACATTGGATGTTGTTAATAACAAGGTCACACCATTGGTGGAATGATGTGATGAACATTCATCCGAAGTATAGCATTACGATCAAGTCATTATGTTTATATTGCTATAACATCATACGAAGTAATCTTTATCCTTAGACCATGAGATCATGTTAATTGCTAACACCTGAAGAGTATCTTGATAACATCAAACGTCACACCGTAACAGGGTGACTATAAAGATGGGTTCAGTACTACGAAGGTGTTATGTTGAGGCTCATGGATCAAGAGTGGAATTTTTCAATCCCGATGACGGATAGATATACTCTGGGCCCTCTCGGTGATATCACATTGAGATAGCTTGCAAGCAAGTGATGTGATCACTAGAATGTTATATCACGGGAACGAGAAAAGAGTGCATGTCGGTAACGAGATCAAACTAGGTATGGAGATACCGATGATCGAATCTCGGACATGTAATATATCGCGAGACAAAGGGATTTAGTTACAAGCGTTAAAGGTTCTCACGATCACAGAAGTCATCGTTGAATGTGTAGGAGTCAGTACGGATCTCTAGGTCCTGCTGCTGATTATTGATCGGAGAAGGGTCTCGATCATGTCTGCATTATTCGTGAACTGTAGGGTGACACACTTAAGAGTTACCGGACACCATTTTGGAGCACATATGTTTCAGACGAAAGAATTGCAAAGCGCATGAATTGTTTCAATAGAAACCGGAAATTGTTTCGGGTGAAATTGCAGAAAGTGGTTCTGCATGTGATATTGAAATATTGCAAGGGGCTATATGTGAACGTTTGTTAATTAAAGTAATTAACAAAATTCTGAATAAATTTAATAAAAGAGTTTTATTAAATGAGAGAGCATTAAACTTGGAGAATTTTAATGCATTTAAAGTGGAGACTTTAAAAGGGAATGTGAAGAGGCATTTTAATGTGGAGGGGTTACCACCACATGAATGGGGGAGGTGAGGGGTCACCCCCCCATACGCCGGCCATGGAGAGGAGGGGAACCCCCTCCTCCTATAAAAGGCCACCCATTCCCTCCTTCATCCACACACCTCCTTGTGAAGGATCTCTTTCCCCCTCTAGAATTATTCCCCCATGGTCTCAGATTAGCGAGATACATGTTCCCGGTGGCGTTTTGTCTGGAAGGAGTTGCTGCTTCTGCTGGATCGCTGGAGCGAGGAGGTGGAAGTTGTCCGGTGGCTTGAACGTGTGTGCGAGTACGGATGCGCTGCTGAGTTGCGGCGCTCGGACTTCCTCACGATCTTGAGATCGGCAAGTGTATGACTACATCAACCACGAGTTCCTACTCGTTAACAAAACTCGTTGTCTTCAAGGGTAAGTTCTCGTTGGATGTATGTCCACCCGTTGCTTTGTACCTAGTAGATAGATCTTGGCGTGTAGTTCACACCATAGGAATTTTTTTGTTTTCTATGCTGCGGACCCAACAAGTAAAGCTCTCACAAACTTGATGGCACACTTTATTTTCTTGCATTTAATAAACCTGAACCATTGCGTTTGTTGCGTATATTCTTGCGCTTTATAAGTTGAAGTTAGCAGAACCATGTTTCATGGGGAACATTTTCAACATTTCATTGGTACTTAGTACCTCGTTGATATCATGTTCTTTTGCTTATGGATCCCGGCGGTGTGAAATAAAAGTGGAACTTGTAAGATCATGGAGTTTGTATGTATGTTAGAGAAACGCCTAGGCCGCTAGCCTAAGCCATGCCTAATCATGCTGGAAACTTGTAGAATAACCATAATGCGCATTCTATGAAGCATCCTCAATAAAAATCTATGCACATAGTAAATAAAAAGATCGCTGAGATGCTCATTGTCTGCTTGCCTTGTCATTTTGATTATGGGATAGCTCCTGTGTCATGTGCAAGGGGTACCCCGTTGGTGGTTCTCTGTGATACGTATATACTTACAATGACAAGAGCTTACTTGTGACTGAAGTTGAGTAGCATGAGGATCGGTCTTTGTAAGTAAGGGGCATGAGGCTTCGATTTATAACTTGCCAAGCATATCCTCTTAGTTGTGTCACTTTCACCTTAACCACATTAAAGATGCTTATGATAGGGGCAATGAGAGCTCAAAGCTAATGAGTACCATAGTTCCAGCATTTGGAAGGCTTTCAAACTATTCAAAACCTTTTCATTTCCTTGTTGAGTCTCCACATATTCTTTGAGCACCTTCTTGAGAGCATAGTTGTCATTCTTTGTGCTTGTCCCATTACTTGACTATTTGTGTTATGGATTTGATGCTTGTATCTTTGACATCTTTACTTCTAGTCTTCATCTGAACTTCAGAGGTGCCTTGGCACAAAGGCAAGCGAGATACCACTCTATCATACCTTGTTATGAGCATTGTAATGTTGCTTATGTTTATGCTTCATGCTACTTATTATTTTTGAGTTGGGATCTCTTCATAGCTTGCAATGCCTATTAAGTAAACTTAGTTGCATACTCCTTATTATGAATTGTCCAAGTAGTTGATCACATGCTAAGAATATATACATCATATGAAGCAAATGTCTTCGTGAAAGTTCTTTTATCGCACTCAGTTTTCAACTAAATTGCTTGAGGACAAGCAATAAGCTACGCTTGGGGGGAGTTGATACGTCCAAAACGTATCTACTTTCCCAAACACTTTTGCAATTGTTTCTCCTCTAAACTTGTGTGATTTGGATGCAACTAACACGGACTGACGCTGTTTTCAGCAGAATTGCCTTGGTGTCTACTTTTTGTGCAGAAAATCAACTATCAGGAAAAATCCCGGAAAATATGCCAAAATTCCTATTTCACCCGAAGACTCCAGGAGCCAGAATACGAGACGGAGAAGAGCCAGGGGTGGTCACACCACCTGGTGGCGCGGGCCAGGCCAGGCCGCACCAGGGGTGGTGTGGGGCCCCAGGCACCCCCTCGGTCTCCCTCTTCGCCTATCACAAGCCTTCTGACCTAAAAACTCCGGGGGGTTCGACGATTTTCCAGAAGGAGTTCCGCTCCGCCGCCACCACCAGATTTCACGAAACAACACCAGAAACTCCGTTCTGGCACCCTGCCGGGACGGGTAATTAGAGGAGATCATCGCCATCATCATCAGCATCGCTTCTCCATCGACCATCCATGTTTCCCCCATCTATGAGTGAGTAATCCCCCGCTGTAGGCTATGAGGATGGTAGGGATTGGATGAGATCGTTCATGTAATGGCATCAGATTGTTAGGGCATGGTGCCTAGTATCTTCTATTAGTACTTTATGACTTTGTTGCGACTTGTTATGCTTAATGCTTGTCACTAAGGCCCGAGTGCCATGATTTCAGATCTGAACATGTTATTGATTCATTATGATTGTATTGTTTATGGTCTTACTGCAAGTTGTATACACACGTTGTTGTCCGGAACCAATGGCCCCGAAGTGACAGAAATCAGGATAACCGGAGGGAATGACTTTGATGTGAGGATCACATGTGTTCACAGAGTGTTAATTCTTTGCTCCGGTGCTCTATTAAAAGGAGCACCTTAATTGCCAGTAGTTCCCTTGAGGCCCCGTTGCAAACGGGCTGGCAGGACAAAAGATGTTGTGCAAGTTCTCATTGCGAGCACGTATGATTATATATGGAACACATGCCTAGGATTATCTAGTACTTGGATGCTTTATCTTATTTATCTGCAATTGCCCTATGTTCTGATTGCTATGTGAATTGTCTTGTCCATGCAACGCCTGTCTATCCATCCCTATGCCTACCGCACTCGAATCCCACTATTTACTGCTATTGTTACTACTGCTCTTTACTTTACTTTACTACTGCTGCTATTTTACTATTCCTACTATAAAACTGTTGCTACTGTTAAACTGCTGTGAGCAAGATTGTTTCCAGGTGCAGCTGAATTGACAACTCAGTTGTTAAGGCTTATAGATATTCTTTGGCTCCCCTTGAGTCAAATCAATAAATTAGGTTTCACTTCCCTCGAAAATACTGCGATACACCCCCTATACTTGTGGGTCATCATGGACACACACCCAACTTAAGTATTGCAATGAGATCCAGTCACAAAGTTCAACATTGCGATAACTAGAGAAACATAGAGATCATATCTAATCACTATCACTAGATTCTGCCTTGACTGCATTAATCGTCACACCATAACAGGGTGATCATAATGGTGTTTCTCGGGTATTCCAAAGGGGTAGGTTGAGGTGTATGCATCGAGATCGGGATTTGCCCATTCGCGTGATGGATATATACTCTAGGCCCACTACGTGAGATTACATCTACGAAGCTTGCAAGCATATGACTAGGTCATGGGAATGTAATATCACGATAAAGAGTAAATGTGTCTGTCGGTAACTAGATCGAGCTAGGTATAGAGATACCGAAGGTCAGATGTTGGACAAACCAGGTATCGTGAAGCAAAGGGAATGAGACTCGACATTTAAAGTTCAAGCGACCAAGTTAATTCGTGGAATGCACAGGGGCCATCATGGGTTTCCAGATCCTATTGTTGGTCATTGATCAGAGAGGTGTCTCGATCATATCTGCATATTCCCTAACCATAGTGTGGCATTCTTAAGGATAGATGACGCTTAGGGTTTGATTCGAGATTGTTGGAGAAAAGAGAGGGAACTCCGGAATTGTTCCGGAGAGAGATCGGAAAGGTTCCGGGGCTCACGAAATATTCAGAGACTTAAATATATTTAATATTTAATTAATGAATTATAAATATTAAATAATAAATAAAATATAAGCCTAACCCTAATGGGACACCATGTGGCAGCCCATTAGGGGGCACCCTCCTCCCCAAATGGTCGGCGGCCCAAGAGGAGGGAAGGGGGCATGCGCGCATGGCAAGGGGCAGCAGTGGCTGCCCTAGGGCGGCACCCTAGGTGGCCCCCTTGGCCTATATAAAGAGGAGGAGACCCTCTCCTCATTCATCCCATTGGCAATTGCCTTTCTCCCTCCCTGTCCCTCACGTGTGGTTCCGTAACTAGAATGTGCATACAGAGTTATAGTTCTCCACTGTATGCACGCTATCGTGTTGCTGGAATCTCGGTCCGGATCAATCTTCTTTTGCTGCTTCGCTTAATCAGATCCTGAGGGACGTCATCTACACCGGACGCGTGTAGAACCGCGGAAGTGCTGCCAGTTGTGGCACTCGTCGCTTGTATGTCTGCACGACCTTGAGGTTGATGTCGCCGTATGAATACATCGTCAACGTTTGTGAGAACGTCAACAATTTTCGCTCTTCAAGGATATGAACACTGTATACCGAATTCCTCTGTTACCTTACATCTGCATAGAATAAATTTTGGCTATGTCGTTCTTGTTGTTAGATTTTTTTTTCTGCTACGGAACCGTACAAAAGGTACGAGAGAAGAGGATCTACAGATAAAGAGTTGGGGTGGGGAAAAGCTGCAGAGGAACGACAGGGACATTGGAGAGCAGCGACAATAGTGGAAGAAAAATAAGAAGAAAATGGAAGGTTGGTGAGTAGAACCAATCAATCGGCACGCCACCGGTCGGCTCGTCTGACTACAAGTGTTTTCCTTCAAAACTGTAACATGAAAGTTTGGACCTTCGCAAAATATGGATAATTACAAAGGTTTCAAAAAATTCTTTTGAGTCTTGATCGATAAATATTTACTCCTTTGCAAGGGAATAATTCACGCAAAGAAAAAAAAACATGGCCTGATTTTTTTTGTCCCAATTATTGCCGCACGAACTAAACATTTGGAAGTTGAATCTTCAACGAAACAAAATATATTATCTATTATATACTAAACGCAATATACTAGCTAATAAGCGAGCCATCACGCACACGCAATCTTTATTCTGAACCGGTATGTGTGCGTGCTCTCGAGGCTGTGAGGCGGCTGTTCAAGACCCATCTAGGGTTCCCTTCCCTCCGTCGGCAATGTCACCGGTCCGTTCCGTCTCCGGTGGCCTTAGGGCCTTGGAGGTATGGCGGACCACGGCTCTCGCCGGCGGGAGGTTTTTCGTTCTTCGTTTATCTTGCTTTTTTGTGTCTTCTTCAGGATGATGAGGCGATGGCTACATCTTGAAGTCAGATAATGTCTTTCCCGCCCTATCCTCGTTCCGGTGGTGCGTATAGCGCTAACGGAGGATCCGTGGAGTCGTGTGTCCGACCGCTCTGCTCGGATCTGGTCGGTTTTCGTGTTAGTTGGTGTAATTTCAGGTCAGTCTCTTTCAATCTACGGATGTCATCATTGGAGACGGTTCTTGCTCTAGTGCGCTAGTTCTTTGGGGGCTTAGCACGACGACTTCCCGTCTATCTACTACAACAAGCTCTACCACGACAAGCTTTGTCCGGCTCCGGTGATGAAGGGGCGAAGACGGCGACGCGCCTTCGGCTCGTGCTAGTGTTTGTAGTCGTCGCTAGGTGGTCCATCGACCTACTTGTAATTTTTATTACTCTTAGGCCTCTTTGTATTACTATTTGTGATTATTAATAGATCGATGAAATTTTGCAAAAAAAAATAAGCGAGCCATCACGATAGTCCACATCACTGAAATTATTTAGACTTTTACATAAGCAATTGATGGCTATGATTTAACCAGAAATTTCTAATTGTGTTAATTACACGCTTGACGTGCAACAATTATCTAGGGTGCGTGTGGTAGGCCGCATCACCCTGAGCCAGGCGCTGGCGAGCCAAAATTGGTCCGATTGGTTACCCAAGCTCCCACTGCATTGTGGCTCGCAAGCGCGTCAAAGAAGTGCTGAGCTAGACCTGCTAGAAATTGCCGAATCGGCAGTTTCCGTGAGGCAAGGCTCCAGTGAGTTCCTGGTGCGATCTATGGATGCAAGTCTGTGTGTGGTTAGTTTTCTCTCTCCTCACTTGAAGTTCTTTGCTAACCTCTTCAAATAATCACAACATGCTTTGATTCAAAAAAGTTCTATATAAAAAGATCACGTCAATGATGGGGTTCCATTCCAATCATTGGCACCAAGTTTCGTGATCTAAATCTTCTGAGATTCGAGGTCAAAGTTGGAGTTTTTATAGATGAATTTATTCATATTCGTCACACACAATCAACCATTTGAAATTTCCTTTCAGGAGTAGCTGTAACATCCCAAAACTTTAATCCAAGCTTATCATGATCAAATCATCCAAAAATGGGGTTAACAAAAACTTTTCCAAATTTAAAATGAAAGCATTCATATATGTGTGCATTTAAAATAGGAGTTGTTTGAATTGCCATGATTGATTGATCCAATGCTTGTAAAATGTTTCTTAGGTGATTTAAACATCATCTACATCATTCCCAAACTTTTCCTAAAGAAAATCAAATAAAAAAGAATTAAAGGGGAGGAATGGTCATTTTGATAAATCTAACCCTCATGCCTACTTTGGCTATTCCTAGTACTCAATTCTTAACAGAAACAATTCTTGATCTTTATACCCCTTGCTAGTACACATAATGCGGTACCAAGGCCCACCTTTGGATCTGCTAAAAACATTCTGTTAACTATTTTAAATGATAGTTTAAATTTGAATCTAATGCATATGCATAGATCACCCCTATTTCAAAAACCATCTTTTTGAGCTCCATTTTCAAAACCCTTGCAACCAGAGACTACCTATCACTAGTGGAGATCACTCAAAAATTTTGAACTCAAAATTCAAAACTTTTTCTCTTTCGGCCATTTTGTCAAACACCTTGTTAGCAAGATCAATAAGGCCTAACTATTACTGTTTTTTTGCTGATTTTGTCTAGCAATTCTGTAGTGCTTTGATCATCTTGTCCCCCCTCAAGCCAGACCAGACCAACCCCAGCCTCTTCTCTACCCCCTAGCCGCACTGCACTGCCATGCCGAGCCCTCTCTCGCCGGCCGACCGTGCACTTGCAGCAGCAACCCTCTCCAGCCCCTCTCGCCATGTCTAGTACATTGCCAGTGGTCCACCTCCACCGCCCAACCAGCCCCAGGCCAGAGACAGAGAGCAGAGCGGCCAGGAACCGCCGCGCCCGGAGCTGGTCGAGCATGCCGACGCCGTCCCCAGAGCGCGCACTGTCCCCGCTCGCACAGACCGCCCCTTGGCACCAGCCCGCGCCCACCGCTCCGCCTCGACCTGGAGAACACCCCAGACACCCCCGTTCGCCGCCCAAAGCCCCACAGCCACCGCTCGCCATGGACACCGCCGCCTCTGCCTCTCAGAGCGCCACCTCGCCCAGACCGCATACCACCGCCCCTACGGCCACATTTAAATCCTAGAGCACCGCCAGGGGACCGCCCATCGATCGCCATCCCCAGCCATGCCGCTAGCTCGCCGTAGCCATGTCGCCACCGTCGACCGCCCATCCCGCTCGGTCTCACCGTCGGGCCTATAAAAGGAGCCCTCCCCAGCAATTCTTCTCCACACCATTCCACTCCCCTCACCTCTCTGAACCTCACCCACCTCTCGCCGGATCAAGTGGAGCAGCAGCTCGGCGGAATTGGAGCCGGAGCCGCCGCCTCTGGAGGAGAAGGGTGCCGTTGATTGCGACCACCCCAAGCTCCGCCGCAACCGCGCCTCGCCTCGCTGTCGTCTTCCACGTCATTTGCCCGCCTCGCCAACCCCGCTGGAGCCCTGGTACACCCCCAGTAGACCCCCACCGAGCCGCTAGGGTTCGAGCTCGCCGGCGACCTGTTCGTTGTCGACGACGACCCTCAGCCGTAGATCTAGCCTCTAATCGCACGACCCACAGCGCGCGTACCGTTTCGCGTGTTAAGTCTCGCTGACAAGCGGGACCCCCTATCAGCTGAGCCCTGTGCCGCGGAGCGCCACTAGGCCGGTCCATTCCTTTTCCCGCGTTAGCCCACAAATTCAAATATGGATTTTTTCTTTTAGTTTGAACCTAGTTTCTGTCCATTAGTTTAAAAATCAATTCAGAGAGTTTTAGAAATCCAAATTGCATGAAACCAATTTTTTCTGAAAGGTATTAAAATGATCTATCCAAGCCCATTGGATTTAATTCAATTAGAGTTATAGATCTCTCCTAATAAAAATAAGAAGACAGAAGCTTTTGCAACTTGAAACATTTTTATAAAATCAACCAAGTTAGCTTTTGAGTTGATTCCAACTCTCAAAAATCACTTTTCATCATATCTATCTAAATATGTAATAATATTAAGGTTTACATGCAGTGACTTTGGACTAGTACCAAAATAATGCTATATAGGCATTTCTAGTCACTTTAAATCATTAAATAATAAACTTAAACCAAAGTAATATTGATCCAACCTTTAAATCTCATTGCCACATGTTAGAATATGTGGTGAGGACATGGGTCCACATGATCCCATATTTTGGTGGTGAATATTAAATTTTAGTTAATATTTCAATGAGTAGAAATTACTTTTCCAAAATAAAAACGTTGAAACTATTGAATTAAACTTGTGATGCTTGTGATGATAATAGATCATCAATTGTGTGTTTTAGAATGCTACTTAGCCTAGTTAAGTATTGTTTGGTGATTGTCTACTCCCTATGTATTTATAGACGCTAGTACCGACCAAGCTTTCGAGGAGGAGGAGTTCTACCAAGAAGAAGAAGAAGAAAACTTCAACCACTACACCAACCAAGGCAAGCTATTAGTGGCAAGCTAACCCTTGCAAAACATACTTTAGCAAGCTAGAATAAAACTAGATGGTTTAGCAAAGATGCCTTAAGCATGCTTTGATCACACCCCTTTAACTATTAGTACCCCAAGTCTTATTGACAAGTTTTACCTCCCTTAGTTTACACAAAGTTCTTTACTTAATTTTGAAGGTAGCATAAAGAGTATAAAACTTGACCTACTTAGAAACCTTTAAATGTCATTCTATGGCATGAGATTGATCCCATCTTTCCTCCTTAGTGAACACTCTTAACTTAGTACCTTAGTATAGATCAAAAACTTGAGTCACTTTAGATGGGAACACTTGGTGAAAATGAATTATGAAAACCTTGGAATGACGAGTCATTCTATTGAGATGTTTTGACATGTGTTGAGAAACACAACTGGTTTATGATGATGAAAATAATGAGACATGAGCCTTAACCCTTTTATAAAACTGATGCTTGGATTCGGATGCGATATCATTCCAAATTTACCGTACAACCACATTACCTGAATTGGGTAAGGCTTAGCTGGAAATTTATATGCATTAGTATAAGTTCCCTCACGGGAGAGGTTTGAGCTGAGGCTACCTCTCAATGATGTCCACCTATGCAGTGCCCAAGATGACCGATGGTCATGGTTGGGAGGCCATACTCATAGGAGAGGTGCTTGTACTAGGGTGTGTAAAGGGAAGGTTATGTTTGATTATCTGCATACTAAGTATGATGATTCAGGGTTATCCCTGATAGATGTATCGAATCTTGTGGTAAAAGTGTACCACCTCTGCAGAGTGTCAAACTATTCGAATAGCCGTGTCCGCGGTTATGGACAGTTGGAATGGCCATACTGTTTCGTTGTCAAATGTTTTTTAAATAACTTGAAAGGAATGATGAACTTTGACTTGACCACAACAGGGTTGTTTTGATGATAATAGCTTCCCAACTTAGGTGATTCTAGAATCTTACTTTATCTTTCTTTGCTTCTGAACTCAGCTTAGGTTTCAAACTTAACTTGATAGTTAACTTAGATTCAGTACTTTAACTTAGAATTATACCCCTTGTTAGTAGTAGTTTGCGAGTACTTAAAGAGTACTCATGGTTGTTGTCCTTGGCTATTATTATGGCCAGACTATGAAGGAGATTATCAAGATGATGGTCAGCAGGACGGCTATGATAACTAGGACTATCTGCCTTCGTCAGCATTGCCTGTGCCCCTGAAGATGGATCCCACCGCTATGCTTATCGTTTATTTCCTGCTGCTTGTTGTATTAAAGACTGGATCATGAGATCTTTATTTGTGTAAAACCTTAAGTATGGTTTGTAATGGATGATGTACTGTGATATCCAATCTGTTATGTCTCGCAAAAATGGTAATCCTGGGATTGCGAGATATGGCATAACAGGCATATGGGATTAAAAATCCGGGTGTTGACAGTAGCTAGATCTCGTTGTTCCCCACAACTTTCGTGTTGCAAAGTTTTTCGTTTTGGTGGATAGAGAAATTCATATGTAGCTTCTCAAGGTTGAAGATGAAGTGTTTTTCTCCCTCCTCTCTTGAACAGGTTCTTCTCAGGTGCACGCTAAGCTCGATCATCGGCGGACGGAGTGAGGGGCTAAGCAACTACGCCGCCCTCTCCAATAAGTTGTCCGTGTTCGGCTCCAACTCGGTCAACGGGTCGGTGCTAGACTTGATCCGTGTGAGTAGTCTTAGCGGCGGTGCCAAGAAACCACCCAGTGCTACTGCGTGCCGCCACAAATCATGCTCCAACAATGACACCCTTAGATGGCTCCTCTCCCCACCAGCATTCTACTTTCTGCACTATGTTCTTGCTCCTTCGATTTTTGCAATGCCAAAAGTTCAGAGAAGTTCGAAGTTTCAGACTTTGGCAACATCAAAACCTCGATAGTATTATCCCCTCCACTCAATTTTCGACCATCTCAATAGAGAGTGAGAATTGTACCGACGATCGGGAAGCTGAGGACGCTTGGCCTATGCTCGGCGTTGAGGTCGACCTCAAGTTAGTACTATGAAGAACTATTAAGTCGTCTACGTCGGCATCCTCAGATGGCTCCTCCCCCCACCGGCGTTCTACTTCCCGGCCGCCTCTGCCGCGCTAGCGCCCATGTAGGGATGTTGTCCGTCTGTCCGACGGACGTTCACGGACGGCTGTGTAATTAGCGTTTACAGTAAAATTGTTAAGTACTAGTGACTTGATTAGGGAAGAAATCAGCGAGACGGACAGGTTTCAGTGATTTCACGGGCGTCCGTCTACATCCCTACGCCCATGGCAGCTAGTTGTGGTGTTGTGAGCTAAGTATGCTTAGCCTTGAGGTTAGTGTGTTGATGGGTCACCGAACTAGATGCAACCAACCAATCAAAGTACTCCTACTTTGCCAACGATGCAACTAAGGCAACCAAACAAAGTGCACGACATGATTTTAGACTCATCTCTTAGCGGACATGCACTCGGGAGTTTGTTCCCTAGGAGATGAAAAGGGACTGCATGCTACCAAATGCGTCCTTAATAAGTTGGACTTGCAACGATTCCAAAAGAAAAAGTCCAATAATGAAACATGTGGTCTAGGAATTGTTTTCAAAAGAAAAGAAAAAGAGTCTACATGTAGTATACATACCTGTTCATCAGCACACGCAAGTAATGAAACCTGTGACCGAAGGACCGTTTCCAAGAGAAACTAAAAGTAACGAAATGTGTGGCGTAGGGACTGTTTGTAAAAGAAAAAACGAGTTTGCACCATGCATATGTGTTCATCAGTGAAATAAGGCATGTAAATTTTGTCCAAAGTGAAACCATGTAAATTTTTACTAAGTTTATTATAAAATATATATCAACACCTATGATACCATTAAATAATAATATGAAATAATTGTAGAGAGTATATTGTAACTATATATAAATCTGGAGCATGAATGTATAATTACGCTTCGCAACGATCGGTTGCACGATTGTAAGCTTACAAACGCAGGGTGATGACTTGTCTAGAATTTCTAATCATAATATTTAACGGGAGATGGCACTCCAACCACATTTTTAATGTTTTTGAATCATATGAATATGAGTTTTTCCTATAGACATATTAGTACCAAGGAACATGATTTCTACTCTCTCCTTTCCGGTTTATTAGGCACGCACGTAGTTTAAGAACAATTTTGACCACTAATTTTCGTCAACAAATTGTATATAACATGTTAAAAAAATTATACCACTGGATTCATCTTTAAAAAGAAGTTTTCATTGGTACAATTTTTGATAAACATATTGCATATTTTATTATCCAAAATTGATGGTCAAATTTTTTCTTAAACTATGTGCGTGCCTAATAAACTGAACCAGAGATAGTATTAGAAGTCAGTATGGAATTCCTCTTTATTATCCGTAACACAAATTTGCAACCTTCTCCACAAAAGAATTTCAAAACATTGTACTCACTCCGATCTATATTAATGGACTCAACTTTGTTTAGATTCGTATGTATCTAGTTTAATATTTAGACTAGATGTATGCGTATCTAGAAAAGTTGCCATTAATTTAGATCGGAGGGAGTAGAATGTTTTGAGTGTCTTTTGTGGTAAGTGTTTAATTTAATGTAGGACTGGAAATCCTGGGAACTCCATTTGTGGATTACCATCCAATTTTAAAAAACAAAAGTTTCTTAGGGTGCAATCTTTTGGAAAATTATCTATGGCCGCTGAGTAACTACGCCTTTCTAGGATGTAATCAAACACCCAATTGTGTCACTTGCCATGGTCTCTAATATTTTAAAATTTTATCATATGTATTAAGATAAATGACTCACCGGTATATGTCATACATGACGATGCATTCATGTTACTGGCATAGAAAATGCATGTGAGAGCGGTAAAAAGTGAATATAAGTCTAGATCATAAAAAGTACATATGTAAGGAAAAGAATATTGCCACCATTTTGAAAATGAATAGGGCTCTAGAAAACTTGAAATCCAACTTCGCTAACCTTGATAATTGATATCTAAATGTTGTCTCCTTAATTTATTGAATATATTTTATTATAATGGTGACCAAGGAATGATTTTGAAGAAATTTAGAGTTGAAATTCCCCAGGTTACATGTTCATTAGAGGGGGTAATTACTAACCAGAATTTAATGGTCCTTATAATTATATAGGGATAGAATCAACATCTACTATGATAAAAAGATATAGACCTAACATTATGGAGTTTTACCAAAGAATTAATACTTCTAAAAAGATAAATAGAGATATTTTATTGTTAAAGTAGAAGATAATAAAAAATCAATAAATTTATGTTGACTTTATTCCATAAATTTTCAATTATTTGCAACATATTCTTAACTAAAATAATGGCCAAAATTGCAACTTAGATATTTCCCGCGTCTAAACGTTCAACTTTAATAAGAGAATAATAATGTTATGTATTTTAAAGACACTAATTAACTAAGTGGGAATAGAAAGATCAACACAAGATAAATTAATTTCTTGATATTTAGTTGGTCTAGTTGGAATTTGAGATATTTTAGTGTTGTTCTTTTGGCCCATAACAAATATAAATTCTGAAATTCTCTTTGACCCATTAGTGCATGGCAGCATGTGGCTGTGTACTGGAGCTAAAGTTTAGTCCATATTGCTAACTGAAAGGGAGTTGCACCACCTTATATAGAAGACTATTCTAGCACTACTAAGTGAGTGAGAAGAGAAGCATCTCTCACACACTTCTCCTCCGACACCACGCCTCGTCACGACGCGCCGCGGGTTGCGGGAATCTCGCCGAGCCGAGATTTATTTGCTGTTTAGAAAAATAATTATGAGTCATTAACGAACGCGTTAATTAGCCAAATCTTTTTGATTGTGGGTTGTGTTGACTCGGACGTGGGTTGCACCCCACGACCTACCCGACTGACACTATATAAACTACCTGCAAACCCTACGCGACTACAACTCGTCACACGCACCTCATTCTAGTCCATTGCGACGCCTTCGTCTTCCCCATCCCGGTTTGCAGCGTGCACCACAGATCGGGACAGTAGGCCTCCGGAACCTCACCTCTTGTGAACCTGTACGGGTGAGATGCGATTAGGTTTTTGGAAGCGCTCAAGCGTGACTACTGGCATCCATGATGTCATCCGACAATGAGTTCCCTAACAACGACTTCTTCCCGAACGTCACCGACCTCTTCCGCAACCTCAATAGGAGCGACAAGCTCCTGCTACCGCTACTGCAACTGCTGCGGCTACTATTGCTATTGCTGCTCAGACTTGACTATACGTGATCCTGAACTCTCTCTTTCTAATTTTGCTAGATTTCCTTATTCTAGCATTTGGAGTAGATGTGATTAGTCTATCATGTTTAGATGCAATCTGTTCATCTAGTATGTTAGTTTGGGTGATCTATTTAATTGCTATTTATATGATCATGATTTATCAATTATTTATTCGGATTAAATCATAAGTGTTATTACTTATATTTTCAACAATCCAAAAACCTGATTATAGGCAACTGAATTTCACTAGTGCAGCCGCGGCTACCAGGCTGCCTCTTTTTGATGGTATGCACTATAAGAGATGGCGCACAAGAGCAGTTTTCTTGTTTGAAAACCTAAACTACTATATCGTCACTCTTGGCAAACCTGAAGGAGATCTTTCTGTTGAGCAGGAATCGGCCTTTAAGAAAGCCGATACCATGTTTATGGTGGCTCTTTTCAGTGTTCTTGGGGACAATATTGTTGACCCATACATGTCATTTGGTAATGGCAAGGACGCGTGGGATACGCTCAAGGCCAAGTTTGGGTCTCGGATGCTAGCACTGAGTTGTATGTCATGGAGCAATTCTATGACTACAAGATGGTTTATGAGCGCTCCATCATTGAGCAAGGTCATGAGATACAATCACTTCCCAAAAAACTTGAGCAGTTTAAGTGTACCTTACTGAACAAGTTTGTGGTCAGCGACATTATTGCCAAGCTTCCTTCCTCGTGGAGTAACTTTGCTACTTCTCAGAAACATAAGAGACAAGAGTTTTCCATTATGGATCTCAATGGGTCTCTTCATGTGGAAGAAAAGGAGAGAGCAAAGGACACACATGTTCGAGGATTTGAGGGAGCTTATAGTGCCAATTTGGTACAGAAGAAAAACTTCCAATCCCACAAGTTCAAGAATAAGAATAAATATGAAGGAAAAGGGAAGTTTGATGGCAAGAAAAAGGACACGCACTCAACCAACTTCAAGAATAAAAATGATAAGAAGAAAGGCTCTTGCCACATCTGTTGTGATCCTGATCATTAGGCTCCTAGGTTCCCTAATTGCTTTGACAAGCGTCAACGTGGGAACAGCGGCAAGACCGCTAATGTTGTTATTGGCGCTACTGAGATGAAGGATGTTGGGTACGGTATTTTACCTACTATCCTTTTAGTATGTCATTCTCTTGAATGGTGGATAGACACGGGCGCTAATACTCATGTATGTTCTCATATTTTTATGTTTTATTTTTATCAGGTCTCAAGGACTTCTTCCGTTCTGATGGGAAAAGGTTCACGTGCTTTGTTCATGGTGTTGGTACGGTAAATTGATGACTGCGAGTGTATAGATCGTTTGTAGCTAGTTTCGAAATAAAGATATCGATCCCACAGGAAGCAGGAGTCTGAAGTCTAATAACTCTTGAATTAAATACTATGATAGAAATTCTAAATAAAGTTCTAAGTAACAAGGTAAAATGCGAGTATTGTGTAAAAAGGTGTTTTGGTATAAGAGAACAATAAGTAAAGTAAAACAACTGAACATAGAAAGTAAGTATCGTGTATGTAAATGAGATTGGAACTGCAATAGGAAAAAATGCGTTCTCAGGGAATAGCGGATACACCTCTAGCATTATAAAAAACTAAGGTAAATATTATTATCATGAATATTCTCAATTGTGTATGTGTGGGAGTAACTCCGTATTTGGACAAATAGGCAGCAACCACTACTCACATCATCCTCATAACCATAGCAGTTAGCAATCGACATCAATCGAATTACTGCGCTATTAAGGGACTTAATCCCATAGGACGTATCCTATGGCATGGATAGTGTTCCGTGAGTTTCCTCGGTTCCCAAGTTGATACGTAAGGCGTGCCAGCAGCTTAATAGTCACTGTAAGTGCTAACACACCTCCGTCTACCAACAAGTAGTTCCCTCCATCAAGTCCCCACAAGAGGCAAATATTAAGAGGTCGACTTCTCCCAACATCAAGATGAAGACAATCTAACACATGGTCATAGCGATAAATATCATAATAAACTTTATCTTATTTCAATCTCATAATAGGATTTCTCCATCTCCCCAAGAACTAATGATCTACTCAAACATGGAGGCAAACAACATCATGGCAATAACAATGAAATCTATCATAGATGAATAGTACTTGTATAAATCCACAACAAGTACGGAAATTAAAACAAGATGTAGACAAGATGTAGATGGGATGGATGGAGATGGTGGTGATGTAGCTGTTGATGATGAAGATCGACGCCTTAGCCTCCCGGATCTGCGCAAGGCGAAGATCGATCCCCGGTGGACGAGTGCCCCCTCTAGATGCCTTCCAAAGGTGAGGTTTCGGTGATTTCTGGTTGTTCTGTATGTCGTCTCTCCGATCTAGTTGCACGGGGTGAAACTATTTGAGGAGGCGGTGGCGGCGCTAACTACATGGCGGGAACTATACATCCGGAAAATTATTCCCGTCGTATAGTTGGTTGTAAAACTCTCCGGATGCCTCGATTGCTTCGGGTTTTCTTTTGGTGTTATTGATATTTCCCAAATAAGCGATTTACGTTATTTTTGACTCCTTTTCTCCCCAATACAACTGCTCCAAGAATTGTGTCCATTATATCCATCATATGTCCTGATACTGGAGAAAATAGACATAAAATGCGCGCACGAACACCGTAAAATTCCAAGATCCTACAACTACAGTGCAAATAATAATATAAAACATGATGCAATTATGCACTCATCAACTTCCCCAACCTTAGACTCTTGCTCGTCCCGAGCCAGTTTAGCTTAATGGATGTGATCCTCATATTCATGAAGCTGAGTCGATAAAATAAATGAGACAGTTGGAGCATGTGTTTATCATATATGATACATATGAATAAGTTCATGAATAGTACCTTACTTGAACCATCCAAATAATATTAGAAGGCTTCCACACCTTAGTGATCAACAGTTCACAAAAGATGAATCTCAACATGATGTAAAAGTATTCGATTCGACCGAATGAGTTAGCGAGGTAGTGCCAAGTGTTTTAGGATTAGCATATTCACTTGGGATAAAAAATCTCAAAACTTCTCTTTGTCTTACTACAATATAGTGGTGTATGCATATTTGCTCTTTGCACATTCGCTCTTTTTATTCTCTTATATATATCACACTTTTGTTTAAGTGTTGTGCAAAGGAGCTAGCCATACATTCCACTTCATGTAGGAATTCAAAGTTTAACAATCTCAATTACCAAATTCCAATTGTATATGAAGCAATCTTTATAGCTTGAATATTCTACCTCGTCTTGTTCTCACTCTAATTTGATAGCACTTTTAATTTTCCTTTGTTCAAGGTTTCTTTTTCAACTTAACTAATTAGATAATTTTTTCTTTGTAAATCAAACCATTAACTTACAATATATTGACCAAATTATCTTTGTATGTTCCATTAATACCAATGGTGTGGAAGACTCCTATTGCTATCATCAAGTGCAAGTAAAATTATACTCAAGCCATTCATATATCCAATAGGACAAGAACAAACTCAATATTGCTCTATATATGATAATAAACTCAGAATTTCATAAAAGGGATCGACTATTCCTGAAATGAATTCTAATGATGCAAACTTTATTTCTAATTTGAACTAATGCAAAACTAAAATAGTAATGTAAAACTTATAAGATAGATTACAAGGCATTAAAGATCTCCCCAAGCTTGAAATCAAGCCCGGTGGGATCAAATAATCCCTTGCGATTATTTGATACCGTGATTGTTGTAGATCACTGTGGCGCCATGGCATGTAACACCGTAATGCGTAGCTTCTTGTTGGCATCCTCCAGAGCGGTGATGCGGCTGTAACACCTACGCAAATTAGATTGTAAAGTATCCACTTTATCTGCGAGTATAGTCACCAATGGGAGAAGATCATCCATCTTTTCTATCTCCTTGAGACGGTGACAGACTTCGACCCGATGGAGTAGCTCCTGAAGGGTTCGCAGCATAGAAAACAAAACTTTTCCTACGATGTGACCTACTATGCGCCTGGATCTATCTACTAGATACAAGCAACGGGTGGATATACATCCATAGAGAACATACCCTCGAAGACAACAAAGTTTTAATAACAATATGGAACTCTTGGATGATGTAGTCATACACTTGCCGATCTCAAGATCGTGATGAAGTCCAGCAGGTCCAGCTCCAGCACGTCCATCAGATCCAGCTCCAGCAAGTCCAGCACCACCAAGTCTACCATCGCAAAGCAGCGGTGCATCCGTGATCGCACCCGCGTCCGGTACCCCGACAACCTATGTCCCTCGCTGCAGCAAAGCAACGGAAGCAACAACTCTTTTCTAGATAAAACCACCGGGAACATGTATCTCGCTAATTCGAGACCATGGGGGAAAATACTAGAGGGGGAGAGAGATCCTTCACGAGGAGGTGTGAGTGAGAAGTGAATAGAGCGGAGCCTTTTATAGGAGGAGGGGAGGGTACCCCTCCCATGGCCGGCGCCCCATGGAGGTGACCCTTCACCTCCCCCATTCATGTGGTGGTAACCCCCTCCACATAAATTTGCCTCTTCACATTCTCCATTAAAGTCTCCACTTTAAATGCATTAAATTTCTCCAAATTTAATGCTCTCTCATTTAATAAAACTATTTTATTAATTTTATTTAGAATTTTGTTAATTACTTTAATTAACAAACATTCACGTAAAACCCCCTGCAACATTTCAGTATTACATGCAGAACCAATTTCAGCAATTTCACCCAAAACAGTTTTGGTGTCTATTGAAATAATTCCAGCGCTTTCTTAAATCTTTATCTGAAACATATTTGCTCCAAATGGTGTCGGTATCCCTTAAGTATGTCACCCTACGATTCACGAATAATGTAGACATGATCGAGACCCCTCTCCGATCAATAATCAGTAGTGGGACCTAGAGATCCGTACTGACTCCCACATATTCAACAATGACTCTTGTGATCATGTGAACCTTTAATCCCTTTGTCTCGCAATATATTACATGTCCGAGATTCGATCATCAGTATCTCCATACCTAGTTTGATCTTGTTGCCGACATGCACTCTTTTCTCGTTCCCATGATATAACATTCTAGTGATCACATCACTTGCTTGCAAGCTATTCTCAATGTGATATCACCGAGAGGGCCTAGAGTATATCTATCCGTCATCGGGATGGACAAATCCCACTCTTGATCCATGAGCCTCTACATAACACTTTCGTAGCACTGAACCCACCTTTATAATCACCCTTTCACGGTGTGACGTTTGATGTTATCAAGATACTCTTCTAGTGTTAGTGATTGACATGATCTCATGGTCTAAGGATTAGGATTACTTCGTATGATGTTATAGCAATATAAACACAATGACTTTGATCGCAATCCTATACTTCGGATGAATGTTCATCACATCATTCCACAAATGTTGTGACCTCGTTATTAACAACATCCAATGTCCATGATCAGGAAACCTTGACCACCTTGTTAATCAACGAGCTAGTTTATAAGAGAGGCATGACTTGGAACTTTCCTTTTGTTTATTAAACACACATGTATTAACATTTCCAAATTAATACAATTATAGCATGCAAAATAAACATTTATCATAAACAAGGACTAAGATAATAACCACTTTATTATTGTCTCTCGGGCATATTCCCTTCAGTCTCCCACTTGCACTAGAGTCAATAACCTAGTTTGAAAAACTTTACGTATTGAACACCTATGGATTTCTGGTGTTGCATATACATGATTGCTAGTGGTTAACGTAATCTTTGGATCTGACAGTTTCAGGTCCGTGTGTATTTGCATGTCTTTGCATCTCTACGCATCACTCATTCCCAAATGAGATGGCTTTGTATAAATTTGGTCCTTTGGTGAGACCTTTAGTTCGTTCGGGTTAAAATATGTTGATATTATTGTCATAAATATATCTTCATAGTATTAGCCCACTTTGAACCACACCTAGTTTGATAACAAACTACTTAACACAAATGCCCTCCTTTGCTGCTACAATAGCAGTCATATACTTAACCTTTTGTTGTAGTATCCGTCACAATGTCTCAACTTTGGAACTCATCCAAACCCATAGTCTAAATTGAGATAAATTTTAATTTGTATCTTGTGACAAAATTAGTATCAATGTAACACTTTACAATGAACTCCCTTTAACTATTTGTCACTTATACATGATATATTTTTAGTTCTTCCAAAGCTCATAAGAATATCTTTACTATCGTCTAATGATCATCTTATGAATTATTCTGGTATGTGCTCATAACATTTAGAGCATAGGACATATCTGGATATATACATATCATGGTATAATCGATCAAAATCTTCATGTGATTTTACTCACCAAGTGTTGAAACACTTGAATCTTGATACAATCCTTTCCATGCAGCAAGAACCTTTCTTGTTGTTTCCATATTGAACCCTTTCAATATCTCGTATATGTATAGCTGGCACAACCATATTAGCGCCTCAATCTATCCATATAGATATTGATGCCAAATATTCCGGTTTTGCCCAAGTCTTTCATCGAAATCCTATTTTAATGAAATTCTTAACTTGTGTCAATAAAAGATACATAATTTCCAATCAACAATATGTACTCTGCATAATGCATTGGAAATTTGTCTCAGTGCTCCCACTTAATTTCTTGCAAATGCAAGCATCTTCATCGTCTCCGATGAACTTAAACTCTTTTAACAGTTTCATCATGGTGAAGATTCCAACTCCGCTATGCTTACTTCAACTATTGAAGTTTGCATGCCCTTTTAGCACCCTTTGAATTAACAAAACCTTACGGACCGTGTTTTGTACATGTCCTACGTAACCATTCTATTAGAAGAACATTATTTTGTTTGTTCAACTACCATATACCAAATTATATGTAGTGGTTGCTACATTAATCCATCAAGACTAAATATCACTATGAAATATCAAATCTTGTCATAGTCAACTCCTTGAACATTGCCGTAAACTTCTTTCCAACATGTCGACTATTTCATAGATGTTAAACATCCTGTCTATTTCTTTATAGATCCAAACACGACCGATAGGCTTCACACATTTCTGGAGGGTCTTCCAAGTTCAGAAACTTGATTTCTCGTGTATGGATACTATCATGGATTCTATGACTTCTAGTAATTTTATGGAGTTAGGGCCCATCATCGCTTCTTTGCATGTAGTCGGTTCATCATTGTCAAAACAATAACGACTTGTTTATCAAATCTCACTATTTGATTCTTACCGACCCACACGGTTCAATAGGAACTCTAATATCCGAGATCACACCCTTTGTAATCACGGGAGCCATGAGCATTGTGGCCGCCACCAGGACACTTTCTGGCGCTATGACACTTAGCACATATAGCTAAGGTTCAACAACCTTATCAAAGTTCTATTTTCCTCCCACTTAACTTTTCACGAAAAATTCCTTCTCAAGAAACTTGACGTTCCAAGCGACAAACTCTTTTGTCCTTGGTGTTATGGAGGAATGCCCAACAAATTCTTTGGGATAACCTACAAAGACGTGCTTATCCGACTTTGGTTGTAAACATTTTACTTATGCATAGCATACCAAAATTTAAGAAAAGACAATTCGGGTTTTATCCCAAACCATAACTCATATGGTGTCATTTCAACAGATCACGATGGTGCTCTTTTCAGTGTAAAAGCGGTAGTCTCTAAAGCTTTAATCCTTAAAACATAATGATAGTTTTATAAATGACACCTTTGATCTTACCATGTCAAACATGGTTTGATTTCATCTCTCGAATATGCCATACGCCTATGGTTTATTGGGAAACACAAATCATGGAACAATTCCTCAAATCTTAGGTGTTTTGCTAAACATGTAACTCAAATATCTTCCTTTATGATCAAATCATAAACTCTTTTATTTTCTTGTTACAATGATTTTTCACTTCATCTTGAAAGTCTTTGAACAATTTTCAAATGTTTCATACTTCTTCCTTATTAAGTAAATATATAGATATATTCACTCAAATTTCTGGAGAAAGCATATGAAGCAAAAAGATCCATCGCATATGGCTACACATAATGGACTATGCACATCAGCATGCACAAATTCCAATAAGCTAGTCATGCATTCCTATTTGGCCTATGAACAGAGTTTCAATTATCTCGAGGAAAGTTTCACAAGCGTCAATTGATCAAAATCAAAAGACTCCAAAAAATCCATCAACATGGAGTTTCTTCATGTTTACTTTCCAATATAATTCAAACAGCAATGTCACTTCATAAGTGATCTTTCAATCATTTGTCTTACGACATTTTAGCAATAATGTTTATGGATGTGATTTCTCCAACTATACTTGTAAAAGTTCATCCATCCTTTATGGAATACGGTAATTATTTGAACAACCATTGTTCTCATAATACCAGAACAAAATAACAATTATTAAAACAAATCTTGAAGGCTAGGTTTGATGACAACGAAAAACACAATAACACTTTATTTGTTTTCGATGAACATCATCACTTATTCTCTTGCTAGTTACTTAGGCTATTGTAGTTCGTGAATTGTGTTGTTCTATATGCCACTTCACACCAACCAATTCGGTATCGGTATCCAATACCTAAGAACCACATTGTTTAATAAGCAAAGAATATAGCCATCACATGTATATCTATACCTAAGTTGGACATTGATACATTGCAAATGTATCTATAATTTTTGATGTTTCATGCTTGGTTTTATCCACTTTCTTGTGTTTTGTCCACACTTTGGAGTACTTTTCATATGATTTCTTGGACTAACCTATTAACAAGAGCCACAGTGCCAGCTACCTGTTTTCTGCTGTTTTTGGTTCCAGGAAAGTCAGAAAATGAATATTCTCGGAATTGGACGAGACAAAAGCCGAAGTGCCTATTTTTCCGGAAGTCATCAGATGCCAGAATACGAGACGGAGAAGGGCTTTTCCTTTCGCCTATAAGATGCCCTCGGGACGAAAACCCTAAGTACCCGATAAAAAATCCACGAAAGAGTCTGTAGCCACCGTCATCTCCATCCCTAGATCGGGAGGGATCTAAAGCTCTTCCCGGCACCCTGCCAGAGAGGGGAATTCACCCTGGAGGCCTTCTTCATCACCATGCAAGCCTCCGATGTGATGCGTGAGTAGTTCATCCTTGGACTACGGATCCATGTAGTAGCTAGATGGTTGGTTCTCCTCCTTTGTGCTTTCATATTTAGATCTTGTGAGCTCCGTTCATGATCAAGATCATCTATTTATAATTCTGCGTGTTGTGTTTGCGAGGATCCGATGGATATTGAGATGCTATTTCAGATTGATTATTGATTCTATCATGTCTTTGTTATTTGTGATCTTGCATGCTTTCCGTTGTTAGTAGCTATCTTGGCCAAGTAGATGCTAGCAACTCCAAGAGTTAGTATTTATGCTTGATAGTGGGTTCATGCCTCTGGTAATCTAGGGAAGTGACAGAAATCTCTAAGGTACTAGATGTGTTGTTGCTACTAGGGAGAAAACAACAATCCTTTGTTCATAGAACAATCGTATTGTTTACATTACATGCAATTCGTAAAGCAATAATTTGTTGCTTGCAACTTAATAGTGGAGGGGGTTCGGATGATAACCTGAAGGTGGATTATTAGTCATAGATGCAGTTGGATGGTGGTCTATGTATAATGTTGTAATCCCCAATCGAATCTCAGAGGAGTCAAGATGATTATTATATGCATGTATTGCTTTCTCAATGTTTGTCAATTGCCCCACTGTAATTTGTTCACCCAGCATGTTATCTATCTTAAGGAGAGACACCTCTAGTGAACTATGGATCCCGGTCCTTTATTTTACATACAATCTATAAACTATTTACTGCTTTGTGTTTACTTTCTACAAACTATTACTTCCTTCCATTTGATATGTTTAATCCTTTGTTTTCAGCAAAACCGGTGAGATTGACAACCTCATCGCAAGTTGGGGACAGAGTTCTGTGGTTGTGTTGTGCAGGTCTCCATGTTGCTGCTGGCACCGGTAGTGCGCCCTGCCATCGTTCAGCTAGCTACACATTTTGGATGTTTCCTTGCTCCTACTGGATTGATAACATTGGTTTCGTACTAAGGGAAAACTTGTTGTTGTCCTCATCATACCTTCCTCTTGGGGTTCCCCAATGAGCTCGATATATTTTGGGCCATCAAGCATATTTTGTGGCGCCATTGCCGGGGAGTCAAGGACATCTTCACAAGGGGAGTCCCTCATAACCAATCTCTTTACTTTGTTATTTTTGTTTTTCTTAGTTTCTTTTTGCTTTGTTTGCTTGTTTCTTTATCAAAAACACACAAAAAATAGTTTTACTATTTTGCTTTCTTATTTGAAAACACAAAAAAATGACTACTCTTGAAAACACTAAGTTGTGTGACTTCACTAGCACCAACAACAATGATTTTATGAGCACACCTATTGCTCCACCTGTGCCTGAAGATAATTTCTTTGAGATAAAACCTGCTTTACTCAATCTTGTAATGAGAGAACAATTTTCTGGTATTGGTAATGAAGATGTTGCTGCCCATCTAAATAACTTTGTTGAACTTTGTGAGATGCAAAAGCATAGGGATGTAGATGGTGATATTATTAAGCTGAAATTGTTTCCTTTCTCTTTGAGAGGAAAAGCTAAAGAATGGTTGAATTCCTTAACTAAGAATAGTATTGATTCTTGGACTAAATGCAAAGATGCTTTCATTGGAAAATACTATCCTCCTGCTAATATTATATCTATGAGAAGTGAAATAATGAAGTTTAAACAATCTGATCATGAGCATGTTGCTCAAGCTTGAGAAAGAATGAAATCTTTGGTAAAGAATTGTCCCACTCATGGACTGACTGCTTGGATGACCATCCAAACTTTTTATGCAGGATTGAACTATTCTTAAAGGAACCTATTGGACTCTGCTGCTAGAGGTACCTTTATGACCATCACTTTGGGTGCTGCAACAAAACTTCTAGATAATATGATGGTTAATTATTCTGAATGGCATACTGAGAGAGCTCCACAAGGTAGGAAGGTAAACTTTGTTGAGGAAACCTCCTCCTTGAGTGATAAAATTGATATTATTATGTCTATGCTTGTGAATGGGAAAGCCCATATTGATCCAAATAATGTTCCTTTAGCCTCTTTGGTTGCTCAAGAAGAGCAAGTTGATGTGAACTTCATAAGAAATAATAATTTTGGCAACAATACTTATGGTAATAACAATTATAGGCCCTACCCTCCTAATAATACTTATGGCTATAATGGTAAACCTGGATTACCTAGTGAAGGAAGAATTTTAGAAGTTGAAAGAGCCACTAAAAACTTCATGCAAATGCAATATGAGTAAAATAAACTATTCACTAAAACTATGGAGGAACAATCTACCATTTTTAAGAACATTAGCCATCAACTTGAGAGTCTAAATAGGGAAATTCCTAGTTTACAATTGAAACTCTCTAATGCTGAAAGAAATATATCATCTTTGTCTGAAGATCAATCCTCTTTGATCAATAAAATGGCTGCTAAACCTGAAACTAATGATAATCCCTTTGCAGCTACTAATGCCATACAAGTAAGAATTGATGAAAATGTTAGACTATTAGCTGAATTACATGCTAAGTGGGAAAGAGAAGATGAAATTTCTAGAAACATTAGTGTTTCTACTATCACCACCACTAGTGTTGAGGCTAGTAATAGTTCTACTACTTTAGATGATAAATTTGATTTTGATCTTGATGGTTGCAATATCTCTGAAGTTATTAAGTTCCTACAAAAGCTTGCTAAAAGTCCTAATGCTAGTGCTATGAACATAGCCTTTACAAAACACATTACTGATGCTATCATAAAGATTAAAGAAAAAAAGATGAAACATAAAGCTTCTATTCCTATAAAATAGGAAGATGGTTGGGAACCCATCATTAATATGAAAGTGAATGACTTTGATTTCAAAGCTTTATGTGATCTTGATAGTAGTGTTTCTATTATGCCTAGAAGGATTTATGATATGCTTGATTTGCCTCCACTTGAAGATTGTTATTTGAATGTCCCACTTGATGATAATGCTAAAAAGAAACTCATGGGGAGTCTTAATGATGTTCTTATTATGGTTAACAATGCCTATGTCCCTGTTGATTTCTATGTTTTGGATGTTGAATGCAATGCTTCTTGTCCTATTACTTTGGGAAGACCTTTTCTTAGAACTGTTGGTGCCATTATTGATATGAAAGAAGGCACCATTAAATATCAACTCCCACTCAAGAAAGGTATAGAACACTTCCCTAAGAAGAGAGAGAAGATTTCTTTTGCCTCTCCTATGAAAACAAAATTTGGTCTTAATGCTTCTTCATTTGAGAACACTTGATTCTTTTTCTTGCTTCTTATGCCTAACTTAAAGGCGTTAAAGAAAAGTACTTATTGGGAGATAACCCAAAAGTTTTAGATGAGTCTAGGAAGTTATTACTTCAGTAATAACCGCTCCTTATACTTTTTATTTGCTTTTTGTGCCAAGAGTAACCTCTAATGAGAGAGAAGTAATGATTGAGAAAGTTGCTGTCCCGAAACAGATTTCTATGCTTCACCATAAAAATTCGTGTAAAATCTGTGACCGTATTTTTGAGGCGTGAATTTTTGTGCTTCTGCCCCAGGTTGACTTGGCGCATGCTCACACCATGTTATGACTATCCAAAGTCACCATAGCCTTTATGATCCTTTAGTTTTCAACTTGTAGTATCACTTTATGCTTTGATCAATGATGTTTTGTCGCTCTGCATGATTATGGCCATTATTTCTCTCTTAGTTTGTCGCTCCCAATCTTTTGCTAGCCTCCACAACAAACTATGAGTTCGACTCATGCATCCAACTCCCTAAACCAAGTTATTCCAAAGAGTCCACCATACCTACCTACTAGCTTATGCTATTCCAAGTACATTCATGCTTTTGTTTACCTTCCACTTGTTATGAGAAAACTAGTGATTAAAGCTCTCACGAACTTGATGGCACACTTTACTTTACTTGCCCTTAATAAACTTGAACCATTGTGTCTTCTATGTTGTATATGCTTGCACTTATTTGTTGGGAATTAGCAGAACCATGGTTTCATGGGGAACGCTTTCAACATTGCACTTGGTACTTGTACCTAGTTGATATCATTCTCTTTTGTATATGGATGTCGTCGGTGTGAAATGAAAGGGGAGCTTGTAAGTCCATGGAGTTATGTATATGTGTTAGAGAAACGCTTGGGCCGCTGGTCTAATCCATGCTGACATGGTGGAAACCTGCAGCGTAACCATAATGAGCTGTCTATGAAGCATTATTCTTACAAAAAAGAGTCCTATATTGAGAAAAAAAGAGATACTATGAAAAGAGGAAAGAGAGAAAAAAGCACCATATTCCCATGGTAAATAAGAAGAATGCTGAGATGCTCGTTGTCTGCTTGCCTTGTCATTTTGATATGGGGATTCTTCCGTATCATCGGGCAAGGGGTACCCCATTGGCGGTTCTCTATGATACACATGTACTTACGATGACAAGAACTTACCGGTGACTAAACTTGAGTAGCATGAGGAGCGGCCCTCGTATACAAGAGACATGAGATTTCTAACTTATACTTCGTCAAGCATGTACACCATAGTTTGTTCACTTTAACCTTAATCACTTCAAGATGCTTATGATAGGGGCAATGAGAGCTGAAAGCTAATAAGTACCATAATTTTTGGAAGCTCTTTATGAGACTTGAATCCCTACTTCCTTTTACAAAGGCTTTTCTTCCACCATTATATTGAGTCTCCACCTTCTATCTTTATGCACCTACTTTGAGAGCATAATGGCCATTCTTAGTTCTATGTGCATTGTCCTAAGACTAGTTGATTGATGCATATCTTGATATTGCTTGTTTTAAACTATTGTATCTAGTCACTCTTATGAACTTTGAAGGTGTCCTATGCATTTATATTTGCTACTCTATTGAGGGACAAGCTGAATACTATTATGCTATGTTTTCTTTATGTGAAACAAACAAACGTCTTGCAAAGCATTGTTATTCATGAATCTTTTGTTTGTGCCTTTTCATGTTGCATCATAGTTTCTTTGCTTATTGCTAGAACTTTGTCTTCCATGTTATGATTGAAGTACCCAACTTTGAATGTTTTACAAATACTTTGATCAAGTCTTTGATGGTGCATGTCACCTCAAAAATTATTCTTTCTTTTTATCACTTACCTACTCGAGGACAAGCAGGAGTTAAGCTTGGGGATGTTGATACATTGCAAATGTATCTATAATTTTTGATGTTCCATGCTTGGTTTTATCTACTTTCTTATGTTTTGTTCCAACTTTGGAGTACTTTTCATATGATTTCTTGGAATTACCTATTAACAAGATGCCACAGTGCCAGTTGCCTATTATCTGCTGTTTTTGGTTCCAAGAAAGTCAGAAAATCAATATTCTCGGAATTGGATGGGACAAAAGCCAAAGTTCCTATTTTACCGGAAGACTCACAGAGCCAGAATACGAGATGGAGGAGGGCCAGGGGCTGGCCACACCATGTGGTGGCGCGGGCTAATCCTGGTCGCGCCACCAGGTGGTGTGGGCCCCCTGGCACTCCACCGACCTTGCCCTCTGGCCTATAAGAAGCCTCCCGAAGCCAAAACCCCAAACCGTCCTGCCTCCAGCCACGAAAAGTTCCGCAGCGCCGCCACCACCGAAGGGGAGATTCAGGGGACATAAAGTCTCTGTTCCGGCACCCTGCCGGGACGGGGAAGTGCCCCTGGAGCCATCTCCATCGATCTCCACCGCCATCTCCATCACCATTGCTGATTCCCATGATGAGGAGGGAGTAGTTCTCTCTCGAGGGTAAGGGTTCTACCGGTAGCTATGTGTTCATCTCTCTCTCTCTCTCTCTATGCATGATCTTATTGAGATCATGAGCTTGTAATCTATAGATCTACCTTGCTACTCAAGTGCTTTAATAGATCTCTGCTCTCCCCATGTGTGTGAAAGTGACTGCGTGCACACCATGGTGGCACTTAGGCTAGAGATTACAAATACTTGTTATGAGTTATATTTAGAGTTGGATGTTTCTATGAAATTGTGGTGTTTGTTGGAACAATCTAGAGCTCAAGGTGATAGTGTGGGGTTACCTAGATGGGTAAAGCAAACTTTGAGGTGTGCTGTTATAGCCCTACCATCGATTAGAGTGTTCAACCGGAGAGTAGTTAAGAGTAGTATCTTAAAGAGAAGATATTTATATGAGAGTGTTCACTAGTGAAAGTATGATCCCTAGGCCTTGTTTCTTAGCATTGAAACACCGTTTGCAATTAGATCTGTAACATGTTTGCTTGCTTCCATCTTTATTTTAGTTTGCCTTTAGTCTCTTCCACGCCATCAAGCTATTTTCTATCACCGTTACCGCTTATAATTATCCATACCACTTGTATTTCACTATCTCTTCGCCGAACTAGTGCACCTATACACCTGACAAGTGTATTGGGTGTGTTGGGGACAAAAGAGACTTCTTGTATCTTGATTGTAGGGTTGCTTGAGAGGGAATACCTTTGACCACTTCCTCCCTGAGTTCGATAAACCTTGGGTGATCCACTTAAGGGAAAACTTGCTGGTATTCTACAAACCTCTGCACTTGGAGGCCCAACAACTGTCTACAGAATAGAAGTGCGTAGACATCAAGCTATTTTCTGGCGCCATTGCCGCGGAGGTAAGGTAAAAGGTATTCACACCGGAGGATTAAAGAAGAAGAACCTCCCACGACAAACGCCTATTTTCTGGCGCTGTTGCCGGGGAGGTAAGGTAAAAGGTACTCACATCCTCAGGTGTGAGTGCTCGAAGTTATTTCCTTTAGATTCTGCAATTTTGTCTTTTTGTTTCTTGTTTTCACTAGTTAGGCTTAATGGAAAACAACAAAAAAATTAGAGAGCTTTATAGAATTTATCTTGAGTTAGGACATGAAGTGTTTGAAGAGAAAATTAAAAAACCTATGGAACTTTATTTGCATGCTAATGACAATGTTGTTAGTATGAATTCTTTGGAAAGCATTATTGCTAATGCTATAGAAAAGTCTAAGCTTGGGGAAGCTGGTTTTGATGAGCATGATATTTTTAGTTCCCCAGCTTTAGAAGATAGCTATTCTATTGCTTATGATGATACCAAACCTCCAATATATGATGATTACAATGATGAATATGATATTTTCAGTCCACCTACTATTGAGGAGAAAATTAATTATGATTACAATATGCCTCCTATATTTGATGATTAAGGTGATGAGAATAATAATGATAGCTATTTTGTTGAATGTGCTCCCACTATGATTAATAAGAATGACTATTCTTATAGGGAGAGTAATAATTATTTTATGCATGGGGCTCATGATAAGAATGTTTCATGTGATAGTTATATTGTTAATTTTATTCATGATGCTACTGAAAGTTATTATGAGAGAGGGAAATATGGTTTTACGCATCTCAATAATATTAAGTTTCCCCTCTTTATGTTGAAAGTTTTGAAGTTGCACTTGTTTTGCTTTCCTATGCTTGTTGCTTTGTGCTTTCATGACTTGTTTCTTTACAAGATTCCTATGCATAGGAAGTGGGTTAGACTTAAATGTGTCTTGAATTTACTTCTTGATGCTCTCTTTTACTTCAATTCATATTTCTTATGTGAGCATCTTCTCAAACTATCATGCCTAACTTAAAGGCATTAAAGAAAAGTACTTATTGGGAGATAACCCAAAAGTTTTAGATGAGCCTTGGAAGTTATTACCTATGTAATAACCGCTCCCTATCCTTTTTATTTGCTTTTTGTGCCAAGAATAACCTCTAATGAGAGAGAAGTAATGATTGGGAAAGTTGCTGTCCCGAAACAGATTTTTGTGCTTCCCCGTAAAAACTCGTGTAAAATCTCTGTACGTCCTTTTGAGGCGTGAATTTTTGTGCTTATGGCCCAGGTTGTTACCTAAATTTAGTTAGTTCAACACTTTTTGATTTGAGCAACATAAGGTCTTCTAAAAAATTCGTCTTTACCTGCTGGTCTGTTTTAACAGATTTCTTCCATTTTCTGCATTTGCTTCTTGTTGTTTCCTTTTTGAGTTATTTTTGGGAATTGAGCTTTTTGAGGGAAGTGATACAGTAGCTAGTGTTCTAATGGAAGTTTATTTGGTGTTATAACTGAACCTTAAGACCTATTATCTTGAGTGCACTAATGTTGCTAATAAAGATTGTGTGAAGTTTTGTATGAAGGAAAAAATTCAGGTGTATGGAAGGAATGATTAATGAGATGAGGATGGACTAAAGCTCAAGCTTGGGGATGCCACTCGTGTCAACCCAAGAAATATCCAATAAGTACAAGCTTCAAAGATTGGAGATGCCCAAGGCATCCCCTTCTTCATCAATAAAAATCCCAGGTTTCTTCCAAACGCTTCATTTTTATTGTTTCATGAACAGTTGTGTTGTTCTTGGAGCGTCTTATTTTTCATTTTAGTTTTGGTTTTTTGTTTGGTTTTCTTAGTTTTCTGAATAAATTGGTTGGACCCCCTCTTTCATACATTGGTTTGCAAATAGTTTGGTTTGGATTGGAAAAGAGTAGGAAAGTTCATACTTATGTGGTAAAAAGAGCTTGTTTTTGACTGTGGCCTATGCTTTGTCATGCCATGCTTGATATTGTTTTGGCTTTATGCTTAGTATTCTTTTCTATAGCATGACTTGTTATAAACAATTTATATTGCTTAATGTGCCTTGGATGAATCATGCGTTGTTTTAGTATATTAAAGCATAGTATAGTGGTATTCTCCTTTGATGCTTTATTTTGGTTGACTTGGCGTATGCTCACACCATGTTATGACTATCTCAAGTCACCATAGCCTTTATGACCCTTTACTTTTCAACTATTGTATCACTTTATGCTTTGATCAATGATGTTTTGTCGCTCTGCATTATTATGGCCATTATTGCTCTCTTAGTTTGTCGCTCCCAGTCTTTTGCTAGCCTCCACAACCAAGTATAAGTTCCACTCATGCATCCAACTCCCTAAACCAAGTTATTCCAAAGAGTCCACCATACCTGACTACTAGCTTATGCTATTCCAAGTATATTCATGCTTTTGTTTACCTTCCAAATTAAACTTGTTATGAGAAAACTAGTGATTAAAGCTCTCACGAACTTGATGGCACACTTTACTTTTCTTGCCATTAATAAACTTGAACCATTGGGTCCTTCTTTGTTGCGTATATGCTTGCGCTTTATAAGTTGAAATTAGCAGAACCATGTATCATGGGGAACGCTTTCAACATTGCACTTGTACTTTGTACCCCGTTGATATCATGTTCTTTTGCTTACGGATTCCGGCGGTGTGAAATAAAAGTGGAACTTGTAAGATCATGGAGTTTGTATGTGTGTTAGAGAAACGCCTGGGCCGCTAGCCTAAGCCATGCCTAATCATGGTGGAAACTTCCAGCATCACCATAATGAGCACTCTATGAAGCATCCTCAATAAAAACCTATGCAAATAGCAAATAAAAATATCACTGAGATGCTCATTGTCTACTTGCCTTGTCATTTTGATTATGGGATAACTCTTGTATCATGTGCAAGGGGTACCCCGTTGGCGGTTCTTTATGATACATATGTACTTACAATGACAAGAGCTTACTTGTGACTAAAGTTGAGTAGCATGAGGTTCGGTCTTCGTAAGTAAGGGGCATGAGATTTCGGTTTATAACTTGTCAAGCATATCCTCTTAGTTGTGTCACTTTAACCTTAATCACCTTCAAGATGCTTATGATAGGGGAAATGAGAGCTGAAAGCTATAAGTACCATAATTTTTGGAAGCTCTTTATGAGACTTGAATCCCTACTTCCTTTTATAAAGGCCTTTCTTCCACCATTATATTGAGTCTCCACCTTCTACCTTTATGCACCTACTTTGAGAGCATAGTGGCCATTCTTAGTTCTATGTGCATTGTCCCAAGACTAGTTGATTGATGCATAACTTAATATTGCTTGTTTTAAACTATTTGTATCTAGTCACTCTTACGAACTTTGAAGGTGTCCTATGCATTTATATTTGCTACTCTATGAGGGACAAGATGAATACTATTATGCTATGTTTTCTTTATGTGAAACAAACAAACGTCTTGCAAAGCATTGTTATTCATGAATCTTGTGTTTGTACCTTTTCATGTTGCATCATAGTTTCTTTGTCTTATTGCTAGAACTTTGTCTTTCATGTTATGATTGAAGTACTATGATCCCAACTTTGAATGTTTTACAAATACTTTGATCAAGTCTTTGATGGTGCATGTCACCTCAAAAATTATTCTTTCTTTTTATCACTTACCTACTCGAGGACGAGCAGGAGTTAAGCTTGGGGATGTTGATACATTGCAAATGTATCTAATTTTTGATGTTCCATGCTTGGTTTTATCCACTTTCTTCTGTTTTGTTCACACTTTGGAGTACTTTTCATATGATTTCTTGGACTAACCTATTAACAAGAGCCATAGTGCCAGCTGCCAGTTTTCTACTGTTTTTAGTTCCAGGAAAGTCAAAAGATGAGTATTCTCGGAATTGGACGAGACAAAAGCCAAAGTGCCTATTTTTTCGGAAGTCATCAGATGCCAGAATACGAGACGGAGAAGGGCTGGGGGCCGGCCACACCACCTGGCCGTGCGGCCAAGCCTGGCCCACGCCAGGGGGTGGTCTGGACGACCCCAACACCCCCTCGGCCTCTCCTTCCGCCTATAAGATGCCCTCGAGACGAGAACCCTAAGTACCCGATCAAAAATCCACTAAAGAGTCTGTAGCCGCCATCATCTCTATCCCTAGATCGGGAGGGATCTGAAGCTCTTCCCGGGACCCTGCCGGAGAGGGGGATTCACCCTGGAGGCCATCTTCATCACCATGCAAGCCTCCGGTGTGATGTGTGAGTAGTTCATCATTGGCCTACGGATCCATGTAGTAGCTAGATGGCTGGTTGTCCTCCTTTGTGATTTCATGTTTAGATCTTGTGAGCTCCGTTCATGATCAAGATCATGTATTTGTAATTCTGCATGTTGTGTTTGCAGGGATCTGATGGATATTGAGATGCTATTTCAGATTGATTATTGATTCTATCATGTCTTTGTTATTTGTGATCTTGCATGCTTTCCGTTGTTAGTAGCTATCTTGGACAAGTAGATGCTAGCAACTCCAAGAGTTAGTATTTATGCTTGATAGTGGGTTCATGCCTCTGGTAATCTTGGGAGGTGACAAAAATCTCTAAGGTACTAGATGTGTTGTTGCTACTAGGGAGAAAACAACAATCCTTTGTTCATAGAACAGTCGTATTGTTTACATTACACGCAATTCGTACAGCAATAATCTGTTGCTTGCAACTTAATACTGGAGGGGGTTCGGATGATAACATGAAGGTGGATTATTAGTCATAGATGCAGTTGGATGGCGGTCTATGTATAATGTTGTAATGCCCAATCGAATCTCAAAGGAGTAAAGATGATTAGTATATGCATGTATTGCTTTCTCGATGTTTGTCAATTGCCCCGCTGTAATTTGTTCACCCAGCATGTTATCTATCTTAAGAAGAGCCACCTCTAGTGAACTATGGATCCCGGTCCTTTCTTTTACATACAATCTATAAATTGTTTACTGCTTTGTGTTTACTTTCTACAAACTATTACTTCCTTCTATTCGATACGTTTACTCCTTTGTTTTTAGCAAAACCGGTGAGATTGACAACCTCATCGCAAGTTGGGGACAGAGTTCTGTGGTTGTGTTGTGCAGGTCTCCACGTTGCTGCTGGCACCGGTAGTGCGCCCTGCCATCGTTTAGCTAGCTACACCTTTGGGGTATTTCCTTGCTCCTACTAGATTGATAACCTTGTTTTCGTACTGAGGTAAAACTTGTTGCTGTGCTCATCATACCATCCTCTTGGGGTTCCCCAACGAGCTCGATATATTTTGGGCCATCAGACATCTCCAACTTTTTCTTTTCTGCCAAATATTTTATAGATTCTCTTTCAGCAATTCCTTTTCTTTTTAAAAGAATCTATCAACATCAATAGTGGTGTCATTCACATGACACATAGTACAAAGCGTGTATAGTCAAATACTAATACCTTTGGACTTGCACTTTGAAGTGTATCACCATCATCAAATGTTTGGCATTCTTTCAAAAATCCATTCTTTAGTAATATTTTAGTGTAGTAAACATTTTACTTACATCTTCTATTCATCCTTATCATGAAAAATCTCATGATCAAGCTACTATAGCCTATAAGGATGAATCGTGAGTATAATATTAGTTCCCAAAACCTTTTTGGTAGATTAGGACGCCTAGCGTCTCCAACCTTCACAAATTCTCATACAATATGAGAATGTGTATTTTGTTAAATTATACTCTGTCATATTGCAACCATAAACTTTGTTTCAGATATCACAATATATTTCACACATGATGGTTTCTAAAACAATTATTTTAGCTCCTAGATAACCTCGATATTAAAACAACTTTTGAATATCAAGAATCATGGAGGCAGACATGATACTTTAGATACTAACATTGGAATTCTTACTCTTGATTTAATACTACTTATTAAACTTCATGGAGTAGATAGAGTTTGCTGAAAGTTTGCAATAGGATTTCTAAACTTTAAACTGACAACCTCCGTCATAAAGTAAATATCCAGAATTCTATAGTTCTATTATCTCAACTAAAACTAAGCATGAGGTAGTAAACAGATGCCAATGACTACAACAAACTATGCAAATTCACTTTGATTTAGTTTATGACAAATTTGGTTCGACTAATCCAAATTAGAAATAAACTCCCTCTCAAAAACGACATCCTTCGTGCCTTTTTGGTGATTACATGAACCAAATCCACTACACCAAGTCCGATCATCACGTGAGTCAGTGTAGCTTCAAAGGCAAGCATCAATATGGGCATCATATCAACTATATGACTCATTCTTAACCTTTTGGTATGTGTTCCGAGGCCATGTCTGTACATGCTAGGCTCGCCTCGCAAGAAACTTAGTACTCGCGTGTGAAACTGTCTTACACCCGAAATATGATCGTGGATTCAAGTACACCCGGTCATCCCGTGATGTCTTGAAGCGGCGAAACATAAATGATGCGTACTTAAGGAAGAACACATTTTTATCTTGATATCTAAATGAGGGATCATCTTATAATGCTACTAAAAGCGCCAAACTAACAATATAAGATGCGAACATCATATGTGTAAAGTGGGATGATATGGTCCATGCATTTGATCACCATCATATGCATCGTGGTATGATCTCTATCATTCCTTTGTGTGTAAGGCCAAGGTCTATGGAACTTACATGTTAGGTGTGTTTTGTGTGTAAGGCCAAGGTCTATGGAACTTACACGTTAGGTGTGTTGTAAGGGTATGAACTATACATCAACTTACAACATTTCCATATCATGACACTAGCCCAGCAACGATCTAAACTAGACGCCTCTAATTTATCAATTGCAAGTTTTTACGTGGCTTAGGGCTTTCGAAGATAGAACCGGTCTTACCTACGAACATGGAACCACAACAATGATAACTAAGTTATTAGCAACTCGTTGTAAATTAGATATTGACTATAGTAGGAGAGACAGACACCCGCCAGCCACTTATGCAAAACTAGTTGCATGTCAGTCGTGGACCGGTCTCATGTGCGATGACATGTAAAGTTGGTCCGGGCCCCTTCATCCCACTATTCCACCAATATCCAAAATACATGAAAGAAGCAATAACATGATCATCATCGCCCACATACTCTTATGTGTTCTGCCCGTGCAAAGCACCTACGCATAGATCAGGCTCTGATACCACTGAAGGGTTCGCAGCATAGAAAACAAAAAAATTCATAGGATGTGAACTACTATACGCCAGGATCTATCTACTAGATACAAGCAATAGGTGGATATACATCCATAGAGAACATACCCTCAAAGACAACAAAGCTTAGTTAACAAGATGGAACTCATGGATGATGTAGTCGTACACTTGCCGATCTCAAGATCGTGATGAAGTTCAGTAGGTCCAGCTCCAGCATGTCCATCAGATCCAGCTCCAGCAAGTCCAGCACCGCAAAGCAGCGGTGCATCCATGATCGCACACACGTCCGATACCCCGACAACCTCCGTCCCTCGCTCCAGCAAACCAGCAAAAGCAACAACTCCTTTCCAGATAAAGCCATCGGGAACATGTATCTCGCTAATCCGAGACCATGGGGGAAATACTAGAGGGGGAGAGAAATCCTTCACGAGGAGGTGTGAGTGAGAAGTGAGGAGAGGGGGGCCTTTTATAGGAGGAGGGGAGGGTACCCCTCCCATGGCCGGCGCCCCATGGAGGTGACCCTTCACCTCCCCCATTCATGTGGTGGTAACCCCCTCCACATAAATTTGCCTCTTCACATTCTCCATTAAGTCTCCACTTTAAATACATTAAATTTCTCCAAATTTAATGCTCTCTCATTTAGTAAAACTCTTTTATTAATTTTATTCAGAATATTGTTAATTACTTTAATTAACAAACATTCACATAAAACCCCCTGCAACATTTCAATATTACATGCAGAACCAATTTCGGCAATTTCACCAGAAACAGTTTTGGTGTCTATTCAAATAATTCCAGCGCTTTCTTAAATATTTATCTGAAACATATTTTCTCCAAATGGTGTCGGTATCCCTTAAGTGTGTCACCCTACGGTTCACGAATGATGTAGACTTGATCGAGACCCCTCTCCGATCAATAATCAGTAGCGGGACCTGGAGATCCGTACTGACTCCCACATATTCAACGATGACTCTTGTGGTCGTGTGAACCTTTAACATCATAACTAAATCGCTTTATCTCGCGATATATTACATGTCCAAGATTCGATCATCGGTATCTCCATACCTATTTTGATCCCATTGCCGGCATGCACTCTTTTCTCGTTCCTCTGATGTAACATTCTAGTGATCACATCACTTGCTTGCAAGCTATTCTCAATGTGATATCACTGAGAGGGCCCAGAGTATATCTATCCATCACCGGGATGGACAAATCCCACTCTTGATCCATGAGCCTCTACATAACACTTTCGTAGCATTGAACCCACCTTTATAATCATCCTTTCACGGTGTGACGTTTGATGTTATCAAGATACTCTTCCAGTGTTAGTGATTGACATGATCTCATGGTCTAAGGACTAGGATTACTTCGTATGATGCTATAGCAATATAAACACAATGACTTTGATCACAATGCTATACTTCGGATGAATGTTCGTCACATCATTCCACTAATGTTGTGACCTCGTTATTAAGAACATCCAATGTCCATGATCAGGAAACCTTGACCATCTTGTGTGGCATCCCGCTAAAACCACTACTAGAAAATCGCGTTGTTTTTGTGCATTGCATCATCATGACCGCATGCTCATGTCATCATGCCACATTGCATTTGAGCATCTCATCATCATGCATGGTTTTTGTCTAAACTATTTTCGAAAAACCTAGTTTTGTTTTCTAAACGCCCCGTCTTTATTTTCAAATCAAACCCGGGCTTATCCGGAATATTTTCTTTCGTCTACAAACAGTTTTCAAAAGCCCTGTTTTAAATAATAAAATATTTATTTTATTTTTAGGGGGCAGCCAAACCGGGCCGATCAGACCCAGCCGGCCACCCCCAAAAATTACCCAAAACCAGCCTGTCTAATCCCTAATCTACCCAATCATGTCCTACCTAGCCTCCCTCCACCTCACCCTGACCAATCCCCTCCCTCCACCTCACCGAACCCCCTCCACCTCATCTCTGTTCCCTCTCACAGCCACCACACCCGGCCCCGCACCCCTAGGTCCACCCCAGTGGACAGCCACGCCCCGGCCACCCTGCCCACATCCCTACACCACCTGGTCCGTCTGGCCCCACCTCCTCCATTCTCCCGCCCAGACACCACGCTGCACACACGGACACGCTCCCTTGCCCACCAACCGCGACAGGCCCCACCCCGTGGGTCCCACTCCCACCGACGCCACCCTGTCCCGCACGTCTCTCCCTCTCGCTCACCAACCACCGCCACACCACAACGTCCCTATCGTCTCCCGCATCCCCGCGGCTCTCCCTCCCTGGCTCCTCCGTGCCCCTCCCCGTCGAGGCTGCGTCGCCGCCCGCCGGAGCCACGTCGGGCGCCCCCCCTCCTCTCCGCATCGTCCCCGCCGCCGCGACGACGGCGAGGTATCCCGTGTCGCTGCTCCTCTCTCCCCCTCACCTACCCTGCTCGATCTCCACCGCCGCCAGCACTCACCAGCACCGTCGCCTCGAGGCCGCCCGTCCCCGGCCGCGCCGACCCCGCCTCTGGCTGGAGCCCCGCGTCTTCGCCGTTCGACGCCCCTCTGCTATCCCACATCGCCGACCCCGTCCTTGAGTCGCCGGCGGCCCCCTCTACTCACCACCTGGCCGTCGACCGCCCTGTCGGCCCTGCGCCGAGCCCCGCCACTCGGCCTCGCTCCTCCCTCCTCGCCTCTTCTTGGTCCCCGCCACCAGCTCCTCTCTGTGGCGCCCTGGCCCGACGCCCTCGCCTCGGCAACCTTCCCTACCACCGCCACGGGCGTCCTTCCACCGGCCTCCTCTTCGTCCCCCGCCCAGCAGCTCCGTGCCGACGCGAGCCTCCGACCCCGCCTTCCGGACTCAAACTCCGCTGCCGGCCACGCGTCCTCTGCGGGTCGTTGATGTCGGTCACGCCTCCGTCGCCTCTGCCCTCCGCGACCTCCTCCCGTGCCCCGCGCAGGTCCTCTCGTGTGCTTCCCCGCGTCGTCTCGCCGCCCTCTGTCCCAACTCGCCCGCTGTTCCCTGTTTCCTAGCACGAGCCCGTCTCGGCCCGTGCGCGAGCCCGGCCCTGATCTGCCCCGCGTGTCCTCGACCGCTCGAGCGCCGGCAGCTCCCTGCTCTGCCGTTCCCAGGACCACTTGACTCGGGCTGCAGCTGGGCTCTGCTCCTTCTGTCCCGCACGCTGCAGTGTTACATTCCTATGTGGGTGTCCAGATGCTATACCGTGGTGGGTTGCTGTCAGTGTTGGGTAAGGTGCATCGAATGGTGATGGTGGAGTTATGTTGTGATGTTGTGCGGATGAGCTAGATCCCCATGCGGACAAGTAGCACCTCGGCTACATCCGCTCTAGCGAATGAAGATCTACCTGGAGTGACTCGTCGAAGGATCATTGTCACCATGATCTACCGGCACCACGCCAAGTTCTCCTTCTCGTACCCGAAGACGTCAAGTACGCCGATACGGATCCGACATGTTCTACGTCATGAACCGTAAGACGCCGAGCGCCAAGATCTTCTCGACCCCGAAGACCGAACCCCGGCACCGGCTTCATGTTCTCCTTCCTCTCTGAAGACCGATCCCGATGACCGAACCAAACTCTCAGAACCAAGTTCGCCGAAACCCCCCTAAGTATAATCCCCTATTCGAGACCCTATTTTATAATATGATACCTATCTTGTTGCATATTAAATTGTTCATGATTGCATACATCTTTGGGTGGTTTGGGGGCATTATGCCGATTCACCCAATAAGTAAATATGAAGTCAATATGCGGGATACCTTGTCTTATTCCGGACTCCATTTAAATTGGTGTAGCGAACCGATGCCATGCTTCGCCCTGTTAATACAACATTTAAATTGTGGGGTAGTTAAATAACTCGCACCGTTTAATTAATTGTCGGGACCCCGGTTCCGCTTAATGCTGCCTAATTGCACCGCATATGCATCATATCATGATCATGCCGGATCTTCTGTCGTAGTATTAAATATTGCATCCGGTGTTTCTGCTAGTGTTTGCTTCTTCGCGGATTAGACCGATGAGTGGATGCGAGTATCAACAAGTTCTTCGGATATGAACCTTCGGCAGTGTTTCCCAGGCGAGCATCTCTTCCCCTTCTACCTATTTTGCATTTATAGTCTTTATTTCCTCCTGTTGATCTATTGCTATCCGTGTCGTGATGCTTTAGTTTCCGTGCACCAGTTATATCTCGTGCAGCCTCTATATTTCCATGGACACCTCCTAATACCTGTTGTTTGGTAGATAGCTGGCCTTGCGAGTCGTAGTTGCTTGCTCATGTGCGATCTCGTGTTGTCGAGTACCACAGTTGTTGGTATGCTGGCAGATGTTTATGGTGGAGATGCTTACTGGTGGAGATGATCATGACTTTAAATACAACTATTAAAATGCTAGATATAACTAATGCAGAGGCATCGGTGGGCAATAGATGTTATTTGGTTCTTCCACGCTCACTTGTGTCCCGTATGACCCCGAGTACTTGATACCTGTTCCTTGATTTTTTGCACTATCCACATCCGGGAGGCCTTATGGACCCCCTGAGCCAGAGCTTGATTCATTTCTATTTCTTGGGGCCACAAACTAGTTTGGGGTTTTATTACTATCCTGTACTTATGCCATGCTTTACTGCTTTATTTAAGATTGTGCGGGGAGCACCTGTACTGTTTAGGATCATGACATGTTTTCGCTATATCGACAAGCCCAGTCACACTTTCGGGTTCCCAGTCGTTTACAGCCGTCCACACAAACCCTGGGTCCGTTCCGGAGCCGGCCAACTTCGTTGCGGGTAGCTTAGTGGGGTGGCCCCCTGAAATATTTTATGAATCCTGTGATCGCTTTGTCGTGAATGCCTCGTTGGGTTTTGAGTTGGTTTTTCCGGGTTGATCGAGTGTGTATTGCTATTTGTGCACCCCTGCAGGGTAAAACTTTCTAAAAGCCGTGTCCGCGGTTATGGACGACTTGGAGCATAGTATCTCGATCATAGACAAGCATAACTAAAGTAGTGCTATAAATTTGACTTAATATGTGACTAGTAATTAGCTCAATTATAACGGAATGGATATTAAAAATGCCAACAACAGGTGGATCTGGGTCGTATCGTGTTCTGATATACCTGCCTAGTAAGTATTGCAACTCCAATGGAATGTGATAAAAGTGCCAACAAATGCTGGGTTTTGGGATTCCTCAGGACAATTATATCTGACTAGTAAATGTTCCAACTACAACAGAATGGTAATTAAAACTGCCCACTACTTATGCTATCAGGATGACTCATGCTATCTATATCTGATTGGTAATTGCTGCAACTATAACGGAATGAGTAAAATTGCCAACTGTGTGAGTTCCTTGGTCCGACTTCCTCGTTTCGTCTCGAGGGGGAAATACCAGGATGGGTTTGTTCGGTGTTAGCTTCAGGTTGGATCCGAAGAGGTCTTTCTTATCCCTCTCTAATAGCCGCCAGTTTTATTGAGTCTCTATAGGTTGTTTAGTGCTGTTGCGCTGCCGCTTCAGTCCACCATACCTATGTAGGCGAGAGCCGCCGAATTCTCGCCTCGCCGTGTACTGGCCTCAGTACTGACACTCCTCTATTTCCTTTGCCCTTTGTCGGCACCCCTTTTGTTTTAGCAGGTTTGAGATCGTCGTCGTTAGCAGGGTTACTCTTCCGGCTTGGCCTGGGCAGGATTATGGACGCCATTGGTTATTCTTCAGGGCTCTTAGCCCCATTTGCATCTTGTCCGTAGTCGGATGCTCTATCATTTCGAGGTGATTTGGATCTTTGTATATTATATTTGTATTCTTGACTCTTGGAGTCGTGTTGTATATATATCTGTTCTGTGGGTCCCATCAAGGACTGTTGTGTAATGGTATTACTTCGTTTTCCACCCGCACGAAAGTGCCTGGTGGGCGTCCTTGAATCGTTTCTATGCGGGTTTGGCGAAAAGGGCTAAAACTTGCATAGGGCCGATTCGAGGGTGTTACATCTTGTTAATCAATGAGCTAGTTTATAAGAGAGGCATAACTAGGAACTTTCCTTTTGTTTATTAAACACACATGTATTAACGTTTCCAAATTAATACAATTATAGCATGCAAAATAAACCTTTATCATAAACAAGGAATAAGATAATAACCACTTTATTACTGCCTCTCATATTCCCTTCAGCTCTTGCGTCTGATATATCTCTAGTGCTCGTCCGTGATCCTTGGTCCTAGGAACAGCTTCTTCTTCCTCATCCATAATTGATGGATCGGGGAAGTGGAAACCGTTCCTCCACTCTTTTTGAGGCTTCACCCTCATACAAGCACCAATGGTAGGCTTCAAGACTGGTACTGTCGCTCCCTTGCTAGCACCTACACCAATATTAGGTAATTCCTTATGCTTGTGCGGCCTGGGGTCCATGGCGATGAGCTTGACCGTCTCCACACGCCCTTTTCCATGCGGCTTGTGACCTTCTATCTCTTCTTGAGCTCTCTTCATTGCCGCCCAGTTGATCTCCGGAGGATCATAGACATCACGGCAGACGTAGATGTCACTCCAATCTTCATCAGGATCATTGTTGTAGAAGATTGGCTCGACGTACTCCTTGTACTCCGGGTTAAACCTCTCCATCTCCTCGTTGTCGTCCTCCATGGACGGGCTGCGATAGTGGTCCTTGGAAGGAGCAATGAGACCCAGGGGTTTTCCGCGGCCTGGGACAGGATAATGCATGGCTGGATTGGATCCTGGTGAGAGACAATGGCAGTATATAAGGGGGGTCAGAGGTCGGTAAAACTCGCGAGAAACACCAAATTCACGCCCACGAAAAGAATCTTAATGAAACAGGGAAAAGAAATCGTGGATTTGGAGGAGTCCTGCCGCGTAACGACCAACTATACGGGCGCAACTCGTATAGCTCCGGTCGTATAGTTGGTTCTAGGCAGATATTTCCAAATATCTCGAGTCCAATTCTATTAAGTTACCGACTTGGAACCGACAAACCCTTTTTTTATACAAATAATGAATTGAAAATGTCTAAGAGTTTAACGACCAACTATGTGGCGGGAGGGATTTCTCCGACCGTATAGTTTCAGACAAAGAAAATCAATAATGAATGAGAGTTTAATGACCAACTATACGGCCGGAGATTTTTCTCCGGTCATATAGTTGCAACCGTATAGTTTCCAAACAACAAAACAATTTCGCAAAGAAGATATAAAGGGTTTAACGACCAACTATATGGCCGAAGATTTTTCTCCGGTCGTATAGTTGGTAAAAACCTTCAGAAACTTTAGAAAAACACGAGGAATTCAAAGGCAAAAATTTCAGAAGTAAAATTTGTGAAAACAAATCACTTATTTGAGTAAGAACACTTACCTTGCACTTACCGTTTACTTATTTGGGGATGACAACCTCTTCCAACAACAAAGACTTCTTATCTTTTGGAGGAATTGACCTTAGTTCATTTAATAATTCTCGTAAATGAAAATCACCAGGACTAAAGTTCCTCTCAATAAGATTGGTGTCTTACTGGGCAAATATGGACACTCCATCCAACATCTTTATTTCTTGCCTCTGCATAATCCGCAACTCAAATTCTTGAAGTAAAAGGATCCAACGGATCAGTCTTGGCTTATGATTTTTCCTCTCAAGGAGTTCTTTTAAACCATCATGATTCGTATGAACTCTTACTTTTGTATCAACTATATAAGAGCGAAATTTATTGCAAGAGAAAAATACAGCAAAAAGTTCCCTTTCTTCCTTAGGATAATTCTTTTGAGCACTATTAAGAGTTTTACTAGCATGATGTATAATATTAAATCTGCGACCTATATGTTGTCCCAGAGTTACTCCTACAGCATCATCACTAGCTTCACATATTAAGTCAAAAGTCATATCCCATATAGGTGGTTTAATGATTGGAGCATGGGATAAAGCATATTTAAGTTTATCAAAGGCTACAAGAGATTTGTCATCAAAATTAAATCTTACTCCCTTTTGTAGAAGGTTAGTCAAAGGTTTAGATATTCCAGAGAAATTTCTAATGAACCTTATATAAAACCCACATGACCAAGGAAACTTCTTATACCTTTTATATCCCTAGGTTGTGGCATTCTCTCTATGGCCTCAACCTTAGCTCTATCCACTTCAATTTCCTTACCTGATACCTTATGTCTAAGGACTATACCTTCTTTGACCATAAAATGGCACTTCTCCCAGTTTAGAACAAGATTGGTTTCTTCACAAAGCTACAAAACTCTTTTGAGATTATCCAAGCAACTAGTAAAGGAAGTTTCATAGACAGAAAAGTCATCCATAAATACTTCCATTATCAGTTCTATAAAATCTACAAAAATAGCAGTCATGCATCTTTGAAAAGTAGCTAGAGCATTACATAAACCAAAAGGCATACGACGGTAAGCATGTAAACCATAAGGACTAATGAAAGTTGTTTTAAGTTGGTCATTAGAATGAACAACTATTTGAGAAAAACCGACATATCCGTCCAAGTAGCAAAAATGAGTGTGGTTTGCTAACCTCTTTAAAGTTTGATCTATGAACAGTAAAGGATAGTGATCTTTCCTAGTTTCTTTATTCAATTTCCTGAAATCTATACACATCCTATGTCCAACGATAGTTCTAGTAGGTATCAATTCATTGTTTTCATTAGAAACAATAGTAAAACCGCCCTTCTTAGGGACACAATGAACATGACTTACCCATTCACTTTCTTTTATAGGATAGATTATACCTGTGTCCAATAGGCGTACTATTTATTTTCTCACCACTTCCTTCATTTCGGGCTTCAGTCGTCTATTAAATTCCACAACTGGTTTAGCACCTTCCTCCATCAATATTCAATGGACGGTTATCATGGGACTAATGCCCTTCAAATCATCCATTGAGTACCCAAAGGCCTTGCGATGCTCCTTAAGTATTTTCATGAGTTCTTCTTCTTCATATCCTAAAATTTTAGCACTAATAATAATAGGAAATTTATTTGTATCATCTAAAAATCTGTATTTAAGATTATCTAGTAGAGTCTTCAATTCTGGGGGTGGTAATTCCCCGTACCCTCTCTTTTCTGGCTCTTCAAAAGCCTCATTAGTTGGAGGCCCAATAATGGGAAGTGAATAGAATTCACCTTCTAATTCTTCTAGGGACTTATCCTCCATAACTATTTCTTCATAATTTAAGTCTTCATTTATTTCTTCTTTTTGATCACTAAAGAAGAGTGTTGCCATTTCCTTAATAATTTTGTCTTTCTATTCTTCTTGTATTAGTAGAGGTCTGTCTTTAAATTTGGAAAAGTGGAATTCATTTTCCGCTTCCCCAGGCTTAAGAGACACAATCTCCGTTTTGAAATCAACTTTGGCACCTACATCACTCAAAAAGTTTCTTCCAAATATAATTGGGCAAAGAGTGTCAGCTGGCATATCAACAACTACAAAGTCAATAGGAATTTTTTATTGCCAATTGTGACAGTTGCATCTTCAACTACTCCCGTTGGAATTCTAAGAGTTTTATTGGCTAACATGATCGTCATATCAGTATTTTCAATTGTAGCCGGTTCTATTTCTTCTTTTATTTCTAAATAGAAATCATAAGTTATAACTTTAACTTTGGTGCCAAGATCGCATAAACCATAATGTGAGGTTTCCTTAAATATGCAGGGAAGAATAGGCTTACCCACATCTTTTACCTTTGTTTTACCTTCAACCAATACGGAAGTCTCTTTATCAAGTTCAACTATGTTACAATATGCATACACAGCCATAATTGCTTCCTTGGTTACCTCTTCATCTTTGGTTTCTTCCAGATGTTCCTCAACTTATGGCATACTTTCCTCTTCCTTCTTGTCATGTACTTCTTTGACCTCTTAATATTCAAAAATATGCTTTTGTGCAGTGTTAGGAAAAGGTATATCATATATTGGTTCTAGGGAGGCTAGTGTTGCTTAAACTTCTGTTTTCTTCTCAGGTTCGGGTGGTGGATCATACTTGACCAAACCCTCTTTTGGAGCTTTGATGTGTTCTGAAAAAGCTTTAACAACATGCAACACAAGGTCTAAATCCATATAAAGTTCTTTAGATAATTCGTTAACATGGCCCTTTTTATTATAGTCATGAATACAATCATAATCTATTTCTATGCCTCCTTCACTTCCTAGACCAAAATTTCATGAAACTCTATGATCGCAAATTCTGTTAAGTAAACCCCAAGCTTTAGTTATAGGAAGATTCATCAAGGCTCCTTTCGTGAAAGAGTCTAAACCAATTTTATTAGGTTCAATTAAACCGCCATAAAAGATATGCAATAAATACCATTCAGGCAAATCATGATGAGGACATAGATTAAGTAAATCTTTAAATCTGATATAAGCTCTTACTAGTCCTTCATTAGGATGGTTCCTCCAAGTCATTATAAGACGCCTGATTCCAAAAGATTTTTATAATGGATAATATTTTGCTAGAAACTCACACGCTAAATTATCCCAAGTAGTAGTGGCTTCTGGGGTAGAGATCTATACCATGACAGAGTTGTACTAGTCAAAGTCTGACTAAAAATTTAACCCTTCCCTCACTAGCAGTATATCCCGGTAATTTGAAAGTGCCACATATATCTTTGAAACATGCAATATGGTCATATGGATCAGGATCTCCTTCATCCCTAGTAAATTTCTTCTTGTGTAGAATACCAAGTAGTAAAGGATTTATTTCAAACCCCCTTGTCTTCTTGTTGGAGTTGTCTCTTTTATTAATATCATAGGGCTTCCCAAAGTGGCTGAGTGGGTTAGTGATACATTGCAAACGTATCTATATTTTTGATGTTCGATGCTTGGTTTATATCTACTTTCTTATGTTTTGCCCACACTTTGGAGTATTTTTATACACTTTCTTGGACTAACCTATTAACAAGATGCCATAGTGCCAGCTGCCTGTTTTCTGTTGTTTTTGGTTCCAGGAAAGTCAGAAAATGAATATTCTCGGAATTGGACGGGACAATAGCCAAAGTCAATATTTCACTTAGGGGGACACAGAGCCAGAATACGAGACGGAGAGGGGCCAGGGGCCGCCCACACCACCTGGTCGCGCGGCCAGGCCTGGCCCGCAGCAGGGGGTGGTGTGGTCGCCTAGGGCACCCCCTCGGCCTCCCCTTTCGCCTATATATTGCCTCCGATACAGAAACCCTAAGTACCCGATCAAAAATCCACGAAAGAGTCTGTAGCCGCTGTCATCTCTGTCCCTAGGTCGGGAGGGATCTGAAGCTCTTCCCGGCACCCTTCCGAAGGGGAGAATTCACCCTGGAGGCCTTCTTCATCACCATACAAGCCTCCGGTGTGATGCGTGAGTAGTTCATCCTTGGACTACGGGTCCATGTAGTAGCTAGATGGTTGGTTCTTCTCCTTTGTGCTATCATGTTTAGATCTTGTGAGCTCCGTTCATGATCAAGATCATCTATTTGTAATCCTACATGTTGTGTTTGCGGGGATCCAATGGATATTGAGATACTATTTCAGATTGATTATTGATTCTATCATGTCTTTGTTATTTGTGATCTTGCATGCTCTCTGTTGTTAGTAGATATCTTGGCCGAGTAGATGCTAGCAACTCCAAGAGGGAGTATTTATGCTCGATAGTGGGTTCATGCCTCTAGTAATCTGGGGAAATGACAGAAATCTCTAAGGTACTAGACGTGTTGTTGCTACTAGGGAGAAAACAACAATCCTTTGTTCGTAGAACAATCATATTGTTTACTTTACACACAATGCTTAATGCAATTATCTGTTGCTTGCAACTTAATACTGGAGGGGGTTCAGATGATAACCTGAAGGTGGATTATTAGTCATAGATGCAGTTGGATTACGGTCTATGTATAATGTTGTAATGCCCAATCAAATCTCATAGGAGTCAAGATGATTAGTATATGCATGTATGCTTTCTCGATGTTTGTCAATTGCCCCGCTGTAATTTGTTCACCCAACATGTCATCTATCTTAAGGAGAACCACTAGTAGTGAACTATGGACCCCGGTCCTTTCTTTTAGCATCAATCTACAACTGTTTACTATTTTTTGTTTACTTTCTGCAAGCTATTACTTTCTTCCACACAATACGTTTAATCCTTTGTTTTTAGCAAAATCGGTGAGATTGACAACCTCACTGTAAGTTGGGGGAAAAGTTATGTGGTTGTGTCGTGCAGGATTCCAAGTTGGAAACAACACCTTGGAGGTGTTTCCTTGCTCCTACTGGTTCAATAACCTTGGTTTCATAACTGAGGGAAACTTACTGATGTGCTCATCATACCTTCCTCTTGGGGTTCCCCAACGAGCTCGATATCAACCACGAGCCAGCAGTTAGCACTAGCCATATGCTCAAACTCCATCATGTTGGTGGAAACCTGTAACTCAAAACAAAACTTAGTAAGACAAAAATAAATAAGCAAAAACTAAAGGACCTACAGCGCTTAGCTCCCTGGTAACAGCGCCAGAAAATAGCTTGATGACTGCAAATGCACAGATCGTTTGTAGCTAGTTTCGAAATAAAGATATCGATCCCACAGGGAGAGGGAGTCTAAGTAACAAGATAAAATGCGAGTATTATGTAAAAAGGTGTTTTTGGGTTTTTGGTATAAGAGAACAATAAGTAAAGTAAAACAACTGAACACAGAAAGTAAGTATCGCGTATGTAAAAGAGATTCGAACTGCAATAGGGAAAAGGCGTTCTCAGGGAGTAGCGGATACACCTCTAGAATTATAAAGAACTAAGGTAAAGATTATTATCATGAATATTCTCAATTGTGTATGTGTGGGAGAAACTCCGTATTTGGACAAATAGGCAGCAACCACTGCTCACATGATCCTCATAACCACAGCAATTAGCAATCGACATCAATCGAATTCCTGCGCTATTAAGGGACTTAATCCCGTAGGACATATCCCATGGCATGGATAGTATTCCATGAGTTTCCTCGGTTCCCAAGTTGATACGTAAGGGGTGCCAACAGCTTTATAGTCACTGTAAGTGTTAACACACCTCCATCTACCAACAAGTAGTTCCCTCCATCAAGTCCCCACAAGAGGAAAATATTGAGAGGTCGACTTCTCCCAACATCAAGATGAAGACAATCTATCACATGGTCACAGCGATGAATACATTAATAAACTTTATCTTATTTCAATCTCATACTAGGGTTTCTCCATCTCCCCAAGAACTAATGATCTACTCAGACATGGGGGCAATCAACATCATGGCAATAACAATGGAATCTATCATAGTGAATAGTACTTGTATAAATCCACAATGAGTACGGAAATTACAACAAGATCTAGACAAGATGTAGATACGATGGATGGAGATGGTGGTGATGCAGCGGTTGATGATGAATATCGATGCCTTAGCATCCCGGATCTGCGCAGGGCGAAGATGGATCCTCGATGGATGAGTTCCCCCCTCCAGATGCCTTCCGGAGGTGAGATTTTGGCGATTTCTGGTTGTTCTATATGCCGTCTCTCCCATCCAGTTGCACGGGATGAAACTATTTGAGCAGGCGATGGTGGAGCCAACTATACGGTAGGAACTATACGGCCAGAAAATTATTCCCATCATATAGTTGGTCATCAAACTCTTTGGATGCCTCGATCGCTTCGGGTTTTCTTCTGTTGTTATTGATATTTCCCAAATAAGCGATTTACGTTGTTTTTGACTCCTCTTCTCCCCAATACAACTGCTCCAAGAATTGTGTCCATTATATCCATCATCTGTCCTGATCCTGGTGAAAATAGACATAAAATCTGCGCGTGAACACCGTAAAATTCCAAGATCCTACAACTATAGTGCAAAATAATAATATAAAACATGATGCAATTATGCACTCATCCTAAATCTAAAGTTTAATTAAGGGAAGACCGTACACCTGAAGAATGTGCAATATGTTCCCTCCATCAATAAGAATCTCGTCAGTGGATCGCTTTTATGTCGAGATGGTTTTAAGTTGGTGTTTGAGTCTAATAAAGTTTAATCTCTAAGTATCTACAATTTTTTGGAAAGGGTTATGAGGGTAGAGGTTTATTCTGGTTATCTTTGTCAGACTCATGTACTAAATTTATTAATCATGTTTTCAATGTTAATGAGTCCAATATTTGGCATTCACGACTCTATCATATTAACTTTGGTTGCATGACACGGCTAGCCAATATGAACTTAATTCTAAAATTCACTACTATCAAAGGTTCTAAGTCTCAAGTTTGCGTTCAAGCAAAGCAACCCCTCAAGTCTCATACGGCTGCAAAACCGAGAAACTTAGCACCGCTGGAACTTATACATTCGGATCTATGTGAGATAAATTGTGTTTTGACAAAATGTGCAAAAAGATACTTCATGATGTTGATTGATGACTCCACTAGATACTGCTATGTTTAAATTTTGAAATCTAAATATGAAGCTTTGAACTACTTCAAAATCTATAAAGCTGAAGTAGAAAACCAACTTGATCTTAAAATCAAGCTACTAAGGTCGGATTGTGGTGGAGAGTACTTTTCAAATGAATTTGATTTATTCTGTATGGAACATGGTATAATCCATGAGAGGATGCTTCCCTACTCACCTCAGTCAAATGGGGTGGCCAGAAAAAAAACCACACTCTAACTGATTTGGTTAACGCCTATTAGATACATCGGGTCTTTCCAAGGAATGGTGGGGGAGGCGCTAATGACTACGTGTCATGTCCTAAATCGTGTTCCCGTAAAGGATAAAACCATGACTCCATTTGAGAAATGGGAGAACAAAAGGCTTGAACTCTCTTACTTACGAACTTAGGAATGTTTGGCAAAAGTCAATATTCCAATACCAAGAAGCACAAGCTTGGACCAAAAACCGTGGATTGTGTTTTTCCGAGATATGCTTTTCATAGCATTGGCTATAGATTTTTGATAGTAAAATCTGAGGTATCCGACATGCATGTTGGTACAATTATGAAGTCGAATGATGCGACTTTCTTTGATGACATATTTCCCATGAAAGGTATATCTAACCCATCAAATCAGGATATGACTAGTTCATCTAGTCAGAAATTTGCTATAATTCCTGAACCTACTATGTCAGTAGAACACTATGATAATCCCATGGAGGATGAAAATGAAGCTCCCAAAAGGAGAAAGAGACAAAGTATTGCAAAGTCATTTGGTGATTATTTCATTGTGTACCTTGTGGATGATACTCCCACTTATTTTTTAGAAGCCTATGCATCTCAAGATGCTGAATACTGGAAGGAAGTTGTCTGAAGCGATATGGACTCCATCTTAGCAAATGGAACTTGGGAAGTCACTGATCGTCCTTATGGGTACAAATCTATAGGATGTAAGTGGGTGTTCAAGAAAAATCTTAGACCTGATGGTACTATTGAAAAGTACAAGGCACGTCTTGTGGCCAAGGGTTATACCTAGAAATAAGGTGAAGACTTCTTCGATACCTACTCACATGTAGCCAGATTGACCACTATTCGAGTACTACTATCCTTGGATGCCTCACATGGTCTTCTCGTTCATCAAATGGATATTAAGACAACTTTTCTAAATGGAGATCTAGATGAGGAAATTTATATGGAGAAGCCTGATGGATTTGTAGTAGATGGTCAAGAAGGAAAGGTATATAAGTTAGTGAAGTCTTTGTATGGTCTTAAGCAAGATCCTAAGCAGTGGCATGATAAGTTTGAAAGAACTTTAACCGCCGAAGGCTTTGTTGTAAACAAAGCAGATAAGTGTGTGCACTATCACCATGGTGGGAGCGAGGGAGTTATTATGTGTCTCTATGTCAATGACATATTGATATTCGGGACCAACCTCACTGTTATTGAGGAGGTCAAAGAGTCCCTATCTCGCTGCTTTTAGATGAAGGACTCAGGAGTGGCTGATGTAATCTTAAACATCAAGCTACTTAAGGATGACAATGGTACGATTACACTGCTTCAGTCCCACTATGTGAAAAAGATACTGAGTCACTTTAGGTATAGTGACTGTAAGTTTTCTCCAACGCCTTATGATCTGAGTGTGCTACTTCGAAATAATCGAAGGAATACTAAATATCAATTGAGATATTCTCAAATCATAGGCTCACTCATGTATTTAGCCAGCTCTATGAGTCAATTTGTGTCAAATCCTGGAGATGGTCATTGGCATGCTCTTGAGAGAGTTTTGTGCTATTTCAAATGCACTGCAAGTTATGGTATTCACTATACTAGGTATCCACATGTACTTGAGGGTTATAGTGATTCAAACTGGATATCTGATGCTGATGAGATAAAGGCCAGGAGTGGTTACTTGTTTACACTTGGTGGTGGTGCTGTTTCCTGGAAGTCTTGCAAGCTGACCATCTTAACGAGGTTAACAATGGAAGCAGATCTCACAACATTAGACACAGACACTATTGAAGAAGAGTAGCTTCGTGAGCTCTTGATGGACCTACTTGTTGTTGAAAACCAATACCTGCCATCCCAATGAACTATGATCATCAAACTATGATCATCAAAGTAAATAGTTCTAAGTATAATATGAAGCCATCAAGGCATGTGAAGAGGCGATTGAAATCTGTCAGGAAACTGAGAAACTCCGGAGTTATTGCGTTGGATTATATCCAAACATCTAAGAACTTGCTAGATCCCTTCACAAAGGGTTTATCACGTGATGTGATAGATAATGCATCGAGGGAGATGAGTTTGAGACCCACACTATGAGTTGCTCTTAGTGGTAACGCACCCTATGTGATCGAAGATCCCGTGAATTAGAGTTGGGAGACAATTTGTTGATCAGCTGAGAGGAGAGTATCCCCATATAATATTTACATCTCCATAAAAATGCAATACTCCCTTAATCTGCATGGCAGGTTGATATTTATCTTAATATGTTCCAAGTGGATTTTCTAAGCAAAGATGTTATCTTGCAGAACATCTCTTGAGGAACACACCTATATGAGTCTGACTGTCAAACGTCATAGTCCATGAGAGTTGGGTGCTCTCTAATAAACTCATGAAAGGCCTTGGAGTATGACGCATAAGCTCCAAACCGCGGGGAAGCCAACGGTAGCCCGGTATTGGTTTAGTCTTTGCGTGAAACTAGTGTGCATAAAACTTGTAGTTCAAGGCATAGTCCACTATTCAAGTGCAAGCTAGTGTAGCATGAAGTTTAAAGTGAAAGTTTGAAAGGATCATGTGGTCACCTAGAGGGGGGTGAATAGGTGCTACTTTAAATATTAGTCTTTTTCAAGTTGGGGTTTGACACAAAAGGTAAATTCTCTAGATATGCAACTAAGGTGAATTTACCTATATGACACACTAGCACAACTAACTAGGCAAGAACAAGATAAAGTAAGGTGTAGTAAAGGATAGAAGTAACCAAAGTCAAGCAAGCGGGGACACAAGGATTATTTCCCGCAGTTCCTTCCTTTTGAGGGGAAGTACGTCTATGTTTGGAGAGGGGGTGGTATCGAACCACCAACACCATGAGAGGCCTCCCTTGTTCTCCGGTGAACCTCACCCCAAAGGGATCAATTCATGCTTCCACTATATCGGCAACCATCAAGGTGGTAGCCGGCACCCTTACAACAAGTTCGAGGCACACATCCACAACTTAATTGGAGGCTCCCGAATCCAAGAAAGTTGTCACAACAATCAAAGACAAGCTTGTAAGAACCAAAACAAGGCCTAGGGTTTCCAATGAAACCCTAGAGGAAGGGGCTCTCAAGTGAATGAAGGGGAATGGAGATATCTCTTGGTGAAGTAGTAGCTCAAGGCCTCCTCCTCCAATTCCCCAAAGATCAGCGACTTTGGATGGTTGGATGAAGAGATCTTGGAGTTTTGGTGGCTCTAATGGTGGTGCTTTCTTTTTCTGGAACGAGCGGCTGGAGGTAGAATATGAGGTCCTCTATTTATAGCCTCCACTCCTGCTGACCGTTTTTTACCTTTTGGGGAACTTTCACACCGGAGTCTCTGGTCAGAAGACTGGAGACTCCGGTCTACACCGGAGATTCCGGCCTGTCTCTAGTCCATCTCCGAACCACTTATCAGACTGCCCTAGGCCATGTCTTTTCACTCACACTGGGGACTTGTCAAGAACTCTGGTCTGTGGCACCCCAGAGACTCCAGTCCGTCTCTGGCTCATCTTCAGACCCCCTATCAGATTGTCCCTGGGCATCTCTTGAAATCCACTACGGAGAATTTTGGGGGAACTCCAGACCACACCAGAGACTCCGGTGTCTGCACACCGGAGACTCCGGTCTGAAATCTTCAGGAAGCCACTGTTTCTTCCAGGAAATTTTCAAATATGCCATGGACTTATCTCTTTTCATTAGATTGACCTGTAAACATTAACACACAGTAAAATGATCCTTATGTTGTTAACAAACACCAAAACAGACTAGGATAATAAATGTCCTTTCAATCTCCCCCTTTTTGGTGTTTGATGACAATAAGAGGTTTTGCATGGAAATTTTAATAAGAGACATAACTATGCTCCCCATGATGATGTGCAGCAAGGTAATCATGTAATACATGCAAGTCAGGTAATAGATACTAAACATGGGAAGGTTTAACCATTACAATAAGGGAACGGACATAGACATGTCCACACACATAGATAGTTTCACATGAACCAAATAAGTCTCACAAGAACCAAATGAAAGAAAATGTTCAAATATAAATATATGACACACCCCAACCCATGCAAATCTCGAATGCTCTTAATGGACGTCTTCTCCCCCTTTGGCATCAAAACGCCGAAAAGTGAAAAGTTCATGTTATCGTCCCAATGGAATCACTCGGAGTCCTTGTCGTTGTCATCCTCATCCTCATCATAATCATCATTAGCATCATAAGTTTGTGGGCCCTTGCCATGAGGGCGAGAGGAGGAAGTACCCTGAGCAGAAACACCAGATGTGACCTCAGGGAACGTCTATCAATCAACTAAGTTGTCATTCATGGCATTCCAAGAACCATAGGAGAGTGTGTGATCTAACTCTGCAGATGGATCAGCCCCATGTTCATCATTGTATTCAGACTCTCATTCCTCTTCTTCTTCTCCTTGGGCCTTGATTTCCTTGAGGAGCTTCTCAATTCTGCGATTGCTCTTGTAGGCGTCATGATGTCCCTTGCGGATGTCTACATTCATGCAGCAAAGTGTCTTCTCCTAGAAAGACGCCTTCTTGACCTTCTCCTGGACAGACTCAAGTGTGATAGGAGCCATGGGATCATTGGAGGCATTCTTCCTCCGAGAGCCCCTTGGGGGAGTGGGAGACCGCTCAACCTCAGAAATATCATCATCCTCACTCTCAGACGGCTGCCTATGAGCTAGACCCATTCTCCCTTTGTTTTGGAGAGACACCAAGGCATGCTCTGTAAGATTAGGAGGAAGGGCAAGAGGTGAACCATGGGCTTGAGTATTGATAAGCCTCATCACAAGAGCAGCATATGGGGGATACTTCTTGAAGAGAATAGCATGGTGCATCTCCTATAAAATGTAATCCATAATGTTAATAGCATATCTTTCATCATCAGGGCCAGCACAGTATACCTTGTGAGTATGGTGTAGCAAGTTGACAAGGCCACATCTAATGGCATCCTCGTTGCCAGCAGTGGGCGAAATGTTGTGACGAAAAATCCTCAACAGTAAGTTGTAGAGAGGCTTGAGGCCCTTGGACTCACCGATGACACCCTTGCTGCCATAGAGAGGTGCCAACTTGGTCTTGCTCTTGCCAAGAGAAGCGTCATACATACGGTTCCCAACATGAACAAACACACCCTGGAAAGTCTCATTGATGACCCTAGCCAAGTCAAAGAAGTTTGTAGTGTAGCGAACATTGCCAGTCATCCAAGTAATGGTTCTTGCCTGATCAGTCCCAAACACAACAGTTGCATAGAATTGCTAGATAAGGGTGATGCTGTAATTTTCACAGAGCTCAATTAGTCCATGCAGTCCAAGCTTCTTAGTAATCCACACAGCATCTGCAAAGTAGTCATTGGCATGCATGTACTCGAGGTCCATATACCTTTGAGGGCAGATAGGGGACTTGGTGAGCTTGAGGTAGATATCTTGCATGAATACTTTCTACTCCCTTCTCCAATAGCAAGGGTCATCACTGGTCCTTGGCATCTCATAGAAGTTTGTCTTGCATAGTGCATGGTACTCTTTCTTGGCCATATGGGCAAGGGATTGTAAATTGTCATACTTAGCCCTTTTGGCGCGATTTTCCTCCTCTATGCGCTATTGGTTCCTCCTCATGTATTCAACATCTCTGAGCTACTGCCTGCGGTTGGATGGCGGGATCACATACTGACCAGCTTCTTCATCAAACCGATGATCTGCCCTTTTGGACTTAGCTTTGGTGCAACCACGAAGAGACCCACAACCACCTGTGAATATAGAGTGAGGGGGATAGCATGTAGGTAAGCACATATGTCCCGAAGATAAAAAACAAGACCCTCAAAACATTGCTAGATGTGCTAGAGGCAATCAACACCGGAGTCTTCGGTGTGCAACCCCGGAATCTCCAGCCTGGACCAGAGTTTCCGGTCAGATAGACCGGAGTCTCTGGCCTAGGCCGGAGTCTCCGAACTGACCAACCAAAATATCTAGTCTAGAGATTTCGGGTTGCACAAGGAGGCTATAGGTGGGATTGATTCTAGCAGATCGGGCAAGGTAATTAGACTAATGTGATAGAGTGCATGAAAGCATGTGGTTCCAGTGGGAAAAATCAGTACAAAACTCAAAATAAACGAAAGGGATGAACCCTAGGTGCATGGTGAGAGAGAAGGTACAAAATTTATCCATTGGAGTGATTTGGCCGGTGGGGAATGTCCTAGGGGTGGAGAGGGTGGAGTAGGCCGGTGGCAAAACAGCCTCCGGGCGGCGGTTTCGGAGGAGGAGGCGACGAGTGTGATGGTGGGAGTCGGGGGTGCAAGATAGAGTCATATGTGACTCTTTCACCCCGGATCCCTTAAGTCATAGCCCGAAACTATCCCAGACCAGAGACTCTGGTGTAGACCAAAGACTCCAGACTGACCGGAGACTCCGGTGTTTGCACACCAGAATCTCCAGCCCTCTTCGACCAAAAATGCCAGATTCAATATTTGGGACATATATGAGAGATGGAAAGTGTTTAGGGGAGAGTGAATGGATTAGGTTCAGATTCCAAACTGTGAAGAACACAATAGGCAATGAAAACCATCTTAAAGGTCAAGTGAAACTCCAATTTAATCGAACCAAGAGCCAACTCTTCATGACAAAGAGGGTGGTGGTCGAGGCCACCATGTAAGAGTGTGAGGCATGACACCGTGAAGAATTATCCTTGGGTTCATAGCCACTACTCATCAATGAAGCTTTCATATCAAAAAAAGAATGATACTAAGATACTTGATTTTCTTAATTTCGGCACTATGGGGAAGGGATGGCCCAATGGATTAGGACCGCACTCCCCCTATCTCCATGCCTGCACATAAACCAAACAATGATCAAGTAATAGGTGTGTATACAAGATGATCAAGTCAAACTTCTTGAATCTATGATATTTAGCTCATTCCTCAAATAGCAAAACCTTGCTTCATCAAGTGGCTTCATGAATATATCTAGAAGTTGGTATTTGGTTGATACATAAGATATCTCAATATCTCCTTGGAAAACATGATCTCTAATGAAATGATGAAGGATCTCAATATGATTTGTCCTTGTATGATCCACCGGATTATAGGCAATCTTGATAGAACTTTCGTTGTCACACAAAAGAGGCACTTTCTCACAATGGACACCATATTCCTTTAGAGTTTGCCTCATCCATAACAATTGGGTGCATGCACTAGTAGCAGCCACATACTCAGCCTCGGCGGTGGAGAGAGATATATAGTTTTGCTTCTTAGAAGACCAACACACCAAGGACCTACCAAGGAATTGGCACGCCCCGAGGTTTATTTTATATCATCCTTATCACCAGCCCAATCTGAATCAGTGTATCCACAAAGAGAGAATCTTGAGCCCCTAGGATACCACACACCATAGTTTGGGGTATGAACCAGATATCGAAAGATTCTTTTGACCGCCATCAAGTGGCTTTCTCTAGGATCCGCTTTATATCTTGCACAAACTCCTACACTTAACACAATATCGGGTCTAGATGCACATAGGTAAAGCAAAGAACCAATCATGGATCAGTATACCTTTTGATCAACATCTTTACCATTTAGGTTAAGCTCAAGATGAGTCTTGGTTGCCATGGGAGTAGGGGATCCATTTAGTTCTTTCATACTGAACATATTTAGCATGTCTTGAGTATACTTGGCTTGATTGAAGAAGGTTCTCCCTCTTACTTGCTTGATCTCAAAACCAAGAAATACCCTTAGCTCCCCCATCATAGACATCCTGAACCTGTCAGTCGTTAGCTTTGAGAATTCATCATTTAATGCTTTGTTAGCCGATCCAAAGATAATATCATCAAATATATTTGGCAAACAAAAAGCTCCCTGTTAACCTTCTTAGTAAAAAAGAGTGGGATCAATTTTTCCAACCTCAAATCCATGGTCTAACAACAACTCTCTAAGGTGATCATACCAAGTGCGTGGAGCTTGTTTAAGTCCATAGAGCACCTTATCAAGTTTGTATACGTGGTTTGGGAAGTTGGGATCCTCAAATACTGGAGGTTGCTTAACATAAACCAATTCATGCAAAGGACCATTTAGAAAAGCACTTTCCACATCCATTTGTTGTAATTTAAAATTATGATGTGCAGCATATGCAATAAGGATACGGATGGACTCAAGGCGAGCCACGGGAGCATAAGTCTCTCCATAATCAACGCCTTCAATTTGAGAGAACCCTTATGCTACCAATATTGCCTTGTTCCTCACAACTATTCCATGTTCATCTTGCTTGTTCTTGAATATCCATTTAGTGCCAATAACATTGCGACACTCCTTGGGCTTTTCTACTAACTTCCAAACTTTGTTTCTCTCGAAGTTGTTGAGCTCTTTATGCATTGCTTCTAACCAATCTGAGTCTTCAAGAGCTTCCCACACTTTCTTTGGCTTCACCATGGATATATGAGCTTGATGATCACCAAAATGCTTTAGTTGGGCTCAAGTAGACATACCACTCCTTAGATCACCAAGAACATTTTCAAGAGTGTGATCTCTTCTTTCCAACATTCTATCCACTCTAGCTGTGTGACGAGTTTCGATCTCCTTGTTGTTTCTTGTGGGGATCTCTTCATCATGTTGGTCCTCGTCTTGACCATCACTTTGACCTTGATCAATAACAGGTTCATCTTCATCAACATGAGGTGCATGCTGATCTTGATCTAGATCAGGCAAACTACTTGATAGGCGTTGAGATGATCTTGTGGATGACTAAATGAATCTCCCCTATGCAACTGATTGAGCAGGGCTAGACAATCCAGTCAATGGAGAGATAGGACACTTTAGCCTGGAGCTTTCTGCCTGATCAACTTGGTGAGGGTTCTTAGCTTGTCTTTGGCTTGGATCATCGTTGTCCTTAATAATGGGAGCTTGTTGAAGTTGTGAAGATGAGGTCTCCACTCGAGTAGAGCATAGTTCTTCTTGATCTGCCACAAGGGGTTCCTCAACAGGGTTGATGAATCCCGCACCCATTCTTCTTATGGCATCTTGAGGTATTTCACCATCTACATCACAAACATCAACACGCCTCGCTTAGGGACCATCATATTCTTTGAAAACCACACTCTAAGATTCAATGACAATTCTGGAGAGTTTATCATAGATTCTATAAGTGTGGGAATCGAGACCATAGCCAACAAAAATGCCCTCTAAATCTTTGGAATCAAATTTGGACAAATGGACACCTTTAAGAGATAGAAACACTTATAACCAAACACCCAGAAGTATGAAATGTTGGGCTTGTTACCGGTAAGTATTTCATATGGCGTCTTGATCAATTCTTTGTGGAGGTAGAGCCGGTTTGATGCATGGCATGCGGTGGAGATTGCCTCAGCCCAAAAATTGTATGGAGACTTAAACTCCACCAACATGGACCTTGCCATATCCATTAATGTCTGGTTCTTCCACTTAGCTACACCATTTTGTTGAGGGGTATATGCAGCGGAATATTGATGTTTTATCCCCTCATCACTAAGAAATCCATTTAAGGTGTAGTTCTTGAACTCGGTGCTGTTGTCACTTCTTATTGTTAGCATGGGCACATTGTATTAACGTTGAACCATATTGATGAAGTCGATGAAATATTGTTGAGTCTCACTCTTCAACTTGAAGAAGTATACCCATGAATATCTTGAGTAGTCATCAACAATAACCAAGCAATATTTCTTCCCACCAAGACTAGCATGAGATGGAGGACCAAAGAGATCCACATGAAGGTGCTCCAAAATCCTCTTAGACTTTATAATGTTATTTGGATTGTGGGGAGAATCATGCATCTTTTCTTCAACATAAGCCCTACAAACACGATCTTTGGCAAAACAAACATTTTCCTTTAGTCCCACAATATGACCACCCTTGTGGAGGCTTTGCAAAGTTCTCATATTGACATGGGCTAGTCGGCAATGCCATAACCACCCCACATCATTCTTTCTGAATAAGCACATCGCACTTGTAGTAGTTTTCCCCGAAAAATCTACCACATACAAGTCATTTTCGACGTACCCAATGAAAGCGACCTTTAGAGTCTTGCTCCACAAGACAACCACAATATCATTATCAATAAAGACGGCAAAACCCATCTTGCCAAGGGCACTGACTGAAAGTAAGTTATAGCCAAGAGTCTCAACAATCATGACATCTCCGAGAGTAACATCGTGTGCAACCACAACTTTGCCAAGACCCATTACCTGAGATTTTGACTTATCGGCATATGTGATGGTTATATGATCTTGATTTGCCCTCATCTCCATCATCATTGCCTTGCTTCCGGTCATATGACTTGAGCAACAACTATCAAGCACCCACTTTGACCCTCCGGAAGCATAGTTCTACGAAAGATCAAACTAATTTTTAGGTACCCATTTTTCAATGGGTCCTCTTTTGTTAGTTACGAGGGTCTTATGAACCCAAATAGACCAAGCAATATAACCATCAAATGGACCCACATATTGTGCATAAATGATAAATTGCAAATGTATCTATAATTTTTAATGTTCCATGCTTGGTTTTATCCACTTTCTTGTGTTTTGTTCCAACTTTGGAGTACTTTTCATATGATTTCTTGGACTAACCTATTAACAAGAGCCACAGTGCTAGCTGCCTATTTTCTGTTGTTTTTGGTTCCAGGAAAGTCAGAAAATGAATATTCTCGGAATTGGACAGGACAAAAGCCAAAGTGCCTATTTTTCCGGATGTCATCAAATGCCAGAATACGAGACGGAGAGGGGCCAGGGGGCCACCACACCACCTGGCCACGCGGCCAGACCTGGCCTGCGCCATGGGGTGGTGTGGCCGCTCCCGGCACCCCCTCGGCCTCTCCTTCCGCCTATATATTACCCTCGACACGAAAACCCAAAGGGCCCGATCAAAAATCCACGAAAGAGTCTATAGCCGTCGTCATCTCCATCCCTAGATCGGGAGGGATCTGAAGCTCTTCCCGGCACCCTGCCGGAGAGGGGAATTCACCCTGGAGGCCTTATTCATCACCATGCAAGCCTCCGGTGTGATGCGTGAGTAGTTCATCCTTGGACTACGGATCCATGTAGTAGCTAGATGGCTGGTTCTCCTCCTTTGTGCTTTCATGTTTAGATCTTGTGAGCTCCGTTCATGATCAAGATCATCTATTTGTAATTCTGCATGTTGTGTTTGCGGGGATCCGATGGATATTGAGATGCTATTTTAGATTTATTATTGATTCTATCATGTCTTTGTTATTTGTGATCTTGCATGCTTTCCGTTGTTAGTAGCTATCTTGGCCAAGTAGATGCTAGCAACTCCAAGAGTTAGTATTTATGCTCGATAGTGGGTTCATGCCTCTGGTAATCTGGAAAGTGACAGAAATCTCTAAGGTACTAGATGTGCTGTTGCTACTAGGGAGAAAACAACAATCCTTTGTTCATAGAACAATCATATTGTTTACTTTACACGCAGTTCGTAAAGCAATAATCTGTTGCTTGCAACTTAATACTGGAGGGGGTTCGGATGATAACCTGAAGGTGGATTATTAGTCATAGATGCAGTTGGATGGTGGTCTATGTATAATGTTGTAATGCCCAATCAAGTCTCAAAGGAGTCAAGATGATTAGTATATGCATGTATTGCTTTCTCGATGTTTGTCAATTGCCCCGCTGTAATTTGTTCACCTAGCATGTTATCTATCTAAGGAGAGCCACCTCTAGTGAACTATGGATCCCGGTCCTTTTTCTTTACATTCAATCTACAACTGTTTACTTCTTTGTGTTTACTTTCTGCAAACTATTACTTCTTTCCATTCGATACGTTTAATCCTTTGTTTTCCGCAAAACACGGTGAGATTGACAACCTCATCGCAAGTTGGGGACAAAGTTCTGTGGTTGTGTTGTGCAGGTCTCCACGTTGCTACTAGCACCGGTAGTGCGCCCTTCCAAAGCTTAGCTAGTAACACCTTTGGGGTGTTTCCTTGCTCCTACTGGTTCGATTAAACCTTGGTTTCATAACTAAGGGAAACTTGTTGTTATGCTCATCATACCTTCCCCTTGGGGTTCCCAACGAGCTCTACATCAACACCGCCATCAAGCATTTTTCTGGGCGCCGTGCATTGAGCCATCAATAAACATCACCATATAAATTACACATTAATACATAGTGAGGGTTAGCACTTCTTGCAAAATCATCGCGTGACATAGTTTTGCCACTTGAGGTATTACTACCCATAATGGTCTTATCTTTTGCTTGTGTGGGCTTGGCCTTCTTATTCTTGGTGTTCTTCTTCTTGGCCTTGGACACATAGCCAAGACCTCTTTTCTCATTATTTGACCTTTGCTTACTCAAAAGGTCATCAAGAGACTTGTTACCTTGGGGAAAGGTGGCCTTTTCAAGCTCCCCCTTCAACCTAGCATTTTCTTCAAGGATGTTTGTACTACTAGAGGGAATGAAAATACTAGGCGAAGCAACATTAGTCAATTGATTTTGAAGTTGCTCACGAGACTTTGTGAGAGTTAAGAGTTCACTATCCAAGACCTTGTGAGTCTTTTTAAGCTTCTAAAAATCCTCGGCAAGTTTGTCATGAACCACACCAAACTCAATCTTGTTCTTTTTATCCTTTTATACTTATCAATGGCATGATCACGTTCCTTAATGAGTTTACCAATAATTTGATCATTTGCCTCATCAAGGCCTTCAAGTTTTTCTTCAAGAGACACTCTAGTCTCTTGCTCTTCTTCTAGGGAATTAGTAAGAGCATCCATATCAAGCATGTGCTCTCTCCCAAGTTTGCATCTTTCGTAAAGAAGTTCTTGTGTGTCGGCAAGTTGATTCAAGAGGTTCACAAAATGTTTCTTGTGCTCCCCTTGCAAGTTAATCATGAAGGTATCGAAAGCAACTAATTCCTCCTTCACCTCATTAGTTATATCATCATCTAATTCATCATTGATACTAGAGGTGGAGAGAGGGAATGATGATACCTCTAAAGGTCTTGCCATAAGACAAGTGACGTTCTTGTTGGAGATGTTCTCATTTGGAGAATCGAAGAGAGAGAAGATGGATGCAGAGGTAGTGGAAATAGCAGCCACACCATTTGTTGTTTCTTCTTCCTCCTCCTCTTCATCATCAGAAGAGAACTATTCATGTGCTATCAATGCAATGTCACCAGACTTCTTGTTGGTGGCATTCTTCTTGTTAAAAGGCTTCTTGAAAAGGGCCTTTGGATTTTTCTTCAATATGAGTGCACCACCATTATATTCTCTCTTCTCATATGGACATCCGGCTACAAAATGATAGCGACCACCACAGTTGAAGCAAGTTCTCAGTCTTGAAGCATTTTCTTGTATACCACTTGGATTGCTTCTTTGTTGCATCTCCATCTTGTCCTTGGCAGGATCTTTCCAAAATTTTCTCGCATAGAAGGCCATGTATTCACCATGAGCAACCTTGACATCTTCGGGGTGGCTCATAGAAAGTGCATCATCACTTCCTTCTTCTTCTTCTTCATACTCCACAACCTTGGCCTTCAAGGAAATATTGACACCACTACTCATCCCAATGGCACGAGCCCGGGCATCTTTAGCATTATTGCCAGCAACCTTGAAGGCGGACATCTCTTGCATAACTTCATTTGAGGTCATGAGATGGTAGTTGTGTCTTCCTTGAAGACTCTTCAAGTCAGTGGGCTCGAAGGGCATGAGCGCACTCACATAATTCCTCTTTATCCATGCATCATCAATATGAGAGGCACGAACATTTCTGAAGGCGATGGAAATGGATTTGAGTCTCCGATACATATCTTCATGGTCCTCACCATCCTTCATCAAGAAGCCTTCAGCTTCATTGCTCAAGGCATCATATCTATTTCTTCTCATGCTCTCATTTCCAACAAACAAGTCAATGAGAGCATCCCAAGCTTCCTTGGCGGTATTGAAGTGCTCCCTTTTTAGTGGAGGAGTTAGTGGAATTATATTTATACCCCACTCCTTCACCCGTTGGCTGATGGCCCAAAATATATCGAGCTCGTTGGGGAACCCCAGGAGGAAGGTATGATGAGCACAGCAGCAAGTTTTCCCTCAGTACGAAACCAAGGTTTAATCGAACCAGTAGGAGCAAGGAAACACCCCAAAGGTGTTGCTAGCTGAGCCTTGGCAGGGCGCACTACCGGTGCTAGTAGCAACATGGAGACATGCACAACACAACCACAGAACTTTTCCCCCAACTTACGATGAGGTTGTCAATCTCATCGGTTTTGCTGAAAACAAAGGATTAAACGTATTGAATGGAAGGAAGTAATAGTTTGCAGAAAGTAAAAACAAAGCAGTAAACAGTTTGTAGATTGTATGTAAAAGAAAGGACCGGGGTCCATAGTTCACTAGAGGTGGCTCTCCTTAAGATAGATAACATTCTGGGTGAACAAATTACAGCGGGGCAATTGAAAAACATCGAGAAAGCATTAACGCATATACTAATCATCTTGACTCCTTTGAGACTTTATTGGGCAATACAACATTATACATAGACCGCCATCCAACTGCATTTATGACTAATAATCCACCTTCAGGTTATCATCCGAACCCCCCACCCCCAGTATTAAGTTGCAAGCAACAGATTATTGCTTTACGAATTGTGTGTAAAGTAAATAATACGATTGTTCTATGAACAAAGGATTGTTGTTTTCTCCCTAGTAGCAACAACACATCTAGTACCTTAGAGATTTCTGTCAATTCCCTAGATTACCAGAGGCATGAACCCACTATCGAGCATAAATACTAACTCTTGGAGTTGCTAGCATCCACTTGGCCAAGATAGCTACTAACAACGGAAAGCATGGAAGATCACAAATAACAAAGACATGATAGAATCAATAATCAATCTAAAATAGCATCTCAATATCCATCGGATCCCCGCAAACACAACATGCATAATTACAAATAGATGATCTTGATCATGAACGGAGCTCACAAGATCTAGACATGAAAGCACAAAGGAGGAGAACCAGCCATCTAGCTACTACATGGACCCGTAGTCCAGAGATAAACTACTCACGCATCACACCAGAGGCTTGCATGATGATGAAGAAGGCCTCCAGGGTGAATTCCCCTCTCCGGCAGGGTGCCGTGAAGAGCTTCAGATCCCTCCCGATCTAGGGATGCAGATGATGGCGGCTATAGACTCTTTCGTGGATTTTTGATCGGGTCTATAGGGTTTTGGTATCAGAGGCAATATATAGGCGGAGGGAGAGGCCGAGGGGGTACCTAGGGCGGCCATACCACCCCCTGGCATGGGCCAGGCCTGGCTGCACGGCCAGGTGGTGTGGCCAGGCCCTAGCCCCTCTCCGTCTCGTATTCTGGCTCCAAGTGTCCCCCGGTAAAATAGTGACTTTGGCTTTTGTGCCGTCCAATTCCGAGAATATTCATTTTCTAACTTCTGAAACCAAAAACAACAGAAAACAGGCAGCTAGCATTGTGGCTCTTGTTAATAGGTTAGTCCAAGAAATCATATGAAAATTACTCCAAAATGTGGACAAAACATAAGAAAGTAGATAAAACCAAGCATGGAACATCAAAAATTATAGATACATTTGCAATGTATCATTGGCTTAGCTAGAGCATTTACCTTAGAGTTGGGAGGTATTTCCTCAGGAGAGGGAGGTGGCGAGGCTGACTTTTCTTTAACAAGTTGCTCAACTAATTGACGCAACTGTTGGATTTCATTGCCCAAGGTAGAGCTCAAGATTGTTTCCAACTTCTTGAGATCTACCATGGTCACCGAAGTGCTAGCCTCGCCCTCTCCACCTTCCTCTGGGTTGACTATATTCTCTTAGGCGGTTATGAAGGGAATATGCCCTGAGAGGCAATAATAAAGTTGTTATTATCGTATTCCAAGTATATGATAGATGTTTATTTTGCATGATATAATTGTATTGATTGGAAACGTCAATACATGTGTGTTTAATAAACAAATAAAGAGTTCCTAGTTATGCCTATCTTATAAACTAGCTCATTGATTAACAAGATGATCAAGGTTTCCTGATCATGAGCATTGGATGTTGTTAATTACGAGGTCACAACATTGGTGGAATGATGTGATGAACATTCATCTGAAGTATAGCATTACTATCAAAGTCACTGTGTTTATATTGCTATAACATTATACGAAGTAATCTTAGTCCTTAGACCATGAGATCATGTAAATTGTTAACACTAGAAGAGTAACTTGATAACATCAAACGTCACACTGTAACAGGGTGACTATAAAGGTGGGTTTAGATACTCTGAAGGTGTTATGTTGAGGCTCATGGATCAAGCGTGGGATTTGTCCATCCTGATGACGGATAGATATACTCTAGGCCCTCTCGGTGATATCACATTGAGATAGCTTACAAGCAAGTGATGTGATCACTAGAATGTTACATCACGGGAACGAGAAAAGAGTGCATGTCAGTAACAAGATCAAATTAGGTATTGAGATACCAATGATCGAATCTCGGACATGTAATATATCACGAGACAAAGGGATTTAGTTACTAGCATTAAAGGTTCTCACGATCACTGAAGTCACCGTTGAATGTGTGGGAGTCAGTATGGATCTCTAGGTCCCACTACTGATTATTGATCGGAGAAGGATCTCGATCATGTCTGCATTATTCATGAATTGTAGGGTGACACACTTAAGGGATACCAACACCATTTGGAGCAAATGTGTTCCAGAGAAAAGATTTACAAAGCGCTAGAATTATTTCAATGGACATCAAAATTGTTTCGGGTGAAATTGCTGAAATTGGTTCTGCATGTGATATTGAAATATTGCAGGGGGGTTTATGTGAATGTTTGTTAGTTAAAGTAACTAACAAAATTCTGAATAAAATAAATAAAAGAGTTTTATTAAATGAGAGTTGCATTAAATTTGGTGGAAATTTAATGCATGTGAGTGGAATTTTGAGTGGAGGCATGTTTATGTGAGTGGATCTTCCACCCACATGAATGAGAGGAGGTGGAGGGGCTCCTCCATGGCCGCCGGCCATGGGAGGTGATGCTCCCTCCCCTATAAAAGGCCTCCCTCTCCTTCCTCACAAAGCACACCTCCTGGTGAAGGATCTCTCTCCCCCTCTAGAATTATTCCTCCATGGTCTTGGATTAGCCAGATATATGTTCCAGATGGCTTTTCGCCTGGAAGGAGTTGTTGCTTCCGCTGCATCACTAGAGCAAGGAGGCGGAGGTTGTTCGATGGTCCGGACGTGTGTGCGAGCATGGATGCGCTGCTGATTTGTGACGCTAGGACTTCCTCTCGATCTTGAGATCGGCAAGCGATCAACTATATCATCCACGAGTCAAATCTCGTTACACTTTTTTGGTCTTCAAGGGTATGATCTCTATGGATGTATATACACTTGTTGCTTGTATCTAGTACATAGATCTTGGAGCTTAGTAGTTCCCATCGTAGGAATTTTTTTATTTTCTATGCTGCAAACCCAACAGGTTAAGCCCAAATAAAGAGCCAAGGCTCTAATACCAATTGAAAGGATCGTATGGTCACCTAGAGGGGGGTGAATAGGTGTTACTTTAAATTTTACTCTTTTTCAAGTTAGGATTTGACACAAAAGGTAAATTCTCTAGATATGCAACTAAGGGAATTTACCTATATGACACACTAGCACTACTAACTAGGCAAGAACAAGATAAAGTAAGGTGTAGTAAAGGATAGAAGTAACCAAAGTGAAGCACGCAGGGACACAAGGATTATTTCCCGCAGTTCCTTCCTTTTGAGGGGAAGTACGTCTACGTTTGGAGAAGGGGTGCTATCAAACCACCAACGCCACGAGAGGCCTCCCTTGTTCTCCGGTGAACCTCACCCCAAAGGGATCGATTAACGCTTCCAATGTGTCGGCAACCTTCAAGGTGGTAGCTGGCACGCTTACAATAAGTTTGAGGCACACATCCACAACTTAATTGGAGGCTCCCAAATCCAAGCAAGTTGTCACAACAATCAAAGACAAGCTTGTAAGAACCAAAACAAGGCCTAGGGTTTCCAATGAAACCCTAAAGCAATGGGCCCTCAAGTGAATGAGGGGGAAATGAAGATCTCTCTTGGTGAAGTAGTAGATCAAGGCCTCCTCCTCCGATTCCCCAAAGTTCAACGACTTTGGATGGTTGGATGAAGAGGTCTTGGAGTTTTGGTGTCTCTAATGGTGGTGCTTTCTTTTTCTGGAACGAGCAGGTGGAGGTAGAATATGAGGTCCTCTATTTATAGCCTCCACTGTTTTTGACCATTTTTGCCTATTGTGGAACTTTCACACTGGAGACTCCGGTCTACACCAAAGATTCCGGACCGTCTCCGGTCCATCTCTGGACCGCTTATCAGACTGTCCTAGGCCATGTCTTGTCACTCACACCGAGGACTTGTCAGGAACTCCGGTCGGTAGCACCCCGGAGACTCCGGTGTTTTCACACCAGAGACTCCGGTCCGTCTCCAGCTCATCTCCGGACCCCCTATCAGATTGTCCCTGGGCATCTCCTGAAATCCACTCCGGAGAATTGTGGGGGAACTCCAGACCACATTGGAGACTCCGGTGTCTGCACACCGAAGACTCCGATTTGAAATCTTCAGGAAGCCACTGTTTCTTCCATGAACTTTTCAACTATGCCATGGACTTATCTCTTTTCATTAGATTGACTGTAGATATTCACACAGTAAAATGATCCTTATGTTGTTAACGAACAACAAACAGATTAGGACAATAAATGTCCTTTCAAAGTTTAACTTAACAGTCTCCGCTAAACACCGGAATATAAAACAATGTTCTGAAATCAAAGTGATGTGATGCGCTAATGAGATTTGTGGGGGATTGTTGGAATTTGAGATATTTTAGCGTTGAGCTTTTGGCCCATAAAAAATATAAATTTTGAAATTCTCTTTGGCCCATTAGTACATGACAGCCTGTGGATGTGTAGTGGATCTAAAGTTTAGTCCCACATTGCTAGTTAAGAGGGAGTTGCACCATCTTATATAAGAGCCTGTTCTAACACTACTAAGTGAGTGAGAAGAGAAGCAGCTCTCGCGCACTCATCCTCCAATGCCACACCACGACTCGTCACGACGTGCTGCGGGTTGCGGGAATCTCGCCAAGCCGAGCTTTATTTTGTTGTTCGGGAAAATTAATTACGAGTCATTAACGGGCGCGTTAATTATCTAGATGTTTTTGGTCGTGGGATGTGTTGACTTGGACGTGAGCTACGCCCCACGACCTACCCGACTGGCACTATATAAACAACCCGCAAACCCTACGTGACTCGTCACACGCACCTCCTTCCAGTCCATTGCACCGTCGCCTTCGTCTTTCCCATTCCTGCTTGCGGCGTGCACCGATTACCAGGACAGTAGGCCTCCGGAACCCCACCTCTTGTGAACCCGTACGTATGAGGGGCGATCAGGTTTTTGGAAAACGCTCAAGCGGGACTACGGGCATCCACGATGTCGTCCGATAATGAGTTCCCGGACGATGACTTCTTTCCGGACGTCACCGACCTCTTTCGCAACCTCAACATGGACGACAACTGTTGCTACCGCTGCGGCTATTGCTGCTGCAACCACTATGGCTACTGCTGCCGCTGCTGCTACTCAGCCTTCACTGTACATGATCCTGAACTCTCTCTTTTAGATTTTGTTAGACTTCCTTATTCTAGCGTTTAGAGTAGATGTGATTAGTCTATCCTATTTAGATGTAATTTGGTCATCTACTTGTTAGTTTGTGTGATCTATTTAATTGCTATTTATTGCTATTTATGATCATGTTTTATCAATTATTTATTCGTATTAAATCATATAGATTATTGCTTATATTTTTAACATTAACAAGGATAAGTTACTTCATTAAGAAAAATTATTTCTAAGCTGTATATCATCTAAACATCATAGGGCCATTGCTCGTGTGGACCTTGAATGATAATGCTCATCAGGCCGGTGACTAACAACCTCACATAATTATTAATGAAGGCAACAAAACTATGACCTAGGGGTGGTCTGATTGTAACTATACAAAATGATTTAGCATCATGTGGAAATTAACATATATGGTCAGTAATGTTGTCTACTACTAATTCTGCCACAAATAATAAAATGCATCCCATAATAGGATATTTTATTTACCATAAAACTTGGATGGTTAAAGAATCCTACAAATACAGTACAACTACACAAAAAAATCTTAGACACTACAATACTATAAAGAGCTATCCTCGCAGTTGCGAGGGCCACCGTTCTAGTTAGCACAAACAACGATTCTAATAAAATCAATGTAATAGATTTTAGGTATTTTGAAACAATTGTTTTGGTTGAAAATAATTTTTCATAAGAGTGAGATCTTCTGCTTTAGTAAAGCCAAAGAAATAGAGGATGATTACATGCTGCTTTAATAAATTTCATAAGAGCGAGATGCGTGGAGGAGCAAATGCGCCGTATGGAGGCGCACGAGCTGGAGGCTCGCGTTGCGGAGGCGGTGCGACATCTGGAGGTACGCGAGGCGGAGGCGGTGCGCGGGACGGAGGTGGTGCTTGCTGTGTCAGAGACCGAACGGGTAGGGCAGGAGGGGAGGAACCACTGGACGGCCGAGCTGGAGGCGGCGTTGACCCGCCGTTCCAACGCGCAGGAGAGGGCGATGCTTGCGGCAGAGACCGCCACTGCGCCACCATCGTGCAACGCCAGCAGCAACACGCCATCTAGAGAGCGTGTCACGCAATCGACGGGTTGAACCTCCGGTCCCGCGGGTGTCAGGGACGGCGAGTAGTAGGGCACATGACGATGATGAGTAGACACGCCATCCTAATTTAGTTTAATTATCGGTAGGGCTTGATGTAATGGCTTATCAGTGTAGTGAAAAAGTTATTTGGATCCAATGTTGCACTTTCACACGGCATCAACGACAGTCCGAATATGCGCGCGGTCCGCGGCATGTCTGACCAAACCATTCGTGAACTTAAGTTTGGTGCGGGAATGGATCACGCTAGACGCATCATCGCCGTTTGGATGCATGCGCCCCGCCCTCGTGTCCGCACTAAACGGAACAGGCTCCGGCCGCTTGGGTCGCTGTAGATGCCCTGACAGCGAGCTAGCAACCCCTCTTCTAAGTCTGCCTTACCTTTTGGCAGCGTGCATTTGTAGAGTGCACCTGGTGAGTGGTGACCAGTGACCACCGACTGTTGTTAGCAGGTAGATAGCTACTTTCTACTTTCGGCCGGTATGAGTGACCACGTTCCATTCACACGCATTTTGTCAAAGTCATCCATGCATTTGTTTAGCCGGCGACAGATATCACTACTATCTGGATTCACGTCATCACCCTTCACATAAAACACTCGTCGTTACTGCATCATCTTTTTTATAATATACTGTACGATGTAGTAGTATTCTACAAACGTGCAAAGCCTCAACTTGAAATGCCTCGTAGTATTTTATGTTGCCCAGATATGATAAAAGTGTGGATCTGAAGTAGCTGGAAAATATAAAATTTGAAACTTCTAAAATTTGTTAGATCATTTTCGTATGGCCCTAAGTACAAAGTGTTTCAAGTTGAGATGTTGCCCGTTGGTAGAATACATCATTATAAACATTTAGGATTATTTTCGGAATTTTTTTAAACTTCGAAATGTCGTTTTCATTTTTTTTAAGAAATGGGTTATATGTAACCCGAGCTACGTTTGCAGTTCTCGTTTGGTTCAGAGGGTAGATAGCCGAACTTTATAGAAACATGAAAAATTCCTATGGTAACACTATTTATCCATTTTGAGTTAGGGACAGCGCGTTTGGAATTTTATTCTTTGGGTGGGTTTTCAAAGCATAAAAAAAAGAATAATACAATCCACTCAAGCTTCTTCTCTGTAAGAGCATCTCGAACAAGTCGTTGCAAAATCCTGCACGCTAAAACTAGTTTACAGCACGGGTTTATGACATACAGCGCGCACTATCCGTTGGCGTTTCCCGGACACGCTATGTTGCAGCGCCCTGCAAGACACTTCACCAGGCGCTGCATACACTGGCACCACAAACAGATTTTCACACACATGTGTACACAAACAAAGATCAAATAAACTAGGAAATATAGACTGAAAATAGACTAAAAATAATTTAAATAGGCAAACAAAGATCAAACAAACGGTGCACACACACTAGTTCGCACCGTAGAAGGTGGTCGACGAGACACCGTTGGTAAACAGCTCAGCCTAGCCTAGCTTCATTATTGGTACCGACCAGCTTCTACATTGCGAACTTGTGTGTGTGCACCGTTTCATCATTGCTACATTGCAAACTAGAAATCGGAATCTTCCTCCTACTCCGTCGACGACTCCACCGGTGTCGACGAGAACTGGTCTAGCCAGCGATCCTCGTCGTCGATCGTCTGTGGGCCGGCAATCTACACACCCCGTGGTAGCCGGAGGAGTTGGGGCGATGCACGGCATCCCGACGGCAGCGTGGCGACGATGGCGGCGTGGGGCACTAGAATGCGCGGCGAGCAAGCATGGCAGCGCCGTGGTGGGAAGTTGACAGCGTGCGGGCGCTTGGTTTATAGCATGCGTTGAAGCCAACGCCCAAAATATCCCGTGCCAAATGCCATGATATCCCGTGTGTGGCAAAAGTTTTAGCGTGCGCGTGTTTCCGCCTCTGTCGGAGCTGCGAGCATGGGTTCCCGCGCGCTAAAATAGTGGTTTTTACCGCATGGGATTTGCATCTCTTGTTGGAGATGCTCTAGTGACCTAATCCTACTTTTGCATATATGTTACAATCTTGGTTTGACTATGAATTTTGAGAATAATCTGTTGTTCCTATTCCTGTGAATCGAACACCAAATTTCACAAAAACCTAAATTTTCACGATCATATGTTCTGCGGAAGCAATCCTGTTTAGTCATGTGTTTTCTCTATTCCTATTTATTGGATCCCACCCCCCACCCCCCAAAAAAAGATTCAGACATTCAGGAACACTACAAACACCTGACCTTGGAGTCAGCCATTCAACAGAACTCTCAGGCTCTGGATATAAACAGACAATGACACACTTGATAAATTTTGTCTTCCAAAGCAGAAATAATACTAATTCATAAGCCGGTCGAACTGTAAGGCCATGGGTTACACCGACTCATCTAGCTACACCAGATGCGAACTTGACCTGAGAACACATGCATGCATCATCTCTATAGGATCACCTCTAAGACAGATCAACATACATCACCGATTCATCATTTCTATAACATTAACATGTAAACCCAACCGCCTCGCTATCCACAAAATCTCAACTCAGTTTCCATTTGGGACTCCTAGCTCTTCCAGATACAGCATCAACAAAATTTGGGGCTTTACCAGAACCCCTCATGTTGCTTTTCTACAAATAGTATTATTATCACCTCACACACTTCCTCGCTGATGATCCGCGCCATGGTTCCTTGCTCGGGGCGGTGTGCCAAGTGCCGCCGAACGCGACATGCGATGGACGCCATGCACTTCTGGATCGTAAGTCTGGGAGGCAAGGTAGCTCAGGGCTGTCACAACGTCCCCGATCACCGGTCTCATGGTCGGCTGTTCTTGAACACACATTGCAGCAACAGCCAGGGCCTGGTACAATCCCCTTGCCGGATACCGGCCCTCGAGTGCCGGGTCTGCCATCTGGGGAAACTTCCTCCTGTCTTTGAACAAGGGCCGGGCCTGAAATTGTGCAGCAACAAAAATTACATCGATACTGATTGCAAAATAGTATACGACATGTTTAGCAAAGTCTTTGGTGAATCATGGCCCTCTTGTTTCGATTTCTATTCAACAGACTAGAATAATGTCTTTTGGGAAAGCAAACCTTGGCCAAATGGACCCTGGAAAAATCAACATATGACATATTATGATACTACTAGTTCATTCTAGTAGCTTTTAGGTGCACCACAGAGGAGAAGCTTGGCTCGAAAATAGAAAGTGGTAGAATGGTCTCAAGCAAAATTAGTTGAAGACTAAGGAAGAAGTTCAAAAAATAAAATACAAATTCCAAAACAGGAAAGAAACAAGGAGAGGAACTGAAAATTAACCTCCTATAGTTCCCCTCCAGGTGATACGAAAGATTGATGTGCTAAGACTCAGCTTACGCAATTTCCCAGCTAAGAGGGTGATATCTGGTGATTTTTCCAGAATAAATTAACAATGAATACTCACAATAGGTAACAGATTTCAAAATCTGATGTCCTCCATAGCCAAACTATAGTAGCCTATATCATAATGGAGAAGAGAAGAAACAAATGTAATGAAAAAAGAATTGAGCAGCTTACCCAGGCAACAAGATTTTGCTCTCCTGCAGCTCGGGTGTTGTCGATAGCCCTTCGCCCTGTGATGATCTCAAGCAGAGCAACACCGTAACTATATACATCTGACTTTAGAGTCAATTGGCCAGTCATAGCATACTCAGGGGCACAATACCCGTATGTACCCATCACTCTAGTGGAAACATGGGTTTTATCGCCAACTGGGCCAAGCTTTGCCAGTCCAAAGTCAGACAGCTTGGGGTGATAGCCCTCTCCAAGTAAGATGTTTGAGCATTTCAAGTCCCGGTATATGACAGGAGGATTGGTTTTATCATGCAGATGCTCCAACCCTTTAGCTGCACCAGCAGCAATCTTCATCCTTGTATTCCAGTCAAGACGGGGTTTATCTGGGGAAGGATCTGAGTAAAATAAGATCCAGTTGTGAGCATACAAAACTTAAATTATCCAATAAAAGCTGTACCCAACACAGGAACTCTATTTTTTTTCAGTAGCGTACCATGAAGGTGGCCTTCCAAAGAACCTAGCGGCATATACTCGTAAACCAAAAGCCTCTGATCACCATCGGCGCAATAGCCGATGAGGTTGACTAGATTCGGGTGGTGCAGCAAGCTCAGCATCAGAACCTCAACAAGAAACTCCCTGTTGCCTTGCAGTCCATTACGATCAAGCTGCTTTATAGCAACAACCTACAGATGGTAACAAAATACTCGCCATGTTAGTCAGCTACAGGAAATAGTTTGACAAATTATTATGCATGAGAGTAACATTCTTCCACACGTTATCGCTCCACAGATAGATGTAAATCAATGGAGGAATTATAAGCATTTTTTTATAGTTGCTGCTTCAATTTTATTCTAGCCGGGATTAACCTCAATTTCTATTATACTTCGATAATAACAAACCAGTAGTGTGCACCGATTCTCGGGTTCAGACAATGGGGCACGTTCAGTAATAGACAAGACAGTCTAAGTAGACATAAACAAATAAACAAATAAAGCGACGAGTTGGAAGCAGGATAGCGACTTAGCAAGAAGCCAAGAAAGAACCTGACCTGGTTGACGCTCTCCAGATATCCCTTGTAGACCCGGCCAAAGCCGCCCTCCCCTAGGAGGCAGTCGGCCCTGAAGTTGTTGGTCGCGGCCGCGAGCTCCGTGAAGGTGAAGGTCTGCGCGGCAATGTGGCGTTGCTCGGATCCGTTGCTGAGCACGAACTCCTTCCTGGCCTCCGACAGCGAGTCCTGCCGCGCCGCGCCCGCCGCCGAGGAGGAGCAGCCCGCCGGTTTCGCCTTCTCTGAAGAAAGAAACAGTGCACACACCACGCGTGCTTCCGTCAGAATCGGTCAGTCAAAAGGAATTTAGGGCGAAAAAAAAGGAGTGCGCGGGTTGTCTGGCGGAAAAAGGGGAACAGACAGAGCACGCGTCATCCCCGACCAGAATTCCAGCAGCAGGTGGGCCGTATTTTGAGGAAATCTCGCGTTTCTGGTTCCGGGCCGGGTTCGCGAGCAGAACGGGTAAATTGTGGGGGCAGGCGAACTAGACTGGAAGGACAAGTGGTGAACCAAGAACAGGTAGCAGCGGGGAGGCGGAGCCACAGATTACTCGGCGGAATCGGCAGAGTAATCTGTGAATCGGGTGGAGTTTGAACAAATCTCTGGCGGTCGAAGAGCACGAGAAGGAGAAAAACAACAGCGTGAAAGGGAAACGCTGGTACGGGCGGATCACCTGCGGCGGGAGGGATCTGCGGCTTCTCCATCGGCGGCAGCGGCTTCTTCTTCTTCTTGGCACCCAGGCAGGAGAAGCAGCAGTCCATGGCGGATTGGCGGAGCCCCTCGACCCTCGAGACCAGAGAGAGAGAGAGAGGGAGAGGGAGAGAGGGAGAGGGGTTTGAGTGTGCGCCGCGTCCGCGTGGGGAAGAAGGCGAGGAGAGCGAAACGAGGAGGAATTAATTTTCGAGTTATTTCGGGGGCAATCTATCTCTCTTTCTCTCTCCTCATCTCCTCCCACCTTCTACTCTTCCTTCCCTTCTAGAACAACCAACGCACACATGACAGGACCGGACGGCTACTCTGCATGCAAGTGTCAAACGGAGAGCAAAAGCAGTAGTAGTAGACCCACATGGGCACGAGTGCTCCTTCACTTTTAGATTTTTTAAAATTTCAAAATCTCATATTTTTTATGTCTTTAAAAATTATGCCGGTTAAATATATAGATAGGTATATGCAGAAAGAGTGCACCAAAAAAAGTTCTGTTAAAAATACATTGTATTTTAGAAAATAGAAAAAGATAAATTTATTATAGAAAGATATACTACTACTTTCTCCGATGGAGAACAAGTGTCGCTCATTTTGTACTGAGTTAGTACAAACTTTGTAATAAATGAGCGACACTTATTATAGATCGGAGGGAGTATTATTTACCGGTATCTCTTAAAATGTAAAGTTTTTTAATAATACTTTGTTGCGTACACTTCTCATGTATATATCCATCTATATATCTATGCCATAATTTTTTGAGGCATAGAGGTGTAAGATTTTAAAAAATTCAAATTCTAAAAATGAGGTGAACACTGATGGCCATGTGCACAAAATCCCTTCTCTAGCGAAATTTTCCTAACCTAAATTTCATCGTGGATTGTGAAATCAAACGAATTGCTTCCCAGCAGTCAACTGGAATTAATAGCTGGACATTTTAGAGCAAGAACAATAGAAGAGTCAATTGTTGGCTATAAGTCCTTGCCATGTCATCTATAACTAGCTTATAGTCAGTATGTACAATAGTTAGCTATAAAAGAGTAGTACTTTTTAATATATGGCTCACTTGACACTCTCACAAAGTGCCTAGGAGCATGTGCTGCAGCTGGCTCTTATCCTACAGTCAGCACATCTTCTCTCTCTTCTTCTCTCTCATCCAACTCAGCATAGATATAGTATTTAAATCTTTATAGCCTGCTGACTGTACCTTATTGTACTTGCTCTTAGGGTCGGTGGGAGCTTGGGACTGGCCAAAAAAAAGCCCGAGGCATAAATCACAGGCCCGAGTCTGGCCCGGCCCAACTGTCGGGCCAAAAATTCTAGCGCAGGCCTAATCCGAACCTGTAGAAAACCACCGGGTTATCGGGCCAGGCCTTCCCTAATTTGGCCATTCTCTAGGCCCAAGCCCGGCCCGAGGTGCACACCGGGCCACACTTTCCATCCCTAGGCACGCCCCGTGGGCCAAAAAGCCCGGCCTGTCGGGTTTTTTATGCTGGGCCGGCCAGGCATGCCCAGGTTTGACTAGAGGTACTAGTATATGTTCAGTGATTTCAATCAGTTTTATCTACTCCATAATTACACATTTATTCTATATATACCGTCACAAATTTTAATAAATGTTTAGATGCTAGATTTGGAGGATATTTGTGAAATGTCTAAAAAACTCCGGCTCAATAAACTCAAATGTGTTTGTTAGGAGAATCCACACAATGTCAAATGAAACGACATAGCGAATAATTATTATTTCGTTCTACGCAATCATAACTTGTCGAATCTATAGGACATGTTACATGTGTAAACTCATGTATTTTCCAAGTGGCACTACAAGATATGAATTGATTTATCACCTTTTCATACCGACCATGGGTGAAAGAGTCATAAATCTATGACGATGTATCACCAAATGGTCATAAACCGTTCACGGGCATTCTGATGGCTTTAGATGAAATCGTCGAAACATGGTCGACAGGGCTTATGACCCAAATTTTAGGTAATCATGACCAATTTAAATAGCCGAGACTGCTAAGTTGTGATGCCTAAAATGACTGGACCGCCGCTCCATCAATTCCGTATGTGTGCTTTAGTTTACAAGATGTTTGGGAAATTTTGCACGAAAAACTGATACATGGCCCGAAGAATTTTTTGTTATAGCTTCATTTCTACTCCATTCGTCGAATAATATAAGATGTCTTAGCTTTTTTCTAACACACATGTATGTCGATGTCTTTTAATGTGTAGGTTCAGTTATTTTATGCCGAAACTGTACATACTAGAAGATATTTAGATACATGTGTTTTAGAAAAAAGATAAAACATTTTAGAATTTAGAACAAAGGGAGTATATGAGCCAAAAGGGTGTCTACAAGAAAACAAATACTCCGATTTTCAATTTGATTACCATGAGAATACCCAGCTTTATTTTTATGGATATAGCAACAAATATTTTAGGCCTAGTGAAAAGCTCTAGTGTTTTTTTAGGGGGGGGGGGGTCGCTCTAGTGTTTAACCGAATGTGAGAAATATATTTCATGGGTCTGTAGGTATACTTTGCAAATGGTATGCGCGGTGAACCGTGGTTTTTATATTTATATAAGCGGGTCCTTGTCCTTTGGCAAAAAATCAATTTAGAGGATGAGTTCTATGGAGTCTGTTTTTGAAATTTTTTAAATATCATCAAATATTTTTAAAAAAATACATACATGTGGACAACAACACGAAATACAAGTCTGCAAACTTTTAATAAAAATACTTCGTATTTCAGGTGCATAAAAAAAGACAAATATGACAAAAATTGGGAAATGGAGGCCATTGAAATTTGCACTGTTTACGCCTAGATATGAATTTTTCTATTTTCTGTTGAGGCCAGAATACAAATTATTTTCACATGATTTGCCTGCTTGTATTACAATTCATTACATACTGCATCTCGGTATCTTTTCGGATCTTTTAAACATTTAAATTTAATAAACATTAAAAAAAGTCCCCGCTCAAGCCTGTCCTCTGGAACGACGCTCTCGGGCCTTTGGTCTTTTCACAAAAAAAATAAAAAATTCATCAGCCTCCTCGTGCTACCGGATTGGCTTAACTAGATGATACCCCGCGCGTTGCGACGGGAAATCATGTTAATAAGGTTGTTTGCTCCACAAAATGACTGTCTAAAAGAGCTAACAGAAAAATAATTTTTTTATGATTACAAATTTCCACGTCGATGGACAGAAAGACCATACAACAAAAGGCAACAGCTGGTCCTGGCTTATAAAACATAAAGCTGTAAATATCATGGCACGCAATCTTTGATAAGGAGTTTTAAACCAACCAACACTACATAATGCTATAAAACCACGTTTCATCTTTGTTGTACAAATCACAAAAGAGATAGTCTCTCGATGAGGCAGTGGTATATGGAAGGCATCTCCATTGCATGTTTATTGTTCTTTTCCTCCCTAACCTGTACACCATAAAAATGTAGTTATCAGGTATGAATGGGACTATTTAATACTTCAAATCAATATATTTTAGCACATTTTGCATGTATAAAACAGTTCATGCCAAAAACATTTGAATAGGAGTTAACGTAAAGTGATTTTGTGTTTGACCAACTATGAAGCTACTAATCAATTCAAGCACACACAACTCGAGAAATGTGTTAGCATTGCAGTTATTGACTCCTCTTTTAGCTTCCTGTATCAAATAAAATAGAATCAAAAATGGATGTAAGATTCAGAACTCAAGATCTATAAAATTCAATTCTTCATTGATCCTATGCTTAGTAGCATGGAGAAATTGAATGATGTGGAAAGGGATGGTCAATATTTTTTCAAACATTTATGTATAATTTCTCTTTGTTCTTCAACTGGACCAAACATTGGATCTGAATACATGAAATACGCATCGAATTTCTTCAGATTCGATTAAATATCACATAAGATGAATAGCATCATAAGAAATTCAAATAAAACGATGAACATATGGCAAATCTTAATTACATTGGTTGCATAGGATTAGCGAATAGGATCCAAGATACAACCTCGGTCAGGAGCTTGACATCCCAACTGATGATTATCTGCAACAAACATATCAGCAACGTTAGTTTTTTCAGAGCAGCAACAATCAATCAGATTGGTTCGATCTATGAAATCAGACTATTTTTTTTATGAGAAAAAGAGTTATATTACACTGCAAGATGCTGGGGAGACATTTGGGAGTGAAAGTACTCATGACATTGATCTGGCACAGTTTGAACCAGAGCGAGGTCTTTATTAGCACGAGTTTTTTCCCTTTCGTCTGCATGTTTTATGCCTCCATTGATTTCTCTGTAGAGATTGTGGGGAGAGACAGAGGCATTAGAGCGTGTGCATCAAGAGACTTAATGGACGAAAGAAAAACTGACGAACGCATGAGCGACATCGGGGCAGAATATAGGAGATCCGCATTGTAAGTTTAGAAAAGAATAGAAGATTGATTACAGACTAATAACCATTAAAGAGGATAATGGGACATTGATTTTAGGCCTGCCGTAACAATTAAAGAGATACATAAACTGAACGCATGGAGAGATAACTGGAAACAACAAACGCTTTAAGAAAATGTGGAGCCAATGGAGTGCAAAATTGAGACTCTTATATACTTAAAAGGCACAGAAGTATGATGCAAAGGTTAACATGCAAAGCTGAATATTAAATACTAAAGGGCAACAACATACCTTGTAAATGTATATGATCCTAAAATATGAAAAATAATTCCAGAATAGTATGATGGAAATTTACTAATACCAACTGGTAGTCTCCACTTTGATCAATCTCAAACTCACACCACGAAATTAAATAAATACTGCATATGTACGTCTATCCGAGCCCAAAAATTCAGAGAGAAAAGGCTCCGTAGGATAGGAAGCCATAGGTGAATCCCCCATTGTTTATCCGTGTCCTAGCTAGGTACAGAGGAAAACATGGAAGAAATGGTTGAACATATCGTCAAGAGATGAACATGATTTGGTGGAAATTAGACCAACCCACCGCATCTGGAGGAGATGGTCGCACTTACGCACATGCCCCTTCGGTTCTTGCAGTGGGGATAAGTCTCCTGAGATGAGGGATGGACCGGTGGAGAGGGTCAGAGGTGGAGGTGGGGAGGGGAAACGGGGAGAGCATTTGACATACCAATATATATGCTAAGAGAGTCCCCTCAGTTCAGCTTCCATGGAGAAGAGGAATAGACACAACAAATTAATTGTTGTGGCCGTCGGACACAGAAGATGCACCGTGGTTCAGCTTCCATGGAGAAGAGCAATAGACACAACAAATTAATTGTTGTGGCTGCCCGACGGAGAAGATGCACCGCTGGCCTGTGGGATGACATGGAAATGGAAATTGCTGACATGGATCATTCGATGAGGTGGATAGCCTGCATGCTTAGAGAAATAGATTAGTGGGGTTGATCTATTTAGTTATATAGGATTCCACATTTGCGACATGCATCGACCGGTTCGCCTCATCTCTACTTCTCTACTACTTATAAAGAGGCGAACGTAAATTTTTCTACACGCACCCCGCCAAATATACAGGGACAAACTACCACCGCATGATCAGACCTACTAGACACAATCTAACCACTTCAATTAGCTTATTTTTTCCTCTTTGATACACTTAGCAAATAGTTTCGACGGACTCTACTCATCCCCTCCACAAGCACAAGCACAAGAAAAGAAACTGATTCCGCATCTCATCTGGATCACGCCCGACTATTTTCACGCGACCACCCTGCCCCGCCGCCTCCCCACATGACGGAACTGACCCGCGCCCCCGCCGTCCGGCTGCGGTGCTGCATCGACGACTAAGGCGGGGCGATCTGGACAGCGGTGATATGGTGCTGCCCGGCGGAAGGGCAGCCGGGAGGGGACGCGCACGACAACCCTGCCCTCACGCACTCATCGTTTCGCTCTACAGGAGGAAGTGAGGGACACCAACGGGGTGTCGCCGTCGGAGCGTGTCGTTTCTCCGGAGAGGCAGAGACAACCTAGTGTTCCAGGAAGTCGCCTCTGACTCGCTGTTTGTTCCAGGGCCGCCGTTCGGAAAAGCGCGTGCACGCCACACGCCGCCACTCTGACTCAAGCTGACGAGGCCGCAGTTCTTGAGAGCAGCCCCGATATTTGTTCTGCGGCCTGCAGATCCTCCGAGCGCCGTCGAATTGAGACGATGCCGCACCTCTTGTGCTCTGTTCTTCGTCATCGGCCCGCGGCGCTGCTGACACCCCTTTTCTTCTGCTTCAGGTCTTTCATCTTCCTTATCTGAATCACATGAAGGTCAGGACAATTTCTAATCGGTGCCAATTTTTGGATTATAGTCAGCCTATGTCCTTGTTCTTGGATTGCAGATAGAAGGGACCATGTTCTAAGCGCCATTGTTGGCATTGATTCAGCCATGGTGTCTTTGTGGCTGCAGAGTTCCTGCTTAAAAATGTTTACAACAGGACAATTCTGAACAAGATCTAGAAGTCCTCAAACCAGATCAAGATCAGTACGACTGGAGTCGAAAAATGACAAGGTAATTAGATGTTCAGAACTTTAAACAAGATATATATTTGGTTGTATCATGTTCGGTTAAATTAAAGTATACGATCCAACTGTCTTCATGCGATTTTGAACAGGCCCATAGAGATAAATCCAATGTGCAGCCAAGGTTCAGGGAGGTGATTCAGCTTCCAAAGAAGGTTAGTTGCTTGTGCAATTCACTTCAGATGCGGGTTGGTGGGAGGAGTAGAATTTGATATGATTTGATCAACATTATTTGGTATTTTGGTTGTGCTTATATATACGATATGCACCTGACGTTTGTCTATCAATGAATTTTCTGTTCATGCATCGTGCATCCTTTTTCCTTACATATGATTGTGTGCCAGCGATGTCATCAGTGAATCATGTGAGCCATGGAGAATATATGCAGGAAGGTGTTAGTAGTAAGCAGCTTAGCTATTTATTACGGTTGGCTTTTTCAGTTTTACATTTAGTATAGCTAGATTACCCGCCTCTTCGGTGACAAAAGACTGTAGCATTGTATCTTTGGTCTTGCATCTTATATTACTTTGACGAAAAAAACCTTATCATTTCCATATGTTAATTAATAAAATGTTGGAGGCTGGGATCAGTTGGTACCGATGCCTAAAATGTGTAGTTTCTCGCATGCTCAATTGTGGTGTGTTTGTACCAATTATCCACTGCTAGGTAGACATGCATAAGTATTCAGGTTGATGCACCAGTCATTTTTAAAGTAGGAAGACGAGGTCAATCAAGTGGCTCCAACAACTTCTGGTATTCTCTTTCTTAACCATCGCACTGAATAGTTATGTTTGTTGAGGCTATCTAAGCAATCTGATCCTCAAATGAAATAAATCTATAGAACTTGTACTGAAAGTGAGCCCTATCGTTCAGGTTGATAGTTCTGAGACCGATTGAAGGAAAGAAATATATAGAACTTCTATTCATCTGATCCCATGCCTTTTCTTCATATAGTGTTCCGGCGTGGGTTAATTCTTGTGATTGTACCTTGCAAGGCCGGTTTAGTCTGGTAAATCTTATCAATGATGAGGGATTAGCTGCATTCCTGATAAATGGAGATGTCAAGCTGGATCAAATAAAGTACTCCTAAATAGCTCCTCAATATGGATATTGCAATCCATGGACTACTGGGTAGTTATGTGGAGTACTTTTATCTATAATATATACAGAATTTCAGCATACACTGTCCCATGGTTTACTTCCTTGGACCTTATGGTGTGGTGTTGCTACTACTGATTGAAGTAATATGTACTGTGCTTTTTTATTAGAAGTAGGGGCAGTGCCAACTCTCCACACAAGGTAATATTACCTCCTCTGAGAATTAGGAGTTGGTTTGTTCTACACAACTGCATGGCGAGTGGTCACCTACTCACATGTCTGCCGAGCATTTCTTTCAGTTATAGACAGAGTCTCAGTGTGCCATCTCATGTTTCTAATGTATGCCAAGCATATCAAAGTAGAACTGTAGCCTCTATCACTTATAGAACCTGATATGTCTCCTATCATTTCAAATGTGATTGCCTTCTGTTACGCATTATTTAATTTTTTGTTGAAACCTGCTTTCTCCATGCATTGCCTTCCACACGGGATTGATATCTAAATCAACTAGAACTCCTGGTCCTAAAAGATAAGACTTGCAAATAAAGGAAATTAGGACTCCTGATTCTAAACGACCAAGACTTGCAAATAAAGGAGACTAATAAATCCTAAGATATTGTCGTGCATGAAAATATGCTTGCTTGAATTCAAGATTGCAAGGTGTTTGAGTTAATTAGCAAATAATAGACTTCGTCAAGTTCAGGACTGGCAACACTGATATACGATTTCTTTATTATTTTCTTTTGAAAAATTTCATGATAAACTTTCTTCTATAATGACCTTTTTAGTAACCATGCATTTTCTATTCAATCATTTAAAACTATTTTACCATTTTCTTCTTGAAATAGATAAATGTTCCATTGGGATGAACCTATTACGACAAGATGTTTCCGCTCATTCCATCATGATTTATATGGATTTAGTCTGCCCATATTTATTTATGGCAATATGCACTGCACCATTGCATCTCTGAACAATTGCTATGAGACCAGGTAACCTCATTTATATCTAAAATTTCCTTCAGCTAATCAATTTTCGAGATAATTTTATCTATATTTGTTTGCTAGCAGCCGTTGATGTCTCTGACTGTACTAATAGTTTATGAAATTAAGTTTTATTCTTGTTGTCAAAACAAGCCATAATATCATACTCCCTCCGTCCCAAAATAAGTGACTTGAGTTTGTCTAAATTCGCATGTACCTATATACTAAAACGTGTCTAGATACATCCGAATCTAGACAAACCCACGTCACTTATTTTGGGACGGAGGGAGTATATATGATTGCATCTTGCATGTTCAAATCTACTTGCGTCAAACCATCTTTGATTGAAAATAGTGCATGTCTAGAGACAACAAATATGCATGTCTATAACTTTGCTTGTTAGCAATTGCTAAGCCTTTTTTGCCAGGTCGATATTTCATTTAAGAATGTTCTCGGTAGGATGTCATGCAGTTATTTTCTTTGTTCAGTCCTTACGTCACTCCTCTGAACCTGATGATACTACGAAACTCGAAGATGCTTGGTTATCGAAGGGACTACATGCTCCGAGGAGTTACCATTCAGAATGGACAGGCATGAGTGATTCAAGCCTTGTTTTCAGTTCTATTTACCGCTACTACGTTTGTCTGGTTTAGTGTCTGTGAATGATAGTATAACACCAATAATGGCAAGAAGAGGTGTGTGAGTCATTCATCGGTTTTCCAGCCGAGAATATTCATTTAAGGATAATACTTATATATATACAATGTTCATTTGCGAGTTGCACATCCCCGAATTTTCATGTTCTTATCCACCATGATCTGCCAGCTTAGTCGTGTCTCAACACAACTGTCTGTACTGTCTCACGATAGCCTATTCTCACTTTTTGTAAATGACAACAGAGTTTCTGAGTATATATGGTGGGGTGATAATTCTTTTTTTTTTACTTTCCAGTAAGGAGATTCTATATTTCCATTGGATTATACTATAAGAATACTCTTACCTGCAAATTCTAAAGAGTGTATATTGACCTGAACTAAGGATGTGACGAAGTTGTTTGAACACTATTCATGCCTCGAAGATACAATCACAATAGATTATAACCGCTTGAAAGAATCATACATCAGGAGAAGTGTGCTTTTGAAAAAAGAGATAATATAATGCATACAACATATATTGATAATGTGTGCTTTTGGGTACGTGAAGCACATTCATTCATGAAAACAAAACGATACTCTAAGTAGACACTGCACTTTGCAAGAAAATTTCAAATTTCCAAAATATCATCCTACGTCTAGATACAAAATATAAAGTTTAATATAATGTGGATTAGTTGAGTCGTGCAATGCACGTGCATGCTTACTAGTAAGAAATAACCCATGAGATATTTGACAAAGTGGACTAACTACGCAATTTGTTGTCGAAAAAAGAATCCAGAAAAATCCAAAAACAATTGTACGAAAATGTAAAGAAAGTGTGTACGTACTCCTATTTCCTGAAACCGCGTGCTTTTCTGTTGCTATTAAATGCCTGCTGGAGCCAGCGTGCGGTTGCAGATATACGTAGAGTATGCTCGAGCAGGCGTATATTACTACACGCATAGTGGTAGGTGAATCAATGGTGGAAGAGGACAAGTTGAACAGCAGTACTACTACTGTAGTAGGTGGTATTTCGATTTGAACCGTCTCCCGCGTGCCGTCGAATTGGAGCGTAGCTGTCGAGAACGTACATGGATCACACGATACGCGGAAGTTCCCGTATGCGGAGAAGAAAAACAAAAGTATATTTTACGCTCGTGATAATAAATAAACTACTCGTAGTACACTACTACTCTTTTCCTTGCAAAATATACGGTATTTTAGGCTCTTCTGAAATATATGTAGCCAATTATCTTTGTGCGTATGTTTCGCAAGAAAAAAAGGTTATCTTTGTGTGTAAGTTTTTTTCACAAACCTACACATTAAAGTTCGTCTAGATACATAAATTTTATAAAAAAGGCTCTCTTTGTCAGCGTTGTGGCTACAACGTTTTTCAATCGCTGGAGAAAACAAACTGCCAAATTTTAGGCCACACGAAAGAGAAGTGGCAAGCGAAAATAGCCTGTTAAGCGCGGGCGGGCGGAAGCGGGAGGAGGACCGCATCTACTGATTCCCGAGTTGCAACGGACCAAATAGCCCTCCCCACTTTGACGAATTTACATGTATCTGCCACCGTACCCAGAGAAAATCCCGACCCCTGTCCTGACTCTTGACTCGCTCGCTCTCGACCTCTTCTTCCTCGCAATGGACGCGCTGGAGGATTGGGGTTTCCGCCCCCGCCGCCTCCACGTCGCCGGTCGTCGTCGCCGTCCGCCATTGAAGATCTCTCCCGCCGATCGCCGTCTCTGTCCCGCTCCGGTCTGAACCTCCCACCCCCCAATCGACGGGGCCCGGCCAGCACCGCCTCCTGGCGCTTCCTCGCCGGATCGGGGGTTCCACCTTCCGTGGCAACGTCTGCCGCGGAGGGCATGAAGACGACGCCCTCGTCTTCCACCTCCGCCGAGGCTCAAGCTCGTCGGCGTCCGGCCGACCCTGGAGCACAGGGACTATGGGAAGGCCTAGGGAGGGCGGCACCTAGGCGTGGGGGTGGCGGCGAGGGTGCCTGGGCGTGGGGCGGCGGCGGCGATTCCTGAACGTGTGGTTGATGAGATAATGCAGCCCTTAAAAATATGCTTACAATTATTTTAGCCCAAAAGTTATACAATTTGAGGAAATCTAGCCCTTAAAATGATACTTAGGTAGAAAAAGAAAAAGGGTCAAAAATAGATAATTTATTTCAAATCAATAGTTTATCCAACTTTCTCCGCACTCGGGGGTATTTTAGATATCTTACTCCTAAAATCGACGACAGCAGTTATCACCAAACACCAAATCTCTGCTTGCAACAGCTGCTTTCTATAGTTGATTCTTCACAACTAATTTTCAACAGCTGCAACCCAAACAAACACAACCTAATACATCTCATAATTTAGAATCCAAAGAAGTATATACGCAAGTTTAGAAAACTTAGTTTGATAATGATTAATTTAAAAAAATAAGTGAACTTTAGAATTTTAACTTCCCATAGCGAACATATCATTAACCGTCAAATTTCACGGCACCTCTAGCTCTTGTTCTAGTCAAATAAATATAGTTTGACCAACTTAATGAAAATAATAGCAGCATATATTTTCTTCACAGAAATGGTTTGCTTTTGCTTATTGGAACCAAAATGACATTAAATCGGTATAAATGAAACTATATTCTAAGATTGATCCACTGATAGTACTAAATTGGTGCCATAAATATTGTTACTACTTATTTTTTTTGTATAAAGTTGATCAGAACATTAAAATATTAGACTCTAAAAGTACACTTATTCATCTCATCGGGAGAGCGTTTTAGTCATACATCTTTCAAAGTGAGCAAGATTAGACCCACAACTTCAACCCGGGAAATTTTTAGTCCAACTCAATTGAATTTATACGGTTTTAACCGAATTCGTTCACCACTGGATCGAAACTCATTCTATAGCTGACACGTGGCATTGTATTTTTTACAAAATGGCCCCGTGTATTTTTTTTCTAGCACTTACAACCTTGGTACGGCCCCACCTGTCGGTGGTAGTACAACTATATAAGAAAATAAATAAGAAAACAACTACGAGCAGTGGGAATTGAACTCACGACTTGTATGCTACTAAAGAAATAGATGCTTGCACTGCATCACACCGGGGTATGTCTTATTTCAAAAGCACTCGTTTGTTATATACTCCCTCCGCTTCAACATATAAAATATTTTAGTTTTGTAAAAAGAGTGTATCTAGACCCCTTTTAGTGTGTAGGTTCATCTAGGTTTAAAGTGAACCTACATATTAAACTTAAGTAGCATGAGGAGCGACCCTTGTATTCAAGAGACATGAGATTTCCAACTTATACTTGGTCAAGCATATACACCATAATTTGTTCACTTTAATATTAATCATTTCAAGATGCTTATGATAGGGGCAATGAGAGCTGAAAGTTATCAAGTAACATAATTTTTAGAAGCTCTTTATGAAACATAAATCTCTCGTTCCTTCTATGATAGCCTTTCTTTTACTTTTTTATTGAGTCTCCACCTTCTACTTTTATGCACCTACTTTGAGAGCATAGTGGCCATTCTTAGTTCTATGTGCATTGTCCCAAGACTTGTTGATTGATGCATAGTTTTGATATTGCTTGTTTTAAACTATTTGTATCTAGTCACTCTTATGAACTTTGAAGGTGTCCTTTGCATTTATGTTTGCTACTCTATGAGGGACAAGTTGAATGCTACTACGCTATGTTTTCTTTATGTGAAACAAACAAACGTATTGCAAAGCATTATTATTTATGAATCTTTTGTTTATGCTTTTTCATGTTGCAACATAGTTTTTTTGTCTTATTTCTAGAAATTTGTCTTTCATGTTATGATTGAAGTACTATGATCCTAGCTTTGAATGTTTTACAAATACTTTGATCAAGTTTATGATGGTGCATGTCACCTCAAAAATTATTCTTTCTTTTTATCACTTACCTACTCGAGGACGAGCAGGAGTTAAGCTTGGGGATGTTGATACATTGCAAATGTATCTATAATTTTTAATGTTCCATACTTGGTTCTATTTACTTTCTTATGTTTTGTCCGTACTTTGAAGTACTTTTCATATGATTTTTTGGACTAACCTATTAATAAGATGCCACAGTGCCAGTTGCCTGTTTTCTGCTATTTTTGGTTCCATGAAAGTCAGAAAATAAATATTCTTGGAATTAGACCGGACAAAAGCCAAAGTTGTTATTTTCACGAAAGACTCACGGATCCAGAAGGATAGACGTAGAGGGGCCACAGGGTGGCCACACCACCCTAGGCGCGGGTCCCCCTTGGCCACGTCAGGGCATGGTGTGGGCCCTGATGGCTCAATGCACGACGCCCAGAAAAGTGCTGGTGCGGTGTTGATGTAGAGCTCGTTGGCAACCTCAAGAGGAAGGTATGATTAGCACAGCAGCAAGTTTCCCTCAGTTATGAAACCAAGGTTTAATCGAACCAGTAGGAGCAAGGAAACACCCCAAAGGTGTTACTAGCTGAGCTTTGGCAGGACGCACTACCGGTGCTAGTAGCAACGTGGAGACCTGCACAACACAACCACATAACTTTGTCCCCAACTTGCGATGAGGTTGTCAATCTCATCGTGTTTTACGGAAAACAAAGGATTAAACGTATCGAATAGAAAGAAGTAATAGTTTGTAGAAAGTAAACACAAAGTAGTAAACAGTTGTAGATTGTATGTAAAGAAAAGGACCGGGATCCATAGTTCACTAGAGGTGACTCTACTTAAGATAGATAACATGCTGGGTGAACAAATTACAGCGGGGCAATTAACAAACACCGAGAAAGCAATACATGCATATACTAATCATCTTGACTCCTTTGAGACTTGATTGGGTGATGGCTCGTGGTTGATGTAGAGCTCGTTGGGAACCCCAAGAGGAAGGTATGATGAGCACAACACCAAGTTTCCCTCAGTTATGAAACCAAGGTTTAATCGAACCAGTAGGAGCAAGGAAACGCCCCAAAGGTGTTACTAGCTGAGCTTTGGCAGGGGGCACTACCGGTGCTAGTAGCAACGTGGAGACCTGCACAACACAACCACAGAACTTTGTCCCCAACTTGCGATGAGGTTGTCAATCTCACCGTGTTTTGCGGAAAACAAAGGATTAAACGTATCGAATGGAAAGAAGTAATAGTTTGCAGAAAGCGGTAAAAGATTGTAGATTGTATGTAAAAGGCAAGGACCGGGATCCATAGTTCACTAGAGGTGGCTCTCCTTAAGATAGATAACATGCTGGGTGAACAAATTACAGCGGGGCAATTGACAAACACCGAGAAAGCAATACATGCATATACTAATCATCTTGACTCCTTTGAGACTTGATTGGGCATTACAACATAATACATAGACCGCCATCCAACTGCATCTATGACTAATAATCCACCTTCAAGTTATCATCCGAACCCCCTCCGGTATTAAGTTGCAAACAACATATTATTGTTTTACGAACTGCGTGTAAAGTAAACAATACTATTGTTTTATGAACAAAAGATTGTTGTTTTCTCCCTAGTAGCAACAGCACATCTAGTACCTTAGAGATTTCTGTCACTTCCCCAGATTACCAGAGGCATGAACCCACTATCGAGCATAAATACTAACTCTTGGAGTTGCTAGCATCTACTTGGCCAAGATAGCTACTAACAACGGAAAGCATGCAAGATCTCAAATAACAAAGACATGATAGAATCAATAACCAATCTGAAATAGCATCTCAATATCCATCAGATCCCCGCAAACACAACATGCAGAATTACAAATAGATGATCTTAATCATGAACGGAGCTCACAAGATCTAAACATGAAAGCACAAAGGAGGAGAACCAGCCATCTAGCTATTACATGGATCTGTAGTCCAAGGATGAACTACTCACGCATCACACCGGAGGCTTGCATGGTGATGAAGAAGGCCTCCAGGGTGAATTCCCCTCTCCGGCAGGGTGCCAGGAAGAGCTTCAGATCCCTCCTGATCTAGGGATGGAGATGACGGCGGCTACAGACTCTTTCGTGGATTTTTGATCGGGTAATTAGGGTTTTCGTCCCGAGGGCAATATATAGGCAGAAGGAGAGGCCGAGGGGGTGCCGGGAGCGGCCACACCACCCCCTGGCGCGGGCCAGGCCTGGCCGCGCTGCCAGGTGGTGTGGTGGCTCCCTGACCCTTCTCCGTCTCGTATTCTGGCACTTGATCACTTTCGGAAAAATAGGCACTTTGACTTTTGTCCCGTCCAATTCCGAGAATATTCATTTGCTGACTTTCCTGGAACCAAAAACAGCAGAAAACAGGCAACTGGCACTGTGGCTCTTGTTAATAGGTTAGTCCAAGAAATCATATGAAAAGTACTCCAAAGTTGGAACAAAACACAAGAAAGTGGATAAAACCAAGCACGGAACATCAAAAATTATAGATACAGTTGCAATGTATCAACATCCCCAAGCTTAACTCCTGCTCGTCCTCGAGTAGGTAAGTGATAAAAAGAAAGAATAATTTTTGAGGTGACATGCACCATCAAAGACTTGATCAAAGTATTTGCAAAACATTTAAAGCTGGGATCATAGTACTTCAATCATAACATGAAAGACAAAGTTCTAGCAATAAGACAAAGAAACTATGATGCAACATGAAAAGGCACAAACAAAAAATTCATGAATAACAATGCTTTGCAAGACGTTTGTTTGTTTCACATAAAGAAAATATGGCATAATAGTATTCAGCTTGTCCCTCAATAGAGTAGCAAATATAAATGCATAGTACACCTTCAAAGTTCATAAGAGTGACTAGATACAATAGTTTAAAACAAGCAATAACAAGTTATGCATCAATCAACTAGTCTTGGGACAATGCACATAGAACTAAGAATGGCCACTATGCTCTCAAAGTAAGTGCATAAAGATAGAAGGTGGAGACTCAATGTAATGGTGGAAGAAAAGCCTTTGTAAAAGGAAGTATGGATTCAAGTCTCATAAAGAGCTTCAAAAAATTATGGTACTTATAGCTTTCAGCTCTCATTGCCCCTATCATAAGCATCTTTAAGGTGATTAAGGTTAAAGTGACACAACTAAGAGGATATGCTTGATAAGTTATAAACCGAAATCTCGTGCCCCTTACTTACGAAGACCGATCCTCATGCTACTCAACTTCAGTCACGAGTAAGCTCTTATCATTGTAAGTACATGTGTATCATTAAGAACCGCCAACGGGGTACCCCTTGCACATGATACAGGAGCTTTCCCATAATCAAAATGATAAGGCAAGCAGACAATGAGCATCTCAGCTATCTTTTTATTTGCTATTTGCATAGGTTTTTATTGAGGATGCTTCATAGAGTGCTCATTATGGTGATGCTGCAAGTTTCCACCATGATTAGGCATGGCTTAGGCTAGCGGCCTAGGCGTTTCTCAAACACACATACAAACTCCATGATATTACAAGTTCCACTTTTATTTCACACCGTCGGGATCCGTAAGCAAAAGAACATGATATCAACGGGGTACAAAGTACAAGTGCAATGTTGAAAGCGTTCCCCATGAAACATGGTTCTGCTAATTTCAACTTATAAAACACAAGTATATACGCAACAAAGAAGGACCCAATGGTTCAAGTTTATTAGATGCAAAAAGTAAAGTATGCCATCAAGTTTGTGAGAGCTTTAATCACTAGTTTTCTCATAACAAGTTTAATTTGGAAGGTAAACAAAAGCATGAATATACTTGGAATAGCATAAGCTAGTAGGTAGGTATGGTGGACTCTTTGGAATAACTTGGTTTAGGGAGTTGGATGCATGAGTGGAACTCATACTTTGTTGTGGAGGCTAGCAAAAGACTAGGAGCGATAAACTAAGAGAGCAATAATGGCCATAATCATGTAGAGCGACAAAACATCATTGATCAAAGCATAAAGTGATACTACAAGTTGAAAACTAAAAGATCATAAAGGCTATGTTGACTTGAGATAGTCATAACATGGTGTGAGCATGTGCCAAGTCAACCCAAATAAAACATCAAAGGAGAATACCAATATACTATGCTTTAATATGCTAAAACAACGCATGATTCATCCAAGGCACATTAAGAAATATCAATTGTTTATAACAAGTCATGCTACATAAAAGAATACTAAGCATAAAGCCAAAACAATATTAAGCATGGCGTGACAAAGCATAGACCACAGTCAAAAACAAGCTCTTTTTACCACATAAGCATGAACTTTCCTACTCTTTTCCAAACCAAACCAAACTATTTGCAAACCAATGTATGAAAGAGGGGGTCCAACCAATTTATTCAGACAACTAAGCAAACCAAGCAAACTAAAACCAAGAACAACACAACTATGCATGAAACAATAAAAATGAAGCGTTTGGAAGAAACCTGGGATTTTTATTGATGAAGAAGGGGATGCCTTGGGCATCCCTAAGCTTTGACGCTTGTACTTCTTAGATATTTTTTGGGGTGACACGCGTGGCATCCCCAAGCTTGAGCTTTAGTCCATTCTTCATCTCATTACTCATTCCTTCCATACACCTGAAATTTTTCCTTCATACAAAACTTCACACAATCTTTATTAGCAACATTAGTGCACTTAAGATAAATAAGTCTTAAGGTTCAGTTCTAACACCAAATAAACTTCCATTAGAACACTAGATACCGTAGCACTTCCCTCAAAAAGCTCAATTCCCCAAAATAACTCAAGAAGGAACCAACAAGAAGCAAATACAGAAAATGACAGAAATCTGTCAAAACAGACCAACAGGTAAAGACACTTTTTTCGAAGACCTTATGTTGCTCAAATCAAAAAGTGTTGAACTAAAGAAAGTTAGATAACAACCTGGGGCAGAAGAACAAAAAATTACAGCTCAATATGACATACAGAGCTCTCTCATGATTGTTTATGGTGAAGCACAAAAATCTATTTCAGGACAACAACTTTCCCAATCATTACTTCTCTATCATTAGAGGTTACTCTTGGCACAAAAAACAAATAAAAAGGATAAGGAGAGGTTATTACAGAGGTAATAACTTCCAAGACTCATCTAAAACTCTTGGGTTATCTCCCAATAAGTACTTTTCTTTAACGCCTTTAAGTTAGGCATAAGAAGCAAGAAAAAGGATCAAGTATTCTCAAATGAAGAAGCATTAAGATCAATACCAGAAATATTTTCAACAAGGAAAGGTATATCATCCAAATAAGTTCTAGAGGATCCTCTATCAATGCTCTTAGGTTCACTATTCTCATCAAAAGGGTTTGCAGGAACAATCCAATCAAGATTCTTTTCTATGGCATCATGTATTGCTATTAGTTTGAAGGGTATTGGTATCTTAGGTTCCTCCCCATTAGGTTCGGTTTTGTCCATCTTTTCTCGTGTACCAACAACATCTACACATGAGCCTAGCATATTGAAACGTAAAATACTTTTCTAGCTTCCTTGGCAACATCATAAAACTCCTTAAACAAAGTTTCTAGAATAAAATCCCTCTTTTCAGGGTCTTCAATTTCTTTAAGCTTGAGAAACATTACTTGCATTAAGGGGTGGAGGTTAACAAACCTAGCTTCTAACATGTGAATTAAAGAAGCTACAGAAATCTCATAGTCTGGAGCAATTTCTGCAAGGGATCTATCCTCAGTATCCTCATGTTTACTAACATGATTAAAGAATTCTTCAATATTATCTTTCCCAATTATAGAACCACTACCAATCGAAAGGTCTTTCAGGGTGAATTTGGGGATCAACATGGTGAGCTAAGGAAGGGGTGACAACTAAAAGAGACTTAATTTTTTTGTGTTTTTGAATAAGAAAGCAAACAAGTAAAACTAATTTTCTTGTGTTTTTGAATAAAGAAAACAAGCAAACAAGGCAAAAAGAAACTAAGCAAAACAAAAACAACAAAGTAAAGAGATTGGTTATGAGGGACTCCCCTTGTGAAGATGTCCTTGACTCCCCAGCAACGGCGCCAGAAAATCGCTTGATGTCTCAATGCACGGCGCCCAGAAAAGTGCTGGTGCGGTGTTGATGTAGAGCTCGTTGGGAACCCCAAGAGGAAGGTATGATGAGCACAACAGCAAGTTTCCCTCAGTTATGAAACCAAGGTTTAATCGAACCAGTAGGAGCAAGGAAACACCCCAAAGGTGTTACTAGCTGAGCTTTGGCAGGGCGCACTACCGGTGCTAGTAGCAACATGGAGACCTGCACAACACAACCACAGAACTTTGTCCCCAACTTGCGATGAGGTTGTCAATCTCACCGTGTTTTGCGGAAAACAAAGGATTAAACATATCGAATGGAAAGAAGTAATAGTTTGCAGAAAGTAAACATAAAGTAGTAAACAGTTGTAGATTGTATATAAAGAAAAAGGACCGGGATCCATAGTTCACTAGAGGTGGCTCTCCTTAAGATAGATAACATGCTGGGTGAACAAATTACAGCGGGGCAATTGACAAACACCGAGAAAGCAATACATGCATATACTAATCATCTTGACTCCTTTGAGACTTGATTGGGCATTACAACATTATACATAGACCACCATCCAACTGCATCTATGACTAATAATCCACCTTCAGGTTATCATCTGAACCCCCTCCAGTATTAAGTTGCAAGCAATAGATTATTGCTTTACGAACTGCGTATAAAGTAAACAATACAGTTGTTCTATGAACAAATGATTGTTGTTTTCTCCCTAGTAGCAACAACACATCTAGTACCTTAGAGATTTATGTCACTTCCCCAGATTACCATAGGCATGAACCCACTATCGAGCATAAATACTAACTCTTGGAGTTGCTAGCATCTACTTGGCCAAGATAGCTACTAACAACGGAAAGCATGCAAGATCACAAATAACAAAGACATGATAGAATCAATAATCAATCTGAAATAGCATCTCAATATCCATCGGATCCCCGCAAACACAACATGCAGAATTACAAATAAATGATCTTGATCATGAACGGAGCTCATAAGATCTAAACATGAAAGCACAAAGGAGGAGAACCAACCATCTAGCTACTACATGGACCCGTAGTCCAAGGATGAACTACTCACGCATCACACCGGAGGCTTGCATGGTGATGAAGAAGGCCTCCAGTGTGTATTCCCCTCTCAAGCACGGTGCCAGGAAGAGCTTCAGATCCCTCCCGATCTAGGGATGGAGATGACGGTGGCTACAGACACTTTCGTGGATTTTTGATCGGGTACTTAGGGTTTATGTCCCGAGGGCATATTATAGTCGGAAGGGGAGGACGAGGGGGTGCCAGGGGCCACCACACCACCCCCTGGCGTGGGCCAAGCCTGGCCGCGCGACCAGGTGGTGTGGTCGGCCTCTGGCCCTTCTTCGTCTCGTATTCTGGCACTTGATGACTTCCGGAAAAATAGGCACTTTGGCTTTTGTCCCGTCCAATTCCGAGAATATTCATTTTCTGACTCTCCTGGAACCAAAAACAGCAGAAAACAGGCAGCTGGCACTGTGGCTCTTGTTAATAGGTTAGTCCAAGAAATCATATGAAAAGTACTCCAAAGTTGGAACAAAACACAAGAAAGTGGATAAAACCAAGCATGGAACATCAAAAATTATAGATACATTTGCAATGTATTAGGCCCCTGGCTCGCCAGCGACCTTGCCTCTTTCGCCTATATATCTCCCCCGAGGCAAAAATCCTAAACGGTCAATCAGAAATCCACGAAAAGTTTCGCAGCACCGCCGCCACCGAAGGGGAGACTCAGGGGACAGAAAGTCTCTGTTTCGGCGCCCTGCCGAGACGGGGAAGTACCCCCGGGGCCATCTCTATCGATCTCCACCACCATCTCCATCGTCGTTGCCGATTCCCATGATGAGGAGGGAGTAGATCTTTCTCGAGGCTAAGAGTTCTACCGGTAGCTATGTGTTCATCTCTCTCTATGCATGATCATATTGTGATCATGAGCTTTGTAATCAAGTAGACCTACCTTGCTACTCAAGTGCTTTAATAGATCTCTGCTCTCCCCATGTGTGTGAAAGTGACAGCGTGCACACCATGGTGGCACTTAGGCTAGAGATTAAAAATACTTGTTATGAGTTATATTTGGAGTTGGATGTCTTTATAAAATTGTGGTGTTTGTTGGACCCATCTAGTACTCAAGGTGACAGTGTGGGGTTATCTAGATGGGAAAGATGAACTTTGAGGTGTGATGTTATAGCCCTACCAACGATTAGATTGTCCAACCGAAGAGTAGTTCAACGTAGTATTATAAAGAAGAATATATTTATATGAGAGTGTTCACTAGTAAAAGTATGATCCCTAGGCCTTGTTTCTAAGCATTGAAACACCGTTTGCAATTAGATCTGTTACATGTTTGCTTGCTTCTATCTTTATTTCAGTTTGCCTTTAGTCTTTTCCACGCTATCAAGCTATTTTCTATCACTGCTACCACTTATAATTATCTATGTATCACTTGTATTTCAGTATCTTTTCGCCGAACTAGTGCACCTATACACCTGACAAGTGTATTGGGTGTGTTGAGGACACAAGAGATTTCTTGTATCTTGATTGCAGGGTTGCTTGAGAGGGGATATCTTTGACTAATTTCTCCCTAAGTTCGAAAAACCTTGGGTGATCCATTTAAGGAAAAACTTGCTGTTGTTCTACAAACCTCTACACTTGGAGGCCCAACAACTGTCTACAAGAATAGAAGTGCGTAGACATCAGTGTTATGTATTACATAAGAATACAAAAATAAAGATCTAGGTTTACAAGCTATGTACCTTTAAATACTGTAATATTTGTCTTTTTTAAGCCCCAATACAAATCAGTCAGGGTTAAAATTTAGCACAATGAAAATTCTTATATCATTAGTCACACGTTATATTTTTTGAAGGTTTTTTATACCCGCCGACCCATATTAGTTGAATTAAATTTGTTTAGATTCGGATGTATCTAGACATGTTTTAGTACTAGATACACCCGAATCTAGAAAAATTAAAATCAACTAATATAAACCGGAGAAAGTACGTGCGGCGTGTGCTTATATAAAAGAAATACGTCTAATTAAACTGTGGAATATGTTGGGTAGTGGGTTGTGCCGGTGTGCACCTATCCAAAGATGTTGTGTTCAAATCCCTTCCACAATATTTTATTTTACCTATACTGACAGATGGACCCGTCTATTAGACCGTATCAAGAACATAAATATCAGATAAAAATATACATGGGTCATTTAAAACCCGTCTATCAGACCGTATCAAGGACACAAATATCAGATAAAAATATACATGGGTCATTTAAAATAAAAATAAAAAATTATGACGTTATAGGTGGACAAATTTAGTCAGACTTGATAAAATTTGATTAAATTGGACAAAAATACTCTTAGAATATAGGTTGTGGGACTAATCTTGCTCAATTTACAAGATGTGAGACTAAAATGTTCTCAGAGTGCAAGATACGGGACCAAAAGTGTATATACCTCCTGATTATTTTCATTGCAACTTCTATGTTGTCGCGCAACCCAGCTAATGACACTTCTATATTTTCACTAACCTGTTTAGAGATGACTCGCAACCCAGCTGTCTCACGATCCGAACGTCGGTTCTCCGTACGCTTCTGGATTCAGTTCCGCAGAGAAATGGTCTGCCGATATCGTTTGGAGCGAGTTGACCCCATTTAAAACCTGATGCTGCGATTTGCATCGTGTCGTCTTTGTCTCTGTAAGGTCCCTGGCAGGGTAGCAAGCTCTAGTTTTAAATTTGGATAGCTTTTGATTTCGACACGGCGTCTTCCATTTCGAACAATAGGTGTCTCATGCGCGTGGCAGGAGCATGCCCAGCAGCACATACCCGATAAATCAAACTTGCAAAACATGGATCGGGGGAGCTAGAAAATGGTTTTCGCGGTTCGAACCAAGTTGCCACGGAGTAGATGCTGCAAATCGATACTGTACATTTTTGAAAAACATTCGTGGGAGATTTTGGCGCAGGGATCATACGAGTTCATGGACGAAACTTGGTTTACATAGATTTAAATCTACATTCAGATTTTGGGAGGAAGTTCATGATTTTAAAAAGTTTTGGATTTAAAAAAATATTCACGACTTATAAAAAAGGTTTATATTCGGAAAAAGTTCATAATTTAAAAAATGTTCATAGTTTTAAATAGATCCTAATTTAGAAAAAAACATCGGGTAAAAATGTTCACATGGTTTTAAGATATGTTCATAGATTCAAAAGTTTTTTTAAAAAAATGGTAGTTCGAAAAAAATGTTCAAGTGTTCATATTTATATATTCATGTATTACCCAAAGAAACAAAAAAAGAAACAGAGACAGAAAATTAAAAAGGAAAGAGAAAAAAGAAATGTAAAAAAAAAGAAACATAAAAACATTGAAGCAGAAAAACAAAAAAACAATAGAACTGGGCCGGCCCACGCAGAGCCACATAGCGGGGAGCGGGCGAGTCGATACTCTAGCTCGCACTAAGCCATAGAACTGGCTGCAAAATCTTGCTGCCACAAAGTTGATATTTCGTTGCCCAGATTAAAAAAAATTGCGGGGTAATCGTGGCCTAGGTACAAACGAGATGCAGTCTTGTTTTGGTGGTACGGAGAAGACGCTGTTGTATTACTTGAGTATATTGGTTTATTAGCACGTACTTACTACTACTAGCTAGAGCCAGTGTAAGTTAAAAAAAAAAAAAAAAAAAAAGCTAGAGCCAGTGACCCAAAGAAGGACTCTGAATTGTGGGTGTAAGTTTTGTAGAGATGACTAATTTCCATTTTTGGGGGAACTAACTATAATTTGCTAACAGTACTAATTTTGAACGGTTTTTTTTTTTTTGGAACTGACAGCTCCGAATGGGTTGACCCCACACACAAAAGTTTGAAGTCTGACGCCTACGTGACGCTGTCTCGTGTACGTTTTCTCCATAAATACATGTCCTCGATCGGTTCCAATTTTTTAAGGCGCACGAAGTGGGCCGTATGTCGATTCTGACGCAGCATCCTCCGGTCTATAATTAGAATGGGGCGGGCTTAATTACTTGTAACCCATAACTAGATCGAGTCGATCGGAGACCTTAATTATGTAGTCCCCTCGGAGCATCTCCAGCAGATCCCCTCTCACCCCATCTGCATAATAACCGCCGATTTCCGATTCGGATGATAAAAAATGCACCGTTCAGATCCATCGGATCCCTATTTCCAAAAAAAAAAAAAAATCCGGACCGTCCCCGATTCGCGCCGCGCGATCCCCAAGTTCTCGGGTCGGAGGGGCTGTGCGAGGCCGGCCTCCATCCATTTCCGCCCCTTGGCGCGAAGAAAGTTTCAGCTCTCCCCTTCTTCTATTCCTCCCGCCAACCGCCGCGCGCCGCCGCAGATCCCGGCCTCCCCCGCCCTTCCCCTCTGATTCTGACCGGTAGAAGCACGCGCACGGGCCCGCCGCGTCCGCTCCGTCCGCCGGCGCGTGCGAATCGGGCACCAATCGGCCGGAATCGCCGCCGCCGCGCACGCCTCGCCGCCGCCGGTAAGCTTCTTTCCAAGCTCGTCCCAGCCGCGGATATGCCGTCGTAGCTCTGATGGTTTGCCGCGGTTGTTGCGTCTTTGCAGATGGACATATGCACGCTGTTTTTGTTGGAGGATTCGTCCTCCTCCGACGACTCGGATTTGGAGGAGCTGCTCGACGACGAGCTGGAGCAGACGGCGATGTTAATCGCGGCGGCGGCGGTCACGGACGTGCGGCCGAAGAAGCGGAAGGGCTCGACCATGGGGCGGCTGTGCATCCCGCGGAACCGCGCCCTCGGCCACACCTTGCTCATGCGCGACTATTTCGCCGAGGTAACGACATACTCGCCCCATCTTTTTCGCCGCCGGTACCGAATGCGGCGATCTTTGTTTAACAAAATCGTCGCAATGTGTGAGGACAACATGCACTACTTCAAGTGCAAAAGGAATGTCGTCGGGCTCTTGGGATTTAGCGCGCACCAAAAAATATCTGTCGTCATGCGCACCTTTGCATACGGCATTCCGGTGGACTATGCCGACGAGTATCTTCGCATAGGTGACGATACGACTTTGGAGTCCGTCCGACGTTTTTGCAAGGTTATGATGCGCGTGTATGAGCCGATATATCTTCAAGCTCCCAATGAAGAAGATACCGCAAGATTAATGGCGGAGAACGAACAACGGGGGTGGCCGGGCATGCTAGGAAACATAGACTGTATGCATTAGACATGGGAAAATTGTCCGAAAGCTTGGCAAGGTTTGTATTGTGGCCGACCCAACAATCGTTCTTGAGACCGTTGCATCGCAGGATCTTTGAATTTGGCACAGTTTTTTTTGTTTACCCGGTTCACTCAACGATATCAATGTCTTGCATTGATCCCATCTTCTTGCTCGGCTTGCTAAAGGTGATGCCCCAGCTTACAACTACACCGTCAACTGGAGGGAGTACACAATGGGGTACTACCTTGCTGACGGTATATACCCGGATTGGGCCACATTTATGAAAACCATCCGAGAGCCAGGGAACAGAGCTGAAGCTGAGTTTGCAAAAGCACAAGAGGCAGCTCGAAAAGATATAGAATGAGGTTTCGATGTTTTGCAAGTTAGATTTGCAATAGTCCGAGGACCTTACCGATTTTGGGATATGGACACACTCAAGGACATCATGACCACCTGTGTCATTCTACACAATATAATCATTGAGGATGAGAGAGATTTGAACTTATCCTTTTTCCTGCATAATGTTGGCACCGGGGTCAAACCTGCAAGAAATCCAGATACCGTGCAAGGTTTCCTTGAAACATACCGTCTGATTGAGAATGACAAGGATGCAAAACAGCTCCAAGAAGATCTTGTTCGCCACCATTGGCAAAGGCACGGAAACTAGGATTTATTTGTGTTTCCAACCATTTGTTGTTTGCTTCATTTGTTGTTGTACCATTTAATTCATATTGTTCGAAAACATTTGTTTCAATTTGTATTGTTTGTAATGTATGATAGTAAACATTCGTGTAATAACTCGGATTATTGTTGTATTTGTCGTATCAATTGGTGTAATAATTTAGATTGTGTTATTTTGCAAAACCCTTTGCATCCGATTTTGTTTGCGGGCCGAAAAACAGTCGCGCAGTCCAGATGCGCCAAACGCGGCCCGCATAACAATATATTCCTGAATAACCTTGACGTGGTGTTTTGGGGGTGAAGATGTTCCCAGCCACACCCCCAATAACCTTGACGTGGTCCTTGGAGAAGCCATGTCGCCCTTGCTTCCATAGCTCGATTACGACGTCCACGAGGCAGCCGGCGGCGTTGGGGAAGTAGTCCTCCGCAGAGAAGGTGGCCAATATGTCCATGGCCTCGCCGAGCACGAGCTGAAAGTGCTTCTTCCACGCCGTGCACCTTGAGAACCTCGCGCGCTGCCGACGATGACGACACAACCAGCATGCACGTCGCACCTAGCCGAGTCGAAGCAACATCATGGTGGCGGGCGGGGCGGCACGCGGCGTGATGGGTGGTGGGGCGGCGTGCACGGACAGGAAGGCACGACGAGGCGTGTCCATGCGCTAGGAGGCGGTCAGGGCGGTGCATGCCTTGCTCCTCTACGCCGCCGCCCAAACCACGCCCTCGGGCGCCTTATCTGCTGGACGAAGCGGCGTCGTGTCCGTGGGCCATCGACGCCGGCTACGCCTTGCGCCCTTCTTCCACCTCACTCCACGTGCGGCTCATCGGACTGGGAGGCGGAAACGGGGGCCACCCATCGATTCGGTGCTGGGAGGTTGAGGACATGGGGAGAGAGAAAAAGAAAAGAGAGGTGGGGGGAGAGAGAAAAGAAAAGAGAGGTGGGTGCGGTCCCAGGACGCGTGGCACGATTTTAGGTAGGGTGGGAGTAAGCCGGTGCCTCCGGTTGCCTACTCGTGGGCAGGGGTTAGCCTGGGGGCGCTGGATGTCTCGTACGCCCGCGTCAGATGAAAAAATATTTTGGGGGACAGGGCTGGGACAGTTTTCTCTCTCCTTCGTCCCTATTTTGGCTATAGGGGTGCTTTAGGGGGGGTGAGTGGAGATGCTATCATAGTTCTAAAAAAAGTAGTCCTGAGTCATCCTCCGACGTACACACTATTATTAAATCGACGCTCTGAGCCGTTCGATGATGTCTCTGCGATCGAGGTTCATAACCTGAGAGGAACTATGATTAGGTCAGATGTCTGGCATCACCGGTTTAGATATAAGAAGGTTTATTATTATAAGTTGATTTAAATGCATATTCTTGGAAAACAATTTACACTACTAGAGAAAAGGCTATAGGAGACATGCTTATAGGAGGCGTATTTAGACCATATGCGCCTCCTATAAAATAGGCGAGGCGCACTGCCTTGGCATGTTCCTCTAGTATCAAAATAGGCAAGGCGCATATTATTGGGATGCACCTCCTATAATCCCTGTACGAACGAAATCTGGCAACCCCAGATTATGCGAGGTGCATTCTAATAATATACGCCTCCTATATATCAGATAGGTGAGGCACATGTGGGAAGAATGCGCCTCGCATAAGCTGCGTGGGCTCGGGAGGAGATCTGTGGTCGAATATGCGAGGCACATATCGTCATATGCGCCTCCTATACTTGATAATATGCGAGGCGCATGCAGCGGAGTGCGGCTTCAGTAACTCCTGTAGGCCCAGGTGGAGGTAGGTGGCTATAGGAGGCGCATATGGAGCAATATGCGCCTCCTATAACCTGGCACCACCCCCACCCCACCCCCGGGATCGTCTTTTAAGTTTTGTAAAAAATAAACAAAAATGATAAAACTTTAAAAAATAATTCCTTTGAGTTGTATTTAGATTTTAGGGTATAGTTCTAGAAAAAATTAAAAAACATGAATTTCGATGTATTTTGCAAAAAAATGTCATGGAACGGTAAAACGGTCCTAAATTTTGCATACAATCTCGGAAAAAAAGTTTAGTACATCAAAATGATCGTCTCGAAATTTTCTACTCGATTTCAACCGCTAAAAGCCGTTGAAGATTTTATAGATTCCCCAAATTCGAAAAGAGTAAAAAGTTATGGCAGACAGAAGTTTTGTTTATGCAAAAAAACAAAAAACTATTCGAGATGCCTCGCATAACTGAAGCTAGATTCAAATTTGAAACAGCCACCAATCACACCTATATAACATTAGAACCTCTCCTCCTTCTCCTTCTCCTCCTCCACCTCTCCTCCTTCTCCTCCACCTCTCCTTATCCCCTTCTCCTCCTCCTCTTCCTCCAGCGACCTTCTCTTCCTCCGACGATCTCCTCCTCCTCCTCCTCCTCCTCCTCCGGCGACCACTCCAGCCATGGCCTCGACAACCACACAGACCATCTCCTCGTCCTCCACCTTCGACGATCACCTCCAGCGACGACCTCCGGCGGCCTCATCCTCCTCCACCCCTCCAGCGACTCCCATGGCCATGGCCTCCCGCACATGCCTGCGGTGGTAGGTTGTGGCCACAGGCATGGCCATGATACGTTGCAAACGTATCTATAATTTTTGATGTTCCATGCTTGTTTTATATCTACTTTCTTATGTTTTGTCCATACTTTAAAGTATTTTTACACATTTTCTGGAACTAACCTATTAACAAGATGTCATAGTGCTAGTTGTTAGAGATATGCCCAAGAGGCAATAATAAAAGTGGTTATTATTATATCTTTGTGTTTATGATGAATGTTTACATCCCATGCTATAATTGTATTATAAGGAAACACTAATACATGTGTGTTTTGTAAACGTAAAAGAGTCCCTAGTAAGCCTCTTGTTGAACTAGCTTGTTGATTAATAGATGATCATGGTTTCCTGATCATGGATATTGGATGTCATTAATAACAAGGTTGTATCATTAGGAGAATGATGTGATGGACACACACCCATAGTAAGTGTAGCATAAGATCAAGTCATTAAGTTCGTATTGCTACAATTTTCAAAAGCATAGTACCTAATCCTTCAACCATGAGGTTATGTTAATCACCATTACCAGATGGGTGCTTTGATGACATCAAACACCGCTTCGTAACTGGGTGGTTATAAAGGTGTCATTGGGTATTCTGAAAGTATGTGTTGAAGCGCATGGACCAAGATTGGGATTTGTCCATCCATATGACAGATAGATATGCTCTGGGCCCTCTCGGTGGAATGTCATCTAGTTAGCTTGCAAGCATGTGACCGGGTCACAAGGGATGACATAACATGGAATGAGTAAAGAGTACTTATCAGTAACGAGGTAGAACTAGGTATGGAGATACCGACGATCAAACCTCGGATAAGTAGAATATCGTGTGACAAAGGGAATTGGTTTCGTATGTTAATGGTTCTATCGATCACGAAGTCATCGTTGAGTATGTGGGAGCCGTTATGGATCTCCAGATCCCGCTAATGGTTATTGATCGAAGAGGTGTCTACATCATGTCTGCATATTCACGAACCGTAGGGTGACACACTTAAGGTTCGATGCTGTTTAGGTAGATATGGAATGTGCGTTGGAGACCGAATGTTGTTCGGAGTCTCGGATTGGATCCGGGACATCACGAGGAGATCCAAAATTGTCCGGGGAATAAGATTCATATAATGGGGATCATTTTCTAAGTTAGGAAATGTTCCGGAGTGTTTATATGGGGATTCTAGAACCTTCCGGAGTCCGGGGAATAAGATTCATATAATGGGGATCATTTTCTAAGTTAGGAAATGTTCCGGAGTGTTTATATGGGGATTCTAGAAGGTTCCGGAATGTTCCGGAAGGTTCTCGAAGATTTTTTGGAGTTTACTTGAAAACCAAGAAAGGATAAAGGGAAACTTGGGGGGAAGGACTCTCTCCCCAAGCTCCCTTGTGCGCCGGCCCTAGGAGGTGGGCCTAGGGGTGGGAACCCTAGGCCGCACCCCTCCCTCTATATATAGAGGGGTGGAGGCGCCACCCCCTTGCCCCTTCCACTCCAAACCCTAGCCGTCTCTCTCCTCCTCCTTCCCTCTGCTCTGGCTTAGGCGAAGCCCTGCAGAATTCTCTACTCCACTACCACCACCACGCCGTTGTGCTGCTAGGATTCCATGGAGAGATCTACTATCTTCGTTGCTCGCTGGAACAGGGAGAGGAAGGTCTGCATCGACTCCGCACGTGTGACCGACTGCGGAAGCGCTGCCGGAACGCGGCGCCGGAAGGATCGTCTACTCGATCTTGAGATCGGCAAGTGATCGTCTACATCAACCACGAGATCCGATCTCACACAAGGCTTTCGGATCTACAAGGGTTAGTACAGATCTATCTCGTTGCACATGTCTAATAGATTAGATCTTGGCTTTTATCTAGATTAGATCTGGGTTTTGTTCGTTCTTGCGGTAGATTTTTTTTGTTTTCCATGCTATGAACCTATCAGTGGTATAGATCCCACCATAGTATAGATCCAATTTACACTTTGTACTTGATAGCACTTGTATCAACGTTGTGGTTCAGTTTTCGTACGTAAGATCCGTTCTTATTCGAAAGCCCCAAACCACGTAAAACATGCAAAGAAATTTAGAGGCGTCTAACTTGTTTTTGTAGGGGTTTTGTGATGTGATATGGCCATCATGTGATTGTGATTATATTTGATGTATGCAATGATCCTTGTTGTAATATGGAAACCGGCAGGAGCCTAATGGTTGTCTTTAATTCTGTTAAGACCTGCGAGTCTATTCATCTTGTAATAGCTTTATTCCAAGTAGTTGTAATAGTTGCTAGTGATGATGGACAACCATGAAGCGGCGCCACTGACCTTGACGCAATGCTGGTGATGATGGAGATCATGTCCGTGCTTTGGAGATGGAGATCAAAGGCACAAGAAGAAAGGGCCATATCATATCACACTAATTATGAATTGCCTGTGATGTTAATCCTTTATGCATCTTGTATTGCTTAGATCGCGATGGTGGCTTTATAAGATGATCCCTCTCACTAAATATCAAGTAATAAAGTGTTCGTCCTTAGTTGGCACCGTTGCTAAGACTCGTCGTTTCGAAGCATCTCGTGATGATCGGATGTGATAGATTCTACGTGTGCATACAACGGGTGCAAGCCAGATTTGCACATGCGGAAACTAAGGTTAATCTTGACGAGCCTAGCATGTACAGACATGGTCTCAGAACACGGAATACCGAAAGGTAGAGCATGAATCATATAAATGATATGATGAACATGAAGATTGTTCGCCGATGAAACTACATCTTCTCTCGTGAAGATCGGACTTGGTGTAGTGGACTTGGTTCGTGTAATCACTAAGACAATGTGAGGGATGTTGTTTTGAGTGGGAGTTCACCTAGTTAATTTAATAATTAAAATTGAACTCAATTTATCATAAACTTAGTCTAAACTACTTGCAAATTTGTTGTAGATTATGGCGAACCTCTCCATCAATTTCAATGTGTCCCTAGAGAAAGAAAAGCTTAAGAAAAATGGAAGCAACTTCATGGATTGGCTCCGTGGACTGAAGATTGTCCTCAGGGCTGGTCAGTTGACCTATGTGCTCGAAGCACCGCTAGGTGACCCACCTGCAGAAGATGCCACTGATGACATAAAGAATGTTTATGCCACTCGGAAAAATCATTACTCCACAGTTCAGTGTGCCATCCTGTACGGTTTAGAAACGGAGCTTCAGAAGCGCTTTGAGCACCATGACCCGTTCGAGATCACTAAGGAGCTCAAGCTCATTTTTGAGACTCACGCGGTCGTGGAGAGCTATGAGGCCTCCGAAAAGTTCTTTAACTGTAAGATGGAAGAGGGTAGCTCCGTTAGCGAGCATGTGCTCACCATGTCTGGGCATGCAAACAAGCTCCAAGAGTTGGGGATAACGATTCCTAATGAGTTAGGGATTCACCGTGTCCTCCAATCACTGCCAGCGAGTTATAAGAACTTTGTGATGAACTACAATATGCATTGCATGAACAAGACGTTGCCTGAACTATCGTCCATGTTGAAAACTGCTGAAGTGGAGATCAAGAAGGAGCACCAAGTGTTGATGGTCAATAAGACCACCAATTTCAAGAAACAGGACAAGCCTAAGAACAAGGGCAACTTCAAGAAGGACGACAAGAAAGCTGCCGCACCTGCTAAGAAGCCCAAGGCTGGTCCTAAGCCTGAAACTGAATGCTTCTACTGCAAGGGTGCTGGTCACTGGAAGCGTAACGGCCCCAAGTACCTGGTGGATCTGAAGAACGGCAACATCAAGAAGAAAGGTATATTCGATATACATGTTATTGATGTGTATCTTACTAGTAATCGTAGTAGTGCCTGGGTATTTGATACTGGTTCGGTTGCTCATATTTGTAACTCGAAACAGGAGTTGCGGAATAAGCGAAGACTGGCGAGAGACGAGGTGATGATGCGCGTTGGAAATGGCTCCGATGTTGATGTGATCGCCATCGGCACGCTCCCTCTACATCTACCTTCAAGATTAGTTTTAAATTTGAATAATTGTTATGTGGTGCCCGCGTTAAGCATGAACATTATATCTGTATCTTGTTTATTGCGAGACGGTTACTCTTTTAAGTCCAAGAATAAAGGTTGTTCGATTTATATGAGTAATATCTTTTATGGTAATGCACCTAAGATGAATGGTTTATTCTTACTGAATCTCGATAGTAGTGATACACATGTTCACAACATAGATGCTAAACGAACAAAATTGAATGATAATTCTACATACATGTGGCACTGTCGTCTTGGTCACATTGGAGTGAAGCGTATGAAGAAACTCCATTCTGATGGACTTCTTGAATCACTTGATTTTGAATCACTTGAAAGATGCGAAGCATGTCTAATGGGAAAAATGACTAAGACTCCATTCTCTGGTATAATGGAGCGAGCTACAGACTTATTGGAAATAATACATACCGATGTGTGCGGTCCAATGAGTGTAGCATCGCGTGGTGGATATCGTTATGTTCTCACTTTCACGGATGACTTAAGTAGATATGGGTATATCTACTTTATGAAACATAAGTCCGAAACTTTCGAGAAGTTTAAGGAATTTCAAAGTGAAGTGGAAAATCATCGTAACAAGAAGATTAAGTTTCTACGTTCTGACCGCGGAGGTGAATATCTAAGTTATGAGTTTGGCATGCATTTAAAGAAATGTGGAATACTTTCGCAGTTGACACCGCCGGGAACACTACAACGTAATGGTGTGTCCGAACGTCGTAATCAAACTCTCTTAGATATGGTTCGGTCTATGATGTCTCTTACAGATTTACCGCTATCGTTTTGGGGCTATGCATTAGAGACAGCCGCATTCACTTTAAATAGGGCACCATCTAAATCCGTTGAAACGACACCATACGAATTGTGGTTTGGAAAGAAACCTAAGTTGTTGTTCCTTAAAGTTTAGGGTTGCGAAGCATATGTAAAGAAGTTACAACCTGATAAGCTTGAAACCCAAAGTGGAGAAATGCGTCTTCATAGGATACCCTAAAGAAACAATTGGGTATACCTTCTATCATAGATCCGAAGGCAAAGTTTTCGTTGCCAAGAATGGATCCTTTCTTGAGAAGGAGTTTCTCTCGAAGGAAGTGACTGGAAGGAAAGTAGAACTCGACGAGGTTATTGAACCTTCTCTCGGAGTTGAGAGTAGTGCAGCACCGGAAGATGTTTTTGTGCCGCCTACACCAATTGGAGAGGAAGATAATGATGGTGATCATGAAACTTCGAACGAAGTTGCTACTGAACCTCGCAGGTCAACGAGGGTTCGTACCACTCCTGATTGGTATGACCCTGCCTTGAACGTCATGTTGGTGGACAACACTGATGACCCTGCGACATATGAAGAAGCTATGGTGAGCCCAGATTCCGACAAATGGCTAGAAGCCATGAAATCCGAAATGGGATCCATGTACGAAAACCAAGTGTGGACTTTGGTGGACTTACCGGATGGCCGTAAGGCTGTCGAGAACAAATGGATTTTCAAAAGAAAAACAGATGCTGATGGTAATGTTACCGTCTATAAAGCTCGACTTGTCGTGAAAGGGTTCCGACAAATTCAAGGAGTTGACTACGATGAGACATTATCACCAGTAGCGAAGCTAAAGTCTGTGAGGATTTTGTTAGCAATTGCTGCATATTTCGATTATGAGATTTGGCAGATGGATGTCAAAACGACGTTCCTTAATGGAGACATTGAGGAAGAGTTGTATATGGTACAACCCAAGGGTTTTATCGATCCTAAAGATTCTAACAAGGTATGCAAACTTCAGCGCTCCATTTATGGACTGAAGCAAGCATCCCGGAGTTGGAATCAACGTTTTGATAAAGTAATCAAAAACTTTGGATTTACACAAACTTATGGAGAAGCTTGTATTTACAAGAAAGTGAGTGGGAGCTCTATAGCATTCCTAATACTATATGTAGATGACATATTGTTGATTGGGAATGATATAGAACTTCTTAATAGTGTCAAAGCCTATTTGAATAATAGTTTTTCAATGAAGGATCTTGGCGAAGCGACATATATTCTAGGCATCAAGATTTATAGAGATAGATCAAGACGCCTAATAGCGCTTTCACAAAGTACATACTTGGACAAAGTTCTAAAGAAGTTTAGAATGGAAGAGAGCAAGAAAGGGTTCGTGCCCATGTTGTCAGGTAAGACCTTGAGTAAGACTCAAAGTCCAGCTACGGCGGAAGATAGAGAGAAGATGAATAATATTCCCTATGCCTCGGCCATAGGTTCTATCATGTATGCCATGCTGTGTACAAGACCGGATATAGCACATGCTGTTAGTTTGACTAGCAGATATCAAAGTGATCCTGGAATGGAGCACTGGACAACGGTCAAGAATATCCTAAAGTACCTAAATAGGACTAAGGATATGGTTCTTTCCTATGGAGGTGATGAACAGCTTGTTGTAAACAGTTACACTGATGCTAGTTGGAACACCGATCCAGATGACTCGAAGTCACAGTCTGGATACGTATTTATTTTGAATGGTGCTGCAATGAGCTGGAGGAGTGCCAAGCAAAGTGTTGTGGTGAAATCTTCAACTGAATCGGAATACATAGCTGCTTCGGAGGCTGCACAAGAAGCCATATGGATGAAGGAGTTCATTACTAAACTTGGCGTGGTTCCTAGTGCGTTGGACCCGATGGCCATCTACTGTGACAACACAGGTGCCATAGCTAATGCACAGGAGCCAAGGTCACATAGCAAGCTGAAGCACATCAAGGTACGTTTCCATGCTATTCGCGAGTATGTCCGAGATGGTGACATAAATATTTGCAAAGTACACACTAATCTGAATGTGGCAGATCCTTTGACTAAACCTCTCCCTAGAGCAAAGCATGACCAACACCAGAACGCCATGGGTGTTAGGTATATTACCATGTAATCTAGATTATTGATTCTAGTGCAAGTGGGAGACTGTTGGAGATATGCCCAAGAGGCAATAATAAAAGTGGTTATTATTATATCTTTGTGTTTATGATGAATGTTTACATCCCATGCTATAATTGTATTATAAGGAAACACTAATACATGTGTGTTTTGTAAACGTAAAAGAGTCCCTAGTAAGCCTCTTGTTGAACTAGCTTGTTGATTAATAGATGATCATGGTTTCCTGATCATGGACATTGGATGTCATTAATAACAAGGTTGTATCATTAGGAGAATGATGTGATGGACACACACCCATAGTAAGTGTAGCATAAGATCAAGTCATTAAGTTCGTATTGCTACAAGTTTTCAAAAGCATAGTAACCTAATCCTTCGACCATGAGGTTATGTTAATCACCATCACCGGATGGGTGCTTTGATGACATCAAACACCGCTTCGTAACTGGGTGGTTATAAAGGTGTCATTGGGTATTCTGAAAGTATGTGTTGAAGCGCATGGACCAAGATTGGGATTTGTCCATCCATCTGACGGATATATATTCTCTGGGCCCTCTCGATGGAATGTCATCTAGTTAGCTTGCAAGCATGTGACTGGGTCACAAGGGATGACATAACATGTAACGAGTAAAGAGTACTTATCAGTAACGAGGTAGAACTAGGTATGGAGATACCGACGATCAAACCTCGGATAAGTAGAATATCGCGTGACAAAGGGAATTGGTTTCGTATGTTAATGGTTCTATCAATCACGAAGTCATCATTGAGTATGTGGGAGCCGTTATGGATCTCCAGATCCCGTTGATGGTTATTGATCAGAGAGGTGTCTCCATCATGTCTGCATATTCACGAATCGTAGGGTGACACACTTAAGGTTCGATGTTGTTTAGGTAGATATGGAATGTGCGTTGGAGACCGAATGTTGTTCGGAGTCTCGGATTGGATCTGGGACATCACGAGGAGATCCGGAATTGTCCGGGGAATAAGATTCATATAATGGGGATCGTTTTCTAAGTTAGGAAATGTTCCGGAGTGTTTATATGGGGATTCTAGAAGGTTTCGGAATGTTCTAGAAGATTTTTTGGAGTTTACTTGAAAACCAAGAAAGGATAAAGGGAAACTTGGGGGGGAAGGACTCTCCCCCAAGCTCCCTTGTGCGCCGGCCCTAGGAGGTGGGCCTAGGGGTGGGAACCCTAGGCCGCACCCCTCCCTCTATATATAGAGGGGTGGAGGCGCCACCCCTCTTGCCCCTTCCACTCCAAACCCTAGCCGTCTCTCTCCTCCTCCTTCCCTCTGCTTTGGCTTAGGCGAAGCCCTGCAGAATTCTCTACTCCACCACCACCACCACGCCGTCGTGCTGCTGGGATTCCGTGGAGAGATCTACTACCTCCGTTGCTCGCTGGAACGGGGAGAGGAAGGTCCGCATCGACTCCGCACGTGTGATCAACTGCGGAAGCGCTGCCGGAACGCGGCACCGGAAGGATCGTCTACTCGATCTTGAGATCGGCAAGTGATCGTCTACATCAACCACGAGATCCAATCTCGCACAAGGCTTTCGGATCTACAAGGGTTAGTACAGATCTATCTCATTGCACATGTCTAATAGATTAGATCTTGGCTTTTATCTAGATTAGATCTGGGTTTTGTTTCTTCTTGCGGTAGAATTTTTTTGTTTTCCATGCTACAAACCTATCACTAGTTGCCTAATTTCTGCTGTTTTTGGTTTCAGAAAAGCTAATAAGGAAATATTCTCAGGATTGGACCGTACAAAAGCCCAACTCAATATTTCACCAGAAGGAACACGGAGTCCAGAGGGGAGACGAAGAGGGGAGCCAGGCCGGCCACACTTGGTGGTGGCGCAGCCAGCCCTAGTCGTGCCACCAGGTGGTGTGGCCCCTAGCACTGCACCAACCTTGCCCCTTCGCCTATATATTGCCCTCGTGACGAAAACCCTAATTACCCGATCAAAAATCCACGAAAGTCTGTAGCCGCCGTCATCTCCATCCCTAGATCAGGAGGGATCTGAAGCTCTTCCCGGCACCCTGCCGGAGAGGGGAATTCACCCTGGAGGCCTTCTTCATCACCATGACTGCCTTAGGTGTGATGCGTGAGTAGTTTATCTCTAGACTACGGGTCCATGTAGTAGCTAGATGGTTGGTTCTTCTCCTTTGTGCTACCATGTTTAGATCTTGTGAGCTCCATTCATGACCAAGATCATCTATTTATAATCATACATGTTGTGTTTGCGGGGATTCGACGGATATTGAGATGCTTTTTCAGATTGATTATTGATTCTATCATGTCTTTGTTATTTGTGATCTTGCATGCTTTCTGTTGTTAGTAGCTTTCTTGGCCGAGTAGATGCTAGCAACTCCAAGAGGGAGTATTTATGCTCAATAGTGGGTTCATGCCTCTAGGAATCTGGGGAAGTGACAGAAATCTCTAAGGTACTAGATGTGCTGTTGCTACTTGGGAGAAAACAACAATCCTTTGTTCATAGAACAATCGTATTGTTTACTTTACACACTTTGCTTAATGCAATTATCTGTTGCTTGCAACTTAATACTGGAGGGGGTTCGGATGATAACCTGAAGGTGGATTATTAGTCATAGATGCAGTTGGATTACGGTCTATGTAGAATGTTGTAATGCCTAATCAAATCTCATAGGAGTCAAGATGATTAGTATATGCATGTATGCTTTCTCGGTGTTTGTCAATTGCCCCGCTGTAATTTGTTCACCCAACATGTCAACTATCTTAAGGAGAATCACCTCTAGTGAAGTATGGACCCCGGTCCATTCTTTTACCATCAATCTACAATCTATTTATTGTTTTCTATTTACTTTCTACAAGCAATTACTATCTTCCACACAATACGTTTAATCCTTTGTTTTCAGCAAAACCGGTGAGATTGACAACCTCACTATAAGTTGGGGGAAAAGTTCTATGGTTGTGTTGTGCATGATTCCAAGTTGGAAACAACACCTTGGAGGTGTTTCCTTGCTCCTACTGGTTCGATAACCTTGGTTTCATAACTGGGGGAAAATGTCAACACCCGGATTTTTAATCCCAGATGCCTGTTATGCCATTCATCGCAATCCCAGGATTACCATTTCTGCAAGACATAACAGATTGGATATCATAGTACATCATCCATTACAAACCATACATAAGGTCGTACACAAATAAGGATCTCATGATCCAGTCTTAATACAACAAGCAGCGGAATAAAAGATAAGCGTAGCGGTGGGGTCCATCTTTAGGGGCACAGGCAATGCTGACGAAGGCAGATAGTCCTAGTTATCATAGCCGTCCTGCTGGCCATCATCTTGGTAGTCTCCTTCCTAGTCTGGCCATGTGAATAGTCAGGGACAAAAGCCATAAGTACTCTTTAAGTACTCGCAAACTACCACTAACAAGTAGTATAATTCTAAGTTAAAGTGCTAACTCCATGTTTAACTATAAGGTTAAGTTTGAAACCTACGCTGAGTTCTGAAGCAAAGAAAGATAAAATAAAGTTCTAGAATCACTTAAGTTGGGAAGCTAGTGTCATAGTCACAACTCTGTTGTGGTCAAGTCAAGATTCATCATCCATTTCATAAGTTATTTTGAAAACATCTGACAACAAAACAGTATGGCCATTCCAACTGTCCATAACCACGGACGCGGCTATTCGAATAGTTTGACACTCTGCAGAGGTGGTACACTTTCACCACAAGATTCGATACATCTGTCAGGGATAGCCCTGAATCATCATACTTAGTATGCAGATAATCAAACATAACCTTTCCTTTACACACCCTAGTATAAGCACCTCTCCTATGAGCATGGCCTCCCAACCATGACCATCGGTCATCTTGGGCACTACATAGGTGGACTACATTGAGAGGTAGCCTTAGCTCAAACCTCTCCCGCGAGGGAACTAATACTAATGCATATAAACTTCTGGCTAAGCCTTACCCAATTCAGGTATTGTGGTTGTACGGTAAATTTGGAATGGTATCGCATCCGAATCCAACCATCAGTTTTGTAAATGGGTTAAGGCGCATGCCTTATCATTTTCATCATCATAAAACATTTGGGTTTCTCAACACATGTAAAAACATCTCAATAGAATGACTCATCGTTCCAAGGTTTTCATAATTCATTTTCACTAAGTATTCCCATCTAAAGTGACTCAAGTTTTTATCTACTCTAAACTACTAAGTTAAGAGTGTTCACTAAGGTGGAAAGATGGGATCAATCTCATGCCATAGAATGACATCTAAAGTTCATCTAAATAGGTCAAGTTTTATAATCTTTATGCTACCTTCAAAACAAGTAAAGAACTTTGGGTAAAGTAAAGGAAGTAAAGCTTAAAACTAATACTTGGGGTAAAGAGTAGTCAAAGTGGTATAACCAAAGCATGCCTAAAGCATCTTTGCTCAAGTCATATAGCTTAATTCTAGCTTGCTAACAATAGCTTGCAAGGGTTAGCTTGCCAATAGTAGCTTGCCTTGGTTGGTGCAGTGGTTGAAGTTTTCTTCCTCCTCTTAATAGAACTCCTCCTCCTCGAAAGCTTGGTCGGTACTATCGTCTATAAATACATACGGAGTACACAATCACCAAACAATACTTAACTAGTCTAATTAGCACTCTAAGGCACACATTTGATGATCTATTATCATCACAAGCATCACAAATTTTATTAACTAGTTTCATTCTTTTTATTTAAGAAAAGTAATTTCTACTCATTAAAATTTTACTAAGATTTAATATTCACCACTTAAAATATGGGATCATGTGGACACATGTCATCACCACATATTCTAACATGAGGAAATGTGATTTAAGGGTTGGATCACAATTACTTTGGTTTAAGTTCATTATTTAATGACTTAAAGTGACTAGAAATGCCTATATAGCATTATTTTGGTACTAGTCCAAAGTCACTGCATGTAAACCTTAATATTATTACATATTCAGATAGGTATGGTTAAATGTGATTTTTGAGAGTTGGAATCAACTCAAAAGCTATTTTGGTTGATTTTATAAAAATGTTTGAATGTGCAAAAGCTTATGTCTTGTTATTTTTACTAGGCGAGATCTCTAAATCTAATTGAATTAAATCTGACGGGCTTGGGTAGATATTTTCAGTAGATTTCTAACAAAATTGGAATCACTCCATTTGGATTTGTAAATCTCTCTGAATTGATTTTCAAACTAAGGGACATAACTAGGTTCAAACTAAATATAAAAATCCTAATTTGAATTAAATGGATCGCGTGGGAACACTAACGGGCTGGCCAAGTGACACTACGCGGCGCGGGGCACAACTGACAGGGGGGTCCACCGGTCAGAGGCTCATAACGCGCGAAGCGGTACGGGGCGATGTGGGTCGTTGGATTAGAAATAGGATCAACGGCTGGGGCTCGTCGTCGATGACGAACAGGTCGCCGGCGAACTCTAACCCTAGCGGCTTGGTGGGGGGGTGCTCAGGGGGCGTACCAGGGCTCCAGCAACGATGGCGAGGCGGGCAAACGGACTGGTAGACGACGGCGAGGTCAGGGGTGGTCGAGGTGGCTTCAGGGGTGGTCGCAATCAGTGGGGCCTTCTCCTCCTCTACTGCAGGCTCCTCCGGCCAAATTTCGGCGAGCAAGTGCTCGCGCTGCTCCGGCTAGAGGTGGGGAACGGTCAGTGAGGTGAGGAGAGGTGAGTGGTGTGCCGAATGAGGCTGGGGGTGGCCTCTATTTATAGGACGACAACACGACCGAGAGGGATGGGCAGGCGGCTCCGGCGAGGGCTGCATAGCATGCTAGCAGCGTGGCTCGAGGTAGGGGACGATGGCAGGTCTCCTACGATGCTCTACAGGGTAAATGCGGGCCTAGGGACAGTGGCGTTTGGTCGGGCGGTGCGCATGCTCTGAGCGGCAGAGGCGGCGGTCTCAACGGCGAGCAGTGGTTGTGGTGCAAGGGGCGGCTAACGGGCATGTCCGCGGTGTTCCTGGGGTCATGGCGGAGCGGTGGATGCGAGCTGCGGTCGAGGGGCGGCGTGTGCACGCGTGTCTGGCGCGGTGCTCTGGCGCGTGCTCGGCATGGTGCAGACGCACTGGGCGCGGCGGTTCCTCGGTGGTCCACGGCTTGGCCTGGCTCGGGGAGGGTACAACGAGTGGCGGTGAGGTCCTGGCTAGCTCGTAGACATGGAGAGAGAGAGGGGGACGGTCTGCTATAGCGGTGGCATGGTCGGCCGGCAAGCATGTGCTCAACATGGCATTGGCATTGCCACTAGGGGGTAGGGTATGGGGTGTAAATGGCCTGGTTAGATCACTTGGGGACAGAGGGAGTGTTTTGAGGACAATTGGGTGCAAAACCCTGTACAAAATAGTGAGCTATGTTTAGAGTGTAAGCCCTGCCTGCCATGTGTTTGTGGAAATGGCCGCAAGAGAAATACTTTTGAATTGTCAAAAGATTTTTGGTGGGTGTGCTAGTACTAAGCTTGAGACTCTGTGGGTGCTTGGGTTTTGAAAATTGAGCTTGTTTGAGTGGTTTTTGAAATAGTGGGATCTTCCCATATGAAATGGATTCAATTTTCAACTGCCATTTAAATTTAGTGTTTGAATGTTTTTGGTAGATCATAAAGTGGGCCTTGGTACATCATTATGTGTACTAGAAAGGGGTGCAAAGATCCACATTTGTTTCTGTTAGGTTTTGAGTACTAGGAATAGCCAAAGTAGGCATATTGATTAAAATGGCACAAATGACCCTTCACTTCTTTTATTCATTTTGATTTGTTTTTCTTTGGGATTTATTTGGGAATGATCTAGATGATGTTTATTTCATCTAAGAATCATTTTACAAGCAATGGATCACTTAATCATGGCAATTCAAATCAACTCCTAATTTAAATGCACACACATATGAATGCTTTAATAATTTTAAATGGAAAAGTTTTTGTTAACCCTAATTTTGGTGATTTGGATCTTAATAACCTTGGATTAAAGTTTTGGGATGTTACAGAAAACTTGCTGATGTGCTCAACATACCTTCCTCTTGGGGTTCCCCAACAAGCTCGAATATGTTTTGAGCCATCAAGCTATTTTTTGGCGCCGTTGCCGGGGAGTCAAGGACATCTTCACAAGGGGAGTCCCTCATAAGCAATCTTGTTACTTTGTTTTATTTGTTTTGCTTAGTTTATTTCTTCTTTGTTTGCTTGTTTCTTTATCAAAAACACAAAGAAATTAGTTGTACTAGTTTGCTTCCTTTATTAAAAAAATGACTACTCTTGAAAATACTAAGTTGTGTGACTTCACTAGCACCAACAACAATGATTTCATGTGCACACCTATTGCTCCACCTTTTCCTGAAGCCACTTTCTTTGAAATTAAACCTGCTTTGCTTAATCTTGTTATGAAAGAACAATTTTATGGTGTTGGTACTGAAGATGTTGCTGCTCATCTTAATAACTCTGTTGAACTTTGTGAGATGTAAAAACATAGGGATATAGATGGAGATATTATTAAGCTTAAATTGTTTCCTTTCTCTTTGAGAGGAAAAGCTAAAGAATGGTTGCTATCGCTAACTAGAAATAGTATTGATTCTTGGACTAAATGCAAAGATGCTTTTATTGGAAAATACTATCCTCCTGCTAAGATTATATCTATGAGAAGTGAAATAATGAAATATAAACAATCTGATAATGAACATGTTGCTCAAGCTTGGGGAAGAATGAAATCTTTGGTAAAAAATTGTCCCACTCATGGACTGACTGCTTGGATGATTATCCAAACCCTATTATGCAAGACTGAATTATTCTTCAAGAAATCTACTGGATTCTGCTGCTGGAGGTACCTTTATGACCATTACTCTAGGTGCTGCAACAAAGCTTCTTGATAATATTATGGTGAACTATTCTGAATGGCACACTGAGAGAGCTCCATAAGGTAAGAAGGTAAATTCTATTGAAGAAACCTCCTCCTTGAGTGATAAAATTGATCTTAGTATGTATATGCTTGTTAATGGGAAAGCTCATATTGATATAAATCATGTTCCCTTAGCCTCCTTGGTTGCTCAAGAAGAGAAAGTTGATGTGAACTTTATTAGAAACAATAATTTTAGCAACAATGCCTATAGGAATAATTTTGGTAATAATAATTATAGGACATATCCTCCCAATAATGGTAATGCTTATGGAAATTCCTACAACAACAATAGAAGTGCATCCTATGAACTTGAAGTCATGCTTAAAGATTTTATTAGTAAACAAACTACCTTCAATAAAACTATTGAGGAAAACCTCTCTAATTCTGAAAGAAATATAGCATCATTATCTGAAGCACAATCTTCTTTGAATAAAATGGCTGCTAAACCTGAAACCATTGAAAATCCCTTTGCTGCTACTAATACCATACAAGTTAGAATTGATGAAAATGTTAGACTGTTAGCTGAATTGCATGCTAAGTGGGAAAGAGAAGATGAAATTGCTAGAAATATTAGTATTTCTAGTATCACTACCACTAATGTTGAAGCTAGTAAACCCAATGGAACCTTTTCTAATAAAAATGCTGAAATTTTTCGAAATATGGGAAACAATAGCTCTACTACTTTAGATGATAATTATGATTTTGATCTTAATGGTTGCAATATCTCTGAAGTAATTATGTTCCTACAAAATCTTGCTAAAATTTCTAATGCTAGTGCTATGAACATGGCCTTTACAAAACACATTACTGATGCTCTCATAAAAATTAAAGAAGAAAAGATGAAACATAATGCTTCTATTCCTATGAAATTAGAAGATGGTTGGGAACCCATCATTAATATGAAAGTGAATGATTTTGATCTCAAAGCTTTATGTGATCTTGATAGTAGTGTTTCTATTATGCCTAGAAAGATTTATGAAATGCTTGATTTACCACCATTAGAAGTTTGTTATTTAAATGTCCAGCTTGATGATAATGCTAAAAAGAAACTCATGGGGAGTATTAATGATGTCGTTATTATGGTTAACAATGCCTATGTCCCCGTTGATTTCTATGTTTTGGATGTTGAATGCAATGCTTCTTGTCCTATTACTCTGGGAATACCTTTTCTTAGAACTATTGGTGCCATTATTGATATGAAAGAAGGCGCCATTAAATATCAATTTCTACTCAAGAAAGGTATAGAATACTTCCCCAAGAAGATATAGAAGATTCATTTTGCCTCTCCTATTAAAACAAAATTTGCTCTTAATGCTTCTTCATTTGAGAATACTTAATTCTTTTCTTGCTTCTTATGCCTAGCTCAAAGGCGTTAAAGAAAAGCACTTATTGGGAGATAACCCAAATTTCGTTAGGAGTCTTTTGTTGAGTCTTGGAAGTTATTGCTTCATTAATAACCTCTCCTTATCATTTTTGTGTGGTTTTTGTGCCAAGAGTAACCTCTAATGAGAGAGAAGTAATGATTGGGAAAGTTGCTGTCCCAAAACAGATTTTTGTGCTTCGCTATAAAAATTCGTGAAAAATCTCTATGCGTCGGTTTGAGCTATAATGTTTGTGCTTCTGCCCTAGGTTTTTATACAACTTTCGTTAGTTCAACACTTTTTGATTTGAGCAACAGAAGGTCTTCGAAAAAATTTGTTTTTACCTGCTGGTCTGTTTTGACAGATTTCTGCCATTATTTGCATTTGCCTCTTAATCTCTTTCTCTTTGAGTTCTCTTTGATTATTTGAACTTTTTAAAGGAAGTGCTACAGTAGATTTTGTTTTAATGGAAGTTTTACTTGTGTTGAAACTGAACCAAAAGACTTATTATCTTGAGTACACCAATGTTGCTAATGAAGATTGTGTGAAGTTTTGTATGAAGGAGATTTTAAAGTGTAGGGAAGAGTAATGTGATAAGATGAAGAATGGACAAAAGCTAAAGCTTGGGGATGCCACCCGTGTCACCCCAAAAAATATTCAAGAAGTACAAGCTGTTGGAAATATGCCCTAGAGACAAATAGTAGTAAGGACTATTATCATATTTGATATAGTTTATGATTAAGTTTTATATCATGCTATAACTGTATTGAGTGGAAACATCAATACACGTGTGATATACAACCAACCAGGGGTTCCCAGTGAAACTCTAGTCACTGGTTCATTGGTCAACAGATGATCATGTTTCCTAATCATGTGGCATTTATGCTAGTTGGAAATGGAGTCAACTCATTCAGAGAATGAGATGATGAACCAATACCCAACCTAAACATCGTGACCCGATCATGTCACGAAGTTCAAGTTACGATGATTAGAAATGGATCCTTGTAGACTATTCCTTAGACCGTGAGGCTATATCAATCGCTGTCTCCCGAGAGTGCTTAGATAGCATCAAGCGCCACTTGGTAATACAGTGGTTATAAAGGTGTGTTCAGGTACTCGGAGGAAACCATAGAGGCAATATATTTCAAGAGCGGGATTTGTCCGTCCATGTGACGGGAAGATACTCAAGAGCCCACTCGGAGAAGTTATATCCAATAGCTGCGTAGCGTGTGATTTGATCACGGGGATATCACTTGTCGGAACGAGTCAAGTAGCATTGTTCGGTAACGAGATTGAACATGACATGGTGATGTAATTGATCAGATCTTGGGCAATGCAAGTATCGAGAGACAAAGGGAATAAGACACGACTGTCCCGGTTCAAACGACGAAAGATCTTCGTGGAACGCACAGGGGTCACATGGCCATCCAGGTCTCTCTGTCGATAATTGGTGCGGGAGTGTCCCGACCATGTCTGGAGTGTCCCCGAACCGTGGGGTATCACTCTTAAGGGCTTGATGATGCTTAGAGAGTGTTTATAGGATCGGAAGAATCGTCGAAGAATAGTAGGGAGAAAACCAGACGGGTTTCGGTATGTCCAGAGGATGTCCGGAGTGGAGGTGGAAGTGTTCCATAGCCACGGAGGTTGAATAATATGTGAATGAATGTTAAATATTGATTTAATCATTTATTCATAATTATTTAATAAAGATAAAATCAATTTAAAAGGTCAAAATGCTTAATGGGCTAATTCCCGGAGGGGAGAGGGCCCATTAGGGAAAGGAGAGAGGGAGAAGGGGCAAAGGGGGGTGGCTGGCTGGGCCAAGCCCCCCGCGCGAGGCCCACTAGGGCTGTCCGGCGGCTCCCCTCCCCCTCCTCTCCTTTATTCCCACCCCGGGACTTTGAGGGAGGTAGTACCTCCCCTCCCCCTATATATAGTGGGGGTATTTGGCCAGCTAAATACACCCAATAATCAATAAAGGTCTTCTCAGTTTTGGGAGGAACTCCAATTGATATTTTCTCTCTCTCTCTCTCTCTCTCTCTCTCTCTCTCTCTCTCTCTCTCTCTCTCTCTCTCTCTCTCTCTCTCTCTCTCCCTCTCTCTCGTGACCGTGGTCCCAAGTTTGGACTGCGCGAACGAGAGACATCTTCACCGCGGAGCGCCGTCGCGCTGCAGGATTCGGATCTAGGAGCTCTACTTCCGCAACTGCTGCTGGATCGGGGAAGCGGGAGTCATCGTCAGGCACCGGATGTGTGTAACTCCCCGCGAGGTGTTGCACTTGAGGCACTTAAGTCGTTGGAGCTGTTGGAGCACAAGGACTTCATCACGACCTTGAGGTCCGCTTCGGCTCGTCTACATCAACCACGCTCTCCTGAGCGTTGACAACGCTTTTCGGTCTTCAAGGGTAAGTTCACGAAAATCCCCTCCCGTTACTGTATTACTAATAGATAGGTCCTGGCAACATCAGGGGTTCAGGGGCGTAGGGTAAAAATTATTGTTTTCATACGCGGAACCCCTACAGTTGTATCAGAGCTAGATCTATGCGTAGTAATTCTAGTACAGGTAGAACACATGAGATGTAGCGTGTGGGCGTTGATATTTTAGTTGTTACCGTCCCACGTGTACTTGTGTATACCGTATTAATGCTTGATGAAGCGGGACCCAACCGACTTTACGCGTTCATTCGTGAGACTGGTCCACGTTTGACATACGGCTTGTACCGTATAAAGTAGCTTAGGGGGGTGTCTGTCTCTCTCGCATTATTTGGTATGCCATTTGCAATGGAGGGCCCCGAAAGGGGGTGTAGTAGAGACAACTACTTGATCAATGTTGTGTTGAAAGTTCGTAGGTAAGAATGATTCTTGTGCGAAAGCCCATTCAGCCACGTAAAACATGCAAAGATAAAGTAGAGGCGTCTAACTTTGTTTTGTAGGGGGTGTTGCTTTGTGATATGGTTGTGGCAAAGGTAAAGTGATTACCTTATGTTACGTAGTAGTATATAGTCACGGAGGTGACGGACTACCACGCCGGAATGACACCGGTACCCTGGTGTCTACGGCGCCGGAACCCTGGCGCCGGAATCTGGTGACGACGGATGGAGATCACGACGTGAAGGACCATATCACATCGCATTTACATTCAATGTAATTGTTTGTATATCTTATTGTGTGCTAGTATTAGATACTCGACGGTAGCCTAATAAGATGATCTCTGTTAAAATTACCAACGATTGTGTTCCCCCTTAGTGTGCACCACCAAGAAAGTTCTTTGGTATGAGGCGATCTATGGTACAAGCATGGGTGTCAGACATATCTATGTTCACATACAGTGGGTGTAAGCCATGTTGCACAACGAATACACTAAGGTTGAGTTGGCGAGCCTAACATGCCATAGAAAGCGTGGCCTCGGATCACGGATGGTCGAAAGATCGAGAACGAGTCACATGAATGATGTGACCGACGTTTAGCGTCCACCCTTGAACCCACATTGATGGCCGTGTTAATCAAGGGATATGTGGCTGATAGGGGTCGTGTTATCACTAGGAACCCTTATGGGGATAGGTGTTTCTGAGTGGAGATATTATTAACTCATTTAATTATAAACTTAGTCTAAATTCCTTTAGCAATTATAAATATAGAGATGGCTCACCGTGAAGCTTACTTTGTCATTGAGGAATGGGTAAAGGGTGAGAAACTTAGACTTGATGGATCCAACTTCCCTAGTTGGCTTGTGCGCCTGAATGATCTCCTTACTAGGAATCATGTGGTAGACTACATACACCGCACGATGGATTTGACTGAGCCAGGCCACTATGAGACCCCACAAGAGCTGGCAGAACGCTACTATCGTCAAGAGATGTCCACCTACATTCAGATAATAATGCGTTACGGGATGGTGGATGAACTCCATCCGCTCATGGGTGATCTTGATCCATATTCAATGGTGGATCAGCTGAGAGCAGAGTTCATAAGCCATGTGCGCATGTGGAAGCACGAGCTGCTTGGAGAGTTCCTTTCCATACAGATGGAGGAGCATACATGTCTGATGGGTCACTTGGAGCGCATGCTTGATGCACACATGAGACTGGTTCACTTTGTGGATTACTAGATAGATGATCCGTTTGCGATAGGCGTACTGCTTTGATCGTTGCCTCCCAGCTACGAAGGACATGTCCGGAGTAGCATCATGAGTGGTGATACGGAAACATTGGATTTCCAAGAGTTCATATTACATTTCAGGAATGTAAAGGTTGAACCAATCACCGGAGAGGTCATCGATGACAAAGGTATATATTTGATATACAATTTTATAAATGTTATAATCTTGCAAATACATTTGCAGTGTTAAGTATATTTGATACTTGTTCTGTTTTGCTGAAAACAGGTCCTTATGCATGAGAGGTGCTTGCTGGAGAGGAGGTGACGTTGCGTGTTGATGGTGAGCATGATGATGATGGCCGATGACACTCTCCCTCAACATTTATCATTTAGTTTATGTTTTGGATAGTTATTGTAATCAAAATATTATGAACTTCTTTAGTGTGTCTCACACTTTGTGAGACGGTTATTCATATGAGTTTGTAACAAACAGTTGTTCCACTTTTATGAATGATTTCTATTCATGTTCATATCTTGTTTGATTATATGTGAATTATCCTTGTTGTTTGAAACTAATTGATAATACATGAACATTTGAAAAATATTGAAATGCCTTAAAATACCCAACTTAAATGATATTTCATTACGTAATGAAAACCATTGTTTAAATTCAAAGTTATGTTGATAATATGTGAAAGTCATTCGATTTCTTATCACATATAAATCATGCCTAAGTTTGGCAAAATAACTTGAACACCGTGTATTACTTGAATACAAAGTGTTTAATGAATTGTTGAATTGTAGTAACATATTCGATGTATTGTGTTTTAACGAAAATGGTGATTATCATTATATGATTGTTTAAAAGCGTAAAGAAGTTTACCAAATTAAACATGAATATGAAACTATTTGATTTGATCAAAGTGTTTCATCAACAAAGGGTATAAACATAAAAGAGAATCTAGTTACTATGATTTGATCAATAGTAATGAAATTCGACTTTATAAGAATGGCATAAGAGAAATTGTGAAATGCAAAGTGTTTTGAAACGTCAAAATGCAAAGCATCACAATGTGATATTAGATATCAAAGTGGGTTAATAGATGGCACCAAATAAATCGTTGTAGTGTAGATTTAGAGACCATTAGTTAGAAATAGTTAGCACTCAATTAGAATAGTGAACCACTTGAATTCGTGAAAGTTTTGGGTTTATTAGATATAACTAAAACAATAGCGAATAAGTCCTTGTAGAGTACTCATTGGAAACTTTGAATATGAAATCCATATCTAAACCAAAAGGGAAGCAAAACCAGCATTGCTTGGATTTTGGTACATTTTTAGGAAGTTCACTTTTAGTGATATTTCTCAATTATGAAGCAAATGGAAGATAGTGAAAAACACGATGATATTCAAAACCCTGCATCAGAGTGATGAGAAGCACAACAGAAAATGTTCCTGAACGATTCTCTTCACAAAGGAAAGAACCAATGATAATGATCATTGGGTTTTCGCCACTGGTGTTTTCACTACAAGAAGTAGGATTCAAAATGTAACCCATATCTTGTATGGAAACATTTGTGAATCATTTGTCATGATTCTTGGAATATGACATAACTACGAACTACTAAGTAAATAATGGTAAACTAGAGTTATGAGAAATCCCATAGCAAAATTCCCTTGAGATTAGAAAGCAATTAGTTGCTGAATCTCACAATTAAAAGGGGTTACTTGGAATTTTCCCAAATGACTGCAAAGCCATAGTGGAAAAGGGGGTAAATGACAAAAGCATAATTTGTCAAGTATTGGACGAATTCAAATGAATTTGATTCAAGTGTGCTAAATGTCTAGTGGATTTAAAAACTAGTAAAGGTACTAGTATCTCATAGTAAAACTCCAAGTTTGATATTTGATCAAAGGATTTTGAAGTTGTTCAAAATAGTGAGTGGATGTGCAATTTGCATAAAATTGAGTGGGAGCTATGAAAGTATTCCTAAAACAATATGTGAATGACATATTTTTGAGTGGGAGCAATATAAGTCTAAAATCCAAGTATGTAGGAACATAGTTTGAGTAAGAGTAGTGACTCATACCCAAATATGTTAGAAACATATTTTGAGTGGGAGATTATAGAGTGATTCTTAAGTGTGTTAAGAATAAAAGCGCAAGTACCAATAAATAATGATTTATGAGGTGTAGAAGTTGATAATAAATGTATTATGATATTATGTAGTATTCCTTAAGGGATTCTGAAAAGGGTTTCAGAATAGAAGTTAATTAAGGAAGTAGTCCTTAATAACTCAAGTTAGGAATAGTATTAAATTAAACATCAATGGTTGAAAGAAAGAAAAGGATGATCATAATCCACTATGTTGAGACATAGGTTCTATCTTAGAAAACCATGATGGTAACTTAACATAATATATGATCCAACAAGGAACGTCTGAAAGTGATTAAGTTCGAATCATAGAATGTTGAGCTAAGTTTGTCCGCAGTGTCTAGTAGAGAAATGTGGATATATTTTCCAAATCCATAAAGGATGACATATCTTAAAACATAAAGAGTTATGTTATAAGGGAATATGTTGGAAACTCCTATAAATACCAATTGAAGTCAAGTAGGAAGCGAGGTGAACAAAACATCGAAAGTTACATAGAGTGCACTCGTGTTTCGATGAATACATTTATAATAATAGATAAGGGTACCATCTAAAGTGTTGTATAATGTTATGGTGGGGCTAGTTCGATTTTAACGTAAAATGATGTGTCCCAGGGCACAGTGCCCATGAGAAAGCCCTCGAGGTTGATCTAAAGTCACTGTAGGCTCCTGGAATCAGGCCTCGTTCTGCTGCCATAGCGACAATGCATACACACAGGTGTTATCATGTGATGATAAAGTATTAATGTCAATCAAGGTGACATTAGTAAGTTGCAAAGGATTTGGGACTGTACAGTACAAACCCAAGACTCAACCTCTTCGATGAGCAAGCATGTTCAGGGTACCGGATATGGTGCCAATGATTAAAGAACAAATGCAGCTAGTGTATTTGTACTCTAGTGCAAGTGGGAGACTGTTGGAAATATGCCCTAGAGACAAATAGTAGTAATGACTATTATCATATTTCATATAGTTTATGATTAATTTTTATATCATGTTATAACTGTATTGAGTGGAAACATCAATAGACGTGTGATATATAAACAACCAGGGGTTCCCAGTGAAACTCTAGTCACTTGTTCATTAGTCAACAGATGATCATGTTTCCTGATCATGTGGCATTTATGCCAGTTGGAAATGGAGTCAACTCATTCGGAGAATGAGATGATGAACCAATACCTAACCTAAACATCATGACCTGATCATGTCACGAAGTTCAAGTTACGATGATTAGAAATGGATCCTCGTAGACTATTCCTTAGACCGTGAGGCTATATCAATCACTGTCTCCCTAGAGTGCTTAGAAAGCATCAAGCGCCACTTGGTAATACAGTGGTTATAAAGGTGTGTTCAGGTACTCAGAGGAAACCATAGAGGAAATATATGTCAAGAGCGGGATTTTTCCGTCCATGTGACGGGAAGATACTCAAGGGCCCACTCGGAGAAGTTATATCCAATAGTTGCGCAACGTGTGATTTGATCACAGGGATATCACTTGTCGGAACGAGTCAAGTAGCATTGTTCGGTAACGAGATTGAGCACGACATGGTGATGTCATTGATCAGATCTCGGGCGATGCAAGTATCAAGAGACAAAGGGAATAAGACACGACTGTCCCGGTTCAAACAACAAAAGATCTTCGTGGAACGCACAAGGGTCACATGGCCATCCAGGTCCCTCTGTCGATCATTGGTGCGAGAGTGTCTCGACCATGTCTGGAGTGTTCCTGAACCGTGGGGTATCATTCTTAAGGGCTTGTTGATGCTTAGAGAGTGTTTATAGGATCAGAAGAATCGCCGAAGAATAGTAGGAAGAAAACCAGAAGGGTTTCGGTAAGTCCAGAGGATGTCCGGAGTGGAGGTGGAAGTGTTCCATAGCCACGAAGGTTGAATAATATGTGAATGAATGTTAAATATTGATTTAATCATTTATTCATAATTATTTAATAAAGAGAAAATCAATTTAAAAGGTCAAAAGGCTTAATGGGCCAATTCCCGGAGGGGAGAGGGTCCATTAGGGAAAGGAGAGAGGGAGAAGGGGAAAAGGAGGGTGTCCGGCTGGGCCAAGCCCCCCTGCATGGGGCCCACTAGGGCTAGCCGGCGACCTCCCCTCCCCCTCCTCTCCTTTAGTCCCACCCCGGGACTTTGAGGGAGGTAGTACCTTCCCTCCCCCTATATATATTGGGGGTATTTGGCCAGATAAATACACCCAATAATCAATAAAGGTCTTCTCACTTTTGGGAGGACCTCCAATTGATATTTTCTCTCTCTCCCTCTCTCTCGTGACCATGGTCCCAAGTTCGGACTGCGCGAACGAGAGACATCTTCACCGCGGAGCGCCGTCGCGCTGCGGGATTCGGATCGAGGAGCTCTACTTCCGCAACTGTTGCTGGATCAAGGAAGCGTGAGTCATCATCAGGCACCAGACGTGTGTAACCCCCTGCGAGGTGTCTCACTTGAGGCACTCAAGTCGTTGGAGCCGTTGAAGCACAAGGACTTCATCACGACCTTGAGGTCGGCTTTGGCTCATCTACATCAACCACGCTCTCCTGAGCGTTGACAACACTTTTCGGTCTTCAAGGGTAAGTTCGCGAAAAGCCCCTCACGTTACTATATTACTAATAGATAGGTCTTGGCAACATCAGGGGTTCAGGGGCGTGATACATTGCAAATGTATCTATAATTTTTGATGTTCCATGCTTGGTTTTATCTACTTTCTTATGTTTTGTTCCAACTTTGGAGTACTTTTCATATGATTTCTTGGAATTACCTATTAACAAGATGCCACAGTGCCAGTTGCCTATTATCTGCTGTTTTTGGTTCCAAGAAAGTCAGAAAATCAATATTCTCGGAATTGGATGGGACAAAAGCCAAAGTTCCTATTTTACCGGAAGACTCACAGAGCCAGAATACGAGACGGAGGAGGGACAGGGGCTGGCCACACCATGTGGTGGCGCGGGATAATCCTAGCTGCGCCACCAGGTGGTGTGGGCCCCCTGGCACTCCACCGACCTTGCCCTCTGGCCTATAAGAAGCCTCCCGAAGCCAAAACCCAAAATCGTCCTGCCTCCAGCCACGAAAAGTTCCGCAGCGCCGCCACCACCGAAGGGGAGATTCGGGGGACATAAAGTCTCTGTTCCGCCACCCTGCCGAGACGGGGAAGTGCCCCTGGAGCCATATCCATCGATCTCCACCGCCATCTCCATCACCATTGCTGATTCCCATGATGAGGAGGGAGTAGTTCTCTCTCGAGGGTAAGGTTCTACCGGTAGCTATGTGTTCATCTCTCTCTCTATGCATGATCTTATTGAGATCATGAGCTTGTAATCTATAGATCTACCTTGCTACTCAAGTGCTTTAATAGATCTCTGCTCTCCCCATGTGTGTGAAAGTGACAGCGTGCACACCATGGTGGCACTTAGGCTAGAGATTACAAATACTTGTTATGAGTTATATTTAGAGTTGGATGTTTCTATGAAATTGTGGTGTTTGTTGGAACAATCTAGAGCTCAAGGTGATAGTGTGGGGTTACCTAGATGGGGAAAGCAAACTTTGAGGTGTGCTGTTATAGCCCTACCATCGATTAGAGTGTTCAACCGGAGAGTAGTTAAGAGTAGTATCTTAAAGAGAAGATATTAATATGAGAGTGTTCACTAGTGAAAGTATGATCCCTAGGCCTTGTTTCTTAGCATTGAAACACCGTTTGCAATTAGATCTGTTACATGTTTGCTTGCTTCCATCTTTATTTTAGTTTGCCTTTAGTCTCTTCCACGCCATCAAGCTATTTTCTATCACCGTTACCGCTTATAATTATCCATACCACTTGTATTTCACTATCTCTTCGCCGAACTAGTGCACCTATACACCTGACAAGTGTATTGGGTGTGTTGGGGACAAAAGAGACTTCTTGTATCTTGATTGTAGGGTTGCTTGAGAGGGAATACCTTTGACCACTTCCTCCCTGAGTTCGATAAACCTTGGGTGATCCACTTAAGGGAAAACTTGCTGCTGTTCTACAAACCTCTGCACTTGGAGGCCCAACAACTGTCTACAAGAATAGAAGTGCGTAGACATCAAGCTATTTTCTGGCGCTGTTGCCGCGGAGGTAAGGTAAAAGGTATTCACACCGGAGGATTAAAGAAGAAGAACCTCCCACGACAAACGCCTATTTTCTGGCGCTGTTGCCGGGGAGGTAAGGTAAAAGGTACTCACATCCTCAGGTGTGAGTGCTCGAAGTTATTTCCTTTAGATTCTGCAATTTTATCTTTTTGTTTCTTGTTTTCACTAGTTAGGCTTAATGGAAAACAACAAAAAAATTAGAGATCTTTATAGCATTTATCTTGAGTTAGGACATGAAGTGTTTGAAGAGAAAATTAAAAAACCTATGGAACTTTATTTGCATGCTAATAACAATGTTGTTAGTATGAATTCTTTGGAAACCATTATTGCTAATGCTATAGAAAAGTCTAAGCTTGGGGAAGCTGGTTTTGATGAGCATGATATTTTTAGTTCCCCAGCTTTAGAAGATAGCTATTCTATTGCTTATGATGATACCAAACCTCCAATATATGATGATTACAATGATGAATATGATATTTTCAGTCCACCTACTATTGAGGAGAAAATTAATTATGATTACAATATGCCTCCTATATTTGATGATTAAGGTGATGAGAATAATAATGATAGCTATTTTGTTGAATGTGCTCCCACTATGATTAATAAGAATGACTATTCTTATAGGGAGAGTAATAATTATTTTATGCATGGGGCTCATGATAAGAATGTTTCATGTGATAGTTATATTGTTAATTTTATTCATGATGCTACTGAAAGTTATTATGAGAGAGGGAAATATGATTTTATGCATCTCAATAATATTAAGTTTCCCCTCTTTATGTTGAAAGTTTTGAAGTTGCACTTGTTTTGCTTTCCTATGCTTGTTGCTTTGTGCTTTCATGACTTGTTTCTTTACAAGATTCCTATGCATAGGAAGTGGGTTAGACTTAAATGTGTCTTGAATTTACTTCTTGATGCTCTCTTTTACTTCAATTCATATTTCTTATGTGAGCATCTTCTCAAACTATCATGCCTAACTTAAAGGCATTAAAGAAAAGTACTTATTGGGAGATAACCCAAAAGTTTTAGATGAGTCTTGGAATTTATTACCTCTGTAATAACCTCTCCCTATCCTTTTTATTTGTTTTTTGTGCCAAGAATAACCTCTAATGAGAGAGAAGTAATGATTGGGAAAGTTGCTGTCCCGAAACAGATTTCTGTGCTTCCCCATAAAAACTCGTGTAAAATCTCTGTACGTCCTTTTGATGCGTGAATTTTTTTGCTTCTGCCCCAGGTTGTTATCTAACTTTCGTTAGTTCAACACTTTTTGATTTGAGCAACAGAAGGTCTTCTAAAAAATCCGTCTTTACCTGCTGGTCTATTTTGACAGATTTCTGCCATTTTCCGCATTTGCTTCTTGTTGGTTCCTTTTTGAGTTCTTTTGGGGAATTGAACTTTTGAAGGGAAGTGCTTCAGTAGCTAGTGTTCTAATGAAAGTTTATTTGGTGTTAGAACTGAACCTTAAGACTTATTTATCTTGAGTGCACTAATGTTGCTAATAAAGATTGTGTGAAGTTTTGTATGAAGGAAAATTTTCAGGTGTATGGAAGGAATGAGTAATGAGATGAAGGATGGACTAAAGCTCAAGATTGGGGATGCCACGCGTGTCACCCCAAGAAATATCCAAGAAGTACAAGCGTCAAAGCTTGGGGATGCCCAAGGCATCCCCTTCTTCATCAATAAAAATCCCAAGTTTCTTCCAAACGCTTCATTTTTATTGTTTCATGCACAGTTGTGTTGTTCTTGGAGCGTCTTCTTTTTCGTTTTCGTTTTGGTTTTTTGTTTGCTTTGTTTGCTTAGTTTGATGAATAAACTGGTTGGACCCCCTCTTTCATACATTGGTTTGCAAATAGTTTGGTTTGGTTTGGAAAAGAGTAGGAAAGTTCATGCTTATATGGTAAAAAGAGCTTGTTTTTGACTGTGGCCTATGCTTTGTCATGCCATGCTTGGTATTGTTTTGGCTTTATGCTTAGTATTATTTGCTGTAGCATGACTTGTTATAAACAATTGAGATTTCTTAATGTGCATTGGATGAATCATGCATTGTTTTAGCATATTAAAGCATAGTATAGTGGTATTCTCTTTTGATGCTTTATTTGGGTTGACTTGGCGCATGGTCACACCATGTTATGACTATCCAAAGTCACCATAGCCTTTATGATCATTTAGTTTTCGACATGGAATATCACTTGATGCTTTAATTAATCATGTTTTGTCGCTTTGCATGATTATAACCATTATTGCTCTCTTAGTTTGTCGCTCCCAGTCTTTTGTTAGCCTCCATACCAAGTATGAGTTCTACTCATGCATCCAACTCCAAATAAAACCAAGTTATTCCAAAGAGTCCACCATACCTACCTATTAGCATTTGCTATTCCAAGTATATTCATGTTTTTATCTACCTTCCGAATTAAACTTGTTATGTGAAAATTAATGATTAAATCTCTCACAAACTTGAGGGCACACTTTACTTTTCTTGCACTTAATAAACTTGAACCATCGTGCCCATCTATGTTGCGTATGTGCTTGCGCTTTATAAGTTGTGAATTAGCAGAATCATGTTACCATGGGGAACGCTTTCAACATTGCATTTTATTTGGTTGATATCATGTTCTTTTGCTTATGGATCCCGGCGGTGTGAAATAAAAGGGGAGCTTGTAAGCTCATGGAGTTTGTATATGTGTTAGAGAAACACCTGGGCCACTAGCCTAAGCCATGCCTAATCATGGTGGAAACTTGCAGGATAACCATCGTGAGCAATCTGTGAAGAATCCTTAATAAAAACCTATGCAAATAGCAAATAAAAAGATCGTTGAGATGCTCATTGTCTGCTTACCTTGTCATTTTGATATGGGAGTGCTTCCGTATCATTGGGCAAGGGGTACCCCGTTGGCGGTTCTCTATGATACACATGTATTTACAATGACAAGAACTTACTCGTGACTAAAGTTGAGTAGCATGTGGTTCGGTCTTCATAAGTAAGGGGCATGAGATTTCAACTTATAACTTGTCAAGCATATTATCATATTTGTTCACTTTAACCTTAATCACCTAAAGATGCTTATGATAGGGGCAATGAGAGCTGAAAGCTAATAAGTACCATAATTTTTGGAAGCTCTTTATAAAACTTGAATCCCTGCTTCCTTCTGTGAAGGACTTTCTTTTACTTTTATGTCGAGTCTCCATCTTCTATCTTTATGCACCTATTGAGAGAGCATAGTGGCCATTCTTAGTTTAATGTGCATTGTCCCAAAACTTGTTGATTGATTCATAACTTTGATATTGCTTATTCTTAAACTATTTGTATCTAGTCACCCTTATGAACTTTGAAGGTGTCCTATGCATTTATGTTTTGCTACACTATGAGGGACAAGCTGAATACCATTCTTATTATGTTTTCTATATATGAAGCAAACAAACGTCTTTCGAAGCATTGTTATTCATGAATCTTTTGTTTGTACCTTTTCATGTTATAACATAGTTGTTATGTCTTATTGTTAGAACTATATCTTTCATGCTATGTTAAAAGTACTATGATCCCAGCTATCAATGTTTTACAAATACTTTGATCAAGATTATGATGGTGCATGTCACCTCAAAAATTATTTCTTTTTATCACTTACCTACTCGAGGACGAGCAGGAGTTAAACTTGCGGATGTTGATATGTTGCAAACGTATCTATAATTTTTGATGTTCCATGCTTGTTTTATGTCTACTTTCTTATGTTTTGTCCACACTTTGGAGTATTTTTACAAATTTTCTGGAACTAGCCTGTTAACAAGATGCCACAGTGCCAGTTGCCTGTTTTCTGCTGTTTTTGGTTTCAGAAAAGCTAGTAAGGAAATATTCTTGGAATTGGACCGGACAAAAGCCCAAGTCAATATTTCACTAGAAGGAACACAGAGTCCGGAGGGGAGACGAAGAGGGGAGCCAGGCCGGCCACACCTGGTGGTGGCGTGGCCAGCCCTAGTCGCGCCACTAGGTGGTGTGCCCCCTGGCACTCCATCGGCCTTGCCCCTTCGCCTATATATTGCCCTCGGGACGAAAACCCTATGTACCCGATCAAAATTTCACGAAAGAGTCTGTAGCTGCCGTCATCTCCATCCCTAGACCGGGAGGGATCTGAAGCTCTTCCCGGCACCCTGCAGGAGGGGAGAGATCACCCTGGAGGCCTTCTTCATCACCATGACTGCCAGCTCTGTGATGCGTGAGTAGTTCATATCTGGACTACGGGTCCATGTAGTAGCTAGATGGTTGGTTCTTCTCCTTTGTGCTACCATGTTTAGATCTTGTGAGCTCCGTTCATGATCAAGATCATCTATTTGTAATCATACATGTTGTGTTTGCGGGGATTTGATGGATATTGAGATGCTATTTCAGATTGATTATTGATTCTATCATGTCTTTGTTATTTGTGATCTTGCATGCTTTCCTTTGTTAGTAGCTATCTTGGCCGAGTAGATGCTAGCAACTCCAAGAGGGAGTATTTATGCTCGATAGTGGGTTCATGCCTCTAGGAATCTAGGGAAGTGACAAAAATCTCTAAGGTACTAGATGTGATGTTGCTACTAGGGAGAAAGCAGCAATCCTTTGTTCATAGAACAATTGTATTGTTTACTTTACATACTTTGCTTAATGCAATTATCTGTTGCTTGCAACTTAATACTGGAGAGGGTTTGAATGATAACCTGAAGGTGGATTATTAGTCATAGATGTAGTTGGATTACGATCTATGTATAATGTGTAATGCTCAATCAAATCTCATAATAGTCAAGATGATTAGTATATGCATGTATGCTTTCTCGGTGTCTTTCAATTGTCCCGCTGTAATTTGTTCACCCAACATGTCAACTATCTTAAGGAGAATCACCTCTAGTGAACTATGGACCCCGGTCCATTCTTTTACCATCATTGTATAATCTGTTTACTATTTTCTGTTTACTTTCTGCAAGCAATTACTATCTTCCACATAATACATTTAATCCTTTGTTTTCAGCAAAACCGGTGAGATTGACAACCTCACTGTAAGTTGGGAGCAAAATTCTGTGATTGTGTTGTGCAGGATTCAAAGTTGGAAACAACACCTTAGAGGTGTTTTCTTGCTTCTACTGGTTCGATAACCTTGATTTCATAACTGAGGGAAAACTTGTTGCTGTGCTCATCATACCTTCCTCTTGGGGTTCCCCAACGAGCTCGAATATATTTTGAGCCATCAGGCCTTCGACGAACTACGACGAAATTCTGGCCAGATCTGGATCTGGCCGCCATTTTTTTTTGAAATTCAAAAAAAATATACGAGGCGCATTCGAATCAATATACGCCTCGCATATGCAAAATATAGGAGACGCATATTTAGAGTATAGGAGGCGCATATCAATATACGTCTCGCATATCCAGGATATAGGAGGCGCTCACATAAAAAATAGTGGAGGCACGACGCTAGAGACGCATATGATATACGTCTCGCATAGCATTTTTGGTTCGCATAGCATTTTTTGTGCGCCTATCATAGCGTTTTCCCTAGTAGTGTTATGGTCTTTTTATCGCATGATTTTGAAAATTACAAGTAGAAAAAACACAACATTGGGTTGTCATAAATTCTTACCGGTTTTTGAAACACAAAACTTCTATAAGAGTTGTCTTTTTGGACGGTACATAGAAAACAAATACATGAATTTTGCAGGAACGATGAGAGACTAGAGAGATAGAGTGTAACACCATTGGATTTTTTTAAGGAAAAATAAAATATGTTTGAAGCTTATATTGAGATTCCTATAAAATGGAGAGCACAGAAATGGACCGCATGAATTTGATGGTCTCAATCTTACGATCCAAAATGCTGCATAGAAAATTTCCTATGAGTTAAAATTTTCTAAAATTCCAATAATTTTTCCTCGGGTCATCATCTAAAAACAATCTTAGCTGTGAACATAGGCGTGGCGGTTCTTGTCACTGCAGCCCCCTGTGTATTTAGTTAGAGTAGTAGAATCTAGATGTTAGGAGTAGTAGAATCTAGATGTAGAAAATAATGAATTCCTAATATTTCGGTGTATTGATTTGACCCTCGTGAGGTATATATAGAGTTACAGGGGTAGGTAGACTTGAAGTACAAGATGATCTTAGAGTCCTAGTCTATCTGATATAATTATATGTATCAGTATTCTAACATCCCCTCAGTCGGAGCGGGAGTGAAACGAACGCTTGCGACTGGATTTGAAGTCTTGCGTTTCCGTCGTCTTCACCTCCTTGTCGTCATCACCTGCGTGGACATGATCATGGCTGACACCTAGAGGGTGAAGACGACGGAAGCGCAAGACTTCAAATCCAGTCGCAAGCGTCCGCGTTACTCCCGCTCCGACTGAGGGGGATGTTAGAGTACGTATATGTATATAGGCTACAGATAGACTATGACTCTACATCTTGTACTCCAAGTCTCCACCTACCCCTGTGTAACTCTATATAAACCTCCACAAGGGTCAGATAAAAACACCGATTAGGGTTTCGTGGTTGGCAACGTGCCTCCACCTCTTCTATTTATATACTTGACAGATGTACAAACAAGTGCGTATACGTTTATATAATATAACACGTATATGACACGGTGACCGATTCTTAACACTCCCCCTCAATCTAAACCGCTATTACTTACAAGATTTAGATTGGTTCTAAAACGGTCTAACATCTGCCGTGTAGCTTTCTTGGTGAAGACATCAGCCAACTGATTACTAGAAGAGATAAACCTCACCTCCAAAGCACCATCAGCAACTTGCTCTCGCACAAAATGAAAATCAATCTCGATATGCTTGGTTCGAGCGTGAAAGGCTGGATTCGCTGTGAGGTAAGTTGCCCCTAGATTATCACACCACAAAACTGGAGTCTGTTGTTGTGAAACACCTAGTTCTGTAAGCAAAGAACTGACCCACATAGCTTCAGCTGCTCCATTTGCAAGTGCCTTGTATTCCGCCTCGATGCTGGACCTGGAAACCGTGGGCTGCTTCTTCGAACTCCATAAAACAAGATTCGGACCCACGAAAACTGCAAAACCACTCGTAGAGCGTCTATCATCAACACATCCAGCCCAATCGGCATCAGTGAATATGATAATATTCTGCTATGATGACTTGCGAATGCGCAGACCAGTATCCAATGTCCCTTTCACATAACACAGAATACGTTTGACAGCCTCCCAATGAACTTCAGTTGGTTGAGAGAGGAATTGGCATACCTTATTCACCGCAAGTCTGCGCTCTGATACCAAGATAAAAACACTGATTAGGGTTTCGTAGTTGGCAACGTGCCTCCACCTCTTCTATTTATATACTTGGCAGATGTACAAACAAGTGCGTATACGTCTACATAATACAACACGTATACGACACGGTGACCGATTCTTAACAGGGTCATTGCAAGACAACACAATATTCAGGGATTAATAAAATCCAGAAGAAAAAGGTCGATCTGCGCGACGCCACTTGGTCCTCGTGCGGCGCGTGTTGACATGGATCTACCGCCACACCTAGCGACTCGCTGGTGCAGATCGACTAGCCGGTGCAGATCGACCTTTTTCTTCTGGATTTTCTTGCGGGATTGAGGATCTCTGGGTTCATTTAGGGATTTATTTGGCTAATTGGATCTAAACTATAAGATTGAAATTTAATTTAATCTAAAGAACCGATCTGATCTTTGATCGAGACCGGGTGCCGCGCCCCTGAGGAGATGATCTCCCCGGGGCGGCGCGCGTTGCAGAAGTGGAGAGAAACCTAGGATCGGCGTCGTGAGGCTAACCGCTCTAATACTATGTAGAAAATAATAAATCCCTAATATTTCGATGTATTGATTTGACCCTCATGGGAGATATATATAGAGTTACAGGGATAGTTAGACTTGGAGTACAAGATGATTTTAAAATCCTAGTCTATCTCATATACTTATATGTACTCCCTCCGACCCAAATTAATTGACTTGGAGTTATCTGCATTCGGATGTGTCTAGCACTAAAACATGTCTAGATACATCCGAATCTAGACAAATCAAAATCAATTAATTTGGGTCGGAAGCCGTATCAGTATTCTAACACTAGACTCACTGGCATAGTGGCGTGGGGATTAGGTAGGGCCGGCCCTTGGTGCTCGATTGAATACGCACCCCGGAGCCCGGACGGACGTGGACGGGCAACCACATTCTTTAAATTTGAGTCGCTGTCGTCACTAAGGACGATCACTGCTCGTACGCTGACTGGAACAGCCACCTGGGTGGATCTAGTGGCAGCGAGCACGGGTCGCTCGCTCGCTCGCTAGCTTTCTTCTTGCTCTTCGATCGATCGCCTCACGGCCCGGTATATATAGTAGCAAGTTGGCCCTGAGTTCTGCAGCTAGCTAGCGCTCTCATATGTGCTCCGTTGCCCCCTACGCTGGGAGCTAGCAGTTAACCGAGATGACGATCCCGCGAGCGGTCGCCGGCGGGGTGATGCACGCCCTCGTCGCCGGCGTCTTCGGGGTCGCCGGGACGGTGGTCGGCGCCGTGTACGGCCTCCTGTCGGCCGCCTTCGCCGACCAGGACGACGACGGCTTCGCGCGGGGGACGCTGCTGGGAGCGGTCGCGGGGGCGCTCGTCTCCCTCGACCTCGCGCACTCCCTCATGGCCATATGGTGCTGCTGCTCCCCGGATTACACTTACACCACGGGGCGAATCAAGCGCACCGTCAGCGCCATCTCCGGGCTGGCGAGTCTCGCGGACCCGCGCTCCGGCCGAGGCCAAAGCGTCGCCGTCTTCGACGACGAGCCGGACTGTTCCGACTTCTTCTCCCCGCCGGCGGCCGTCGTCGTGGTGGCAAAGGAGACTGCTGCGGCGGATGGCGCCTGCTGCCCCATCTGTCTCCAGGTGTTCGAGGCCGGGGCCGGGAGCGCCGGGCGGCTCGCTGGGTGTTCCCACGTTTACCATGTGGAGTGCATCACGAGATGGCTCCGGTGCAAGTCCCACTGCCCCATGTGCCGCCACGCTGTTTGCTAGGATATACGTATCGTCCGAGTCAGATATGATGACGTGTTCAAAATTTTCGTTTTGCGCACAAGATAGATCAATATTTGAATTCCTCATTCTTGGCGATTTCTGTTCGTGATTACTCGCCCAATTTGTGGTTTATTTCATATACACAGAGACCACGTGTATACTGCTGTTTCAGTAACCTGGTGAAAAAGTCGGCCATGATATAAATAACGTGGTAGCCCTTTTTCGGATGCACCAGTAAAGACTAAACGCAACAGTGCTGCTTTCACTACTGATCAAGGACGATCACAGGGTACAGAGGAAAAAAATGTGCACAGACTGAACTACTTCTGGTGACATCAAACAATGGAGACCCTCAAGTCCTCGCTCCTCCCTTGCTTGGAGAATCTTCTCCCAAACCCTGAAGAAACCATGATGGGCGATCGTCTTCCTTCAGGCATTTCTTGGTAGATGGATGGCTCGAGACCGAAACACCTTTTCGCAAGTCTGTTACTTCGAACACAGCCGCCTTCGAAAGCTTTTGGGCAGAGCAAATCCTCGAGGGCCATCGATGGATCTCCCCCGGTTACCACACAATCCTGACGCCAAGCGGACAGTGAATGCCACCTGCACTCCCAGTTCAGCGTACCACATAGTACAGTTCCAAGGGGCGTCAGGCAGCTGGTTTGGGGTGTCAACGTCCCGCCAGGATGCAAAATTCTTTGCGAATGGTTCACAATACAAGGCAAAAGACTAACGGCTCAATAAGATAGCTTTAGCGCAGCGCAAGATCCAACTTGTTCTCTATGCCCGGAATCTCTTCCACTGTTGGCGTTTGGGCGAGGTTCTTTACTCTTCAGTTGCCGCATCCATTGCTGACACTAGACACCTGACAAGGCCTGGCTGCATAAACGAGCAGCAACCTAAGCACCCTTCGACAGGTACTTTAGTTGACTGCCTGAAAAATCGAAGACCACAAATATGTGTTGATTGATGACACTAGACACTTGACAAGGCTTTGGCTGCATACATTGCTGCCAGAGCCAGCTGATTACAAGAGTACAGCACAATGCTCACTCATACCCTTCAGGTTCACACATTCGTTAATTGCTTCTACTACATATATAGCTTGCTACTGGAGCCTGCGGCCGGCGGCCGGATACTACTACTACTACTATACATGCTCCTCCACCAGCAGCAGGCTTCTATCTATGTATTGTAGGCAGGCAGGCAGGCAGGCAGGTAGGAGTTGCCTGTTATTCTTCCAGGAGATGATCCGAAATGATCCATGGCCAAGGACAAGAATCAAATGTCTAAATATATTTTAGTGCTAAGGTAGCCAGGTGTGGCGGGAGGTTATCTCTCCACCACCGCCGCCGGCGGGGGCGGTTGCTTCACAAACTGTCCGCGCACCCGTGGGCGCTGCTCGGCCAGCCTCTTCCTGCTCTGGTACCTCACCTGCAATTAATTAATCAAACAGATTAATCATCACAATATATACTACTAGCTAGTACTTGATGCGACACTGAAGAATAATGGAGTCAGGAACAGATAAAAAACCCGAGGCAGCAGCCTACCTTCTTCCCGAAGTTCCGCTCTTTTCTCTTCTCTCTGAATTTGTTCACGGCAGCCACTCGACGCTCCCGTTTCAAATACATGGCGTGTCCGCTTCTCTTGTCGATGTCACCAGCCTCCACATTTGCAGCAGCGGTGCTCCCGTTGTTAGTATTGTTGTTACTGCCCGAGTTGCTACCATAGTTGGCCGCGTGGCCTTCAACGGGGGCCGCCGAAGGGTCGCTAACATTGGACTGAGGGACCCCTGCCGATCCGCCACTCCCATCATGGACCGCACAAGGGCGTTTGCTCTCTGCTTCGCCAGCCTTGTCTTTCCCTCCTCCTGCTGCCGCATTATTCTTCTTGCCCGCCTCATCAGCCTTGTCTTTACCTGCTGCCGCTGGTGTCCACTGCTGCACACGATGAAACGCCGACGTGTGCGTTCTGCCGTTAATAGGCGAAACCTTGTTGCCAGCAGGCTTTGTCGCCATGCTCTTGGTGGTGGAACCCATGTCGTTGTTGTTGCTACTGCTGTTCGAGCCTTGCTTCATCAGAGCAGCGTCCGAGCCTGACTTCATGTTGTAGTCCGCTTTCAAGGCCTCGGAGCTGTTACCACCGTCCGGCGAACAGCTCCCCATGAACCCTGCTCCGCCTTGATTGGAAACCACACACGTATTGTACCTTGCAGAGAATATAACGGTTAGTATGCAACATACCGATGATTTAAGAGTTTATCAAGGACACTGATATTATGTTTTGCACCTCGTGAATGCCGACAGGTCCGACCGTCTGAAGACGTTCCTCTGTTCCTCTTGGACTGCGTTTTCGCCATCTCCAGTTGACCGTGTCCTCTTCAAGCTCAGCTCAAGCGATGGCATAGTGTCGTCACGGTCCGTTTCTTTCCCTTCCGGCACTTTGGAGGAGCAATTAGGAGCTTCTTTGGCTCTTGCCGCCTGTTGAGCGTCCATGTTTTTCACCATCGAACCAATGAGGTCAGCAGCTCGGACAATTGGATCCTCCAAATTTTCCATAATTTTACCCTCAGAGTTGTTCTGTGGCGGATACTCACACCGTCTATCTGCTGGTTTGACGGAACTCCCGTTCGGGGAAGACTGGTCTTCTGTGTTCAAGTTACTAGGGGCACCTATTTCCAACTGCTTCCCTTTGAATTCGTCTGAAAAAATATATTGAAATTTTAATCAATACAAGATAGTGTAAGTAGTGTTTTGTTCAGCTACACGGTAGACTGGTTGAGCAGACCATACCATTTGTTTCTTTGTTCTTGCATTTTTTGTTCTCTGTACCTGGTAACCATCCGTTGCTGCATATCGCTGACTTCGGGTAGATCACGTGCGCACAAGTGCTATCAGGGGGGTCATTTGACTGATTTGGAGACATTGCCTGTGGGCTGTCGATCTCCACAGCACGCTTTGTCCAAGAGCTCTGCGCCTTAAAAATAAATTGATGAGAAAATAAGTTCAAATGTGGATGCTTTCACATATGTAAGTATTCTAATTAGAGCAGAACCATCTAAGCAACAAAGGACTATTGCTATACTTAATTATAATACTATATGTATAATATACAATAGGCACTGTACTCATATGCTACATGTTACAATCATTTTCCATTTATCCTGGAAAATATACAGCTGGCCAAGTCCTATATTCCAAAATAATTTATCTGCTATGTAGCCCAATGGTACAGAGTTTGTAGCGTGTCCTTGTGTACCAGGGTTCAGCTCATGTCAGGATCAAATTCTATGTGGACTAATTGACCTCTGATGCTCTAGCAGAAGCTAATGGTCATGGTCTTATGGACAATTCATTAAAAAAATTATCTTACAGTTGTTTATCCTAACTTCTCCTCTGTTTAACCTTGGCTAGAATTTTTTTTAAGGAACTTTGAAATGTTTTTGAGAAGTTAGAATATTACAGCTAGCCAGTAGTAAAGCTTTGAAGAAGTAAAAGCATGGAAATGTCATACTTGAGTGCCGCTGCCATTATCGCTGCCATCCCTTGTGTTAAGTCCCATGCTCGGATCACCGTTGCGATCGTTGCTGCCACTGTTGTTATTGGATTCATCCCCACTCTTTGATTTGGTACACTTCTGCGTCTGGATTTCACTTCCACCTCCACTTCCACTGCCACTGGACTGAGTTCCAAAGAGAGAGGTTTAGCATAGGGCAGTGACAGATAGATATTGAGGCAGTAAACCAAGTAGTAAACCGGAAGCATATAATCATTCTAGTAAATAAAGAAGCGGCAGCAACGTATTTGATGGATTTGAAGGAATATATAATAGTAACTTACGCTGTGGCACCGTCTCCACACATGCTGCCAAAGGTTCTTAAGCTCGTTCTTACGTATCGGCTTGACTAAGAAGTCGGCGGCACCCTTTGAGAGGCATTCGAAGACCGTGCTCATGGAGTCGTTGGAGGACATCACTGCAGACAAACAATATCAACAACCGGCGCAGCAGCAGCAGCTAAAAGCAGAGTATAGCAGAGCAGACACTAGTGTGTGTTGAGGGGAGCTGAGGAGGGAGCTAGTAGTAAGCTACTTACTGATGACTGGGATGTCCTTGCAGACGCTGTGGGTCATGATCTTCTCGAGCAGAGAATTCCCAGATGCGCAAGGCACGATCTCGGTGAGGACGAGGTCGATTTTGCTATGCGCGTCCTGGAGATAAGCCCATGCTCGCTGGCCATTCTCGGCAGGGATAACTAGATAGGAAGGAAATAATTAAGAGGAAAGTTAGGAACCAGAGTATACAAGTGCTGCAGATGAAGCAAGCGAGCAGGTGTGTAACGAAGTCAGGCAGGACCTTGGTACATGCAGTGGCGAAGCAGGGCTGTGACGATCTGCCTGGTGGAGTCATCTGTCTCCACGAGCAGGACCCTGATGGTCTTCTTGTGCAGGAACTGCTCCCAGCAGAGCGGCTGGGCCTGCTGTGCGGGCGGCGGCTGCGGCTGCGGCTGCTCCATCAGGCGGTATGGCTGTGCAGGAGGTGGGGGCTGCCGACGAGATTTGCTGGAGGAGAGGAGGGAGGCGCGCACATAGCAGGCCGCGAAAATCGATGGAACTCCGCGTCGTGCACAGCAAACCGATCAGATTGGGAACAAGAAAGAGAGCGCTAGCACCAGCAGCAGCTAGTGTAGCAGCAGCAGTATCTGTATCGCTGTGAGGGCACAGAATAGAAGAGTGAATCAGTGAATGAGGCCGTCTCTCTGTCCTTCTCTTGAAGGAATTTGGCGGCAGCGGAGGATCAGCTAGAATAAGAGTAGCAGCAGACAAGGGAACGAACTGGTTAAGCCATCATCATCATCATCAATCTGCCGCTCAAACAGGCCAGAGATCCGCACGCCGACTGACGATGAACCCATCGATCGATCCGCGCGCAGACTGGTCGATCTGGTGGTGTCCTCGGAGAAGGAACGAACCCTCCCCCAAATTACTGAGCAGGAATAACAAGCAAGGTAAAGCAGGCAGTAAGGGAGGAGGGAGCACCTTGGGTTCAGCGGGAGGAGGGAGGCGGTGGCATGGCGCGACACCGGACCGGAGGGAGAGGAGGCCTGCCGCTGATGAGGAGTGGTGCCGAGGGAGGCGGGGAGGGGGGGAGTAGATATTGGGGAAGGAGACGATGACGTGGACGAAATGGAGGTGGGGAGGGGCGGTGGTGGGGCCCTCGGGGAGGAGAAAGAGATCCGGCTAAATCAAAAGCCGCGCTCGCGCTCCACAAGGCCTTCCTCCGCTTGCTTTAGATCCGCGTATCTTTTCTGCTCTCGACGGAGGACGGCAAGGGGATATCTCACGTATACAATATACATGTGGATTTTGTGGGTCCCGGATGGAGGTGAGGGCAAGGAGGGCTGGGGGAGGACCGATCGCGTGTCGACACGTGTTTGATGAATGATGCGCTTCAGCTCTTGCCCTCGCTGCTCGGGTGATTCCAAGGTGCACCCGAAAACCCTAAACCCCAGGAGCTATGCAAAAAATAAATAAATACGCAATACCCCATAGTTCAGAGATATTCAAAAAAAAAAAAGGTGGCTGTGTGTATTTTTTTCTCCTTTTTTAAAGTTTTGTGAAAATATAGTAATAGATTTTATACCATGTGCAACATAACATGTTTATCGCGTAGCAGATTTGATTAAGTCATGAGATTTTCTCACTAAGGTGCATAATCATTCTATATTTCAAGATAACAGGTTTAGCGCTTAATCTCAATTGAATCACATGGGCTAGACACCGCAATGGTCAGAGCGGACTTTTCCTCACAAACCCAAAAAATGCTCAAGCTATCAAGTCTTTCTCCAATTGCTTTGCTTCTCGATGTCGATAGTTTTTTGAGTACCTGGTCGTATTTTTCCCGTGTTGTGTATACTTGAGAGAGGGCCAACAAAGTAATAGTGGGTTAGATTGTAAGAATAGTAGGCTGTTCGCTACCGAGATAGGTTTAGCCACCAGCTCGTATCTTTTTGAAAATTTGTATGTGATTTTTTGGCCTCGACACTAGGGTGTTGCCCGAAATGATGTAGATACTAGAGGATGGCTCTCCCACTATTGACATAAAAATGTGTTCATGTCTCTTTTCAGATTGTAAATTTCATGAAAAAAAATTATGTATCCTCGCTTTTGTTTTAAAACAAGTGCATCACTTAGAAATTGTGATTCTAGAGCAATCGATTATTCTACCAGTGTTACCAACTATTCTTTTCATGAAACTAATAACATGGGCTTGTGAAACGCAACTTCATTTTTCGTAACCTTTTTTATGTTTGTTTCAAATGAATTATTGATCCGGGGAGTTGTTTCTTCAGCGGGCAATTTGTTAGCTCACTTTCCTTACAATCCTACATTGGCTTGCCATCTTTGTCCATTGGAGACAACAAGAGTTGCAAATTATCACCAACCAAAAACGCTGAAGCTATTAAATATTTTTCTTCAATTACTTTACCAGTAGTGTGAACACATTTTTTCTTTTTGCGGGGAATGGTCATTGAGGTCTTATTCCTCATGTATAGGGATACAATCAGCTAGCACTAGCTGTGACACACACTCTGGAAAATGGCATACCCAACACAATGGTAGTGAGGTTGCTGGCTCCTGGAGATGGCACCGAGTGCCTCTGGAGTCTGCGCCCTCTGCATCAGTTTCTCAGCAACGGCAAAGGTGTGTCGCTGCTCCTTGCGGTCACGGGGGTGGCCCTGCTGCGCTCAGCCTGTGAAGCTCGAGCATCTTCTTCGTCCAAAGCAGGAGGCTTTTCCTGGATCTTGGCGAGGCGTTCATCATCGTTGTTCCCCCAAGTGGTTTCGTCCCCGGTGGTAGCAGTGGTGGTCGTGCATGGAGATCCCCGGTCGTTGACGGTGAGTTTGGAGTCGATCGTGTTTGTGTGATCTTTGTCAGGGTGTTCTTTGCATTTGCCAAGGGCCTATTTGCTTTTTCTTTATTTTCTGAGATCCTGGTTGTATTTGTTTCACCCACCGCTAGTTAATGCAGACTCTAGGTCCTTCTGGGCCTTACCTGTTCAAAAAAAAAAGCAATACTCTCTCTAGTCCTACCTAAGTTTGTGCTATCCTATTTTGGCCTCGTGCAATTTTCACGAGGATAATTTCTCGAAGACTGATCAGACGTTTGACCTCAGCATATGTGAATACATTTTTTTCTTCTTGCCGGAAATGGTCATTAAGGTCTTATTCCTCATATATAGGGATACAATTAGCTAGCACTAGCTGTGACACATACTCTGGAAAATGGCATATCCAACAAGCAGTACTCTCTCTAGTTCTATCCTAAGTTTGCTACTCCCTCCGTCCTAAAATAAGTGACGTGGGTTTGTCTAGATTCGAATGTATCTATACATGTTTTAGTCTATAGATAAATACGAATCTAGATAAACTCAAGTCACTTATTTTGGGACGGAGGGAGTAGATTATGTGCTATCCTATTTTGGCATCGTGCAATTTTCACGAGGATAATTTTGACCTCAGCATACAGATGGCCATACACAAATCTATTGCAGGTATTCTCTCTCAACACCGAGAGGATAGAGGCACAATTCGTTTGTATGACAATTGGGTCCTCTGACCACTCATGAGCAAGCGCCAGTCCCTCCATCACCACACTGATTTCCGAAGCATCATCGCAATTGAAAAGGTATATTAGGCCACATTTTCCATTTGTGTATACTCAGGGACGGAGTTAGCGGGGACTAGCTGGGGCCATGGCTCCCTTGTGCTGAAACTAATTATAAGAGCATCTCCACTAGCATTTCTAAAAGGCCATTTCTAGAATATTTTTTGTTCCGAATTTGCAAAACACGTCCCAGTAGCATTTTCAGGTTTCCAGGCCGATTTTTGTCCAAAATAGGTTCGGGCTTCCTAGGCCGATCCCACGAAACCAGGAACACGCTGGGAACGCCGGATCAAACGATTCGCCTATTACTCGCCGACGCGTGTCCCCTCTCTCTCCCTATCTCTCCCCCATCTATCTCCCCTGCCACGACGCGTGCTGCTACTAGTACGGGCTACAACAGATGGAGCCGTCGGCGCCGTCGCCTCGCCGGCGCGTGTGGACCAGCTGCGACCTGCACCTGGATGAGGCCTTCACCGGCTTCTGCACCGCCTGCCTCCGCGAGCTCCTCGCCGTCCTCGAGGCCTCCGACCCCACGCACGCCGCGCCGGAGACCGATGTGTCCATGGCAAAAACCGGAGGCAGAGAGGATCAGATCCGCGAGCTCGACGACGACTCCGAGCTGCTGGGGGCGGCGCACTTCCAGCCCGGCCGCGAGCAGCAGCGCCCAGCACCGCGCGCGCGCCTCCGCCGACCGCGGCCGCCTCGCCGGCCTCTCCCTCCCGCGTCCGCCGCGCGTCCGTCGCGACGCCTCTGTTCCCTGCGAGCAGCAGCGCCTAGCACCGCGCGTGGCCGTGGCGTCGGGCAAGTGGCCGGTGTCGACGGCGTCTTGTCTTCCTCCACTGCCTAGTTCGCCGCTCCGGTCCGCTCGGCGCTGGGAACGCGGCTAGGAAACCGTCATTCCCAGGCCAAAAAAAATCGATTCATCCGGACCTATTTTACTTCATCCGGACCTAAATTTGACCCTGGGAACCACAAACAAGTGGAGATGCTCTAAGACCCCACTGAGTATTGCGCGGAGTTGATCTCCAAATTTATCTATATGGCCCTCGAAGTTGCATAATGTTCAATTGGCTCCTTCGGTAATATTCTTGGCACCGTCTTGTCCCTGTGTATGCTTGAAAGAGTGCCATCTGTCGCATTGACATGTGCAGGGTTTTGGTCCTGGGCACTTAGGACATCCAGACGCGAGATGATATAGACACAGGAGGATGCTCCTTCCACTGTTAAGAAAGAAAGATAGAAAGTTGACCTGTTAATTCGCAGCCGTTAGATCATGAGATAGAATCCGAAGCGGCCAGATGCACGTGGCCGGGAAGAATCAGCTGAGAATGACTCAAAAGAGCTTGGTACTAACCAGCCTGAGCCACTAGATTGTCCATGGCCGTGTATCACAGGCTCGCCGCTGGCTAAGGCCGACACATCATCACCGCCCGAATCTGTTCCTCAATCCTCCTTTACCAGCTGCGCCAGCCGCAGATGCATGTACCGATTAATGTAGAGTTGATCTTGGAGAGAAGTAATCTATTGATGTTAAGTACGGAGTAGCTTCTTTTTCTTGAGGGTGAGCTAGGTACAAAATAAGCATGATACCTTCTCGATGGTCAGAAACAGGGCTACGTCTGCCTGAAGAACACACACACACACCTCTGCATGCTAGGCTAACAACGCACAAATTGCCACCACAGCTACAGCCAGTAGAAAACTAGAAATGACGGGAACTGGAAGCAGTATGATTACATTAAAAATAATCGGAATCGGAAAAGGCTCCCACACTTAACAAATATACTGATTTTTTAGTATTTGCGAAAATACAGCATGCAGTGAAAATTATTGAGCAAGGTCAATAGAAGAGAGGATGTGTGCTTGGGGTGGTGTGAGTGTGTGTATCTACGTTGTACGTGTTTCTTATAAAGGAGAAAACATGCAAGGGAGCTTGTTTTAAGACTTCCTATATTTTGTATCTAAGTGTCCCAGTTTTACTCCTAATTAAAGAACCGTCTACTTTTTTTTCCCTTTTTGTTCTGACTCATCTTGCATGCAAGTAAATTTAGAGAAAAATGCATGTTGTCTACTCATTACATTCTTCTAAAACATTACCACAAATATTAAAAGAATTGTTTGATTGGGTGTGTGAAAATCACGAGTATAGTTATTTTCGATAAATGGCGCATTTCTTAACCTCAAACATCTGCATCAAGGTGATACAAGCAAAATGAGAGTAGATCAGAGCTCTAGTGCGTACACCGTTAAATAACCAGCAAAGGAGATGAATTCTTATAATAAATATTTTGATTGGATGTATGAAATAATATGTATAGTTTTGTTTCATAAATACATGTATATTTTGTGATATAAATATATTTTTTAGGTTTGACTTGGCATTGTAGTACGAGTTGATGATCAAAACCACGATTCGACTTTCCGCAAGACTGAACGGAGTAATTTGGTAGAAGAACTATCAAATAAGATTTATATCTCTCTATTATTTGTGCTCACAGATACATAGTATATGCTTTTGAGGCCGGAAAGACTTTCGTGGCTGTAAAGAAAGCTATGTATGTCTAAAGAGCCAACCACAATCGAGGTATATATATTCCAAGATGTCTATCACAGTCCCATCTCCTCTTCTCAAAGTGCACCTCTGAGTCGATCTAGTTAATGAAAAACATAAACACTTTCTGCATGCCAGAGTAACAGGGCACAAATTGCCATCACAAACATAGCTTTAGAACGTATCTAGGTTGAGATAAAGCCAAAGCACCCACACCAAATCAGCTTTGGTCTGCTGCTTGCATCACTAACTGGCATTAATTAATTACTCGTGGGGGAAATAAGTAAGGTAAGCTAAAAATGCAGCGAATTCTAAATTACTGTGACCAGCTGAATCAAACAAGGGTCCCATACTTAACAAATAATTAACACTCTAACAGAAACTGGGAACTGTTTAGTAATGTTTGGTGACAGAGAAGGAAGAGAAGACTCTTGGGCTCTTGGCTAGTTGAATGCCACTTGGTTCATGAGATTCTGCGGGCATCATCTAGTCTAGCTTTCACTTATCCTTTGCTTGTTGTGGCTGGGAGAGGAGCTGCAGTGCCTTTTAACTTTGCATCTTTCTTTTGCTTTACTCTTGTGTGGCTTCCGCTGAATCCTTTCCCTCCTCTTCTGATTCTTCCTGACTTTTAGACATCTTGGTTCACATGGCACCAGAAATCCTGAGGATCACATTTTTTTTCATTTGGTTTCGCAGGAATATTTTATTTTATGTTTTTTCTATTATATTGTAGCCACGACATTATACGGTAATAATTCATCATCTTGTTTAGAATACTTGGTCTTTTTCTTACATATCTCCATTATACTTTAATTAATATATTTTATTGTTTTTATTTGATGATTAAAGTGCTTTCTCGAAATGGCGAAGGGCAATGCAAGTGCTCAAAAGGGAGAATATTGTGAGGACGACGGCGATCTAAACATGGCTTAATTATACTTATTGCATGTGTGTACTAATTAAATAATTGATATAGAAAAGTAATTACTGTTATATCTATACGGTGATCCAAAATTTATGTTCTGTTTGTTATATAATAACATACACGCGTAACAATAACATAAAAGTAATTAGTGTTTAATTGTTATGTATAACTTATCTTATGCTAATATTATTAGCCTAAGTTAACGATTTTGGAGCTTGGACCACAAAATGATGTTAGGATATCAACACGACATAACGAAAATAGTGACAAAAGAGGGAATATTTAATGTGCCAAGAAAGTGATTTGGGTAGGAATGGTCAACAAAGGAACTTAGGCTTGGTTGAAGGCCACAAAATGAATAATAAATTTGTTAGCCAAAAGTTAAAATCATCATAAACTACATGGAAAAATGGAAATAATGTAATCTATTGAATAAACATGATCTTATTTTGTGCATTTGGCGATTGTTAAGTTGTGTTGAACCTAATTTGTAAGTTGATGTAGAAAGAAATTATTATCTTGTTTGGTTGAAACTATTAAAGTTTTAAATAACATAAAGTACAAAGCAATAAAACTTTATGCCTACTAATATTTGCCACTACTATGGACATTGCACGCGCGTAAATCTTCACTTAGCACACGGTTTCATGAACCGTATGCACGGGAGGGTGGGAGATGAGAGCTCTGATCGTTGATGAATAACCGCTTGAAATCGATTTCGGATCGCACACGATTAAAATAACGTGACCGTTTGGGATTTCTTCCAAGTTACAAATGGAAGAAAAACAAAACCCATGTGACATAGAAAGAAATATGCACACGGTAGAATAACCAAAATCCCGCGCGATCGAAAACAAGAAAAAACACTACCGGGGACGGGCGCTGCCACTGCACGGTCGTCGGTCAAACCACCACATCCTCTGCCACATAGTCAAGCCTGAAGCACCTAGGTGATGACATCAGACCATTGTCTCCCTCGTAAAACCAGACCGAGATTGATTCAGTTGTGGCCTTAAACTCTATAAAAACTGGAAGTATAAAGATCAAATGAGGACTTATAGAAAGCAGTTTGAGGCCGTAGCGCCGTCGTAGAAGGCATTATTGGTCGTAGTCCACCGCACCCTACTCTACATAGTCGGATTTGTCGGTCAGGAGGATACATGGACATCAGTGACCTAGATCAAAGAAGAGCGGAGACAGTTGGGTCAAAGGTAGCGCAGACCCAACCCTCAGCCGGTGTGCTCTTCATGGCATTGGTCGCACGAGGAGGATACCCTCATTTATCGCTATGTTCTGAGGCGCCGGTTGCACACGGAAGAGGGTTGCTATCATCGGTCGAGGTGGCGCGTGGAAGAGGGACACTGGTCTCAGTCGAGGCAGCACGAGGTAGAGTGCCTAGTCTATCGTGGTGACATGCAGAGAAAGGGAAATTTAGAAGAGTGAGTGAGAGAAACCAAGAGGTTGGGCCAGAGTGAGGGGAAAGAGAGAGAAGAGGGGCAGATGAAAGGACACGAATGTAGCCTAGAGGGGTTTGAATAAGCGATTTAAACTTTTGTGTTTTGACCTGAAATGCGAAAATAAAACTAGATTTTAATTTATCAAGCATAAACCTACATATGGTAGTTCCAATTATCTGCACCAATAACTTATTCTAAGCAAGACAAGCAATTATGTGATTCCAAGATATATGACTTCAAGCACAAAGGCTAGCACAAATTTAAAGTGCACAAGTAAATAGCTTGGGTATAGAAATAATCGAGACACACGGAGACAAAGATGTATCCTGAAGTTCACTTTCCAATGGAAGCTAGTCTCCATTGGAGCAGTTTGGAAGAACAATTCTCTCCGATCGCCACAATGGCTCGGCATAATCTCCTTGCACTCTTGCACAATGCAAGATTCCACGAGCCACTATGGGACCCTTGAGGGTGGTCAAGAAACCTATACAAGTTTAGGGCAATCTCCACAACATAATTGGAGTCTCTCAAATAATCCATTGCACCGAGATTTACACCACAATGATTGATCTATGTGGCACTAGCAAGCCATCTAGGGTTCCAAGAACTCAAGAGAAACAATCTCCTACTACAAGCACCCGTGAGTAATAAGCTCACCAACTTTGACCAATTGATTGTTATTGGATAAGTCAAACCGATGTACCAAATACAATGGCAAGAACACGAGTGTACAAGTCGTTCCACTCTCAAACTCCACCAAACCTACAAAATCTATGGGTAACAAGAGAGAAAGAACACAAGAGGATAACACCAAACTTCTCCAAGATCTAAGATCCAAAGGTTCCCTTCACTGTCAAGAGATAATATATCCCTCTATGTGCCCCAAGGGCACGACTATGAAGCATGGAGTTTTTTGAGGCAGATAATGGCAAACTGTTTCCAGCATTTTCGACGAGAACGTTAATTTGAAAGTTAATTAGACAATAGCATACATAACATCCTACGAAAATAGTGTGTGTGTCGAGTCTCGAGTAAGATCTGGTATTCATATGTGTGGAGGGGTTTCGTACTCATGCAAATTCCGTGAAGATGCATAGATAGTAAGAAGTGCATGTAATTTTGTGGTAATGCAGAACATAATACGTTACAATATAACTATGCTTGCACTAAAGGTTGTAACATTAACAAGATATACAAAAAAACATAAACTTAGGTTGGATGAGGGAGTACTAACTACATCATATAAGAAACAACAGTGCATATCGTACATGTCGAACAACGTCATGGGACATGCTGATGGGCTACCACTGGCTCATCCAAAAGGAGTTCCATTGCCAGCGGGTAGTGCAAGCCCAGCTCGACGAGCGAAAGAGGGAAGATGACGTGTCAAGTTCCCGATGGGCAGCACTCTCCGCCATCACCGGACTCGAACTGGTAGAAGCCGCACTCGCAGGAGAGCCAACCCCAGAGCCAAAGAAGAAATCCACGACACTCGCAAGAAACCGCTCGCCATCGTACGATGGGGACGACGTGCCACATCGACATCGCAGCCCGCGGCGGAGGGACCATGACTACGACGCTCGCAATAAAATCACGTAGTGCAAGGTCAGAAAGCTGCGTGCCAAGTGCGCCTACTCCTCCGAGTCTGAAGATGAGGACACAGAACTCTGCGGCGCCACATGCTTCAGCCATTCCATACGACAAACTCGTATTCCCACGGGCTTCAAGCTGCCCTCAAACAACCCGAAATTTGAGGGCCTCCAAGAGCCGAAAATCTGACCGGACGATCACATGCAGTCCGTCAAATGCCAGGGTGGATCGAAGAACATGAAAAGGTAATTGCCCCTATGTGTGGTTTTGGTGATTAATAACAATCCCTATGGACTAATGTTTTCATTGAGTTTTATACGAAGGAATATTCCATAGGTCATGCTTGTAGTCCATATGTTGGATTCAAGTATGGATGCCATGAAGATAAAGATATACCTTGAGTTTTGGCATCTAGATCATCGAATTGAAGAGAAGAATATGATATGTTCAATATCTTGAGAGTGTGATCGCAATAGAAGAATTCAAGATATGGCTCTAAGTCAGTGTCATGATAGCCTCATTAGTTGAGCTATGGTTGACTAAGATTTAGAGCATGTAACCAAATGAAGAATTCTTTATGTACCTCAAGATATTGAGATGGAGCATGAGAAGATACTTGTTTGACCAATACAAAGAGTTAAGAGTGATTTCAAGTTGGTCAACACATGAAGCATAAAGAATGTACCACATGGATCTTGTGGTATGGTAAGCCTTGTCATTTATGCATCATGAACTAACCCATTATATATGTGCCTTTGCATTTTCTATATGGGATAGGTATCTTTCCATGGGCATGCTTCAAAAGTGAAGATCTCATATAGTCCATGAGAGGATGACATCAAGTGGTGATCATCATCAAGGTTGAGAAAGGCAAGTTCAAGATAAGCATCTCGAGAAGATCATTTGCTTGAAGCTTGCCCATATTGGTGATAATGGACATGTGAATACGTGTCTTAATGAAGCTATCCCATAGTGGTGTATAGGGGAGCAAATTATGAGTCTTCACGAAGCAACAATGATCAAGTGATGCATTCCGGCTTGGATGGAGCTTGAAGAGTTGTCATCAAGATCAAGCGGGATGCGCAAGGCAAAGGTATGGCCTTGCTAGTATTTCCTTTTACCGGTCTCAAGGTGGTTGTTGGGAGACCGGGTTATAGGATAGATAGTCGCACTATCAAGAGGAGCTTTCGGTTGGGTAACTTTATCACATCGTCGTAGGGAGCTCAATCCTTTGCATACTTTGCATCTTCCTATTTTTTTGCTTCTTGGTGTTTCTCCATGTGAGGTTCTTGATCTTGTTGCTATATCTTCAACAAGCCCAAGTTCATTGAAAACGGAATTCGTATGCATCTTCTATGGCGTTTTAGAGTTTGAAGGTTTTACCGGTTCTTCTTATAGGGAGGCTTCATACATTTCCTAATTTGGTTCTATCCTCCTTTGTTGTACTATGATGTTTTCATGCACCATATTATAGAGATTGTTGTTCTCATCAGAACAAGCCCAAGATCATCGAAATCGGAGTTCGAATGCAAAAGTTATTGCATTTTTCATGAAGTCTGTTTCATCCTAGTTGTGGATCCGGTTCGACCGAGTCCCACACCGGACGGTCCGGTGCCAGCGCTGGATAGACCTGATCTAACTAGATTTTTTGGTTTTCGCGACCGAGTCTATTCCGAGTTGGCAAACAGAGGTATTCTGGTTTGTAGGCCGGTCCTCCGGACTGGGGACCGAATTTCCTGGTTCTGGGGCCGGTCCAACCGACTTTGAAACCGAGTTTTCGTTGTTTTCTCTCCAACAACCATATTTTATTTTCCCTATAAAATGGATTCTTCCCCCAACGTTTTTAGGTGTTCTTGACCACGAAATTGACCTCCATTGTTGAACCTCTTGAGCTTGCTCCCTCCCTCTTCCCTCCTATGTTTCTTGCATCTTTTTTAGGGCTTTGGAAGAGGAGATCTAGATCTACAATCCCACCAATCAATTCCTCCTCTAAGTTAGGGGAAGCCTTTGGATCTAGATCTTGGAGTTATTGGTTGACTTCCACCATTGTTCTTCCTCTCTAATTCTTCCCTAGCACTTGTTGCTTTGGTGGGATTTGAGAGTGAGGGATTTGAACACCCTTGGTGTTCTTGATTTGCATTCTTGCATAAGTGTTGAGCTCTCCATTACGATTTGTTCAAGTGATAGACCATGAGCTTGTTACTCCTGGAGGGTGACCTCCTAGTTGGCTTGGCGGTTGGTGCTACGGTGTCCTCTTCATGGAAGAATGTGAAGAGACCCGGGTTTCTCCTTCGTGGATCTTGTGAAGTGGTTGTGGAGCTTGCCATCTCTGGAGTGGAGGAAAAGCTAGCCATAAGGAAAGGGCCTATTCCTTCGTGGGATAGACTCGGAGAAGAAGGTGAGCCTTCGTGGCATTGGGAAATCCTTCATGGAATCCCACACCTCTCCAACGTGACGTACCTTACTTGTAAGGGAACACGGGAATACATATCCGTCTCCGCGTGCCTCGGTTATCTCTATACCCGGGCTTACTTTCCTTGTGATAGCCATCGAGCATGAAGTACTTATATCTTGCTTATCACTTGTGGTATATTTATCTTGTGCTATCTTGCTTAGCTTATCTTGTTGTTGGTGCACTTAGTCCAGCCTAGTGTATTTAGGTTTTGTGTTTATAAAATAAACGTTAGTTTAATTCCGCATTTTATCAAGCCAAAACTGTAATAGTTTTAAAATTTCCTATTCACCCCCCTCTAGGCGACATCTTTATCCTTTCAATTGGTATCAGAGCAAGGTCTCTCCTTATTTAGGCTTCACCACCTAGAGTGTAAAGATGTCGGCTAGTAGTATAGTGCACACTGACACAATTATCTTTGATGGGACAAATTATATTTTGTGGAGAAATTGCTTGCTTTGTAATCTTTGGACCTTGTGTCCAAATATTGAGCGATTTCTAGATGTAGGTTTTTCTCCTCCGATGGATCCTCAAAATCTATATTTAGAGGATGAGAAAAATTTACATCTCAAATCTCAAGTATCTAATAATCTCTTTTTCTCCTTGAGCCCCACAGTTAATTTGTTCTTGACGATTGTGAAGCACAGTTCATCTCATGAGATGTGGACCAAGCTTAAAGAAATATTTGGTGGGTCCATTTCTCATAGGGTCGGTGGTATCTCCGAGGAGCTCTCTTCTCCTTCACATCAAGAAGAGCTCCAAGTGGCTTCCACCTCCGGCCGCGATGAGATTTCAATTCTTTCCACTTCATTTACATGTGACAAGTCACAAGGTAATGGCACGGTGAGTGGAAAAATCATATGTGATGATGGTAGTGTTTCTCTTTACACCAATGATTCTTGTTCTATAAATGATAATGTTGTAGAGAGTTTGGACTTAAACACTTCTTGCAACAATAGTTCTATATCCCCTTGTGTTGCTAGTTCTTGCATATCGTCTAGAAACTATTTGAGTACTAATGTAGATGATATGCTTGATTTGTCTTGTTCCAATAAAAAATGCTTCTATTTCCTCTAGTTGTGTATCTAACAATGTAGAGGAAATCAAACACCCTATGGAGCAAGACACGATCATGAATGAAGATTCAAGAATATCCTCATCTTCATCCTCCCGTGCTCACATGTGCCTTATGGCAAGAGGATCAAAGGTATCTCCTACTTTGGATCCCAACATATCTTCTCTAGATAATAGCAATGATAATGATGATAGTGATGATGACCTTGATGAGGATACTAGAGCTCTTGTGCTTGAGCTGACCTTTTTGTGCACCTCTCTTCGTGGTAATAATAAGGTCGTTGCTTGTCTCAAACACGGTATGGACACCATAACTAAACAAACGGAAACCATAGAGGAGTTGGATTTCCAACTTGATGATGGGAGTCAGAGATTCAATCTCCTTAAGCAAGAGATTGCCGAGGAGAAGCACACTAATTGTCTCCTCATACAAAACATTGAATCTTATGAGCTTGAAAAGGAAAAATCTATTAATGATGCTAGTGCTACTAACTCCACTTCTTGTGAAGCATCTACCCTAAAGGAGAATGTTGAGCTAAGGGCTCAACTTGAGTTGCTAACTAGCAATTATGGGAAATTGGAAGAAAGTCATGAAAAGCTCTTGGCCTCTCATAATGATCTTCTAATCTCCTGTGATGGGCTAAAATTAGCTCGTGTGGCAAGTATCACTAAGGTAACATCTTGTGAGCCTATTTTGGACATTAGCACAACTTCTACTCAAAATGCTATTTTGCCATGTGCTAGTCCTAGTAATCCTTCTAGTCATACTAGTGATAAACCTTGTGTTGGATTACTTGCTTTGCCTTGTTGCTCTAACAATGAAGCTTCTACTTCCTCTAGTACCTCTATTTCTACTAACCATGTAGAGGAAAACAAAGAGCTCAAGGCCCAAGTCACTTCTTTGAAGAAAGACTTGGAAAAGACTCATGAAGGCAAATCCACACTCGATAATATTTTGAGTGTGCAAAAATATCCCAATGATAAAAGTGGACTTGGATTCAACTCCAATAATAAGAACAAGTCCAAGAGCAACAAGAAGAAGGGCCAAGACCAAGTCAAGAATTTAGCCAAGATTATTTGCTTCAAGTGCAAGGTTGTAGGACATCATGTAAGATCTTGTCCATTGAATAAAAAACACTTGAATGTGAAGCAACAAGGAAAGCAACCACAAGGTCAAGGTCAAGCCCAATCTCAACCTCAAGTTGAAGCTAGGCCACTTCCCAAGAAGAATCAAGATAAGGCTCCCCAAGACAAAAAATCAATAAAGAAGAGAAAGGAGAAAACTTGTTGCTACATATGTCGTGAGAAGGGGCACCTGGCCTCTTCATGTTCAAATGGTACCTTATCTAACCCTATCATTGTTGATGATTATTATTCTCTTGGGAAGGATAAGTATGTCAATATGTTTGCCAAGTTTGTTGGAACTCAAAGTGGTGTTAGGAAACGAACCATTTGGGTTGCCAAGCCTATTGTGACTAACCTCTTAGGATCCAACTTGGTTGGGGACCAACAAGCTCAAACTTGATCAATAGGTGTTTTTGGAGGGCATTGGAGACTTGGATAACTCATGAAGAATTAAGGGATCTTGATACGTCCAAAACGTATCTACTTTCCGAACACTTTTGCTATTGTTTCTTCTCCAATTTGTGTGATTTGGATACAACTAATGCAGACTAACGCCGTTTTCAGCAGAATTGATTTGGTGTCTCATTTTTGTGCAGGAATTCAACTTTCAGGAAAAATCCCGGAAAATATCGCAAAACTCCTATTTTACCAGAAGACTCACGGAGCCAGAAGACGAGACAGAGAAGTGCCACGAGGGCCCCACACCACCTGGCCACGCAGGGCAGGCTAGGCCGTGCTAGGGGGTGGTGTGGCTACCTCAGACTCCGCCTTGACCTCTTCTTTCGCCTATATAAGCCCCCTGACCTAAAACAGAAGGGGGGTTCAACGTTTTTCTAGATAGAGTTCTGTTGCGCTACCACCACCAAAAACCGCGATTAGGAACCAGAAACTCCGTTCTGGCACCCTGTCGGGACAGGAAATTGGAGGAGATCATCGCCATCATCATCACCATCGCTTCTCCATCAACCATCCATGATTCCCCCATCCATGAGTGAGTAATCCCCCGCTGTAGGCTATGAGGATGGTAGGGATTAGATGAGATCGTTCATGTAATTGCATCAGATTGTTAGGGCATGGTACCTAGTATCTATTGTTAGAGCTTTTTGACATTGTTGCAACTTGTTATGCTTAATGCTTGTCACTAGGGCCCGAGTGCCATGATTTTAGATCTAAACATGTTATTGATTCATGAGGATATTATTGTTTATGATCTTACCTGCAAGTTGTATACACATATTGTTGTCCAGAACCAAAGGCCCCGAAGTGACAAGAATCGGGATAACCGGAGGGGATGGCTATGATATGAGGATCACGTGTGTTCATGGAGTGTTAATGCTTTGCTCCGGTGCTCTATTAAAAGGAGAACCTTAATTGCCAGTAGATTCCCTTGAGGCCCGCTACAACGGGCTGGCAGGACAAAAGATGTTGTGCAAGTTCTCATTACGAGCACGTATGACTATGTATGGAACACATGCCTATGATTATTTAGTACTTGGATGCTTTATCTTATTTATCTACAAATTCCCTATGTGTTAATTGCTACATGAATTGTATTATACATGCAACACCCGTCCATCCATCCCTATGCCTACCGCGCTTTAATCCTACTGTTTACTGCAATTGTTACTACTGTCTTTACTTTTACTACTGCTATCACTTTGCTATTCCTGAAGGGTTTGGCAGCATAGTAAATCAAAAAATTTCTACGGAAGCGAACAGAGGGAAAGCCAAGATCTAATATAGGAGATGCAAACAACGAGAGAGATTGGATTAGATCTTCATACCCTTGAAGATTCGCACAGCGGAACGTTCGTCGGAACATGGGTGATGTAGTCGTACTCGCTTCTCCTCCTCGCGATCCGATCCGATCTAGCACCACAAGTGGCGGTGCCTCCGTGAGATACACACGTGCGGCACCTCGACGTCTCCTCCTTCCTTGGACCAGCAAGTATGGTGGAGAGATGGATTGGATCTACAACACGACGGCGTGGTGTATATGGTGGAGAATTTCTGCCGCAGGGCTTCGCCTACAAATAGTCGGGAGGGAGAGAGGAAGGGCAGCAGGGCAACTGGGTTTGGAGGAAGGTGTAAGGGGGTGTGAGAGGGGGCGCACCAGCCCTCTATATATAGAGGGGGGGTGCGGCCAGCCCTAGCCTCTCCTCCAAGCCTATCTCTAGTTTAAACAATTTAAACTCTCCCTTATCTAGAAATCCTATCTTATCTTATCTCTAGTTTAAACGATTTAAACTCTCTAGGATCGGCTGGGCCCTATGGGGCCTTGTGCCCCTAGCCCAATGCGGCCAGGACACTCCCTCATAGGCCCATGCCCCCTCCCGGAAGGTGGGACCACGTTGGCCCCCTTCCGGAAGGTTCTAGAAGCTTCCGGTACAATACTGATTAATCCGGAACAATTCCGAACTCCAAAAACTGCACTGCCTTATATGAATCTTATTCTCCGGACCATTCCGGAACCTCTCGTGATGTCCCGGATCCCATCCGAGACTCCGAACAAAAATTCATAAACCAAGTATCCAATCTATCCTAGCGTCGAGACACGTTAAGTGTGTGACCCTGCGGGTTCGAGAATATGCAGACATGATCTTCTATCAATAATCAACAGCGGGGTCTGGGCACCCATATTGACTCCCACACATTCATCGATGATCATATCGGATGAACCACGATGCCAGGATTCAATCAATCCCATATATATATTCCCTTCGTCTCGCGATATTTTACTTGCCCGAGATTCGATCGTCGGTATCGTCATACCTAGTTCAATCTCGTTCACAGCAAGTACTTTACTCGTTCCGTAATCCGATATCACTTTGTGATTAACTCCTTAACCACATGCTTGCAAGCGGTGTTGATATCGATTACCGAGTGGGCCCGAAGTATATCTCTCCGACTTGGGAGGGACAAATCCCATCTCGATACATACAACCCAACAGATACTTTCCGATCACCTGAGAGACACCTTTATGATCACCCTCTCATAGGATGACGTTTGATGACCTCAAAGCTTTCTTCCGATACCAGGGAGTTGTATTATCTCATGGTCCAAGGAATACAATATTTGACATAGGAAAAGCTTCGCAAATATGAACACAATGATACGATCTAATTGCTTCGCTTAGTTTGGGTCTGTCCACCATATCATTCTCCCAATGATATGATCTCATTATCGATTGACAACTCATGTCTATGGTTAGGAAACCTTAACCATCATTGATCAATGAGCTAGTCCATAGAGGCGTACTAGGGACACGGTGTTGTTCACAAACCACACAAGTATTAATGTTTCCGCTTAATACAATTCTAGCATGGAATATAAACTTTATCATGAACAAGAATTATAATAATAACATCTTTATTATTGCCTCTAGGGCATAATTCCAACAGTCTCCTCACCAAAATATGGGATCATGTGGACACATGTCCTCACCAAATATTCTAACATGTGGGAATGAGATTTAAGGGTTGGATCAATATTACTTTGGTTTAAGTTCATTATTTAATGATTTAAAGTGACTAGAAATGCCTATATAGCATTATTTTGGTACTAGTCCAAAGTCACTGCATGTAAACCTTAATATTATTACATATTTAGATAGATATGATGAAATGTGATTTTTGAGAGTTGGAATCAACTCAAAAGCTAACTTGGTTGATTTTATAAAAATGTTGCAAGTTGCAAAAGCTTCTGCTTTCTTATTTTTATTAGGAGAGATCTATAACTCTAATTGAATTAAATCCAACAGGCTTGGATAGATCATTTTAATACCTTTCAGACAAAATTGGTTTCATGCAATTTGGATTTCTAAAACTCTCTGAATTGATTTTCAAACTAGAGGACAGAAACTAGTTTTAACTAAAAAAGAAAAATCCAGATTTGAATCGATGGGGCTAGCGCGGGAAAGGACTTGGGCCGGCCCAGTGGCGCTCCGTGGCGCGGGGCTCAGCTGACAGGGGGTCCCGCGTGTTAGCGGCACTTAAAACGCGAAACGGTACGCGCGCTGTGGGCCGTAGGATTAGAAGTGAGATCAACGACTGAGGGTCGTCGTCGACGACGAACAGGTCGCCGGCGAGCTCAAACCCTAGCGGCTCGGTGGGGGTCTACTGGGGGCGTACCAGGGCTCCAGCGGGGTCGGCGAGGCAGGCAAACGACGTGGAAGACGACGGCGAGGCGAGGCGCGGTTGCGGCGGAGCTCGGGGTGGTCGCAATCAACGACGCCCTTCTCCTCCTGCTGCGGCTACTCCGACTCCAATTCCAGCGAGTTGCTGCTCCCTTTGCTCCGGCGAGAGGTGGGTGAGGTTTAGATAGGTGAGGGGAGTGGAATGGTGTGGAGAGAAGAGGCTGGGGAGGGCTCCTTTTATAGGCCCGATGGTGAGACCGAGCGGGATGGGCAGGCGACGATGGCGACAAGGCTACGGCCGGCTAGCGGCATGGATGAGGGTGGCGATCGACAGGCGATTTCCTGGCGGTGCTCTAGGAAGTGAATGCGAGCGTAGGGGCGGTGGCACGCGGTCTGGGCAAGGTGGCGCTCTGTGCGGCTGAAGCGGCGGTGTCCACGACGAGCGGTGGCTGTGAGGCTTTGGGCGGCGAACGGGGATGTCTGGGGTGTTCTCCAGGTCGAGGTGGAGCGGCGGGCGCGGGATGGTGCCAAGGGATGGTCTGTGCGAGCGGGGACAAGGCGCGCTCTGGGGGCGGCACTAGCATGGTGCGGTGGCACTAGGCGCGGTTTGTCCTTGGTGGTCCACTGCTTCTCTGGGCTCGGGCAAGGGACAGGGGGTGGCGGTGAGCTCCTGGCTACCTCCTAGACATGGCGAGAGAGGGGCAGATGGTCTGCTGCGGCGGGGCAAAGTTTGGCCGGTGACCATACCCTCGGGTTGACATGGCAAGAGGGTTAGGGACAAGGGAGAGGGGTGTTAAGGGTTTGGTTAGACTAGGAGGGGACAGAGGAGATAAATGAGGATCAATTGGGGGCAAAACCCTGTTTCAAACAGTGAGATAGGATTAGAGGTGATATTATGCATGCCAAGTGTTTGATTAAATGGCCGCATGAAAGAATGTTTTGAATTTTGGTTTCAAAATTTTGAGTGATCTCCACTAGTGATAGGTAGTCTCTGGTTGCAAGGGTTTTGAAAGTGGAGCTCAAATAGATGGTTTTTGAAATAGGGGTGATCTATGCATATGCATTAGATTCAATTTTAAACTGTCATTTAAAATAGTTAACAGAATGTTTTTAGTAGATCAAAAGGTGGGCCTTGGTACCTCATTATGTGTACTAGTAAGGGGTTCAAAGATCAAGAATTGTTTCTGTTAAGAATTGAGTACTAGGAATAGCCAAAGTAGGCATGAGAGTTAAATTTGCCAAAATGACCATTCCTCCTTTTTAATTCTTTTTGATTTGATTTTCTTTAGGAACAGTTTGGGAATGATGTAGATGATGTGTAAATCACCTAAGAAACATTTTACAAGCATTGGAACAATCAATCATGGCAATTCAAACAACTCCTATTTTAAATGCATACATATATGAATGCTTTCATTTTAAATTTGGAAAAGTTTTTGTTAACCCTATTTTTGGATGATTTGATCTTGATAAGCTTGGATTAAACTTTTGGGATGTTACAAACCTTCCCCCCTTAAACAAAATCTCGTCCTGAGATTTACCAAGAAAACTAGGAACTAAAGAGATCTAGGAACTCTGTTCTAATGTAATCTTCGTGTTCCCAAGTAGCTTCCTCCTCGGTATGGTTGCTCCACTGAATCTGGAGAAACTTGATACTCCTGGTCCTGGTGGTTCTGTAGGATTCTTCTAAGATACGGATGGGTACTTCCCGATAGGTCAGGTCATTGCTGATTTCCACAGCTCTGTGATCGATATTCTTGAAAACTTCAGTCTTCTCAGGCACTTCCAAGCATTTGCGAAGTAACGAGATATGGAACACATTGTGGATGGCTGACATCTCTTCAGGTAGTTCCAGTTGGTACGATACTTCTCCTCGGCGGTTCAGAATCTTGAAGGTCGGATATATCTGGGAGCTAACTTTCCCTTCAGACTAAAGCGTTGAATTCCCTTCAATGGTGAAACCTTGAGATATACGAAATCTCCGACATTGAAAGTCAGGTCTCTCCTTCTTTTGTCAGCATAACTCTTCTGTCTGGATTGGGCGGTCTTGAGGTGCTCACGGACTTTGTGAACTTTCTCTTCTGCTTCTCGGAGAATGTCGGGTCCAAAGATCCGACTCTCTCCTACTTGCGACCAATTCAAAGGGGTACGACACTTTCTTCCGTATAGGAATTCAAATGGTGCCATCTGCAAACTAGCTTGATAACTGTTGTTATATGAGAATTCTGCGAAAGGCAGGCAATCTTCCCATTTTGATCCGTATTCCAACACACAAGCTCTAAGCATATCCTCTAGGATCTGATTGACTCTCTCAGTTTGTCCATCTGTTTGCGGGTGATAAGCGGTACTGAAGTTCAACTTGGTTCCTAAACCTTCCTGAACTTTCTGCCAAAATCTTGAAGTAAACTGGGTTCCTCGATCTGAGACGATGGTCTTGGGGGTTCCATGCAGACTAACAATCCTAGCAATATACAGCTCTGCTAGCTTTGCACTCTGGTAAGTTGTCTTGACCGGTATGAAGTGGGCTACTTTGGACAGTCTATCAACTATGACCCAGATTGATTCATTTCCCCTACTAGAAGTAGGTAAACCCGTGATAAAGTCCATTCCGACGGAATCCCATTTCCATTCCGGAATCTGCAATGGTTGCAACAATCCTGCAGGTCTCTGATGCTCTGCTTTGACTCTTTGACAGATGTCACATTTGGCGATGTAGCTTCCGATCTCTCTTTTCATCTTGTGCCACCAAAATTGCTCTTTCAAATCCTGATACATCTTTGTTCCTCCGGGGTGGATAGAATAAAGAGTATCATGAGCTTCCTTCATGATAATTTCCTTTAGCTCCGAATCTGCTAGCACACAGATACTACCTTTGTACCACAGTACTCCTTCTTCATCTTCGGTGAATCCAGGTACCTTTCATGTACCAATACGACGTTTGATTCCGTCGATACTTTCATTTCTCTTCTGGGCTTCCTTGATTTGGCTAATCAAAGTGGGTTGAAGTTCAATGCTAGCTAGGAATCCTTTGCTAACTAACTCAGTCATGAACTGCTCCAACTCCTCATACAAACTTGGTTGCTTCTCTTTGATCATGGTGTTAAGCCTACACGACAATCTGCTAAGAGCATCCGCTACCACATTGGCTTTGCTGGGGTGATAGTGAATGTCAAGGTCATAATCCTTGATTAACTCTATCCATCTTCTTTGCCTCATATTCAGCTCCTTCTGGGTGAAGATATACTTCAAGCTCTTATGATCTGAGTAAATCTCACAGCGATTACCCATCAAATAATGACGCCATGTCTTCAATGCTAGAACCACGGCTGCTAGCTCAAGATCATGGGTCGGATAGTTCTGCTCATGCTGCTTCAGTTGTCGAGACAGATACGCGATGACTTTGCCTTCTTGCATCAATACACATCCTAGGCCAATCTTGGATGCATCACAATACACATCAAATGGCTTCTTGATGTCTGGCATGATCAAAATTGGGGCGGATATCAATCTCTTCTTCAGCTCCTGGAAACTGGCTTCACATTTGTCTGTCCATTCAAACTTCTTGTCCTTCTTCAACAATTGGGTCATTGGTCGGGGTATGCTCGAGAATCCTTCTACGAACTTGCGGTAATATCCCGCTAATCCGAGAAATGAACGAACTTGGGTTTGATTGGTTGGGGCTTCCCATTCTTCGACATCTTTGATCTTGGTGGGATCAACAGAGACTCCTCCGGCAGAAACAATATGTCCTAGGAATCCTACTTCTTTCAGCAAAAACTCACACTTGCTGAACTTGGCATATAACTGATGCTCTCTCAGGGTTTCTAGGATGATTCTCAGATGTTGCTCATGCTCTTCTTCTGACTTGGAGTAGATAAGGATGTCGTCGATAAACACAACTACAAACTTATCTAGGAAATTCATAAAGATCTTATTCATGAGATTCATGAAATAAGCAGGGGCATTGGTTAATCCAAAAGACATAACCGTATACTTGTATAAACCATAGCGAGTAGTAAAGGCGGTCTTCGGAATATCCGTTGCACGAATCTTAAGTTGGTGATAACCAGTCCTAAGATCAATCTTTGAGAATACCTGAGCTCCAGCCAACTGATCAAATAGATCCTCTATCTTTGGCAAAGGGTACTTGTTCTTGATGGTGACATCATTCAACTTTCTGTAATCTGTACACAGACGATTGCCTCCATCTTTGTTGTCGACGAATAACACTGGTGATCTCCTTGGCGATACGCTTCGCTGAATCAAGCCTGTTGCTAACATGGCATCCAACTGCTTCTTTAGTTCCACTAACTCTGCGGGGTTCATGGTATAGGGTCTCTGGGCTATAGGTTCGGTTCCGGGGATTAGTTCGATAATGAACTCAATATCCCTATCCGGGGGCATACCTGGCAATTCATCTGGGAATACGTTGGGGTATTCAAAGACTACTCTGAGTTGGTCAATGGTGGGCAGGGCTACACTCTTGTTGCACTTGAATTGACGGAGTAAGGTTTCAGAGATATACTCTACTGTTACTCCAGAACTACTGGTCATGGTGATGTCTTTCTTAGCATAGTCTATCAATCCTTTATGCCTTGACATCTAGTCCATACCTAGTACTACTTACAATCCTTTGGTTCCAAGTACAATTAGGTTGGCATAAAAATCTATCCCATGTATTCTGATAGGTACAACTTTGCAAATTTTTCTAGCTTTTGTTGTTGAACCGGGGATTTGAACTATCATGACATGCTTTAGGTTGGTTGGGTGAATCTTACTAGTGCATACAAATTCTTCGGTGACAAATGAATGCGATGCTCCAGAATCAAACAATACTCTTGCTAAAACTGAGTTGACAGAAAACATACCCAGCACTACATCTGGCGCTTCCTGGGCTTCTTCTGCGTTCATGTGGAAGAGACGACCGTTGCGGTTGTAAGGGTTCCCTGGGGCAAATCTTCTTCCTGGTTGAACACGACGCTGCTACTGAGCCGGGGCATTCACAGGGGCATTGGCGGCAGTCTTCTTGGGACACTCATTGGAGTAGTGACCCTTCACTCCACACTCGACACAAGTGATCTGGGACTTGTCCTTGACTGCGACAGGCACATCATTGCTGCCATTTCTAGGTGCAGTGTTGTTGTTATTGTTGCTCTTGGGAGGGGCACGGTTGAAATTGTTGGCATTACCGGAGTTGTGATTGTTTCCTCCGGACTTCACATTACTTCCGCTACGGTTGGGGTAGCTTGGGCGAGAATTTGGGGGTCGGTTGTTCCCTAGTGCATATCCTGGTGAGGGGTTGGAACGGTACTTCTGGTGACTACTGGATCCAGACTACTGCATCATACGGCGCTTGCGGTTGTCGTTTGCCTGGTTAATCTTCCCTTCCATCTGAATGGCAGAGTCGACTAGCTCTTCGAGATCATCAAAACGGATGTTGACGAGGACAGTCTGCATCTCATCATGCAGTCCATTTAAGAATCTCTCCTTCTTCTTGGCCTCCGTGTTGATCTCATCCGGTGCATATCTGGCAAGTGACAAGAATCTGTCACGGTACTCTACGACAGTCATTCTTCCTTGCTTCAATTCGTGGAATTCATCTCTCATCCTGTTGACAAGACCTTGCGGTACGTGGGTGTGACTGAACTTGACCTTGAATGATTCCCAGGTCATCACCTGACCATGGTTCATATTGCGGATGCTATTCCACCAAGCTCTTGCATCTCTCGCCAGATAGTGGGTGGCGAAGAGAACTTTCTCATTCTCATCAACTCTGGCAACCTCTAAGTTGTTTTCCATGGTGTGTAACCAGTCATCAGCATCTAATGGGTTTTCAGATTGGTTAAAGATTGGGGGATTGGTGTTTTGAAAGTTTTTGAGTTTGGATCCTTGGTGATCCTGATTTCCATGTCCTTGGTTGTTGAGAGCCATTTGGGCGATCTGCTGCAATGTTGCTAAGTTGGCTTGACACTCGGCCCTGCTTGCTTCACGGTCCGCGATGAGATTCTGCAAGATCTGCAACATTGGGTCCTGCGACGAGCTGCTCCCTCCTTGGTTTCCACGAGTCATCTGAAGATTGAGATAGATATAGGGGTAAGAGGGAAATTCTAAGGTTCATGGTTTTGGGTTTTTCACTTTGAGTTAAACTCAGGTTTTTCAACTAACTTCTTTTTCATTCATGCAAGCAAGCACCCGATACAACACACACCACAACAAGCAAAAGGGGAAAACAGATGGTTTGAAGAACCATTCTGCAAGCTACGATACAATGAGATGATACATCTCATGCTACGATAGTGCTCTAGTGCCTCTACTCATCATCGATGAAGTCAGAGTCTTCATCATCAGTGTAGAAGTCCACAGCATCCTCCTCCAGAAAGTCATCATCGTTGCTGAGGTAAGAATCCATATCTCCTTGGATGTCTTCACCCTCATCTTCTTCTTCCTTGGTGGCAAGCTGAGCTTCCTGCTCCTTGACGGTCTTCTCGAGGTCAGCCACCTTCTTGCAAAGACGGGCGATAGTGCGATCCTTCTTTGCACGCTAGCGACGAAGAGACTGGCGATCTTGGACGAGCAGTGCGAAAGTCTGGGCCTTCTGGGCGGCAATGGCACGGTTCTGGTTAGCTAACTCCCTGGCATTGTCCAGTTCCTGATGTCTGTCGTGCAGCATCTAGTTCCTGATGTCTCTCGTGCAGCAAGAAGTCAAGATTCTCCACTTGACGCCTCAACTCTGGGTGACTTGGCATCTCCATCGGCATTCCCATGAAGTCACGTCTTGCATAGTGGGCAAAACGGGTTCCTTGGATCTTGTTGATGCTGAGGGCACATACACGTGCGAGAGCTTCATGCATTGCCCTGGCTAATCCATCTAGCTAGTTGTTCTCTCTCACGGAGAACTGAATCCTCCCGGAAGTTGGTGCTTCGATGCTTCCTCGAAGATCTGCGGTGACTAGCCAGTGTAGGTCTTCTCTTGGGGGTCCTGGAAGTTGAGCTCCAAGAAACTCCGGATGTGGGCGTCCCAGTAACCCCGACAGTGAATCCAGATCCCTCTCGAAGATCAGCTGACCTCCGTTTCCCAACTGGTAAAACTTGCTGAACTAAGTCTCCATCTACAAGAATTAAGGATGAGGAAGTTAGTGAAGTGATCAAGTGTGTCAAATTTGAAGTAGTAATGTAAGAATTTTGAGGAACATATATTTTTGAGAAAGAATGAGTTCACAAGGGTAAGTGGGGAAATAGTTTTCCATAAATACTCACTTTGGTTTTGAAGCTAAGTTTTTGGTTTGGACGTCCATTCTAACTAGGGTCTCCTATGGTCAGGATGGCTCTGATACCAACTTGTCAACACCCGGATTTTTAATCCTAGATGCCCGTTATGCCCTACCTCGCAATCACAGGATTACCATTTTTGTGAGACATAACGGATTGGATATCATAGTACATCATCCATTACAAACCATACATAAGGTTTTACACAAATAAGGATCTCATGATCCAGTCTTAATACAACAAGCAGCGGAAATAAAAGATAAGCGTAGCGGTGGGGTCCATCTTCAGGGGCACAGGCAGTGCTGACGAAGGCAGATAGTCCTAGTTATCATAGCCGTCCTGCTGACCATCATCTTGATAATCTCCTTCATAGTCTGACCATAATAATAGCCAGGGACAAAAGCCACGAGTACTCTTTAAGTACTCGCAAACTAGTACTAACAAGGAGTATAATTCTAAGCTAAAGTGCTAGAGCTAAGTTTTTCTATAAAGTTAAGTTTGAAACCTAAGCTGAGTTCAGAAGCAAAGAAAGATAAAGTAAAGTTCTAGAATCACTTAAGTTGGGAAGCTATTATCATCAACACAACCCTGTTGTGGTCAAGTCAAAGTTCGTCATTCATTTCAAGTTATTTAGAAAACATCTGACAACAAAACAGTATGGCCATTCCAACTGTCCATAACCGTGGACGCAGATATTCGAATAGTTTGACACTCTGCAGAGGTGGTACACTTTCACTACAAGATTCGATACATCTGTCAGGGATAACCCTGAATCATCATACTTAGTATGCAGATAATCAAACATAACCTTCCCTTTACACACCCTAGTACAAGCACCTCTCCTATGAGCATGGCCTCCCAACCATGACCATCAGTCATCTTGGGCACTGCATAGGTGGACAACATTGAGAGGTAGCCTCAGCTCAAACCTCTCCCGTGAGGGAACTAATACTAATGCATATAAATTTCCAGCTAAGCCTTACCCAATTCAGGTAATGTGGTTGTATGGTAAATTTGGAATGGTATCGCATCTGAATCCAACCATCAGTTTTATAAAAGGGTTAAGGCTCATGCCTCATCATTTTCATCATCATAAACCAATTGTGTCTCTCAACACATTTCAAAACATCTCAATAGAATGACTCATCATTCCAAGGTTTTCACAATTCATTTTCACCAAGTGCTCCCATCTAAAGTGACTCAAGTTTTTGATCTACTCTAGAATACTAAGTTAAGAGTGTTCACTAAGGTGGAAGGATGGGATCAATCTCATGCCATAGAATGACATCTAAAGGTTTCTAAGTAGGTCAAGTTTTATACTTTTTATGCTACCTTCAAAATAAGTAAGGAACTTTGCATACTAAGGGGAGTAAAACTTGTAGGTAAGACTTGGGGTACTAATAGTTAAAAGGGGTGTGATCAAAGCATGCCTAAAGCACCCTTGCTCATTCATCTAGCTTAATTCTAGCCTGCTAACAATAGGTTGCCTTGGTTGGTGCAGTGGTTGAAGTTTTCTTCTTCTTCTTCTTCTTCTTGGTAGAACTCCTCCTCCTCGAAAGCTGGGTCGGTACTAGCGTCTATAAATACATAGAGAGTGCACAATCACCAAACAATACTTAACTAGGCTAAGTAGCATTCTAAAACACACCTTTGATGATCTATTATCATCACAAACATCACAAGTTTTAATTCAATAGTTTCATCCTTTTTATTTTAGAAAAGTAATTTCTACTCATTGAAATATTAACTAAAATTTAATATTCACCACCAAAATATGGGATCATGTGGACACATGTCCTCACCAAATATTCTAACATGTGGGAATGAGATTTAAGGGTTGGATCAATATTACTTTGGTTTAAGTTCATTATTTAATGATTTAAAGTGACTAGAAATGCCTATATTGCATTATTTTGGTACTAGTCCAAAGTCACTACATGTAAACCTTAATATTATTACATATTTAGATAGATAAGATGAAATGTGATTTTTGAGAGTTGGAATCAACTCAAAAGCTAACTTGGTTGATTTTATAAAAATGTTGCAAGTTGCAAAAGCTTCTGTTTTCTTATTTTTATTAGGAGAGATCTATAACTCTAATTGAATTAAATTCAACGAGCTTGGATAGATCATTTTAATACCTTTCAGACAAAATTGGTTTCATGCAATTGGGATTTCTAAAACTCTCTGAATTGATTTTCAAACTAGAGGACAGAAACTAGTTTTAACTAAAAAAAAATCCAGATTTGAATCGATGGGCTAGCGCGGGAAAGGACTTGGGCCGGCCCAGTGGCACTCCGCGGCGCGGGGCTCAGCTGACAGGGGGGTCCCGTGTGTCAGCGGCACTTAAAACGCGAAACGGTACGCACGCTGTGGGCCGTAGGATTAGAAGAGAGATCAACGGCTGAGGATCGTCGTCGATGACGAACAGGTCGCCGGCGAGCTCGAACCCTAGCGGCTCGGTGGGGGTCTACTGGGGGCGTACCAGGGCTCCCGCAGGGTCAGCGAGGCAGGCAAACAACGTGGAAGACGACGGCAAGGCGAGGCGTGGTTGCGGCGGAGCTTGGGGTGGTCGCAATCAACGACATCCTTCTCCTCCTGCCGCGGCTGCTCCGGCTCCAATTCCAGCGAGCTGCTGCTCCCTTTGCTCCGGCGAGAGGTGGGTGAGGTTCAGAGAGGTGAGGGGAGTGGAATGGTGTGGAGAGAAGAGGCTGGGGAGGGCTCCTTTTATAGGCCCGACAGTGAGACCGAGCGGGATGGGCAGGCGACGGTGGCGACAAGGCTACGGTCGGCTAGCGGTATGGCTGAGGGTGGCGATCAAAAGGCGGTCTCCTGGCGGTGCTCTAGGAAGTGAATGCGAGCGTAGGGGCGGTGGCACGCGGTCTGGGCGAGGTGGCGCTCTGCGCGGCTGAAGGGTCTGCTGCGGCGGGGCAAAGTTTGGTCGGCGACCATGCCCTCGGGTTGACATGGCAAGAGGGTTAGGGACAAGGGAGAGGGGTGTTAAGGGTTTGGTTAGACTAGGAGGGGACAAAGGAGATAAATGAGGATCAATTGGGGGCAAAACCCTGTTTCAAACAGTGAGCTAGGATTAGAGGTGATATTATGCATGCCAAGTGTTTGATTAAATGGCCGCATGAAAGAATGTTTTGAATTTTGGTTTCAAATTTTTTTAGTGATCTCCACTAGTGATATGTAGTCTCTGGTTGCAAGGGTTTTGAAAGTGGAGCTCAAATAGATGGTTTTTGAAATAGGGGTGATCTATGCATATGCATTAGATTCAATTTTAAACTGTCATTTAAAATAGTTAACAGAATGTTTTTAGTAGATCAAAAGGTGGGCCTTGGTACCTCATTATGTGTACTAGCAAGGGGTGCAAAGATCAAGAATTGTTTCTGTTAAGAATTGAGTACTAGGAATAGCCAAAGTAGGCATGAGAGTTAAATTTGCCAAAATGACCATTCCTCCTTTTTAATTCTTTTTGATTTGATTTTCTTTAGGAAAAGTTTGGGAATGATGTAGATAATGTTTAAATCACCTAAGAAACATTTTACAAGCATTGGATCAATCAATCATGACAATTCAAACAACTCCTATTTTAAATGCATACATATATGAATGCTTTCATTTTAAATTTGGAAAAGTTTTTGTTAACCCTATTTTTGGATGATTTGATCTTGATAAGCTTGGATTAAAGTTTTGGGATGTTACATTTTGCCTCTTTAAGGAAAATGAGTATCACATTATGGGGGAGTAATATGCTTCCTTTGTATATCACAATCCTAGGAAATGTGAACATATAAGGTGGTGCCACGTAGAGTTGATATTGTTGATTATCTTGTATGTAGGTGGCACGTTAGCTCAAACAAAGTCCTAATTTTTGTTAGAAGCTTTTATTGCTCATCTTTTTGGTCTTTGCTTGAGTAAGAAATTCTTGGTGTGGCCTTCCTCAAATGCATATATCTATATCTTATTTGGGACACCATTTGCTTCAAGTTATTCTAATCATTTCTTTGCATGATTGTGTGACTAGTTGAATCTATCAAGAATATCTATCTTTGCAATGTGCTTAATCTTTTTATTCCTATCCTATGCTTTTTTTATTGTGAAGATTTATCTTTAATATCCGTGCAATATACCACCGGAAATAAATTCCAATACACTCATTGTCTTCGACAATTGATATACTTGCGTGTGGTAGCATTTGTGGATCATCTTCACCTTGGATTTCACCTCCTATTGCTTTTTTTCTTTCCAAAAATTGTTGTAGCTCCCATTGTCTTCCTTGGTTTTTGAACATCTCTTTGATGGTGTTTTCGATTATTATCAAATGTGCTTTTAGTGGAAGACAAACCTTTTCTTCTCGGAACCTTATGCCATTGTGAAAAGTGTTAAGGGTTTGGTTTATTTGTTGAAACCTTGCTCTTTTGGGAGTTTGTTATCTCATTCTTTCTTCTCTATGTTATTTTCTTGAATGAGATAAATCTTTGGGCATTTGTGTTTTTATCTCATCTTTTATGCTCAATAGTTTTTTGCTTGGTTCATTTGTTTAACTTTGTTGAACAAATCTTGTGTTTATTTAATTCTTTGATATAGTTTGGACAATAAATGTGTTTTGTCACACCTTGTATGCCTTATCTCATATTTGGTGTTTTATCCAAATTATATCTTCGTTGGTTCTTGAAAGTACCGTGCATGCATGTTTACTAAATGTATATCTTATATCATGTTTTGCTTTCTTTGATCCAATATATAGGGTATACTCCATCAAATCCTTAAACGGCTATGATGTGCATGAAATTCAAATTTCATCTCTAAATATGCACATATTTTTATGGAGTATGTCCTATGTGTTGTGGTTAGTCTAACCACTTTGTACCCAATGAGTTTGGGGACCAAGATGTACTTGAATTTTTTTTAGGTACATTGGAGATGCAATGGATGCTTGTCTTATCTATAAGGAACGTGTTGTCACCAAATGATAATTTGAGCCAAGCTAGGATGATTGAAGAATTCTCATCTACTACATCATACCATTTTTATCTTGGTAACAAGTATCTTATTCATGCATACTATTCTTTCATCCAATCTCTTGTAGGTTGCATCTTGGCATGAACTTATTTGTTTGTAAATGTTGCGGTTCTTGCAAGGATCTTTGAAAGACTTTTCTATCCTTATTGCTTATGTGAGTAATTTGAGATGATGCATATAATGGGGAGTATATAAAATCATGTTCATGATTCACTAATCCCAAATATGCCTTCTAGAAATTTATTGCATATCAATTCCTCAAGGTACTCTCATGTGCAATATTGTTGAAATTGCATTGAATCCTTCCTTTTGATACTTGTTGCCTTTCTCAAAATATCCCAACTGGCATTAGTTCCCTTAGTGTTAGTTGTGATGTTTTTGAGGTTTTTCTTTTTCTTTGGTGAAGTTCATTGATATACCATAAGAGAAAATAGAGCCATGGGCTATATATGCACTTAAGCAAAATATCCTTTTTGGTATATGTTATGACTTCCTATTGGATATCTTGTATTCTTATTTTTATTAACCTCTAATGTGTGGATGTTTCTTTGTGGATTATTCTCATGTCTTGTCCACTCAGAAACTTATATACACAAGAGTGTTAATATCCTCACTCTTTGCCAACCGTCTCTCTTATCCTCTTGTTTTTAAAGGTGTTGGTAAGGTCTTGATTTATGCGTGCTTGGTTTACTTTTATTGCATCTTCACACACTCATATCTCATATTTGGTTTATTTTGGACTTAAGCTTGTCTTGACAAGTGTATTGATTTATATCTATACTACTTGTATCTTGGTTGTGTTCTAAATGATATAGAGGGAGTGGGGATTCCATGTTTGTGCATATTGTATTAAAATGAAACAAGTAATTTATGCACAAACCTTGGGGAGCTTCCTTATTTCATTTAGATCACTATTTGTCCATTTGATTATTTGGATCTTTTATTGCTTGCTTCATCCGTTGAAGTTTCTTCACCTTGTTATCCTTTTAGCAATATTTGATCCTCAATACAGTTGATTTCCTCCAAGTATTCGTCATTGGATATGTCCATGTGATTTCAATCATATTATTATAAATGCAAACCTTGGGAGGAACTTGAACTATATTGACCTTCTAACTTTGTCATCCATTTTGGCACTTGTTGTCAATGGGGGATAAGTTTAGAGGGTTTTAAGGGAAATGGTTTTCTACTTAAGATTGGTTTGTTCTTAAGTGTTGGCCTTTCATGCATTTCATCTTTATTATGTATTGCATGGTTGAATATATAGTGGAAACTCCCCCAAAGGTTATGCTTGACAATATATGCAATGAAATTCAAGTTCATCACACGTGCATATATTGTGGGGGAGTTTGCTCTATATATGTTGGTTCTAATCACATCTCTTGCATTAGTTGTAGTTTGTGTGAGTAGAATCGGTTTTGATATGGGCTAGTATCTTTGTGTTTCTTAACCATGTCAAATACAACCTCTTGTATACAACTTATTCTCGGATAAGTTACGTACTTGTTTCTAATATTCATTATATAAACCCTCTTGTTGTGATTATCATCAATTACCAAAATGGGGGAGATTGAAAGGGTAATTGCCCCTATGTCCGGTTTTGGTGATTAATGACAATCCCTATGGACTAATGTTTTCATTGAGTTTTATATGAAGGAATATTCCATAGGTCATGCTTGTAGTCCAAATGTTGGATTCAAGTATTGATGCCATGAAGATAAAGATATACCTTCAGTTTTAGCATCTAGATCATTGAATTGAAGAGAAGAGTAGGATGTGTTCAAGATCTTGAGAGTGTGATCTCAATATAAGAATTCAAGATATGGCTCTAAGTTGGTGTCATGATAGCCTCATTAGTTGATCTATGGTTGACTAAGATTTAGAGCATGTAATCAAATGAAGAATTCTTTGTGTACCTCAAGATATTGAGATGGAGCATGAGAAGATACCTGGTTGACCAATACAAAGAGTGAAGAGTGATTTCAAGTTGGTCAACACATGAAGCATAAAGAATGTACCACATGGATCTTGTGGTATGGTAAGCCTTATCATTTATGCATCATGAACTAACCCATTATATATGTGCCTTTGCATTTTCTATATGGGATAGGTATCTTTCCATGGGCATGCTTCAAAAGTGAAGATCTCATATAGCCCATGAGAGGATGACATCAAGTGGTGATCGTCATCAAGGTTGAGGAGGGCAAGTTCAAGATAAGCATCTCGAGAAGATCATTTGCTTGAAGCTTGTCGTCCATATTGGTGATAATGGACATGTAAAGACATGTCTTAATGAAGCTTTCCCATAGTGGTGTATGGGGAGCAAATTATGAGTCTTCATGAAGCAACAATGATCAAGTGATGCATTCCGGCTTGGATGGATCTTGAAGCATTGTCATCAAGATCAAGCGGGATGCGCAAGGCAAAGGTATGGCCTTGCTAGGTTTTCCTTTTACCGGTCTCAAGTTGGTTGTTGGGAGACCGGGTTATAGGATAGATAGCCGCACTATCAAGAGGGGCTTTCGGCTGCGTAACATGATCACATCGTCATAGGGAGATCAATCCTTTGCATACTTTGCATCTTCCTATTTTGTTGCTTCTTGGTGTTTCTCCATGTGAGATTCTTGATCTTGTTTCTAGCTCTCACTACTAGGAAACACCTCTTCTGTGGCGCATGTAAATCTACCTTCTGTGGTGTATATCCCTGTCACCACTGTTACCCCGCCACTGATATCTGCTTCCTGTGGCGCATATGCTTCCTGTGGCGCATTCCTGACTTCTGTGGCACATTCCTGCATATGCGCCACAGGAAGCAGTTCAGTGGCGCATATAATCCAATGCGCCACAGAGTCTATATGCGCCACAGACACCTTTTCTATATGCGCCACTGAGTATATTACATGTATTCAAAATAAAATACATTCCTGGTGTATAATTAGGTATTTATACAGGATTTATCCAGATCAGTATAAACAGTACATTGCACATGTAGTAGATGAAAACCGACATATAATACAAACACAAGTATAATGTCATCACACTTAGAGCCCGATCGAGATACATATATAGTGTCAAGTGCCGAATTTTTACACAAGTGCCGAATACAAAGTTCATATCATCTCACATTACAAATATGAAGTGGCCACCGCCGCCTACACTAGGATCAAATAGAATACAGCTGTGATAATGGTGAGCAAGAGCATTAGCCCGACTAATATCTTCATCCGGTTCTTCTTCCACAAGTGGTTCCTCCACTTGGCTACCGCCTCCTCTCTAGTCGCGTATCCTTTGTAGATGTTGCCGCTGAACTTGTTCACTTGTTTGTGACAATCCTCCCACTCCTCGTAGACTCCTGGAACCCTACCCATGTACACCACATACCACCTCGTCGCCATCTCTATAGACGACAAGGCATATTAGTAAAAATACAACGAAAAGAACTAATAAAGGGTTCACATCCATATATATATATATGTTCACAGAATATAAAACAAAGGATCCATAAACCTAAAAGATAGATCATCATAGAAGCAATAAGTTCAATGACAACACGACCACAAGGTAGTTTAAGTCTAACAACAATGACCATTTCGACCACAAGATAGTAAAGTTTATGACACACACACTAATACAGCAGGCGTCCATCAAGAATATACACACACTAGACCATGCTAGAGGCACGCATAAATCATGAAGACTTCCTCTTCTCGCTCGGCTTCGGGAATGGTAGATAGCCCTCTTTCGTCATCCACGTCCTTGTGTCACCCTGCTTATGGAGGCGTTCTTCGATCTCCCTCTTACTCAACCCTCTGGCTTGTTGTAGGGCACCCCCCTTGTGTTGACATCTTCAATGATGATTTGCGATAACTTCATCTGAATGCGATGGAAGTCTTCTCTAAGATCATCATCGTCGATTCGCGCCAAAGTTTCGTCCCATCCTCGGAGACTAGATGGCAATGTTAGGTTCTGGCAATCTCGAACATAGCCTTTAAGGTGATGGAGGACGTAGAAGGCCTCCTTGGAACTAGTAGTTGACTGCTTGACACATGGGAACTCGAGCACGTGCTTGAACACGTGTTTGCCATCCTTGATACATTCCCCTTATCTACGAAGGTGCATCCCTTCTTGGTGTAGCCCTAGAGAGCCTCATTGAGAACACCCCTTATTCTGGTGTAGTCTTTCTTCTTCGTCAAACTCCCCGAGTCAAAATACGTGGCTAGAGAATACCTCGGGGCAAGGACGATGAGTGTGCAGTATTTGTCTCTGCGCAACACAATTGGAACGGAATGTTGGAAAAAGAGCAAAGGAAGAAATATACAAGAAATGCATAAGTTACGGTGGCGATGAGCGAGTGTGTGTACTTACTCGGGAAAGAAAGGCAAAAGAAGTGTGCCCTTCCTCTTGTTGTCCACCATGAACTTCTCGAGGTACGTCGTCGCCTTGGTCTGTGTCTCTGATCCTTCGACCAACTGGCTGTCCCGCATGTAGTAGGGATCCACTATCGCAATTTCCGGGGTACTCTCTCTCTTGATCTTGATCGCCAGATTGAGCGCGTATAGGCAGACCAAGTTATAGTCCAGCCGTTTCATGAGAAACAACTTGAATATTCCTCGAACGCTATGAAGAATATATCCGTGGGGGGTTCATCGACGAAGCCCACGTCCAATGGCACCTTGGCCGTGAAAACCGGGTAATTTGGATCTTTGTCTTTAAGAAGGAGGCCATCTAGTGTCTTGACACCCTCGGGCAAAGTTAACATGGCTCCAACCGCAATGTGGATCATATCCGGAGTCAATATCGGATCACCAGCTACATGCACTCGGGGCAAGCCATATTATGTGGATGATACGACAACGGCGTCCTGACCCCGTATCCTCTTCAGAAGAGGCTGGCTCGCACCCTTCTTCTTCTTCTTCTTCTTCTTATTATTACCTCTCTTCCTGTAGTGCTTCTTCTTCACAACAGTGTCAGCCACTGCCATTTGCTCATCAGCCACCTTTCGGAGTGTGTTGGGGCTGAAAACCAATCCCGGTTTCTCTTGTGGTGGATCGGCGGCCAGAGGCGTCTCTTGAGAAAGACCATGGAAGACCAGGCGCTGCGTGCATGTATTGGGCCGACCAGCTTGATGGTCGTCGTGAGCTGTGAATGGTTCTTCATCCACAGAAGGCATATACAATCCTTTGGCGGAGCCGGTGTTGATGAAGTCATCAACGTTGACCAATTCATCATCATCTTCATGGGTGCCATCATGTGGTGGTGGTAGCGGGGGCGACGGCGGTTGCGGCACAATGTCTTTGCCATGTGGCGGTGCACACGCTGCCAAGAGTTGCTGGTGATGGCTGGTGACGGTGACGATGGCGGCTGCTGGCTTCCGAGGTGGTGGTCGGACGATCGGTCGAGAGGTGGTGACGGTGCTCCCCCCGCAAGATGAATCTGGGTCTTTGGCCATGTCAAGGGCCAGTTGTAGCATTCTCCAAGGGTCTTGTGTTCGTCAGCTCCCTGAGGTTGAAAGGGGGGGTCCATGTCGTCGCACCCTGGCAACACCCGAGCCAACTTGAACCTCATCACATCATCATCCATTGGATTGTTGTGCATAGTGCGGCTCGCCGGTTGTATGAGAGGGCCCTTGGCAACATCCTTCAACTCACTGCCGACATCTTTAAGCAGGAGTACGCAAGAAGTGTCCTGAGGCAAAACATGTTGTTGGGCGTCATGAGATGGCAGCAGTCATGCATCAAAGGCATAAAGGAGATGACGTGCACTAACTAATTAGTTACCTTGGTGATGCATGGATCTCGGCTAATGTAGAGACACGACCGATGCCGGCGGCCGACCTATCATCATCTGCCATCTCCCGCTCGGGTGCCTCACGAAGCACCACCGCCATCGGCTGTGCCTTATTGGTATCTTTGGCGGGAGGGGGCGTTGGTGTGACCAAAATGAGCTGCTGCGTCCCGACATTGACGGCCGGCGGGGTCACCAGGTCCGGCGACACGGTAACATTGATGCCCGAGTTGCTGCCGCTTAAGCTGGGCAGATGTATCGGCCCCTATCGACCTCCCGCATTCCAAGCAGTAAGCCCCTTGAAAAACTTAGGGGGGATCATCAAGCGAAGCTTCTCTTCCACTAACTTGTCCACCATTTTCTCGTCCACCGCCTTCTCCTCCAGTGTCTGCACCTTCATCTTCATCTCTTCAACAACGGCTTTATCCTTAGCCACCAACTGGTTCTTCCTCTCCCTTCTTTTCTTGGCGCCCTCTTTGTAGTACTCCTTGAACTTCATGCTCGTACCGAAGCCGGACACACGGCCAGCTGAGGACGGCGACAACCCCTTGTCCCTCTTCTTGTAAGCATTGGTCGCCCTGTTGAAAACTGTGTCCCACGGCTCCGTCGAATCCTAGGACGACTCTGTGGCAGTAGCGTTTAGTTCATCCTCCTGCAGAGACAAGGAAAGGTGAACCCATTTAGATTCTTGGCTTCATTATTTTAACTAGAACGCAATAGACTTGAGATCGGCGATAAATTCCTTACCAGCTTCTTCTTGAAGTCCTTCGCCTCCAGATTGTCGGTGATGAACTCCCATGTTTCCTTGTCTAGGTAGTAGCGGGCCCGAACAAATTGCCTAAGCTGCAAGTCCATGATTTTAAGCCAAGGGTTGTTGATACATTGCAAATGTATCTATAATTTTTGATGTTCCATGCTTGGTTTTATCTACTTTCTTATGTTTTGTCCACACTTTGGAGTACTTTTCATATGATTTCTTGGACTAACCTATTAACAAGATGCCACAGTGCTAGTTGCCTGTTTTCTGCTGTTTTTGGATCCAGGAAGTCAGAAAATGAATATTCTCAGAATTGGACGGGACAAAAGCCAAAGTTACTATTTTCCCGGAAGACTCACGGAGCTAGAAGGAGAGTCGGAGAGGGGCCACAGGGTGGCCACACCACCCCTAGGCGCGGTCCCCTAGGCCGCGCCCGTGCATGGTGTGGGCCCCTGGCTGGCCACCGACCTTGCCTCCTTCGCCTATAGGAGCCTCCCGATACCAAAACCCTAAATCATCAATCAGAAATCCATGAAAAGGTCCGCTGCGCCACCGCCATCGAAGTGGAGATTCGGGGGACAGAAAGTCTCTGTTCCGGCACCCTGCTGGGACGGGGAAGTGCCCCCGGAGCCATCTCCATCGATCTCCACCACCATCTCCATCACCATTGCTGATTCTCATGATGAGGAGGGAGTAGTTCTCTCTCGAGGCTAAGGGTTCTACCGGTAGCTATGTGTTCATCTCTCTCTCTATGCATGATCATATTGTGATCATGAGCTTTGTAATCTAGTAGATCTACCTTGCTACTCAAGTGCTTTAATAGATCTCTGCTCTCCCCATGTGTGTGAAAGTGACAGCGTGCACACCATGGTGGCACTTAGGCTAGAGATTACAAATACTCGTTATGAGTTATATTTGGAGTTGGATGTCTTTATGAAATTGTAGTGTTTGTTTGAACCATCTAGTGCTCAAGGTGACAGTGTGGGGTTTTCTAGATGGGAAAGACTTACTTTGAGGTGTGCTGTTATAGCCCTACCATCGATTAGAGTGTCCAACCGGAGAGTAGTTAAGAGTAGTATCATAAAGAGAATATATTTATATGAGAGTGTTCACTAGTGAAAGTATGATCCCTAGGCCTTGTCTCTAAGCATTGATACACCATTTGCAATTAGATCTGTTACATGTTTGCTTGCTTCCATCTTTATTTCAGTTTGTCTTTAGTCTCTTCCACGCCATCAAGTTATTTTCTATCACCGTTACCACTTATAATTACCTATACCACTTGTATTTCACTATCTCTTTGCCGAACTAGTGCACCTATACACCTGACAAGTGTATTGGGTGTGTTGGGGACACAAGAGACTTCTTGTATCTTGATTGCAGGGTTGCTTGAGAGGGGATACCTTTGACCACTTCCTCCCTGAGTTCGATAAACCCTGGGTGATCCACTTAAGGGAAAACTTGCTGCTGTTCTACATACCTCTGCACTTGGAGGCCCAACAACTGTCTAAAAGAATAGAAGTGCGTAGACATCAGTTGTCTTTACCAAGGCGTTCAAGCTCGGCGTCCTCCTTGTCCCAAATGGCATGTTTCCCCTGTAACCGCCGCTTCCAAGGTGGTGGTTACCTATGTTCTGGTCCCGCATACTCCTTCCCATTTAGTCCATTTTATAGCGTCAGCGGTAGCTATATCCGCCTTGAATATCTTAAACTCCTCTTCGTGGAGCATCGGATTTTTCTTACTAATAACCTCCCAGCTTTCACCTTTGTTAATGCTAGTCTTTACCCGGGTTTTCCAGCTGCTCAAGGCGTTGCTCATCTTCGTGAGGGCTAGTTTGTTCACCGGGTTCTTTCTCTCGAGGTTTCTAAACCGCTCTGGGAATCTGTATCGCTTGTGAAACTTCTTAAGGAGGTTATCGACCAAAGCTGCATTGTCAGCATGTCTTATGTACTTCGTGTTGATCGACATGCTTTCCCGGACGATGCACCCGAGTTGCAGGCCATACCCTTTAGCAATCGCCTCTGGCACAATGGGTAGGCCACTTTTTGTGACCTCAGTGAACTCATCGCAGATGGTGGCGAGCACTGGCACGTTCCGCTCCTTCTGTTCCTTCTTCTTCTTCTTCTTCTTCTTCTTCTTCTTCTTCTGAGAAGCGGCCGGGTTGCCGCTACCGCCATCGGTGCGGGCGCCGCCATCGGTGGTGTCATCCTCTTTGCCACCGCCTTCACTAGTTCCATCATAGTCATCTTCGTCCCTCTCGTAATCAGGATCTCCTCCCTCATTGGCCCCAGCCGCTCTGGTGGACAGTTGCCTCCTCCTCTAATGGTGGTGTCATCCTCATCGCCTCCTTCTCCTCCTGTTGGGACCCCCGCCAGAATGACTGGTTGGCCTATCTAGCTTGTTCTTCGACGCTGATCATGTGCTTAGAAGGGTCGGCCTCGTTGTTGCCCGACATGTTTGCACTACTCTATTAAAAAGAGGCAAAAAGTTAGCACAAATCTCAGCCGAAAAATTCGGCATGACCTTTGCTAATTTTTTGACCTAGGAGTGCCCATTTCTCAACCGAAATGGAAGTGAATCGACACTTTGGGAGAAATAGGCAACTCAAATGAAATTCCTGCAAGACAAAACACCCCATCCCCATATTGACAGCCCCATGCATTGACCCCAGCATCCATCATATCCATCATCCACATGTAGTATATATATAATAGATATACTAGTCCATCATCACATCACATCCCCATGTATATATCTAAAGATATAATTGGTGAGGGTACTAGGACTCACCACAAAAATCAAGCATTTTCGGCCATTCAATCGTGCCAGCCAGCAGATCCTGAGCATTTATTTTCTGACTACTATTCATGTGGCCCACCTGTAAATGACTATAAAGGGTTAAAAGTTTGGTGCAAATATGTTTGGTTGCCCATTGGCCAAATCCCCACACGATTTCGTTTTCTGACTACTATTTATGTGGCCCACCTGTAAATGACTATAAAGGGTAGAAAATCTGGTGCAAATCTGCATCCTCGTGCTTATTTCACTAATGTGAAAATTTCTGCCATTTTCATGTCAATGTATGTATTGACAGGCTATAATACAATGTTCCTTTTGTTGTCTCCCACTAAAAAGGTTGTATTGTCAAGTGGTGTAACATAACATGGATTTATATGAAAATAAGGTATATATCTTTGCACAGTTGCACCTAGATATTTTATCTATCATTTTTTAACAGATCCAGGGAGCCATTATATTGAACAGTTACATAAATATTGGTATCAAATTAGTTTGTGAGCTTCTTTGAATGGTGTGAATCAAATACTTTGACACCAATAACAGATTTCATTGCACAATTCAGTTAAACGTGGTGGATTTATATGGTCAAGGACCGGAATGTGTATCATAATTTTCTGCCATTATTTGTAAACTATGGGTTTTATTACCTACACCATTTAATTTCGAGAGGCGTCGACCCCAGGTGATATGCTGCCAGCCCCACCGTTCTCTTTCCTTATTGTTGTTCCTATCATTGAGCTAGCACCGGTGATGATGCGCTCCTTTTTTCTCTCTTCCCAGGACGGTGGCCAGGAGAACCTGATCTTGGACCTCAGCTCCTTCCCACTTTGGTCATCTTGTAGGTACTGCTTCTCGGGCAGCGTGGAACACGCAGGGAAGAGGGCCCCTGATGCGTGGGATTGGATAGAATCTTGGGCCGCCGCTGGTGTTGCTGCTGCACGAATGTTCACCTTCTGCACGTCACTACTACTCTCCAGCCTGCCATTCTTCTCGGTCGCAGTTCCATCAATCAATGGCAAGATTCCTACCTTTGGATCCTCTTCTGCATGTAGTAGATTGACACCATTCATCTTTTGATTTGTCCTCGTCCTTCTAAATTGAGTATAGTGCAATATATGAGGCACAAGAAATAATTAAGATGAAATCCCTTTGAGAGAGGTTTACATTCAGAAGGAACTCCTATTCAGTGAGCTTTGTACCATTTTCTTGGTTTATGCAGTTTATGATCTGATTGGAAAACTTAGTTTCATTTATTTAATTAATGCTTGCATGATTTGTGATGGATTTCAAGTTTGGGTGATATGTTAATAGCTAAATCATGTTGGCTTCACTAATTTATCTTTGTTATGTGCTTGATGAAATACAACTTAAAAAATTTGCCATCTCAGGTCAGGTTAGATGGTAATTTATTCAACGACTACATATTGCTTGAATCAGGTTCAGGCAGTTCCCTGGCATTATTTTATTTGATGCAGATTTGCTCAATTTTCAACTTTTTATTCAAGTAATAACGTGTTTTCGACGTGATATTTGTGCTCTTAAACCTCCTCTTCCATGACAGTCTGCAAAAGAAGCATGACCACTGCCATACTGTGCAAGAGGTTGACCTGAGGCTACAATAGAGAACATGTAGTGCATAGTCAAGTTGGAGCCGAGCAACAAGTGGCACGAAAGATGGCGGTCGTCGCTGGAGCACACCATAGACGAGATCATCACAACATGAACTAGAGTTTGACACCCTGAAGGGAGCTAGGTAAATGTTCTCTGAATAAAAGTGTTAACCTCCTTGTTTGTGTGTTGTCTAATGTATGAGTAAGAGAAATAGAGCAGATTTTGAATGGAGAAAGAATATCTATCCATGTTCTGGTTTTATTGGTTATCTAATCTAAGGATCTGTTTATTTTTCTTAGTTTTTCAAATGGCTATGTACAGACACACAATCTTCAGTGCAGTGTTATCACAAGCAATGAATTTTTGATTGAAACTATTGGGTGTCATGGATGTCTTGCATCTCAGATTTTAAACTTACGAGAAGAGATGCCACATTTGCTCCCATGATGCCACTAGAAAAGATGCCACATGTGTCGCTCACTATGATTTTCTGTTTAAATGCAGTTCAAGTTGCTCCCATGGTGAGACAATTTCAAATGTGACCTCATTTAGTTATATGTTTGCAAATATCTTTTAGATGCGGTGGTCAGGTGTTACCCAAATCTTCGGGCCTAATAAGTTTTGTTTTGTGATGGTAGGCTTTAGATTTTCTTTTATTCCTAAGTACATCGGGCAAGCTAAAGTTTTCCTTAACAATGAGACTGTCGAACTAATGAATGTGGGTTCTCGTATTTACCTTCGAATAGATTCTGTACCGGATTGATAGAGTTCACATGTTTGAGCATGAGTGTGGAAGATATAACACTTGGCCAATATTGACCATGAGTGTCGGCTAAAGAGGCAATCTCGGTGGAAGATATTCAGTATGAGGTTCCTGGGCTTCGGTAATATGGTGTATGCTTCGTAGCAATAGCACTTGAATGTAGCATAGTATTGGCTGAAATGTAACATGAAATAAAAAATAATGCAGCAAGGATTATCATCACAAATGAGAAAAGGAATTAAACTTTATCAAGATTATCAAAGAATTTCCTTTGTACACCAGACATGGCCTCAACTATTTCTTTGCAGAATTTAAATGATGTCTGTGATGTTGTTTATTGTAAAATTAAATCCGTGATTATCAAATATTCAGTACTTGATAAAAATGTACATATATTGCAGTTTGTTGTGCAAATTACAAAGCATGAGCGAATTGAAGGTAGTCCTGCTATTTTCTTACTGTCTGTACCTATTGTAATATATTATCCTACTTTCGCTACTTATATGCATTCTATTCTTCTTGATGTATTTTGCCATGGTTCAAGTAGTTATGTTATTTGTCGACTAATATTACTATCACTTAGTATAGCGGTTCACAAGGACGTTCATTAGTCCGCATGTCAGGGTCGTGCGCCAACTTAGTATTTTGCATTTTATATTATGATTGTCTCCCTCGAGTTCGGCGGAGGAGACAGACCTTCGGACCTCTTCGGTTTCAAGTTTAGCTTATAACCCTCAAAAGGATATATCATATTTTATTTAACATAACACACAATGTAAATTACCACAAACATCACGGGGTCATACGCCAAGGTGCACCCTTGGCACACCCCTAAATCTAACTGGTTTCTTTTGTCTCGACTTACGGTTTAGGTTTTAACATTGTTCTCGACAAATTTGTGATCACATCTCATTCCAATGTTTCTCTTTATAGTATTTTACCTAGCGATTTCACAACAAATGTTTTCCACCTGCTCGGTATTTATCAACACAACACATTATGCAAATTAACATGGAAATCACGGGATCGTGCGCCAAGGAGTACCCTTAAAATCTAGTATATAACAGATATAGTAGTGTAACAGAAGTACTTGCTGAACATCAGAAATGTAACATAAGTGTAGTACTTGTTGTAGTACTAGGCTGAAGTGTAACAGAAGTACTTCCTGAACAGCAGATAACAGTTTAACGTCCTAATAAACAGAAGTACTTCCTGAACAGCAGATAACAGTTTAACGTCCTAATAAATCCAGTACAAGTTATACAGAACACGGTTAGAAAAAAACTGCTACTATGAAATACAGCTCTGCTCTTCCTTGATGGAGCCCTTTCCACTAACAATCTAAAAGCTTCCTCACACCCTTCTTCAAATGGCATTTATGGTTCAGAGAAAACATAGCCAGTTGAAAAAAATAGGTATCGCAAATCTAGTGTCAAACTGTGTTATTAGTAAGAATTTTACAACTTCTACAATAAATTGTATACAGCTTGTATTTCATTTACACTGTCATGGTGGAATCTGATGTCTCAAAATTCCCCTTGAACATATATTTCTATTCAAACTGACCTATTGACAGTGGCCTAAAGGTAATCACCATATGCATCAGGTATTGAACAGCTAAAGATAAATTAGTACCACCTAAGTTAAAGTGTCAAGTACTTGACAGCAGACAAGCGCAGCTTGACAATTTGTTTTTTTGTAAGGAGATCAGCTTGAAGAAACACAAGTGGAGTACTGATTGAAATTACAAAGTGCACCCCTGAAAATCAGAAGCGGAAACAAGAGATACATGCACACAAGCAGGATTCCTTGCTTGATGGCTCCTTGTACTAGTTTCAGGGCGTACTTTACTTATCGCTGCCCCTTTTCCTTTTTCTTTTGCCAAAGCAAGAAAGTGTTATTGATTTTTTTCCTTTTATTAACAAAGATGAATCCTATATCCATGCTTTTTTTAATTGTTTTGTGTGCTACTAGAGGTAGATAGATAAACATGGCACGGCAAGGTGTGGCAATTCCTGCAGTCTCCTTTGTTGAACGAACTACATTCATGACTATAGTGGAACAACATACTATGCAGAAAAAGAATGCAACGCGTTACAGCAAATGGCATATTTTGACTGTTCAAGTTCAAACTTGCGAATAACATCATAAGCTAGTACTAACAGGCATGTTTTTAACATGTGCTGAATGCACTGATGATCTAATGCCACTTACTCACTGTCAACAACATTTACCTCAAACCGCTACTTAAAGGCATGCAAATAAGCATTATTTGCCAGGACAAAAAGCTCAACAGTTCCCATGCACAGCCAGGTAAAATGCAACAACCAGCATACACATGTATAGCTGCTGCATTTTTGTTTTGAAATCAAATAAATAAGTTAGAATGCCTTTTCTAGCTGAAGCATTAACTTGACATTACCAAGTTAAAGTGTCAAGTACGTGTGAAAATTAAAGTGTCTAATACACTACACATACCATTAGAAAATGCTAGCATAAATTGGATGATCAATTAGTCCCTTAACAGGGGCAACTGAATCAAAGCTTAGAACTACACCAATTACAGATGGCAATTGGCAGTAGCATTCTTGCAGAGAGGGGGAAAAGAACAGAGCGGGAGGAAGTGTACCTGCGGATGGGGAGGTGGTCGTCGACGAGGGTGGCGGCGGTGCTCCTGTTGCGGACGTTGTAGGCCTCCTCCTCCTAGGTCGTAGGCGGGGCGCGGGGCGGGCCTCCTCCTCCTAGGTCGTAGGCGGTGATGGGACTCCTCCTCCACGGGCTCTGGCGCGGCGGTGATGCGGCTCTCCTCCTCCACGGGCTCTCCTCCACGGCGGCTCCGGCGGCGAGGGCTAGCGCGGCGGTGGTGGCTCCGGCAGCGAGGGCTAGGGTTTGCGTGCGGCGAGCGAGACTGAATCGAATGGGGAGAAGGGGAATGAAAGGCCGAACCGTTTATTTCGTTAAGTCCACAGGTTCTGTGGCACATTTTGGCAATATGCGCCACAGAAGTTGGAACTTCTGTGGCGCATAATGCCGAAATGTGCCACAGAACATGTGGACTTAGTACAGAACGCGGCACGCATGGTAGTATGACAAGATCACGCACTTGCCTTAGTGGTCTCTGCTTGCTTGTGCCATTCTAAACTTGGGGCAGCCAGGTTCGAATCCTGGCTGTCTCACACTTTTTTCTTTTTTAAAAACACATTTTTAATTATAGATCTGTTTAAAATAAAGCAAGAACATATACAAACATTCAGATTTATTCAAAAAACTCTCTCCCGAACATATACAATCATGTGATGTGTTTTTAATTATATATGTTTAAAATAAAGCAAGAACATATACAAACATTCATATTTATTCAAAAAACTCTCTCTCCGAACATATACAATCATGTGATGTGTCGAGCTAGCGTCTCACAATCTTCTTGTCCTTTTTCGTCGCGGTTGAATACTTTAGCCCGTGCACTTTGAGATTTCTTCTTGTGTATGGACAACCTTTAGTAGGCAGTGTGGTCTTCCTTCTTACTTTAGTAGTAGTAGGCATGTCGAAGTACTTGTCGAATTCCTCTTCGATCTTCGGGTCGCCGTTTTTGTTGAAGTTTTGCTCGTTGGCGGCTCCTTCCATTTCGATGATGCTCCTCTTGCCCCTCCTAACTACAACACGGTTGGGCTTTGACGGGTCGGTAATAAAAAAGCATTGATCAACTTGGCTAGCGAGTACCCAAGGCTCATTTTTTGCGGAGGCGTTCTTCGTCGATTTGGCATCTGGTATAACCATGGCGGAGGCGTCCTTCTTTTTCCATGTTCTTGGCCCACCTAACACGGAACATCGGTACGATCTCTACATAGTAGTCAATCTCCCATATCTCCTCGATCCTTCCGTAGAATCTTTCCATCACAGTAGTCTCGTCATCAGCAAAGGATAACATAGTTACTCCTGAGTTTTGATATTCGCTATTCCTGTCCTTTTCCTCGGTGTAGAATCTGTAACCGTTTATGTCGTATGACAAGGAGAATATGAGTTTTTGATCTTCCGTAGATGTTGGGGGGATACTGATACATTGCAAATGTATCTATAATTTTTGTTGTTCCATGCTTGGTTTTATCCACTTTCTTGTATTTTGTCCACACTTTGGAGTACTTTTCATATGATTTCTTGGACTAACCTATTAACAAGATCCACAGTGCCAGCTGCCTGTTTTCTGCTGTTTTTCGTACCAGGATAGTCAGAAAATGAATATTCTCGGAATTGGACGGGACAAAAGCCAAAGTGCCTATTTTTCCAAAATACTCCAGGAGCCAGAATACGAGACGGAGGAGGGCCAGGGGCTGGCCACCCTCCCAGGCACGGGTTGGGCCTGGCCGCGCCAGAGCAAGGTGTGGTGGCCCCAGGCACCCCCTCGGTCTCCCTCTTCGCCTATAAGAATCCATCTAACCTAAAAACTCCGGGGGGTTCGATGTTTTTCCATGAAAAGTTCTGCTGCGCCGCCGCCATCGAAGGGGAGATTCAGGGGACAGAAATTCTCTGTTCCGGCACCCTGCCGGGACGGGGAAGTGCCCCCGGAGCCATCTCCATCGATCTCCACCATCATCTCCATCGACCATCCATGTTTCCTCCATCTATGAGTGAGTAATCCCCCGCTGTAGGCTATGGGGATGGTAGGGATTGGATGAGATCGTTCATGTAATGGCATCAGATTGTTAGGGCATGGTGCCTAGTATATTTTATTAGTGCTTTATGACTTTGTTGCGACTTGTTGTGCTTAATGATTGTCACTAGGGCCCGAGTGCCATGATTTCAGATCTGAACATGTTATTGATTCATTATGATAGTATTGTTCTTGGTCTTACCTGCAAGTTGTATACACATGTTGTTGTCCGGAACCTATGGCCCCGAAGTGACAGAAATCGGGATAACCGGAAGGGAAAGGCTTTGATGTGAGGATCACATGTGTTCACGGAGTGTTAATGCTTTGCTCCGGTGCTCTATTAAAAGGAGCACCTTAATTTCCAGTAGTTCCCTAGAGGCCCCGCTGCAAACAGGCTGGCAGGACAAAACATGTTGTGCAAGTTCTCATTGCGAGCACGTATGACTATATATGGAACACATGCCTAGGATTGTCTAGTACTTGGATGCTTTATCTTATTTATCTGCAATTGCCCTATGTTCTGATTGCTATGTGAATTGTCTTGTCCATGCAATGCCCGTCCATCCATCCCTATGCCTACCGCACTCAAATCCCACTGTTTACTGCTTTAGTTACTACTGTCTTTGCTTTACTACTGCTGCTACTTTGCTATTCCTACTACAAAACTGTTGCTACTGATAAACTGTTGTGAGCAAGGTTGTTTCCAGGTGCAGCTGAATTGACAACTCAGTTGTGAAGGCTTATAAATATTCTTTGGCTCCCCTTGTGTCGAATCAATAAATTGGGTTTCACTTCCCTCGAAAATACTGCGATACACCCCCTATACTTGTGGGTCATCAAGACTATTTTCTGGCGCCGTTGCCGGGGAGCATAGCTTTATTTATCAAGTTCACTTGGATTCACTATTGTTCAAGCTAAGTTTATTTCTGCCTTGTTTGCTTCTTTCTTTATCAAAAAATACAAAAAAATTGGTTCCTACTCTAGTTGTTATTTTTGTTGGTCTGTTATTGTCTTGCTTTATCATGCTTGTTGTCAATGGTTGGTTTCTTTGAAACTGAATCTTATTGGCAAGGTGGGTTCACAGAAGATGAAAAATATTATTATAAGGAACACCGCTTGTTACAAAAAGGGAAACACTTATGGGAACAAATTGATAAATTGTATACCATTGCTAGAAACGTGTGCTCTACTTATAATGTTACTTATTACCTTGATAAATCTTATTGCTGTAGGAGGTACAGACACCTCCCTTTTCAATGTGAGTATAATGATAATGTTACCATATCTTCCTATGTTAAGGGAAATTATGACTTTTATGATGTGGAACGAATTGAAGAATATTTTGCTTGGAAGGGTGCATTTGAACTTGCTAGTTTGCTTGAAAATATTGATGATTCACCTTATAAGTATGAGGTTTATGGTATACATAAATTTTGCTTTGATAATTAGAAGGATGAAAATGGCTATATTCTTGAATATTTTAATAGATGCTTTCCACAAATGGAAGAGACTAATGCCTTGCAGGATCCTATGGAAGAAGAAATTGATGAACCTGAAATCTCATTAGATGAAAAAGAGGAGGAGAGTGATGAACAAAAGGAGGAAGAATGGATTAGCTGCCCATGCCTACCTTCTAATGAGAGCAACTCTTTATCCCTTACATTATTTGATTGTCCCCCATGCTTACTAAAGAAGGATGAATGTTATGTTCTTGAGGATTCTTTTGAAGATGTTTATGATAAAGCTCTAGTGCTTGTAGATCATGAAAAGCATGCTTTATGTGATAGTTATATTGTTGAGTTTATTCATGAGGATACTAAAAATTATTATGAGAGAGGAAAATATGGTGGTAGAAGTTTTCATGGTATTGAAACACCTCTCTATGTGCTGAAAGTTTTGAAGTCACTCTTGTTTTATCTTCCTATGTCTGTCACTTTGTTCTTTGCGAATTTATTTGCATACACGATTCCTATGCATAGGAAGTGGGTTAGACTTAAATGTGTTTTGGATTTGCTTCTTGATGCTCTCTTTTACTTCACTTCATATTCCTTATGAGAGCATCCTCTCAAACTATCATGCCCGAAGATGATAATATGTCTATTATTCTTGGGAGACCTTTTCTTAAATACTGCAGGAACTGTTATTAATTGTAATCAAGGGAAGGTGACCTTCAATGTTAATGACAAGGAACATACTATCTATTTCTCCAAGAAGATTGAGCGGACTTATGGTTTTGAATTCAATTGAACATGTTGAGGGCATTCAAGATGGAGAAATATATTGTCCCATACCAAGAGAAAAATTTGAAACTATTATGATTAGGACCATTGCTATCAAGGTTGAGGTAACATAATCATTAGTGGAATACAAAGTTTTGTCTCATATGAAATTATTTTGATAACAAGACCTGATCAACCTTGTTAACAAAAGGATTTCATTGAACAAAACAATGTTTTCACCATGATTATCTCCGCTTACTTCTATTCTATCCATTTTAGTTTTTGCTTATGCCTAACTAAAAGGCGTTAAAGAAAAGTACTTATTGGGAGATAACCCAAAAGTTTTAGATGAGTCTTGGAAGTTATTACTTCTGTAATAACCGCTCCTTATCCTTTTTATTTGCTTTTTGTGCCAAGAGTAACCTCTAATGAGAGAGAAGTAATGATTGTGAAAGTTGCTGTCCCGAAACAGATTTCTATGCTTCACCGTAAAAATTCGTGTAAAATCTCTGAACGTCTTTTTGAGGCTTGAATTTTTTTTCTTCTGGCCCAGGTTGTTATCTAACTTTCGTTAGTTCAACACTTTTTAATTGGAGCAACATAAGGTCTTCGAAAAAATTCGTCTTTACCTGCTGGTCTGTTTTGACAGATTTCTGCCATTTTCTGCATTTGCTTCTTGTTGGTTCCTTTTTGAGTTCTTTTGGGGAATTGAGCTTTTTGAGGGAAGTGCTACAGTAGCTAGTGTTTTAATGGAAGTTTATTTGGTGTTAGAACTGAACCTTACGACTTATTTATCTTGAGTGCACTAATGTTGCTAATAAAGATTGTGTGAAGTTTTGTATGAAGGAAAAATTTCAGGTGTATGGAAGGGATGAGTAATGAGATGAAGGATGGACTAAAGCTCAAGATTGGGGATTCCCCGCATGTCACCCCAAGAATATCCAAGAAGTACAAGCGTCAAAGCTTGGGGATGCCCAAGGCATCCCCTTCTTCATCAATAAAAATCCCAGGTTTCTTCCAAACACTTCATTTTTATTGTTTCATGCATAGTTGTGTTGTTCTTGGAGCGTCTTCTTTTTCGTTTTCATTTTGGTTTTTGTTTGCTTTGTTTTCTTAGTTTGCTGAATAAATTGGTTGGACCTCATCTTTCATACTTTGGTGTTCAAATAGTTTTGTTTGGTTTGAAAAAGAGTAGGAAAGTTCATGCTTAAGTGGTAAAGAGAGCTTGTTTTTGACTGTGGCCTATGCTTTGTCATGCCATGCTTGATATTGTTTTGGCTTTATGCTTAGTATTCTTTACTGTAGCATGACTTGTTATAAATAATTGAGATTTCTGAATGTGCCTTGGATGAATCATGCGTTGTTTTAGCATATTAAAGCATAAGTATAGTGGTATTCTCCTTTGATGCTTTATTTGGGTTGACTTGGCGCATGCTCACACCATGTTATGACTATCTCAAGTCACCATAAGCCTTTATGATCCTTTAGTTTTCAACTTGTAGTATCACTTTATGCTTTGATCAATGATGTTTTGTCGCTCTGCATGATTATGGCCATTATTGCTCTCTCGTTTGTCGCTCCCTTACTACTGCTAGCATTCACTTACACTGAGTATGTTTTACTCAAGTTTCCAACTCCCTAAACCAAATATTGCCAAAGTGTCCACCATACCTACCTATTAGCATCATTTTCTACTTCCGTGCATATTCAATATGCCTTGTTTTCTTCCAAATAAAATGTTTGCTTGTTATGAAAAAGTTAGTCAGTAAAGCTCTCACGAACTTGATGGCACACTTTATTTCCTGCACTTAATAAACCTGAACCATTGTGAACTCTCCATGAAAGTTATATGTTTGCAAATTATAGGCTGGGGATTAGCAGAACCGTGCTATCACGGGGAACCCTTTCAACACTTGTAAATATATACCCAGTTGATACCTTGCTCTTTTGTTTGAGGATGTCGTCGGTGTGAAATAAAAGGAGAGCTTGTAAGTCCATGGAGTTATGTATGTGTGTTAGAGAAACGCCAGGGCCGCTGGTCTAATCCATGTTGACATGGTGGAAACCTGCAGCGTAACCATAATGATATCTATGAAGCATTCTTCTTATAAAAAAAGAGAGATAGCTATTGAGAAAAAGAAAAAAAGAGATTTATGAAAAGAGGAAAGAGAGAAAAAAGCACCATTTTCCCATGGTAAATAAGAAGAATGCTGAGATACTCATGTCTACTTGCCTTGTCATTTTGATATGGGGATTCTTCCGTATCATCGGGCAAGGGGTACCCCGTTGGCAGTTCTCTATGATACGCACATACTTATGATGACAATAACTTACCCGTAACTAAAGTTGAGTAGCATGAGGAGCGACCCTTGTACTCAAGGGACTTGGGATTTTCAGTTTATAGTCTGTCAAGCATATAACACAGATTGGACCTCACTTTCACCTTAACCACATTAAAGATGCTTATGATAGGGGCAATGAGAGCTCAAAGCTAATTGTACCATACTTTCAGCATTTGGAAGCCTTTCAAACTATTCAAAACCTTTTCATTTCCTTGTTGATTCTCCACACATTCTATGAGCACTTTCTTAAGAGCATAGTGGCCATTCTTAGTTCTACGTGCATTGTCCCAAGACTTGTTGATTGATGCATACCTTGATATTGCTTGTTTTAAACTGTTTGTATCTAGTCACTCTTGTAAACTTTGAAGGTGTCCTTTGCCTTTATGTTTGCTACTCTATGAGGGACAAGCTGAATGCCACTATGCTATGTTTTCTTTATGTGAAACAAACAAACATCTTGCAAAGCATTGTTATTCATGAATCTTTTGTTTGTGCCTTTTCATGTTGCATCATAGTTTCTTTGTCTTATTGATAGAACTTTGTCTTTCATGTTATGATTGAAGTACTATGATCCCAGCTTTGGATGTTTTACAAATGCTTTGATCAAGTTAATGATGGTGCATGTCACCTCAAGAATTATGCTTTCTTTTTATCACTTACCTACTCGAGGACGAGCAGGAGATAAGCTTGGGGATGTTGATACATTGCAAATGTATCTATAATTTTTGTTGTTCCATGCTTGGTTTTATCCACTTTCTTGTGTTTTGTCCACACTTTGGAGTACTTTTCATATGATTTCTTGGACTAACCTATTAACAAGAGCCACAGTGCCAGCTGCCTGTTTTCTGCTGTTTTTGGTTCCAGGAAAGTCAGGTAATGAATATTCTCGGAATTGGACGGGACAAAAGCCAAAGTGCCTATTTTTCCAGAAGACTCCAGGAGCCAGAATATGAGACGGAGGAGGGCCAGGGGCTGGCCACACCCCCCCAGGCGCGGGTTGGGCCTGGCCGCGCCAAGGCATGGTGTGGTGGCCCCAGGCACCCCATCGGTCTCCCTCTTCGCCTATAGGAAGCCATCTGACCTAAAAACTCCGGGGGGTTCGACGTTTTTCCACGAAATGTTCCGCTGCGCCGCCGCCATCGAAGGGGAGATTCGGGGGACAGAAAGTCTCGGTTCTGGCACCCTGCCGGGACGAGGAAGTGCCCCCGGAGCCATCTCCATTGATCTCCACCATCATCTCCATCGACCATCCATGTTTCCTCCATCTATGAGTGAGTAATCCCCCGCTGTAGGCTATGGGGATGGTAGGGATTTGATGAGATCGTTCATGTAATGGCATCAGATTGTTAGGGCATGGTGCCTAGTATCTTTTATTAGTGCTTTATGACTTTGTTGCGACTTGTTGTGCTTAATGCTTGTCACTAGGGCCCGAGTGCCATGATTTTAGATCTGAACATGTTATTGATTCATTATGATAGTATTGTTCTTGGTCTTATCTACAAGTTGTATACACACGTTGTTGTCTGGAACCTATGGCCCCGAAGTGACAGAAATCGGGATAACCGGAAGGGAAAGGCTTTGATGTGAGGATTACATGTGTTCACGGAGTGTTAATGCTTTGCTCCGGTGCTCTATTAAAAGGAGCACCTTAATTGCTAGTAGTTCCCTAGAGGCCCCGCTGCAAACGGGCTGGCAGGACAAAAGATGTTGTGCAAGTTCTCATTGCGAGCACGTATGACTATATATGGAACACATGCCTAGGATTGTCTAGTACTTGGGTGCTTTATCTTATTTATCTGCAATTGCCCTATGTTCTGATTGCTATGTGAATTGTCTTGTCCATGCAACGCCCGTCCGTCCATCCCTATGCCTATCACACTCGAATCCCACTGTTTACTGCTTTTGTTACTACTGTCTTTGCTTTACTACTGCTGCTACTTTGCTATTCCTACTACAAAACTGTTGCTACTGATAAACTGTTGTGAGCAAGGTTGTTTCCAGGTGCAGCTGAATTGACAACTCAGTTGTTAAGGCTTAATAATATTCTTTGGCTCCCCTTATGTCGAATCAATAAATTGGGTTTCACTTCCCTCGAAAATACTGCAATACACCCCCTATACTTGTGGGTCATTAGATACCCCCGGGTAGGGTCACGCCGGGGTATAAAGGCCTAACATCAATGTGAGGTTCTCAAAGGTACTGATTGACAATGGCAGTAGCATTAACATCATGTATGCGGATACAATGTGCAAGTTGGGTATCTCGGAGAACATGCTCCAAGCTACGAGGACAACTTTCCATGGCATTGTGTCAGGCATTTCTTGCGAGCTCATAGGCAAGGTCCGGATTGACGTATTGTTCGACACGAGAGATAATTGACGAACTGAGAATTTGGAGTTTGAGGTGCTGAACTTAGAAAGTGCGTATCACGCGTTACTCGGTAGACCAACATTGAACAAGTTCATGGCAAGTTGCCACATCAGCTATCTGAAGATGAAGTTGCCTGGGCCAAATGGAGTGATTACCATTGCTGGAGATTTCCGACGTTCTATTGAGTGTGCGTCAGCCGGGTCTAATCTAGCCGAGTCACTCGTGATTGCTCAAGAAAAAAGGAAGATACAGGAGGTGGCGGCGTTGGCTCAGTCCGCGCAGCAATATATGCCGGCGTTGAGTAATCCGCATGGTAGTGTCTCATTCCAAGCCACAAAGGATACCAAGAAAGTTCCTGTTGATGACATGTTCCCAGAGCGCACCGTAACAATTGGTGCCGGGTTAAATGACAAATAGGAAAGCGAGCTCGTCAACTTCCTCCGTGAGAATCGGGATATTTTTGCTTGGTCCACACAGGACTTGCAAGGTGTTCCGAGGGAGTTGGCCGAGCACTCTTTGAATGTGAGACCCGGAGCAAGGCCGGTGAAGCAACCTCCCCGTCGCTTCGCCGAAGATAGGAGAAAAGTCATTGGATATGAGATAGCTCGGTTATTGGCTGCAGGATTTATCATGGAAGTACTTTACCCGGATTGGCTATCTAATCCGTTGCTGGTGGAGAAGAAGAAAGACGACCTGAATGTGGCAGTGGTTTGGCGTATGTGTATCGACTACACGAACCTGAATAAGGCATGTCCAAAAGATCCATTTCCACTGCCAAGGATAGATCAGGTCATAGATTCAACTGCTGGATGTGAACTGTTGTCATTCATAGATGCGTATTCTGGTTTCCACCAGATACCCCTGAATCCGGATGATCAAATAAAAATTGCATTTATCACCCCGTATGGGGCTTATTGCTATCGCACCATGCCATTTGTTCTACGTAATGCAGGGGCAACGTACCAAAGATGTATGCAGAAATGTTTGCACGACCAAATTGGTCAAAATGTATAAGTGTATGGGGATGATGTGGTTATCAAGACCAAGGAAAGCAAAACGCTCCTTGACGATATCAGGCAGACGTTCGCGAATCTAAGGAGGTTCCGGATGAAGCTTAACCCGGAAAAATGTACCTTTGGTGTCCCGGCTGGAAAATTACTCGAATTTCTTGTCTCCAGCCGAGGTATCGAAGTCAATCCAACTAAAATCCGGGCCATAGAGCGAGTGGAACTGCCGAAGTGTCTTAACGATGTCTAGAAGTTCACTGGTTGCCTGGCATCGTTAAGTCGGTTTGTATGTCGGTTGGGAGAAAAGGCATTGCCTCTCTATCAACTCATGAAAAAGTCGGACAAGTTCGTTTGGACACCGCAGGCCAATGAAGACTTTATCCAATTAAAGAAAATGTTAGCCACTGCACCAGTGTTAGCCTCTCCACTATCAAAGGAGCCAATGTTGCTCTATATAGCTGCAACCAACCGAGTTGTAAGTGTAGTAATTGTGGTAGAGCGCGACGAAGAGGGTAAGTCAGTGCAAAGGCCAGTGTATTATCTGAGCGAGGTATTATTAGCCTCAAAGCAGAATTATCCGCACTATCAGAAAGTGGCGTATGGTGTGTATATGTCGGCAAAGAAGCTAAAACATTATTTTGAGGAGCACCCTATCAAGGTAATATGTGAAGCTCCCATATCCGAGATAATGAGTAACAAGGATGCAAGTGGCAGAATTGCAAAATGGGCAATTGAGCTAGCTCCTTATGCGCCGCAATACGACAGAAGAGAAGCAATCAAATCTCAAGCCATGGCGGACTTTTTTGTGGATTGGGCCGAGGTGCAGTATGAACCGCCATTACCAGATCCGAACTATTGGAGAATGCACTTTGACAGGTCAAAAACAAAAACTGGGTTAGGCGCCGGAGTCGTGCTCACCTCGCCAAAGAATGACCAGTTGAAGTATGTGCTGCAAATCCATTTCGCAGCGTCAAACAATGTTGCCGAATATGAAGCACTTGTGCATGGGCTCAAAGTGGCAAAGGAAATTGGGATACGTCGGATCCAATGCTTTGGTGACTCGGACTTGGTAGTTCAGTAAGTGTCGGGGCTGTGGGACGCTCTTGATCCAAACATGGCATTATACAGATTCCATGTGCAGAAGATATCTGGTTATTTTGAGGGGTGCGAATTTCGCCATGTACCCCGGGTGGAAAATGAGGCTGCCAACGTATTGCGAAGCTCGGATCAACCCGACAAGCAATTCCACCGGGTATAGCATTAGAACACCTCAGAAAACCATCTATCAGACCGTCCCTAGAAACCGACTCAATATACGTCCCGGAGGATTCAGAGTCCGGAGCTGTGCCCATGGACATTGACATGGGAGGTGGTACGCGAAACCCAGGGACTGCCTCAGCAAACCCGGAGACTTCCTCGGCAAACCCGGGGACTGCTTCGCAAGACCCGGGGACTGCTCAGCTTGATCCGGTTGAAGTTATGTCGGTGGATCAGATGGAAATTGATGAGGATGTGTTCCCTGTACGAGCAATACCAGCTTGGGTACTACCTATATTTCAATTCCTAAAAGATGGAACCTTACCCGCCGAGGAGGTGTTGTCCAGGCAAACTCAGAGGAGAGCAAAGGCATACACAATCATCAATTCCGAGCTATACAAAAGGAGTGTGACCAATGTCCTCCAGCGATGCGTTGATCCAAAAGAAGGGCTTGACATCCTCCAAGATATACATCAAGGGGAGTGTGGGCATCATGCCTCGTCCCGAGCCTTGGTGGCAAAAGCTTTCCGGCATGGATTCTACTGGCCAAGTGCCTTAGAACAAGCAGAGGACCTGGTAAGAAAATGCAACGATTGTCAGAGGTATGCTACCAAGACACATATGCCAATGTCGGAGCTCAAGACCATACCAATTACATGGCCATTTGCCGTATGGTGCTTGGATATGGTTGGCCCGTTTAAACCAGCAAGGGGAAACATGACCCACATCCTGGTCATGGTTGACAAATTTATGAAGTGGATTGAAGTAAAGCCAATAAGAAAATGTGACGGAGCTATGGCCGTGAGATTCCTCAAAGACATCATCTTGAGATACGGTTATCCTCACAGTATAATAACAGATAATGGCACAAATTTTGCTGAAGGAGCATTTGCGTGATTCTGCCGAGATAAGAAGATCCGGCTGGACGTTGCCTCGGTAGCCCACCCCGCATCGAACAGACAAGTGGAGAGATCCAATGGATTAGTATTATCCGGGATAAAACCCCGGCTCATTGAGCCGCTGCAGAGATCAGCGGGGTGCTAGATAGAAGAACTACCAATGGTACTGTGGAGTTTAAGAACAACTCCGAATCGATCAACAGGCTATACGCCATTTTTTCTGGTATATGGGGCAGAAGCTGTATTACCAGCCGACATAGAGCATGATTCGCCTAGAGTCACCCAATACACAGAAGCCGAAGTGCAAGAGGCCCGGCAAATTGATGTTGATCTGCTGGAAGAAGCGAGAGAATTGGCACTGTCCAGATCCGCCATATATCAGCAAAATCTCCGACGCTATCATAGCCGGAAAGTAAACCCCCGAGTCTTCCGGGAAGGTGATCTGGTACTCCGGTTGGTACAACGTACCGCTGGCATGCATAAACTATCCCCCCATGGGAAGGGCCATTCATTGTGAGCAAAGCATTGCACAATGATTCTTAATTATCTTATCGATGCAAAACCATAGGAAAAGAACAAGGCGGACAGGTCGGGCGAGGAATCTAAGCGTCCATGGAATGTAGCTCTACTTCTTCCTTTCTACACATAGTAAAGAAGTGTATGTATCCGAGTCTCTCATATGTCGGTATGTATGCCGGCAATGAGCCTATCAATGAAATGTTGGTACCTCGAGCAGTAACTCGGGGACTGCCTCAGAAATATTTATTGTCTTTTGTATTTATTATTTATACGTCGGCTGGCATAATATTTTACACCTAAGTCGTATTAGTAATGTGTGAGCACCAAAAACTTAACTCTTCGACTTGCTGTTGTCCAACAAGATTTGGCTTCATGGAAAGCAAGAGAACAAGTTTGGAATTGCGTAGCACATGAAATACGTCTAAGGAAAGGAACTTAATCGAGCCGACGTTTGTTTTTCGGACTAACCCTATGATTCACTTTCGATTTATTATGCTGAATTATTTTGAGCTAATCCTAAAGTTTCCAAGTATTGTTAAGACAATTTTTGAAGCTCGGACTCGTAAGTCATAAAACCGAACCAAGGTAGACACGAGCCAAGCCAAGAAATTGGAAGAACGAGAAAATGAAACTCGGGGACTCCGCCCAAGCCAATCCAGCATAAAAACTTAGTAGCAAAATATCACTAGTGTGTTTAATACAACTGCACCCGGCATACCGGGGATCTGGTAAACTTTAAAGTTTTTTCATTCAAGGAGCAGCAGGAGGAGGAAGTTCGGCGTCATCTTTGTTGTCTTCGACGTCCGAGGCATCGTCCTCTTCGTCCTTATCCGAGCCATCTTCAACGTTTTCAGCGTTTTCATCATCCGCGCCACCAAGGAAGCTTGGACCCTCATTCCATTCATGAATGGGGGCATATTCGATGAGGCTATGGGCGCAAGCCTTGCGCCGAGCTATCCACTCCGGGTCACTGGACCATCTAGATCCGGTACGCATGCGCGCTAGGAGGTTGAGGTCGATCTTCTCGTACCACGTAAGCACGTAGTGGAGAACGGTCTCAGCTCCGGCACGTCCAGCGGATTCCCTCCAAAGGTCAAGCTGGGTCTCGCATTCCATCAACTTATCAACAAGAACTATGGTCCCCTCCGGAGTATCTTCTTCAGGCCAAAAGGTGTTGAAGATCCGGACTGCCACATCAAGGATATCCTTGCCATAGTTCTTCACGATTTCCACGCGAGAAGACAAACTGACCAACAGGTCCTCCATGTCATAGGGAATTTCTTCAGCGTCAGGAGCAATGGGGGTACCCCTCTCTCGGCGGAACTTAGCAACAGCGGTGCTTGCAATGGCATTGCCCTTTGGAAATTTGCCTGAAAACAGGACAAGAGAAGCAAGTAAAGAAAAGACATGTGAAGTAACCCGGAGAAATATGCCGGATGAGGGAAAGGAGCTTACGTGAAATATGGCTGTGGATCCGGGTCAACTCCTTTATACAGTCATCACGCCTTTTGCGAAGCTGAACAAGTTCAGTATTCGCCGACTCAAGTTTGACGTCGGCCTCCTGGAGAAGTTCTTGGTCCTTGGCAATCTGGAGATTGAGGCGCTCGCGCTCTTCAGTATAGTCCTGGCCAGCTTTTTGGAGTTCGGATTGGTGCTGCGCTTTCAACTTCTTCATATCTGCCTTAAGCTTGGCAATTTCATCATCCTTGGTTCGGAGGAGGGCAAGCCCATCATCTTTCTTTTTGAGCTCGGCCTGATGCTGCCCTGCTTGTTCGAGAAAATGCAGCATCATATCAGGCACGGGCACACTATCTCCAAGAGATGCTGAAATAGTTTGTTGACCCGGCAAAGCCGAGGTATGAATGTTTGCTGAGCCAAGAAGAAAAGGAGATAGAAAGCATAGCAAAGTTGAGCAAAAATAACTTACCCTTTATCTGGTCCAAACTCCTCTCATGAGGGTATTCTCAGCCTCCACCCCAGCTGCGAAAACCGAATGATGGATTAGTTCGGCCGAAAAAGATGAAGAAAAACGAAAAAATGTCAAGGAGATAACTTACCCCTTTTCTCGTGTTCAGCAAGAAGTGCATTATGCTTTGCATGCAACATCTTGTGAGTGTCCAGGAGACGCTGAAACTCAGCGCTCCCGCGGTTGGTGGTCACCTGAAAAGAGTAAAAAAATATAGCTTAGTCTTGTGCATATTCGAAGTGTACAAGATCCGGGCCAAGTGGAGCTTAACCCGGCTCTAGGTGTGTGCATATTCGAAGTGTACAAAATCCGGGCCAAGTGGAGCTTAACCCGGCTCTAGGTGTGTGCATATTCGAAGTGTACAAAATCCGGGCCAAGTGGAACTTAACCCGACTCTAGGTGTGTGCATATTCGAAGTGTACAAAATCCGGGCCAAGTGGAACTTAACCCGGCTCTAGGAGTGTGCATATTCGAAGTGCTAAAAATCCGGGCCAAGTGGAACTTAACCCGGCTCTAGGTGTGCGCATATTCGAAGTGTACAAAATCCGGGCCAAGTGGAACTTAACCCGGCTCTAGGTGTGTGCATATTCGAAGTGTACAAAATCCAGGCCAAGTGGAACTTAACCCGGCTCTAGGTGTGTGCATATTCGAAGTGTACAAGATCCGGGCCAAGTGGAACTTAACCCGGCTCTAGGTATGTGCATATTCGAAGTGTACAAAATCGAGCTATGTTAGCTTTCTAAGGAGCATCCGGCCGAGTAACAAGTTACTCCCCCGGAGGCTCGGGGACTAATGGTTATATTACTAATATCTACAACATGTTAAGGGAAAGATGAACTAACATACCTCCATCATCCGACCCGCAAGGTTGATGGCCTTGGCGGCAGTATTCATCTACGTAGCAAATTCGGCGGGACCGAACTTCTCCAGGAGATCGTCATTGTGGACAAACTCCGCCTTGTTCCAGTTATTTACAAACCCGATCAAGGTCAGAGGGTATCGCTCGCTGCTGAGCATGTGGGGCGCCACCAAACCCTTGGCATGCGCCTCCCTCCTCTCAACCTGGGCAAGAGCAGGGCTAGTGTGCAAAACGAGTTGCACATCAGCTGGCTCGACAGGGGAATCCTTCGGTGGCGGAGTCTTCTTCGGGAGCATGGACGCGAGTGTGCGTTGTCCAGCCTCGATGGATGATGCCCTGGCGGCATCAGAAGCCTTTTTGCCCTTGGGCTGCTGCTGAGAGGTAGAAGTTGTTGCAGCAGATTTATCCTTGGGAGCTGCCTTGGTGCTTTCTCGCCGAGACTGGGAAGACTCGGACGAGGCGGAGGGGCTTGGTGCTACTGCTGTTGCTTTTGCTGCTGGTGCTGGAGTTGGTGCTAGTGCTGGTGCTGGTTTCTTCTTTGGTGGAGGTGCTGAGGTAACCTCGGTCGTAGCTGGTTGCGGCGGAGCCAAAGTAGTGGTGGCCGCTGCCTCGGCAGAGCCAGTCTCCCCCTCTCTAGGGTTGCCCTCCTCTTGACGAGGTGGGCTGGAACCCGGAGCAGCCGCTGAACCCTCCGGGATTGGGCTCAGCGGGCATGAATCATCGCCACGAGGGGGAGAAGGGCTGTGTCAGAGTGGGGAGGCAATGCCGGATCCACTCTATGGGACCTCCACCGCGGCCCTGCCAAATCAAACATTGTCGGATGAGAAACTATAACAATAGAAGAACAAGTAAATGGTAAAGGGAGAAGAGGCTTACTCATCCGAGGTCAGGGGCTCCTTGGGCTTCCGAGCCCTTCGTGCTATGGCCTTGGTTGCAGGCGTGGTGGCAGTTTTGTCCCCGGACTTCTTTCGCCTTTTGGCTTTTTGAGAAGGTTTGGAGGAAGAAGTTGATGCGGCTCCCCTTTTCTTCTTCGGTGCGACCGGAACATGATCACCCACGGCAAGGGGAGGGTCCTCATGGATCTGCCCACCGAGGTTAGCTGATGCCGGAAAAGCATAAGAAAGGGGGACAACGTCAAATGCTTCCATCACCTCAACATCAGAATCATCTTCATCGCCGGGCCAATCTCTAATAGAAGAGAGTTTACCGGTGGGTCGCTTGGTCGGATCAGCCACAGGAAGGAACATCTCCTGGTCCTGTTCCTCTTCGTTCGAGGTATCCCGGTCAGGAGCCCACTTGAGGGAAGGCTCGGTGCCATCCTCGATGGTTTGCTGAAGAAACATCTAAGGGAAAGAAAAGGCAACAAGATTAAAACCAACAACAAATACCGACATATGATTTAACTCGGAAAAAGTTTGGGGCACGAGACTTACCAAAGGAGGAAGCCTATCTCGGAAAAAATGTTCCATTCCCCATGTCCACTCAGAGGAGAAGTCCTTGTGGGTGGTGAAGAGGGCCTTGACCCGGTGGTAGATCTCTGTGTTGCTCAACTCGAAAGATGAGGTCCGGTTGGGGTCGCGGCCCCAGCTCATGTAACAGACTTTATGTGTGCGTTTCTAAAGGGGGGAGATCCGGTTGCGGACAAATGTGATCATGGCATCCTCGTTGCGCAATCCGAGTTCCTTTAGCTCCCTGAACCTCTTGTTGACTTGGTTCGCCAAGACTGTGGCTTCTTGGGGATAATGTCCCACAAATCTGGGTTAGGAGGACCCGGAGTTTAGGGGCGCAGCCGGATCAGATCGTCGGTGGTGCTGTTCCGGACATAGAAGAAAGTCCGGGCCCATCCCTTGCAGGAGTCCAGCCCAGTGACTCGGGGGAAGACAGACAGCCTCCAGGGAGAAATTGACGCAGCACCGAACTGCGTGAGCTGTTTGTCCTCCGGATCTAGATCTACATTCGAAATCACGTTCCGGCGAAGGGCAAAGAACCGGATCCAGAGCTCCTTCGTGGGCCACAGTCCGGCATAACCTTCGTTGGTGGAGGCAAAGGCGGAGAGAGAAGTGATGGCATTAGCCGGAAGATGGTGCGGCTAGAGCTCGTATGTGTTTAGCCAGTCATGGAAAAAGTCACTGGGAGACCAAATCCGCGTTGGAAATGAGAAAGGAACACCACATACTCACCCGGATTGGGTGAGGGGGCAAGCTCGGCGGAAGCGAGGCGTGTAGTGACGCCCTCCGGGATGCGCCTAGTGCGATAGAGCCAATCCAGGTCGTCCTGGCAGACCCAAGATCCAGCCCACGCGCCGTGGTCGGTGGTCGCTGCATCTTCCTCCATCTCCTGGTCGGCGATGGTGAGCTCTTCTTCTGTCATCTCGAGGTCACTGCCCTCACTGGCGCTAGCAGCGGTGGGTGGCAGTGGCCTAGACTAGCAGCGACCCGTGGTGGAAGAGATGCACGGAGGCGGCGGCGACACTGGCGCGCATGGAGGCAGTGTGGCGGCAGCGCCGCTACTCAGGCGCGGTGGCGGCGGCGCTGTTGCGGGAGAAGAAGAGGAAGAAGTAGAGGCAGAGGGGCGCGGAAGTGGGGAAAGGACCCAAGGGGCGCGCCCCTCCCCTATTTAACCACTCCCTCAAGGGGGTAGTGGGATCATGTTGTGCGGGTGTGCCACACGGTGTGGCCGTGTACAACCCGGATCGACCAATCAGCAGTGAGACACATGAAGGACCACAGGGCATAGCGGATCCCATGACGCGACGCAGTGATACAATTAACGAGGGGGCAGGCATGACGTAACGTGTGCACAGTAACTCCTGACAATAACTGCGGCGGTTACTGTTGCTGGCCCTTAAAATGAGGCAAAGTAATGATTAGCCTCCACGTGGGGAAGCGTACGAGAGAAGGAAGAATGACCCGGATGAGAATGTGGTAACCCGGCGAGCAAGTGAAAACTTGGAATGTGCCAAGGGAAAGTAAATCCATGGAATCCGAGATAAGGAGGTAACTCGGAAAAGGAACACAAAGCTTAGTGAAATTGAACCTGTTGTGGCCTTAGCGGCCAAGGCAGCTAAGACCGCACCAGCTTTAGGGACTAATGTTGGGGGGGATACCCCCGGGTAGGGTCACACCTAGGTATAAAGGCCGAGTTAGCCGAGGTACGGCAAGGTCAAAGCGGATGCTGGCCGAGTCACCTCAAGGTAGGTCGAATCATGGAGTAACCCAGACCAGGGGATGTCCACCTAACTGGGTCTCAGCCGACTTATAGAGTAAGTCGGTGGGATGAATCTAACTTGTATGCTGGAACAGGTGTGGCCGGATCAACTATGTACGATCCGGGTTATATCAAGCTTGTGGGAGAAGGAAGGTATCTCGCTGGTCAAAGGTGACCACTGTACGCAGAGCATGAGCGAAGCGGACAGAGGCAGGACCAGGCGTGACCGACAAAGGTGACGAAGCCTATGTCAGATGACGCAGGCGCCGCAGAGGCTCACGTAGCCTCTGCATGGATGACGCGGGGGAAAAGTGACCCGGTCGGCTTACTATTTTGGGAGGGAATATGCCTCCATGTATGCCCTAATTGGAGACCTAGCCACTCCTATATAAGGAGGGCTAGGGCCTCTGTAGAAGGGGTTGATCTCTATTGGGTTGGTTTGCCTAGTTGTCTCCTAGAGAGCTGAGTTTGGCTAGTGGTGAGAGTAAGAGAGTTATTCTTCCTCCTCTCTCCAATACAGATCAAGGAGCACTTGTAAACCTTGGAAGTGAATTGAATACAAAGCTACCGTGTGTGGAATCACCTCACTATCCCTCCCTGGATTCCCCTAGTGCATTTAGTCCCCACCTTTAGCCTATCCATGCCATCTGCCGTGACACCACCACGACAGTAGAAGGCGTTTGTGGGGGATTGTCCAGTTGCCTTTTCTTGAACTAACTCGTGAAGCTGGAGTTGTGCTCTCTGGTTATGTCTCCTTTCTTCCTCGGCCGGCCCTGGTCGACGTACTCCTGCTCGATTAAGCTTCTGTGCTCTTCGACCCAAGGGCCGACCACTTCAATGTGTTGTAGCGCGACTCAATGTGCCCTTTCAAAATCAGTGCATCGACCATCAATGCCGACATGCAATGAGCAGCAGCCCTCGCGGTGACCATATCCACCGAGCCTGCCGAGGTGCTTCTTTGTGGGTATTCCAACATCCTCGTTCTTGGTGGTTAGATAATTCTGGCAGAAGGAGATGCACTCGTAGATCAAAAAGCCCTTGGCTATGCTTCCATCTAGATGAGACCTATTGCGAACGAATCCTTTGATGACACCGTTTAGCCTTTCAAACGACATCATGTTGTGCAGGAATGTCGGCCCGAGCTGGATGATGTCGTCCACGACATGTACAAGCAGATGCACCATGATGTCGAAGAATGCGAGCGGTAAGTAAATCTCAAGTTCGCATAGTATCATCACGATCTCTTCCTGTATCCTGTCGAGCTGCTTCGCACCGATCGACTTCCTATATATGACATCGAAAAAGTTACAGAGGCCAAACAACGTCTCACGGACATGCTCGTCCATTATCCCACGGAACGCAACGGGGAGTATCTGCATCATCAGCACGTGACAGTCGTGAGACTTCATACCGCCGATCCTCTTCTTCGCCATGTCCAGATATATGCTTATCTTGCCCGAGTAACCGTGAGGAACTTTCACTCCTAAGAGGCACCTGAAAAACTGCTCGAGCTCCTCTAGACTCAGAGTGAAGCAGGCATCGCGAAGCACCACCTCATTCTTCTTAACTCTTTTGCGGCGACCTTGAGTCCCTTCCGTATGATCATCATCATCATCATCATCATCATCATCATCATCATCATCACTATCAGGGTACTGAAGATCTTTCTTGATGCCAAGCAATTTAAGGTCCTTTCTTGCTTTTGGCCCATCCTTGGTCCTCTCCGGCATGTTTAGTAGAGTGCCAAGAAGACTCTCGGTTACGTTCTTCCTGATGTGCATTACATCGAGGCTATGGGGAGTGTGAAGGACCTTCCAATACGACAGGTCCCAGAAAACAGACCTTGCTTTCCATACACCCAGCAGCGGCTTTGTCCTCGGTCATTTTTTTCCAGGCGTAGGGCAATCTACCCAATTATTCAAAAGCTCCTTGATTTCTTCGCCGCTCCTTGGACACGGGGCTCTTTCGAGCTCGTCCTTACCATTGAACAGGTCACCACGTTTTCTCCATGGGTGATCCATGCGGAGCCACTTTCGAGTACCTTGGAACACGGTTTTGGAAGACCCGGGATCCCTTGGTAGCTGGAGATGCGGTGTCTCATCCATGCACTTGACGCATGCATTGTGTCCGTGGTTTACCTGGGCCGATACATATGCATAACCAGGATAGTCCTGCACGGTCATGAGCAACGCGGCTCTCAGATGGAAATATTCTTTAGTGCAGGCGTCCCACGTACGGGCCGGCGTCTCCCACAAGCTGGCTAACTCCTCTCTCAATAGCCCGAGATACATATGCATATCGATACCTGGTTGTTTTGGCCCCTGAATAAGAATGCTCATCTTTGTGCATAGCCACGGGGGGAGGTTGTACGGCCATACAAACACGGGCCAGGTGCTATGCGTGCTACTCTGGTTTCCAAAAGGATTGAGTCCATTGGTGCTCATACCCAGCCTGATGTTCCTTGCATCGCCCCCGAACTCTTTGAACTTGATGTCTAATGCATTCCACTGGCTAGCGTCTGAAGGGTTTGTCAGGATCTTCCCCTTCTCTGGATCATCTTCGGGTTTCTCTCTTTCCGCGTGCCATTGCATGAGCTTTGCTTCCTTAGGATATATGAAATATCGCTGCAGACGGGGGGGGGGGGTGTGATAGGAAAGTACCATACCACTTTTCGAGGAACTTTCTTGTTCCTCGTACCGTCCTTGGCCACACACCGGACATGTGGTTCTATCCGCATACTCGTTCCGATAAAGTGCACAATTATTGATGCATGTGTGGTATTTAATGTATGGTAGGTCGAGAGGGCACACGATTTTCTTGGCCTCCTCGATACTTGTTGGCAATGTGTTACCCTTAGGAAGTCGGTCGTGCCAGTACTCCATGTTCGTGTTGAAGCTCACATCGGTCCATTTGTGTTCGGCCTTCATCTCCAGAGCCTTGAGCGTTACACTCAAATGTGTATCCTCGGGGCGACACCCAGGATACAATGGAGTCATCCCGTCTACCTCCATTTGGGCTAGCTTGGCTTTCTCTCTGACTGCAGCTTTGTTATTGCTCGTCTCCTTGAGGAGAAGTTCTTGAACATGAGGGTCCTGCAAGACTGAAGTTAGCAGCGTCTGTGTGTTCGCGTCTTCTCCTTCTTCATGATGATCATGCCCGTCGCCATCTCCTTCTCCATGCTGATCATGCCTGCCGGCATATCCTTCGTCATGATGATCATGCCCACCGGCATCTCCTTTGTCATGATGATCATGCCCGGTAGACTCTTCGTCTTCTCGCCCGCCCACGTCTTCGTCACCACCATGTCCTGCCGGCGCCTCATTGAGGTCGCGCATGAAATCGCGCCTGAGAAGGTGACCCTCCAATTGTTCAGATTCAGGGTCAATCCAGCGATGCAGTTTGCATGTTCAACATGGACATCTTATCATGGTCTTGTTGTTCAGAATCATGTCCTCCTTCGTGTCTTTCTTGTACCTAGCAATTCGACCTTCGCTCATCGTGAGGACCATGGTTGCCTGAGCGGTCAAAACAGAGAGTATAGGTGAGAACCACACCATATGAACACACACATGCATGAATGCTAGCCGAAATTTTTTTGGCATGACCTTTCCTAAAATTAGGACATATGGGTAGTGCAAAAATTTGCCAAAATGGAAATGAATCAACATTTCGGCAAACATCCATGCGACCACACCAGCCGGGACAACAACAAGCAAGCAACAAAAAACTTCCTCCCATTGCAAACATTCATGCACCACACAAGCATCGTCTCACCATGGATCGCACACACACACCGCCCGCGCGACAAGCTTCACCTACATGTTCATGGCCAAGTACTCACCTAGTAGACACAATAATAGCGAGACGAGATCGCGCGATGAGAGAGTGTGGACAAATAGATCTACAAGTTGGTGGAGAGGAAATTAGTAAACAAATAGAGATGTGAGAGAGAAAAGTAAGGAACTTTTAGATCTACAAGTTGGAGGGAAGCTTCCACTTACCAATCTATGGACTAAAGTAGGTTTAGTTATAAGAAAATGGAGAAACTATGGGCAAAATGGGGTGTGAGGGAGGAGGAAGACGAGTTGGGAGGAGGTAGAAAGGAAGAGATGTGAAATGGGTGGTGGTGGATACATAAGGTGGGAGCTTTTGTCACCTTTTTAACATGGATCTGGATGCCCTCATCTGTGGCGCATATGGAGGAAATGCGCCACAGATGCTCAATCTTCTATGGCGCATAAGTCCATATGCGCCACAGAAGTGGGTGAATTAGATTCCGTGTGGTGGGGCCCTCCTCCATGTTCTGTGGCGCATGTGAGGATATGCGCCACAGAAGTGAAACATATCTATGGCGCATATCCGCAAATGCGCCACAGATCGTGGGTGAATTAGATTCTGTGGTGGGGCCCTCCTCCATGTTCCGTGGCGCATAATAAAATATGCGCCACAGAAGAGGCAACTTCTGTGGCACATATCTCGTTATGCGCCATAGAACTTGGATCAACCCACCCCGGCTGGCGGGTCCCACCAATCTTCTGTGGCGCATATTGTACAGAATGCGCCACAGAACTTCTAGGTTTCTATGGCGCATGTTTTCTAGTGCGCCACTGACAAGTCTCTATGGCGCATGGATTTACATATGTGCCATAGATTAACTTGTCTATCTATAGGTTGTTTCCTAGTAGTGTCTTCAACAAGCCAAAGTTCATCGAAAACAGAATTCGTATGCATCTTCTATCACGTTTTCGAGTTTGAAGGTTTTACTTGTTCTTATAGGGAGGCTTCATACCTTTCCTAATTTGGTTCTATCCTCCTTTGTTGTAATATTATGTTTTCATGCACCATATTGTAGAGCTTTTTGTTATCATCAAAACAAGCCCAAGATCATCGAAATCGGAGTTCGGATGCAAAAGTTATTGCGTTTTTCGTGAAGTCTGTTTTATCCCGGTTGTGGATCCGGTTCAACCGAGTCCCACACCGGACGGTCCAGTGCTAGTGGCTGGTTAGATCAGATCTGAAACCGGTTTTTTTGTTTTTTCACGACCGAGTCTATTCTGAGTTGGCAAACAGAGGTATTCCGGTTTGTAGGCTGGTCCTCCAGCCTGGGGACCTAGTTTCCTGGTTCTAGGGATGGTCCAACTTTGAAACTGAGTTTTTGTTGTTTTCTCTCCAATGGCCATATTTTCTTTTCCCCATAAAAGGGGTTCTTCCCCCAACTTTTTTGGTGTTCTTGACCATGAAATTGACCTCCATTGTTGAACTTCTTGAGCTTGCTCCCTCCCCCTTCCCTCCTATGATTCTTGCATCTTTTTTAGGGCTTTGGAAGAGGAGATCTAGATCTACAATCCCCACCAATCAATTCCTCCTCTAAGTGAGGGGAACCCTTTGGATCTATATCTTGGAGTCATTGGTTTTTCTACCATTGTTCTTCCTCTCTAATTCCTCCCTAGGACTTGTTGCTTTGGTGGGATTTGAGAGTGAGGGATTTGAACACCCTTGGTGTTCTTGCTTTGCATTCTTGCATAAGTGTTGAGCTCTCCATTACGATTTGTTCGAGTGAGAGACCATGAGCTTGTTACTCTTGGAGGGTGACCTCCTAGTTGGCTTGGCAGTTGGTGCCGCAGTGTCCTCTTCGTGGAAGAATGTGAAGAGACCCCGGCTCCTCCTTCGTGGATCTTGTGAAGTGGTTGTGGAGCTTGCCATCTCCGGAGTGGAGGAAAAGCTAGCCATAAGGAAAGGGCCTATTCCTTCGTGGGATATACTCGAAGAAGAAGGTAAGCCTTCGTGGCATTGGTAATCCTTCGTGGAATCCCACGCCTCTCCAACATGATGTACCTTACTTGTAAGGGAACACGGGAATACATCTTCGTCTCCATGTGCCTCGGTTATCTCTATACCCGAGCTTACTTTCCTTGTGATAGTCATAGAGCTTGAAGTACTTATATCTTGCTTATCACTTGTGGTATATTTATCTTGTGCTATCTTGCTTAGCTTATCTTGTTGTTGGTGCACTTAGTTGAGCCTAGTGTATTTAGGTTTTGTGCTTGTAAAATAACGTTAGTTTAATTCCGCATTCTATCAATCCAAAACCGTAATAGTTTTAAAATTTCCTATTCACCCCCTCTAGGCGACATATCTATCCTTTCAGAACACAACCATGTAGTTTCTACAAGTGCAGCTACAAGGCGTCGCACGAGCCTAGCTTAACAACCTCCCTACCGTCTCGATCCGCATCTAGGAAGAACTGGTGTATGGTTTCATCCAGAACATCAAAGGTACCTACAAGCGCCTGGCCTCAATCGAAGAACTCTAAGCCTCCAGCCAGAGGCCTGGCGAATCCCTCCGCTCGTACATGTAGCAGTGGTCCATCATAAAGAACTCCACGGAACATATTTCTGAGGAACAAGCGATCAAAGCGTTCAATGGAGGCATGCGCCATCGAGAACTCAAGGAGAAGCTAGGACGTACCAAGCCCAAGACAATAAACCACCTGATGGACATAGTGAATCGCTGGGCGGATGACAAGAACACCATCCACAATAACCGAGCACGCTCGTATGACGAGGATGATCTGGTCTGTGGGCGTGACCACCGAGGAAAACACAGTTTATGCCAACATGGTTGCATCTGGCTACACCAACAAACGTGACGATGGCAACCGCAACAATAGATATCATGGTGGAAGCTACCAAGATAGCGGCAAGACGACCCAAGTGTGGCAACACCGCAATCGCGACGACGCGTTAACCACTATGGAGCGACTGTCAGGATCTTGCAACCTACACTACTACATCGACAATAAGGATGTCAAGAAGAAGTCGAGCCACCTCCTCAAGGATTGCCGCGAGTTTCAGAAGCTCCAAGATGCGTACGCCCAGCTGTAGCGTGAGGCAATGAATCAAGGGTTTGGGACTATACCAGGACCCATAGCATAACGCACACCGACACCACCACCTAGGAGACCCCCACCACCTGTGGCCCCACCGGTCCAAAACAACGGAGCAGAGCAGTACCTGCGTCCGTTGGGAAACATGGGCATGATCTAGAAAGGGCGTACTTCCAACACGACCCAGAAGACGATCATCCACCAAGTAAACATGGCCGTCACCTCACCACCTGCCATCCCTGAGTACCTCAGCGGATCCGAGTCTTGCATCACCTTCAAAAGATATGACCACCCGCGTCAGGTCCCATGCCCAGGCCATGCAGCCCTGGTACTTGAATATCAAATCGACAGATACAAGATGAGAAGATTCTTCATGGATCGATGAAGTGGCATTAACCTCATGTTCGCTAGCACCTTGTGTGCCATGCGAATTCCTCTCACCATCCTAGAGTCATCCGATACCACCTTCCACGACATCGTACCAGGCAAGGGAATCTACCCCCTAGGCAAGATCCACCTGGATGTTATCTTCGGCACGCCCAAAAACTTTAGGCATGAGCGTCTCGAGTTCGAGGTGGTCGACTGGCCATCCTAATACCATGCCATACTCGGTTGCATGGCATTTGCAAGATTCCTAGCGATACTGCACTATGTGTACCTCATGTTGAAGATGACATGCCTAAATGGCATCATCACCATCCAAGGGAGCTTCACCAGCTCTGACAATTGCAACAGGGAATTCAACAGAATCTCCTAGTCCTTCGGCATACAAGAGGAGCTAGAAATACTCAAGGAGTTGACAGAGAACAGTCTTCCTCCTGTAAGCAAGAAGAATGCACCAGAGCAATCCTTCGAGTCTAGGGCAACACCAAGGAGATCCAGGTTCACCCGACGGACCCCACCAAGATGACCCTCATTGCCAACAACGTGACTTCCGCATAGGAACTCGCGCTTGTCAAATTCCTCCATGAGCACTAGGAAATCTTAGCCTGGTGTCCCGCAGACATGCCAGGAGTTCCTAGGGAATTCACCGATCACGCACTCAACGTTTTCCCCGATGCGCGACCAATAAAGCAGTCGCTACATCGGTTCTCAGAAGAGAAGGCCAAAGCCGTAGGCGTGGAAGAAAATAGACTCCTCAACGCTGATTTCATCCGCGAGATCTAGGAAAGCACCTGGGTAGAAAACCTTGTGCTGGTGCCAAAGAAAGACACGGATATACTGCGGATGTGTGTGGACTTCACGTCCCTCAACAAGCACTCCCGAAGGATCACTTCCCACTATTGCAGATCAATCAAATCATTCATTCCATCGCGGGTGCGAGCATCTCTCCTTCCTCAATGCCTACTCAGGCTATAATACGATTTGGATGAAGGTGGAGGACCAAGAGAAAATGGCCTTCATCACCCCATTCTAAGTCTACTGCTACAACACAATGCCCTTCGGGCTGAAGAACGCAGGAGCCACCTATCAAAGGTGCATGTAGGCCTGCCTGAAGAACCATATTAGCCGCAACATTCAAGTCTACATCAATGACATAGTGGTCAAGAAAAATGAGAGCACGACACTCATCGATGATCTCCACAAGACCTTCGACAACCTCGACCGCTACAAAATCAAGCTGAATCTAGAGAGGTGCGCCTTCGGTGTCCCATCCGGATAACTACTCGGGTATCTCATCTCCACAAGGGGAATATAGGAAAACACGAAGAAAATTGAAGCCATACTGGCCATAGAGAAGCCGAAAAACATCAAGGGCATCCAACAGCTGGCCGGGCGAATCACGGCACTCAGCAGGTTCATCAGTCGGATGGGCTAAAAGTCCCTTCATTTCTACCAACTCCTCCACATGACGGACAAATTTGAATGGACCAGCAAAGCACAAGAATCCTTCGACAACCTCAAGCGCCTGATATCAATCTCACCCGTCCCGGTACCCCCCGGGAAAAGGAGCCAATGCTGATGTACATAGCTGCCACACACCAGGTGGTTAGCATCGTGCTTGTCGTCTAAAGGGCGGAAGAAGGCAAAATACATGGGGTGCAGCGGCCCATGTACTACCTCAATGAGGTACTCATGCCCACAAAGCAGCGGTTCCCACACTACCAGAAGCTAGCATATGGTGTCTTCATGATAGCGTGTCGAATGTGCCAATACTTCATGGAGCCTGTCATAGTTGTGGTCAATGACGCCCCATTGTCCCACATCCTCAACAACCCCGAGGCAACGGGGCAAGTCGCCCTTTAGGGCATTGAGCTGTCCCCATGGGACATCAGCTATGAGCAGTGCACAACAATAAAGTCACTGAAAGGAATATGCCCGAGAGGCAATAATAAATGGTTATTATCTTATTCCAAGTTTATAATAGATGTTTATTTCTCATGCTATAATTGTGTTAACCGGAAACGTTAATACATGTGTGTTTAATACAAATAAAAAGGTTCCTAGTAATGCCTATCATTACACTAGCTTGTTTATTAACTGATGATCAAGGTTTCCTAATCATGAACATTGGATCTTGTTAATAACGAGGTGTCAACACCCGAATTTTTAAGTCTAGATGCCTGTTATGCCGTACATTGCAATCCCAGGATTACCATTTTTGCGAGACATAACAGAATTGGTACCACAGTACATCATCCATTACAAACCATAATAGTCTTACAAATATTTGATCTCATGATCAAGACTGAATACATATCAAAGCAGCGGAAATAAACGTAGTAGACTCCATCTTCATTGGCACAGGCAATGCTGACGATGGGAGATGATCCTAGTTATCGTAGACATCCTGCTGTCCATCCTCTGGATAGCCTTCATCATAGTCTGGCCATGGGAATAACCAGGGACAAAGCCATGAGTACTCTTAAAGTACTCGCAAACTATCACTAATGTAAGTAAGACATTTCTAGTAGGAATCCTAAGCTCTAGTCTTGTTTGCAATAAGTCAGTTTTATTTCAGAAGTACTTAGTAGTAAAGGCCTATTTTAGTTATCTATATTACTTAAGTGGGAACCTAGTTTTCATGTCCACAACCTTTTTGTGGTCAAGTCAACGTCATATTTCAAGTCACAAGTCATTTTGAAAACATCTGACAACGGAACAGTATGGCCACTCCAATTGTCCATAATCGCGGACGCGGCTATTCGAATAGTTTGACACTCTGTAGAGGTGGTACACTTTCACCACAAAATTCGATACATCCGTCAGGGATAACCTTGAATCATCATACTTGGTATGCGGATAATCAATCCTAACCTTTCAATTACACACCCTAGTATAGGCACCTCCCCTATGAGTTTGGCCTCCCAGCCATGGCCATCTGCCATCCCAAGAACTGCATAGGTGGACATTCATATTCACGAGGTAGCCTCAACTCAACCTCTTTCCGCAAGGGAACCCATACTAAGCCATATAAACTTCCAGTTAAGCCCTACCCAACTCAGGTATTGTGGTTGTACAGTAAAGTTGGAATGGTATCGCATCCGAACCGAACCATCAGTTTTTTATCAAAGTCGAGGCACATGTTTCATTCAGTATCATCTTCAACTCAGTGTGTTTCATAACACATGTCAAAACATTTCAATAGAATGACTCATCATTCCAAGGTTTTCATAAGCATTTTCTCCAAGTGTTCCCATCTAAAGTGATCCATATTATCTTAGCACTAACATCTATCAATGAGGGTATCACTATTGATGGGGGGGGCTAATCAAGTGTAAATACCCAAGCTTAGCTCTATGCTCTTGAGGGCATCTATTTCATTTTCCACTAATCATCAATAATTGCTATTTGAGAAACTTTAGTAAAGGGAAAAGCAAAGCTTGTAGGTAAAAATAGGAATTGGTAAAGTTGCATCTCAATAGAATGCATAATGTATCTTGCATATGCTAGCTTGCATATGGCTAGCTTGCATAGGATGGCTTGCCTTGGGTAGTGTAGTTGTCGAAGTTCTCTTCTTCGTCTTCGTAGAAATCCTCTTCTTCGTACCCAGGGTCAGTACTAGCGTCTATAAATAAATACGATGTACACAATCACCAAACAATACTTAACTACTTCTATTTAGCACACAAGGGCTCATACTAGATGATCTAGCATCATCTCAATCATCACATGAACTATGGACATATTCTTATTTATCTTATTCTTAGAAATGCAATTTCTACTCATTGAAAAATACTTAAGATGTAATATTCTCCAATTAAAATATGGGATCATGTTGACCATGCCATCACCACACATTCTAATACTTGGGAATGTGATTTAAAGGGGTTGGCCTGTCATCACCCGGATTTTTAATCCTAGATGCCTGTTATGTCATACATCGCAATCCCAGGATTACCATTTTTGTGAGACATAACAGATTGGATATGATAGTACATCATCCATTACAAACCATAAATAAGGTCTTACACAAATAAGGATCTCATGATCCAGTCAATACAACAAGCAGCAGAATAAGTAATAAGCGTAGCGGTGGGGTCCATCTTCAGGGGCACAGGCAATGCTGACGAAGGCAGATAGTCCTAGTTATCATAGCCGTCCTGCTGTCCGTCATCTTGGTAGTCTCCTTCATAGTCTGGCCATGAGAATAGCCAGGGATAAAAGCCATGAGTACTCTTTAAGTACTCACAAACTACCACTAACGAATAGTATAGTTCTAGTGTAAATGCTAACTCTAAGTTTAATTATAAAGTTAAGTTTGAAACCTAAGCTGAGTTCTGAAACAAAGAAAGATAAAATAAAGTTCTAGAATCACTTAAGTTGGGAAGCTAGTGTCATAGTCACAAACCTGTTGTGGTCAAGTCAAGATTCATCATTCATTTCACAAGTCATTTTGAAAACATCTGACAATGAAACTGTATGGCCACTCCAACTGTCCATAACCGCGGACGCGGCTATTCAAATAGTTTGACACTCTGCAGAGGTGGTACACTTTCACCACAAGATTCGATACATCTGTCAGGGATAACCCTGAATCATCATACTTAGTATGTAGATAATCAAACATAACCTTTCCTTTACACACCCTAGTATAAGCACCTCTCCTATGAGTATGGCCTCCCAACCATGACGACCTGTCATCTTGGGCACTGCATAGGTGGACAACATTGAGAGGTAGCCTCAGCTCAAACCTCTCCCGCAAGGGAACTAATACTAATGCATATAAATTTCCGGGTAAGCCTTACCCAATTCAGGTATTGTGGTTGTACGGTAAAATTGGAATGGTATCGCATCTGAATCCAACCATTAGTTTTTGTAAAAGGGCTAAGGCTCATGCCTCAACATTTTGATCATCATAAACCATTTGTGTTTCTCAACACATGTCAAAACATATCAGTAGAATGACTCATCATTCCAAGGTTTTCATAAATCATTTTCACCAAGTATTCCCATCTAAAGTGAATCAAGTTTTGATTTAGCTCTAAACTACTAAGTTAAGAGTGTTCACTAAGGTGGGATGCTAATATCAATCTCATGCCATAGAATGACATCTAAGGTTATCTAGATAGGTCAAGTTTTATACTTTTTATGCTACCTTCAACAAGTAAGGGACTTTGGTAAAGTAAAGAAAGTAAAAAGCTTGAAGGTAAAACTTGGGGTAGGTAAAATATTGAAAGTGGTATAACCAAAGCATGCCTAGTGCATCTTGCATAGGTTATCTAACTTAATTCTAGCTTTCTAACAATAGCTTGCCTTGGTTAATGAAGTGGTTGAAGTTTTCTTCCTCCTCCTCTTGATAGAACTCCTCCTCCCCGAAAGCTTGGTCGGTACTATCGTCTATAAATATATACGGAGTACACAATCACCAAACAATACTTAACTAATCTACTTAGCACTCTAAGTCACACATTTTATGATCTATTATCATCACAAACATCACAAGGTTTTATTAACTAGCTTCATTCTTTTTATTCGAGAAAACTAATTTCTACTCATTGAAAATAACTAAGATTTAATATTCACCAATTAAAAGATGGTATCATGTGGACACATGTCATCACCACATATTCTAACATATGGGAATGTGATTTAAAGGTTGATCATATTAGAATAAGTTTGAGTTTAATAATTATTGATTTAAAGTGACTAGAAATGCCTATATAGAATTATTTTGGTACTACTCCAAAGTCACTGCATGCAAACCTTAATATTATTACATATTCAGATAGGTATGGTTAAATGTGATTTTTGAGAGTTGGAATCAACTCAAAAGCTTTTATGGTTGATTTTATAAAAATGTTTGAATATGCAAAAGCTTCTGTCTTGTTATTTTTACTAGGAGCGATCTCTAACTCTAAATGAATTAAATCCAACGGGCTTGGATAGATCTTTTCAGTAGATTTCTAACAAAATTTGAATCACTCAATTTGGGTTAGTGGATCTTCTTGAATTGATTTTTGAACTAAGGGACAAAAGTGAGTTCAAATTTAAATAGAAAAATCCATATTTGAACTAACTGGGTCGCGCGGGAAAACTAATGGGACGACCCCGTGGTGCTCCGCGGCGCAGAGAACAGCTGATAGGGGGGTCTACATGTCAGCGGATCTTTAAACGTGAAGCGGTACGGGGCGACGTGGACCGTTAGATTAAAAGGAAGATCTACGACTATGGCTTGTTGTCAACGATGGACAGGTCGCAGGCGAGGTGTAACCCTAGCGGCTCGGTGTGGGTCTGGGGCGGCTTACCGGGGCTCCAGCGAGGGTCGGCGAGGCGGGCAAATGAACAAGTCAAGGACGGCGGTTCTCCTGGTACTGGCAGCATCCCCAGAGGTGGCCTTGATTAACGGCCCCCTTCTTCTCCCTCCGCGGCAGACTCCGGCGAAATTCCGACGCTGCAGACGGTGGCTTGCTCCGGTGGGGCTCTAGGAGTGTTCTGAGAGGGAGGGGATGAGAGTGGTGTGAGGGAAACGGTGCTGGGGAGGCCTCTATTTATAGGCTCGGCGAAGCGGCAGAGGAGCATGGGCGGTGCTCGCTGGTGACGATGGTACAATGATCTAGAGGTGTGGGCGGTGGGCTAGGACGATGGGCGGTGCCCTGGCGAGTGTCACGGAGATGCGTGTGCAGTGGTTTGCGGTCGGGGGAGGTGAGTTGTGCGGCGCGCACGATGTCTCTGCCGATGACGAGTTTCGCGGCGGCCGGCGACTACGTGGCACGGTCGGGGGAACGGGCATGTTCATTAGCTTCCTAGGACGATGGTGATCGTGTAGACGGGCGGCTGGAGCGAGGCTAGGTCTGGTCGAGCGGGGACCGTGCGCGCTCTGCGGGCGTTGTCGGCATGGTAGACAGGTTCTGGGTGCGGCGGTTGCTGGCTGCTCCTGGCGCTGTCCTCGGGCAGGGGCTGGCTGGGCGGTGGAGGTGTACCATAGGCGACGTGATGGACATGGTGGGCGAGACTGGCGGCGGCTGTGGCGCGCTGTCGCCGGTGGGGTGCTCGATTTGGGCTCGGCATTGATTTCCATGACCGTTTGGTCGGGGCACAGTGCTTGGCCGGGCTAGAAAGGGGTAGGGGAAGCAGTGGAGTGGCTTTGGTTGCAAAATGGGAGACCACATTTGTCCAAACACTGCTCATAATAGTGTTTTTGGTTTTTGTTTGAATTTTGCCCACAAGGTGTTTATAGAAATGGCCAAAAGAATTCAAGTTTTGAATTTTGAGATGATTTTTGGTGGAGTTGTTTGTCACATGCTTTAGCATCTGTGGTTGCTTGGGATGTGAAAATGGAGCTTCTTTGAGTGGTTTTTGAATAAGTGTGATCTATACATATGAACTACATTCAATTTTCAATTGTCATTTAAGTTCAGTGTTTAGAAGTTTTTGGTAGATCACAAAGTGGGCCTTGGTACATCACTACTTGTACTATCAAGGGGTGCAAAGATCCACATTTGTTTCTGTTAGGTTTTGAGTTCTAGGAATAGCCAAAGTAGGCATGGTAGTTAAAATAGCACAAATGACCATTTGTTTATTTTATTCATTTTGATTTGTTTTTCTTTGGGATTTGTTTGGGAATGATCTAGATGATGTTTATTTCACCTAAGAATCATTTTACAATCAATGGATCACTTAATCAAGGCAATTCAAATCAACTCCTAAATTATATGCACACACATATGAATGCTTTAATATTTTTAAATGGAAAAGTTTTTGTTAACTCTAAATTTGATGATTTGGATCTTGATCACTTGGATTAGAGATTTGGGATGTTACAAACCTTCCCCCCTTAAACAAAATCTCGTCCTGAGATTTACGAAAGAAAACTAGGAACTAAAGAGATCTTGGAACTCTGTCCTAATGTAATCTTCTCACTCCCAAGTGGCTTCTTCTTCGATATGGTTGCTCCATTGAATCTTGAGAAATTTGATACTTCTGGTCCTGGTGGTTCTGTAAGCTTCCTCCAAGATACGGATGGGCACTTCACGATATGTTAGGTCCTTGTTCATCTCAATGGCTCGGTGATTGATGTTCTTGAAAACTTCAGTCTTCTCCGGCACTTCTAGGCATTTGCGAAGTAATGAGATATGGAACACGTTGTGGATGGCTGACATCTCTTCTGGCAGTTCCAGTTGATATGATACTTCTCCTCGGCGATTCAGAATCTTGAAAGGTCCGATATATCTGGGGCTAACTTTCCTTTCAGACTAAAGCGTTGGGTTCCCTTCAATGGCGAAACCTTGAGATATACAAAATCTCCGACATTGAAAGTCAGGTCTCTCCTTCTCTTGTCAGCATAACTCTTCTGTCTAGACTGGGCGGTCTTGAGGTGATCACGGACTTTCTGAACCTTCTCTTCGGCTTCTCGGAGAATGTCGGGTCCAAAGATCTGACTCTCTCCTACTTGTGACCAGTTCTGAGGGGTCCGCCACTTTCTTCCGTATAGGAACTCAAATGGTGCCATTTGAAAACTAGCTTGATAACTGTTGTTATATGAGAATTCTGTGAAAGGCAGACAGTCTTCCCATTTTGATCCGTATTCCAACACACAAGCTCTTAACAAATCTTCTAAGATTTGGTTGACTCTCTCAGTATGTCCATCAGTTTGCGGGTGATAAGCGGTGCTGAAATTCGACTTGGTTCCTAATCCTTCCTGGACTTTCTGCCAAAATCTCGAGGTAAACTAGGTTCCTCGATCTGATACTATGGTTTTGGGGGTTCCATGCAGACTAACAATCCTAGCAATGTACAACTCTGCTAGCTTCGAACTCTGGTAAGTTGTCTTGACAGGTATAAAGTGAGCTACCTTGGACAGTCTATCAACGATGACCCAGATTGAGTCATTTCCCCTACTAGAAGTAGGCAATCCGGTGATAAAGTCCATTCCGACGGAATCCCATTTCCATTCCGGAATCTGCAATGGTTGCAACAGTCCTGCAGGTCTCTGATGCTGTGCTTTGACTCTTTGATAGATGTCACACTTGGCGATGTAGCTTCCGATTTCTCTCTTCATCTTGTGCCACCAAAATTGCTCTTTCAAATCTTGATACATCTTCATTCCTCTGGGGTTGATAGAATAAAGAGTATCATGAGCTTCCTTCATGATAACCTGCTTCAGCTCCGAATATGCTAGCACACAGATACGTCCTTTGTACCACATAAATCCTTCTTCGTATTCCGTGAATCCAGGCACCTTGCCTATACCAATACGACGTTTGATTCCGTCGATACTTTCATTTCCCTTCTGGGCTTCCTTGATTTGGCTGATTAACATGGGTTGAAGTTCAATGCTAGCTAATAATCCTTTGCTAACAAGCTCAGTCCTAAACTACTCAAACTCCTCATACAAACTTGGTTGCTTCTCCTTGATCATGGTGTTTAGCCTACAAGGCAATCTGCTAAGAGCATCCGCTACCACATTGGCTTTGCCGGGGTGATAGTGAATATCAAGGTCATAATCCTTGAATAACTCTATCCATCTCCTTTGTATCATATTCAGCTCCTTCTGAGTGAAAATATACTTCAAGCTCTTATGATCTGAGTAAATCTCACAACGATTACCCATAAGATAATGACGGCATGTCTTCAATGCCAAAACTACGGCTGCTAATTCAAGATCATGGGTCGGATAGTTCTGCTCATGTTGCTCCAGTTGTCGCGACAGATAAGCGATGACTTTGCCTTCTTACATCAATACACATCCGAGACCAATCTTGGATGCATCACAATATACATCAAACGGCTTCTTGATATCTGGCATGATCAGTATTGGGGCTGATATCAATCTCTTCTTCAACTCTTGGAAACTGGCTTCACATTTGTTAGTCCATTCAAACTTCTTATCCTTCTTCAACAATTGGGTCATGGGTCTGGCGATGCTCGAGAATCCTTCTACGAACTTGCGGTAATATCCTGCCAATCCGAGAAATGCACGGACTTGGGTTTGAGTGGTTGGGGCATCCCAATCTTCGACATCTTTGATCTTGGCGGGATCAATAGAGACTCCTTCAGCAGACACAATATGTCCTAGGAATCCTACTTCTTTCAGCCAAAACTCACACTTGCTGAACTTGGCATATAACTGATGCTCTCTTAGGGTTTCTAGGATGATTCTCAGATGTTGCTCATGCTCTTCTTCTGACTTGGAGTAGATAAGGATATCGTCAATAAACACAACGACAAATTTATCTAGGAAATTCATAAAGATCTTATTCATGAGATTCATGAAATAAACAGGGGCATTGGTTAATCCAAAGGACATAACCGTATACTCGTATAAACCATAGCGAGTAGTAAAGGCGGTCTTCGGAATATCCGTTGCACGAATCTTCAGTTGGTGATAACCAGTCCTAAGATCAATCTTTGAGAATACCTGGGCTCCAGTCAACTAATCAAATAGATCCTCTATCTTTGGCAAAGGGTACTTGTTTTTGATGGTGACGTCATTCAACTTTCTGTAATCTGTGCACAAACGGTTGCCTCCATCTTTCTTGTCAACGAATAACACTGGTGATCTCCACAGCGATGCGCTTGGTTGAATCAAGCATGTTGCTAACATCACATCCAACTGCTTCTTCAGTTCCACTAACTCTGAGGGGTTCATGCTATAGGTTCTCTAGGCTATGGGTCCGGTTCCGGGGATTAGTTCGATAATGAACTCAATATCCCTATCCGGGGGCATACCTGGCAATTCATCTGGGAATACGTCGGGGTATTCATAGACTACTCTGACTTGGTCTATGGTAGGTAAGGCTAGACTCTTGTTGCACTTGAATTGACGAGGTAAGGTCTCAGATATATGCTCTACTGTGACTCCAGAGCTACTGGTCATGGTGATGGCTTTCTTAGCACAGTCTATCAGTCCTTTATGCCTTGACATCCAGTCCATACCTAGTACTACTTCCAATCCTTTGGTTCCAAGTACGATTAGGTTGGCATAAAAATCTATCCCATGTATTCTGATAGGCACAGCTTTGTAGATTTTTCTAGCTTTTGTAGTTGAGCCGGGGATTTGAACTATCATGACATGCTTCAAGTTGGTTAGGTGAATCTTAGTAGTGCATGCAAATTCTTCGGTGACAAATGAATGCGATGCTCCAGAATCAAACGACACCCTTGCTAAAACTGAGTTGACAAAAAACATACCCAGCACTACATCTGGCGCTTCTTGGGCTTCCTCGGCGTTCATGTGGAAGAGACGGCCGTTGCGGTTGTGAGGGTTCCCTGGGGCAAACATTCTCCCTGGTTGAACACGACGCTGCTGTTGAGCTGGGGCATTCACATTGGCAGTGGCGGCAGTCTTCTTGGGACACTCATTGGAATAGTGGCCCTTCACTCCACACTCAAAACAAGTTATCTGGGACTTGTCTTTTGCTGCGACAGGCACAACATTGCTTCCAGTTCTGGGTGCAGTGTTATTGTTGTTTTTGCTGCTCTTGGGAGGGCCACGGTTGAAGTTGTTGGTGTTGCCGGAGTTGTTGTTGTTTCCTCCGGACTTCACACTGCCTCCGCTACGGTTGGGGTAGCTTGGGCGAGACATTGGGGGTCAATTGTTCCTTGGTGCATATCCTGATGAGGGGTTGGGACGGTACTTCTGGTGACTGTTGGATCCAGATTGCTGCATCGTACGACGTTTGTGGTTGTCGTTTGCCTGATTAATCTTCCCTTCCATCTGAATGGCAGAGTCGACTAGCTCTTCGAGATCCTCGAAGCAGATGTTGACGAGGACAGTCTGCATCTCGTGATGCAGTCCGTTCAGGAATCTCTCCTTCTTCTTTGCTTCTGTGTTGATTTCATCGGGTGCATACCTTGCAAGTGACAGGAATCTGTCACGGTACTCCACCACAGTCATTCTGCCTTGCTTCAACTCTCTGAATTCATCCCTCATTCGGGTGACTAGGCCCTGCGGCACGTGGGTGCGGCTGAACTTGATCTTGAAGGCTTCCCATGTCATCACTTGACCATGGTTCATCAGGCGGATGGTGTTCCACCAGGCTCTTGCATCTCCTGCCAGGTAGTGGGTGGCAAAGAGAACTTTCTCGTTGTCATCAACTCTGGCTAGTTCCAAATTTTTCTCCATCGTCTGCAACCAGTCATCAGCATCTAATGGGTTCTCCGAAGTGCTAAACATTGGGGGATTGGTATTCTGGAAGTTCTTTAGCTAGGATCCTTGATGATCCTGATTTCCATGCCCTTGGTTGTTTTGGGCCATCTGAGCTATCTGCTGCAGTGTTGCTAAGTTGGCATGGCGCTCTGCCCTGCTTGCTTCACGGTCTGCAACTAACATCTGCATAATCTGCAGCATTGGGTCTTGCGATGAGTTGCTCCCTCCTGGGTTTCCACGAGTCATCTAAAGATTGAGGTAGATAAAGGGGTAAGAGGGAAAGTTCTAAGGTTCATGGTTTTGGTTCAAAAGCTAAAACTTTGAGTTTGACTCCGGTTTTTGCAACTAACTTCTATTTCATTCATTCAAACAAGCACACGATACAAACACACACACACCACAACAACAAAGGAAAACTGATAGTTTGAAGAACCATTCTGCAAGACACGATACAGTGGGACCGATATATCTCATGCTACAACAGTGCTCTAGTGCATCTACTTATCATCGATGAAGTCGGAGTCCTCATCGTCAGTGTAGAAGTCCACGGCATCCTCCTCCAGAAAGTCATCATCATTGCTGAGGTAAGAATCCATGTCTACCTGGATGTCTTCACCCTCCTCTTCTTCCTCCTTTGCTACAAGCTGAGCTTCTTGCTCCTTGACGGTCTTCTCGAGGTTGGCCACCTTCTTGCAAAGACGGGCGATGGTGCGATCCTTATTTTTGCGCTAGAGGCAAAGAGATTGGCGGTCCTTGACAAGCAGTGAGAAAGTCTGGGCCTTCTGGTCGGCAATGGCACGGTTGTGGTTGGCAAACTCCCTAGCATTGTCCAATTCCTTCTGGCGATTGTACAGTAGGAAGTCAAGGTTCTCCACTTGACGCTTCAACTCCGGGTGACTTGGCATCTCCATCGGCATTCCCATGAGGTCATGCCTTGCATAGTGAGCAAAACGGGTTCCTTGGATTTGGTTGACATGAGGGCACATAGACGTGCGAGAGCTTCATGCATTGCCTTGGCTAATCCATCTAGCCAGTTGTTCTCTCTCACGGAGAACTGGATTCTCCCAGACGTTGGTGCTTCTATGCTTCCTCGAAGATCAGCGGTGACTAGCCACTATAAATTTCCTCCTAGGGGTCCAGGAAGTTGAGCTCCAAGAATATCCGGATGTGGGCGTCCCAATATCTCAGACAGTGAATCCAGATCCCTCTCGAAGATCAGCTAGCCTCCATTGCCCAACTGGTAGAACTTGATGAACTGAGTCTCCATCTACAAGAATTTAGGATGAGGAAGTTAGTGAGGTGATCAAGTGTGTCAAATTTTAGCTAGTAATGTAAGAATTGTAGGAACATGAATTTTTGAGAAAGAAATGAATTCCCAAGGGTAAGAGAGGAAATAGTTTTTCATAAATACTCACTTTGGTTTTGAAATTAAGTTTTTGTTCGGACGTCCATTCTAACTAGGGTCTCCTATGGTCAGGATGGCTCTGATATCAACTTGTCAACACCCGGATTTTTAATCCCAGATGCCTGTTATGTCATACATCGCAATCCCAGGATTACCATTTTTGCGAGACATAACAGATTGGATATCACAATACATCATCCATTACAAACCATAAATAAGGTCTTACACAAATAAGGATCTCATGATCCACTCTTAATACAACAAGCAGCGGAATAAGTAATAAGCGTAGCGGTGGGGTCCATCTTCAGGGGCACATGCAATGCTGACGAAGGCAGATACTCCTAGTTATCATAGCCGTCCTGCTGTCCGTCATCTTGGTAGTCTCCTTCATAGTTGTCAACACCCGGATTTTTAATCCCAGATGCCTGTTATGCCATACCTCGCAATCCCAGGATTACCATTTTTGCGAGACATAACGGATTGGATATCACAGTACATCATCCATTACAAACCATACATAAGGTTTTACACAAATAAGGATCTCATGATCCAGTCTTTAATACAACAAGCAGCGGAAATAAAAGATAAGCGTAGCAGTGGGGTCCATCTTCAGGGGCACAGGCAATACTGACGAAGGCAGATAGTCCTAGTTATCATAGCCGTCCTGCTAACCATCATCTTGATAATCTCCTTCATATTCTAGCCATGATAATAGCCAGGGACAAAAGCCATGAGTACTCTTTAAGTACTCGCAAACTACTACTAACAAGGGGTATAATTCTAAGTTAAAGTGCTGAATCTAAGTTAACTATCAAGTTAAGTTTGAAACCTAAGCTGAGTTCAGAAGCAAAGAAAGATAAAATAAGGTTCTAGAATCACTTAAGTTGGGAAGCTATTATCATCAACACAACCCTGTTGTGGTCAAGTCAAAGTTCATCATTCGTTTCAAGTTATTTAGAAAACATCTGACAACAATACAGTATGGCCATTCCAACTGTCCGTAACCGCGGACGCGGCTATTCTAATAGTTTGACACTCTGCAGAGGTGGTACACTTTCACCACAATATTCGATACATCTGTCAGGGATAACCCTGAATCATCATACTTAGTATGCAGATAATCAAACATAACCTTCCCTTTACACACCCTAGTACAAGCACCTCTCCTATGAGCATGGCCTCCCAACCATGACCATCAGTCATCTTGGGCACTACGTAGGTGGAAATCATTGAGAGGTAGCCTCAGCTCAAACCTCTCCCGTGAGGGAACTAATACTAATGCATATAAATTTCCAGCTAAGCCTTACCCAATTCAGGTAATGTGGTTATACGGTAAATTTGGAATGGTATCACATCCGAATCCAACCATCAGTTTTATAAAAGGGTTAAGGCTCATGCCTCATCATTTTCATCATCATAAACCAGTTGTATCTCTCAACACATGTCAAAACATCTCAATAGAATGACCCGACAGAAACTAGATTTAACTAAAAAGGAAAAACCGGATTTGAATCTATGGGCTAGCGCGGAAAAAGAAATGGGCCGGCCTAGTGGTGCTCCGTGGCACGGGGCTCAGCTGACAGGGGGTCCTGCTTGTCAGCGGCACTTAAGACGCGAAACGGTACACGCGCTGTGGGCCGTGTGATTAGAAGCGAGATCAACGGCTGAGGGTCGTCGTCGATGACGAACAGGTCGCCGGCGAGCTCGAACCCTAGCGGCTCGGTGGGGGTCTACTGGGGGCGTAACAGGGCTCCAACGGGGTTGGCGAGGCGGGCAAACAACATGGAAGACGACGGCGAGGCGAGGCGCGGTTGCGGCGGAGCTTGGGGTGGTCGCAATCAACGGCGCCCTTCTCCTCCTGAGGTGGCGGCTCCGGTTCCAATTCTGGCGAGCTGCTGCTCCACTTGCTCCGGCTAGAGGTGGATGAGGTTCAGAGAGGTGAGGGGAGTGGAATGGTGTGGAGAGAAGAGGCTGGGGAGGGCTCCTTTTATAGGCCCGACGGTGAGACCGAGCGGGATGGGCGGTCGATGGTGGCGACATGGCTACGGCGAGCTAGAGGCATGGCTAGGGGTGGCGCTCGATGGGCGGTTCCCTGGCGGTGCTCTTGGAAGTGAATGCGGCCATAGGGGCAGTTGTACGCGGTCTGGGCAAGGTGGCGCTCTGAGCGGCCGAAGCGGTGATGTCCATGGCGAGCGGTGGCTGTGAGGCTTTGGGCGGCGAACGGGGATGTCTGGGGTGTTCGCCAGGTCGAGGCGGAGCGGCGGGCGCGGGCTGCGGTCGAGCGGCGGCTTGTGCACGCGAGGACAGAGCATGCTCTGCGGGCGGCATCGGCATGGTGCGGTGGCACTGGGCGCGGGCTTTCCTCGGTGGTCCATGGCAGCACTTGGCTCGGGCAGGGGACAAAGAGGGGCGGTGAGGTGCTGGCTACCTCCTAGACATGGAGAGGAAAGAGGAGGTGGTCTGCTGGGGTGAGGGAAAGTTTGGCCGGCGAGTTGGTGCTCGGTATGACTTGGTCTGGCCACTAGGGTGTAGGGGTTGGGGTGGTAATGGCATGGTTTGATCAAGTGGAGACAGAGGGAGTGTTTTGTGGTAAAATGGGTGACTAAACTCTGTAGAAATAGTGAGCTAGCTATTTGTGTTTGATTCTGCCTGCCATGTGTTTGATGAAATGGCCGCAAGAGAAAAAGTTTTGAATTTTGAGTTCAAATTTTTTGAGTTATCTCCACTAGTGATAGGTAGTCTCTGGTTGCAAGGGTTTTGAAAGTGGATCTCAAATAGATGGTTTTTGAAATAGGGGTGATCTATGCATATGCATTAGATTCAATTTTCAAATGCCAATTAAAATAGTTAACATAATGTTTTTAGCAGATCCAAAGGTGGGCCTTGGTACCTCATTATGTGTACTAGCAAGGGGTACAAAGATCAAGATTTGTTTCTGTTAAGAATTGAGTACTAGGAATAGCCAAAGTAGGCATGAGAGTTAAATTTGCCAAAATTACCATTCCTCCTTTTTAATTCTTTTTGATTTGATTTTCTTTAGAAAATGTTTGGGAATGATGTAGATGATGTTTAAATCACCTAAGAAACATTTTACAAGCATTGGATCAATCAATCATGGCAATTCAAACAACTCCTATTTTAAATGCATACATATATGAATGCTTTCATTTTAAATTTGGAGAAGTTTTTGTTGACCCTATTTTTGGATGATTTGATCTTGTTAAGCTTGGATTAAAGTTTTGGGATGCTACAATAGTCTGGCCATGAGAATAGCCAGGGACAAAGGCCATGAGTACTCTTTAAGTACTCGCAAACTACCACTAACAAATAGTATAGTTCTAGTGTAAATGCTAACTCTAAGTTTAATTATAAAGTTAAGTTTGAAACCTAAGCTGAATTCTGAAACAAAGAAAGATAAAATAAAGTTCTAGAATCACTTAAGTTGGGAAGCTAGTGTCATAGTCACAACCCTGTTATGGTCAAGTCAAGATTCATCATTCATTTCATAAGTCATTTTGAAAACATCTGACAACGAAACTGTATGGCTACTCCAACTGTCCATAACCGCGGACGCGGCTATTCGAATAGTTTGACACTCTGCAGAGGTGGTACATTTTCACCACAAGATTCGATACATCTGTCAGGGTAACCCTGAATAATCATACTTAGTATGCAGATAATCAAACATAACCTTTGCTTTACACACCCTAGTATAAGCACCTCTCCTATGAGTATGGCCTCCCAACCATGACCATCTGTCATCTTGGGCACTGCATAGGTGGACAACATTGAGAGGTAGCGTCAGCTCAAACCTCTCCCGCGAGGGAACTAATACTAATGCATATAAATTTCCGCCTAAGCCTTACCCAATTCAGGTATTATGGTTGTACGGTAAAATTGGAATGGTATCGCATCCGAATCCAACCATCAGTTTTTGTAAAAGGGCTAAGGCTCATGCCTCAACACTTTCATCATCATAAACCATTTGTGTTTCTCAACACATGTCAAAACATCTCAATAGAATGACTCATCATTCCAAGGTTTTCATAAATCATTTTCACCAAGTATTCCCATCTAAAGTGAATCAAGTTTTGATTTAGCTCTAAACTACTAAGTTAAGAGTGTTCACTAAGGTGGGATGCTAATATCAATCTCATGCCATAGAATTACATCTAAGGTTATCTAGATAGGTCAAGTTCTATACTTTTTATGCTACCTTCAACAAGTAAGGGACTTTGGTAAAGTAAAGAAAGTAAAAAGCTTGAAGGTAAAACTTGGGGTAGGTAAAATATTCAAAGTGGTATAACCAAAGCATGCCTAGTGCATCTTGCTTAGGTTATCTAACTTAATTCTAGCTTGCTAACGATAGCTTGCCTTGGTTAGTGAAGTGGTTGAAGTTTTCTTCCTCCTCCTCTTGATAGAACTCCTCCTCCCCGAAAGCTTGGTCGGTACTATCGTCTATAAATACATACGTAGTACACAATCACCAAACAATACTTAACTAATCTACTTTGCACTCTAAGGCACACATTTTATGATCTATTATCATCACAAGCATCACAAGGTTTTATTAACTAGCTTCATTCTTTTTATTTGAGAAAACTAATTTCTACTCATTGAAAATAACTAAGATTTAATATTCACCAATTAAAAGATGGGATCATGTGGACACATGTCATCACCACATATTCTAACAAATGGGAATGTGATTTAAAGGTTGGATCATATTAGAATAAGTTTGAGTTTAATTATTATTGATTTAAAGTGACTAGAAATGCCTATATAGCATTATTTTGGTACTACTCCAAAGTCACTGCATGCAAACCTTAATATTATTACATATTCAGATAGTTATGGTTAAATGTTATTTTTGAGAGTTGGAATCAACTCAAAAGCTATTATGGTTGATTTTATAAAAATGTTTGAATGTGCAAAAGCTTTTGTCTTGTTATTTTTACTAGGAGAGATCTCTAACTCTAAATGAATTACATCCAAAGGGCTTGGATAGATCTTATCAGTAGCTTTCTAACAAAATTTGAATCACTCAATTTGGTTTAGTGGATCTTCTTGAATTGATTTTTGAACTAAGGGACAGAAGTGAGTTCAAACTTAAATAGAAAAATCCGTATTTGAACTAACTGGGTCGCACGGGAAACTAATGGGAAGCTCAGTGGTGCTCCGCGGCGCAGAGAATAGCTGACAGGGGGTTCCACATGTCAGCAGCTCTTTAAACGCGAAGTGGTACGGGGCGACGTGGACCGTTAGATTAAAAGGAAGATCTACAGTTGTGGCCTGTCGTCGACGATGGACAGGTCGCCGGCGAGGTGTAACCCTAGCAGCTCGGTGGGGGTCTGGGGCGGCTTACCGGGGCTCCGGCGAGGGTCAGCGAGGCAGGAAAATGAACAAGTCGAGGACGGCGGTTCTCCTGGTACTAGCAGCGTCTCAAGAGGTGGCCTTGATCAATGGCCCCCTTCTTCTCCCTCCGCGGAAGACTCCGGCAAAATTCCGGCGCTGCGGACGGCGGTTTGCTTCGGTGGGGCTCTAGGAGTGTTCTGAGAGGGAGGGGATGAGAGTGGTGTGAGGGAAACGGTGCTGGGGAGGCCTCTATTTATAGGCTCGGCGAAGCGGCAGAGGAGCATGGGCGGTGCTCGTCGGTGACGATGACACAACGAGCTAGAGGTGTGGGCGGTGGGCTAGGACGGTGGGCGGTGCCCTAGCGAGTGTCACGGAGGTGCGTGTGCAGTGGTTTGCGGTCGAGGAAGGTGAGTGGCACGACACGCACGATGTCTCTGCCGACGGCGAGTTTCGCAGCGGCCGGCGACTGCGTGGCAGGGTCGGGGGAATGGGCATGTCCATTAGCTTCCTAGGACGGTGGTGATCGTGTAGACAGGCGGCTGGAGCAAGGCGCAGTCTGTTCAAGCAGGGACCGTGCGTGCTCTGCGGGCATCATCGGCATGGAAGACAGGTTCCAGGCGCGGCGGTTCCTGGCTGCTCCTGGCACTGTCCTCGGGCTGGGGCTGGCTGGGCGGTGGAGGTGGATCACAAGCGACGTGCTGGACATGGTGGGCGAGACTGGCGGCGGCTATGGCACGCTGTCGCTGGTGGGGTGCTTGATTTGGGATCTACATTGATGTCCATGACCGTTTGGTCAGGGCACAGTGCTTGGTCAGGCTAGAAAGGGGTAGGGGAAGTAGTGGAGTGGCTTTGGTTGCAAAATGGGAGACCACATTGGTCCAAACACTACTCGTAATAGTGTTTTTGGTTTTTGTTTGAATTTTGCCCACAAGGTGTTTGTAGAAATGGCCGAAAGAATTCAAGTTTTGAATTTTGAGATGATTTTTGGTGGAGTTGTTTGTCACATGCTTAAGCATCTGTGGTTTCTTGGGATTTGAAAATGGAGCTCATGTTTTTGAATAAGTGTGATCTATACATATGAACTACATTCAATTTTCAATTGCCATTTAAATTCAGTGTTTGAAAGTTTTTGGTAGATCACAAAGTGGGCCTTGGTACATCACTACTTGTACTATCAAGGGGTGCAAAGATCCACATTTGTTTCTGTTAGGTTTTCAGTTCTAGGAATAGCCAAAGTAGGCATGGTAGTTAAAATGGCACAAATGACCATTTGTTTATTTTATTCATTTTGATTTGTTTTTCTTTGGGATTTGTTTGGGAATGATCTAGATGATGTTTATTTCATCTAAGAATCATTTTACAATCAATGGATCACTTAATCAAGGCAATTCAAATCAACTCCTAAATTATATGCACACACATATGAATGCTTTAATATTTTTAAATGGAAAAGTTTTTGTTAACTCTAAATTTGATGATTTGGATCTTGATTACTTGGATTAGAGTTTTGGGATGTTACATGGACTATATTACAAGGTTGGGTCTTACTATTTAATATAATCAAAATGATCAGAAATGACTATATAGCATTCTTTTAATCCTAGTCCAAGATTACTTCATGTCAAACTAAATATTTTTACATATTTAGATAGAGCATGGCTAAAGTGATTTTTGAGAGTTGGAATCAACTCAAAAGCATCTATGGTTGATTTTATAAAAATGTTTGAAGTTCGAAAAGTCTCTGTCTTGTTATTTTTACCATGGGTGATCTATATTTTCAAATGGTTTGAATCCAATAGGAGTGATTAGATATTTGCATTACCTTTCTAAAAAAATTGGAATCATGCAATTTGGTTTGGTAAATATTTTTGAATTCAATTTTGAACATAGCTATAGAATAGGGTTTTGATTTTAAATGGAAAATCTAAATTTGAATCTCTGGACTAAGCGCGGGAAGGATGATGGGCCAGCCCAGCAACGCGGCGCGCGCGCAGCGGCCTGCACTTAGGATGGTCCCACACGTCAGTGATTGTATCTAAGTGAAACGGTATCAGCTAATCTAGGATGCGCGATTAGGATGGGATTGACGGCTGAGCGTCTACGTCTCCGGTGAACGGCGCGCGAGGGATTCTAAACCTAGCTCAACGACGGGGGTTGTCGGAGGCTTACCAGCGCTCCAGCTTTTCCCGTGATGGGGGCAAATGGGCTGGTAGATGACGGTGAGTCGAATGGTGGTCGTGGCAGCTCCTGGGGCAACTACAATCAATGGCTCCTTTCCTTCATCGCAGCGGCGGGCTCCAGTGAAATTCTGGCGATGTGGTGCTCGCCTTGCTCCGGGAAAGGGTCTAGGAGGTTTCTAGGGGAGAGGTGAGTCAAATGGTGTGACTTTGGAGGCTGGAGGAGGGTCCTATTTATAGACCGGCGAAAGGAGCAGCGCGGCATGGCTCGGGCTCATCGGCGACGTTGCTATAGAGGGCTATCGGCATGGATGTGCGCATAGGTCAACGGGGTGTTCCCTGGCAGTCGTCATGCGCATAGTGGCACGGTCTTAATCGGATAGGAGACGTCCATGCTCTGCTCGGGTACTACAGCGTTCGTCATGGCGTACGGTGGTCACGGGGCGAGCGGTGGCGAACGGTCGTGTCTGGGAGGTTGTTGGGGACGCGGAGACTGCATTTACACAAGGAGAGAGCAAGGAGCTGTTGGGGATCGGTGCAGAAAACAAAAAATTTCCTACGAAGGAACCCCAGAAACTTGCCTAGGATCTATCTATGTAGTAATGCGGTAACAGCCAATGCGTAGAGAATACATACCCTTGTAGACCGTACGTGGTTAACATTCCACGGGGAACGTGGTTGATGTAGTCGTACTCGAAGCCGACCTCAAGGTCGCGAAGCTCCTCGCAGGTCATCTCTTGCTCCTTCTTGATCTTCATCATCTTCATCATGCAACAGCTCTGTCTCACGACATTTAAGCGCCCCAAGTGTTGTGCCTCGTGTCTTCGTACACATCCGGTGCACGATGAGACCTTCGGCTCCCTGATCCCGCCGGGAGTGCGGAAGTTGATATCCAGCTAGGAATCCCTGTAGCGCAACGGCGTACTGCAGGTGTGCCTTGATCGCACAGCCCAGACTTGGGGCCGTGGTCACAAGGTATAGAGAGAGGGAGGGAGAAAGTCAACCAAAGGACTTCTCAAGTTGTTGGTGTGTCTCATCCCACCCATGGGCACCCCTTTATAAAGGGGGAGGGGGTGTGCCCTCCCCTTTGGGTTTCCCATGTGGGACTAAAAAAGGGAGAGAGGGGGAGGCACATGGGCCTCATAGGCCGCCGGCCAGGGGTGGGCCCTACCCCGTGCACAGCCCTAGGATGGCCGGGTTGGCCCCCTTGAGGCGCCTAGGCCTTGGCCCCTTGGCCCTTCCCTCCTCCGGTTTTCCCTCATGGGCCCTATTTCCCTAGGAAGTTTGGCCCATTAGTGGAATAACTCTTCAAATTAGATTTTAATATTATATTTAATATTAATTACACTAATTAATATGTAAATACATATTACAAAATCCATCTTGACCCGAAACACCTTTTGATTTCCTCCGAACGACTTCGGATCTTTCCCGGACTGATTCCGGTCCTTTATTCTTTCTCCGAACAACTTCGGATCTCTCTATGGAATGATTCTGGCTTTCTCTCTTTCTCTACCGTGATTCTGTCTTACGAATGATCACTCTCATCGTACCCTTAAGTGTATCCTCTCATGGCTCGGGAATGCTCTAGACATGATCTGTATCAATGATCAACAGAGGGACCAGGGATGTCCATGTGACCCCTGTGCATTCCTGATGACAATGTCATTTGAACCGTCTAAATGTAGCATCCTCTTCCTTTTGTTTCTCGATACAACTTGTCCGAGATCCGATCATTGGTATCCCATACCCTAATCAATCTCGTTCCCAACAAGTTGTGTTTTCTTGTTACCGTGATATTACATCCCCGTGACCTAGTCACGCGTTGCAACATTTATAGATGTAATCTCACCAAGTCGGCCATATGTATCTTTACCCGTCATGTGGATGAACAAATCCCGGTCTTGCAGTCACATGTCATCTACTCTTCCTTCGGAATACCCAACATACACCTTTATAGCCACCGCATTACCAGATGACGTTTGATGCAGTCAAAGCAACCTAGGGAAACAGTGAGTAATATGAGCTCACGGTCTAAGGCGAAGGAGTCTAGGTATAGCCGTTGCAAGAATGAACTATATGACTTGATCGTGTTGCAATCCTTCGAGGAGTGTCCAACCACATCATTCTCCAATGATATGATCTCGTTGTCAGTCGGCATAAATGCCCATGATCTTGAAACCCGGATCATCTTCATGACCAACGAACTAGTATGAATAGAGGTTACTAGGGACTTGGTTGTTTCATACCACACCTGTACCAATGTTTCTACTTGGCACAGTTATAGCACAATATGAAACTATTATAAACTAATTGAGATATGACAATAAAAACCTATTTATTATTTGCCTCCAGGGCATATCTCCTTCAGTCTCCCACTTGCACTAGAGTACAAATAATCCAGCTTGCATTTTACTCGTATAAACCATGTTCCATATGCGTTTACAAATCATGCATGCTCATGGGAAACGTCATGTCCATGTTCTGTTTTACTAGATCATTATGTCTTTTGCAAATCGTTAATGTCTTCCTAAGTTTGACATTCACACCATTATCTTATAATGGGTCGAAGTATTGTTTAGCAACAAAGTGAGACTTTTGTTTCTAGTGTTTATGATGACGGTCGTTTTTCACTGTTGTCATCTAAACTTCGAAACACACTTTGCTATCCTTTGTGTATATACTATAGTCATGGTAGCAGAAGGAGGCCAGATTCCAGGAGCTTACAGTGACGTTAGATCAACCTCGAGGGCTTTCTCATGGGCACTGGTCCCTGGGACACATCATTCTACGTTAAAAGCGAACTAGCCCCAACACAACATTATACATCACATCAGATGGAGATTTTATACTTCTATATCTATGTAGATCCTAGTGCATTAAATGCATCTATGCCACTTACATTGCTTCTTGCTACTTAAGTACAAACTCAATTCTGGTTTAGTGATCAACTCAGGAATCACTTAAAGACATGCTCTTACAGTTAAGACTTTGTCCTACCAACTAGAACTTCGGGTCACTTTTTGTCGAGTATACAACATGGTTATATGGAAGAGCCTATGACTGAGGCATAGGATATGCAACACATCTCTTTCTTTCAACCATAGTTGTAATACTCAATGCTTCATATAGTAAGAACTTCTTTCTTACCTTGTTTTATTCTGAACTTCTTCAGAATCTTGCTTAGGACATTCTGAACATCTTTTAGAATCAAGTCCAGGAAGCATTCGACATTCAGTGTTTATTAAACTTACTAATCTATCTCGATAGATCTTTTCTTTAATAACTTCAACTTCATCCTTATTTATCTAACTTAAACGTTATTAACACCAATTACATCATTCACATATGTTGTCCACATATCCTAGAATGATTTCACGCTCCCACTCAAATATGACATTCATGTTTGAGATCAAGGGATTTCACTTAGCTCCCACTCAGAATATGCCAGCTACATATTATGAATTAGCCAAGCTGATTTGCTCCCACTCAAATCTAGGTCCTCTCAATACTCTTGGACATTCGAAAATTCTTTTGATCATCATCAATTTGAGAATTCCAATTACGATACTTCAATATCCATATATTTCTAGTGTAAATCCAAGAGACTTAAGCATTACTACTGTTGTAGTCAACTCCTTGAATTTGTCCAAACTTGTGACAAATCGAGCTTTTGTCATTCATTAAGTTTCATTTCCTTCTTAAGACTTTGCAGTCATTCAGAAGTATCAAGTAAACTTCTTTACTTTAATAAGATCAAGTAACATGTTACTTTGCAATCTTAAATGTAACTTAATATAGGATTTTATGACTCATAGTCATTTCTTGCACTCAGGTCCATCACGCTTCTTTGTAATTCGTAGGTATGTCTTGTTCAAAACATGACAACTGAATCACAATATTTCCACAAACTTGTAGAAAATATAGTTGAATCCTACTTTCTTTAGTAAAAGTATTCATTGAAACTTTATGATCATTATCATTGATTTCTCCTCTATTTGTAGAGTTTGGTTTCACAAAACAAATTCCGCTGCGCCACTCAACAATTCGGAGGTAAGGTCAGATACCTTGTTTTGATCTTTTACTTTCTTCCACCTATATCTTCATCAAGACACGTCAGCTTTGGACAACAACTGGTTTGCCCAACTGTGGAAGATGCATTCATAGCTTCCTAAGAATGCTCTACAAAGACTTGTTTATTCGCCACGACTTTGACTTGTCGAAGTCTCCAGAAACTCGAACATGACATAACACTTATGGTGTTGTTTCCACGAATCTTTAGATGTTCCTTTGTATTTCAAATGAGTGTTTGCTTATTTTGATCTTTAACTCTAAACGACAACTATAACCCCTATAAGAGATGATATTATACCATATGTATCTTAATACATAATGATTATGATGTTTAGACATTTCAACATAGTTTGAATTCGTCCAATTATCATAATTTGTGAAACATCTTTCACAAGTTCCTTTTATGCTAAACTTAACTTGAATACTTTAGTCGTGTCGATCAAATCGAAGAGACTTGTTAATTTAGTTAATTCAATATCCCATTTAGTTATGAACTCATTTGAACAATTCAAATCATTTCAAACTTCATGTTTCATTAAGTAAATACACTTATTCACTTAAGTCCACAATAAATGATTTCCACTACTTGTTGAAAATATTATACATCATTATGTATAAATTTCAACATTTCTTTGCATATCACCGTTTTACGAGAATGCGGAGTTTTAGTCATTCTGCCCAAGAGGCATGGATTTGCAAAGTCTCTAGATTAAGCATCTAGGACCCCGATCTTTCATAAAGAACCTGCAATAACCAAAATGACTTAAACGGTAGTGTCATTTCATTATTAAGCTTTGGATATCTTTTAGCATTCTAATCCTTTATAAATGTTTAAACTATTATCATTAACATAGTGATGAGAATAACTTATTTGTAATCATAATGTGACCATAAGGTATTGTTCATAAGAATAGTACAAACTGGTCTGTAACTTGTTCATATGAATAATCGTCTTGCCATAAGTAAGACACACAAACTGAGATTACAAAATTATATTCAACTCCACTAATCCAAATGATAAACTTTGAGGGAAGAGGTGATGTCGGCCATCAACTATTTTGCTTGCCATTATCAAGTCACATTGCCTCAAAACCAGCAATTCTCAAACAGATCCTCCTGTTTTCTCAAAACGGGACAAGCATCAAATACTTTGCAATCTGCAACGAGTTTTTGCAAGAATCACATTTATAATTTTGTATATCTTACATATACCTTTTCATCCATGACATCCATTTGCAATCAAGCCCTTCTAAGAGTTCTTAACTCTAATGCAAGATCACTAAGTGTTTTTTCAAACATTCTGGAGTCATCGAATTATCTCCTAATGGTTATTGTATCAAGAAAAGAAGATCACCTTTACGAGGATATCCCTCGGGCGTGGGTATTAATCTATGAAGTTAGACCCTTTTGCTAAGTTCCAAATTAAGCAATATATTCCCATGGTCACAAAGGACCTCAATGGGAGGTCTATTAAGATATTTGCAAACAGACATCTAGACTAAGTTTATAATAAGAGATCAATTTATAATTGGTCTCCACTAAAACGGTCATCCCCTGGACGATTTTAGTGATCGCATGATCCCTATCCTCTGCACCTCCCCTGATTATCACGGCCATCAGTGCATTATCAAAGGTAGACATTCACTAATGTCAATCACATCATCCATGTGACTCATGCTCGATCTTTCGATCTCTTGTGTTCCGAGGCCATGTCTGTACATGCTAGGCTCGCCAAATCTAACTCGTGTGTATTCGCTATGCAACATGGCTTACACCCACTGTATGCGAACGTAGATATGTATGACCCCCGATCATCACGGTCGGCCTCATACCAAAGAACTTTCTTGGTGGTGCGCACACAAGGGGAACACAGAACATTGGAATTAAATAGGGATTATCTTATTTGCTACCGTTGAGTATCTAAATACTAGCACACAATAAGATGTAAACAGGTATCAACATCATATGTATAATGTGATATGATATGGTCTTTCTTGTGCCTTGATCTCCATCGAGTGCTCCGGCATGATCTCCATCGTGCCCTTGGTTTGACGCCAAGTCCACGACGGCTCCACCAGATCGTCCATCGGAACGATGACTATTACTATACTACTTAGCAATAGAAAAGTAAACTACTTTACCTTCGTAACGACCATTGCCATATCATAATCACATGCTCCCTACAAAATAAAGTTAGACGCCTCTACTTTATCTATTGCAAGTTTTACGTAGTTGTTAGGGCTTTCGCACTAGAACCGTTTCTAAACTACGAACTTTCCAACCACAACATGGATCCAACAGTTGTCTCTATTACACCCCTTTCGGGGCCCTCCGTTGTAAATGCTATATCAACTATCGAATGAGAGACAGAGACCCGCTAGCCACTTATACGGTACAAGCCGTATGTTGAGCATGGAACCAGTCTCTCGTACGAATACGCGTAAGGTCAGTCCGGGCCGCTTCATCAAACAATACCGCGATATAAACAAGTACACGTTAGAGGGTAACAATTAAGGGATCAATGCCCGCACAATACTTGTGCGTACTGGCCGTACAGTACTCCTACGCATAGATTGGCTCTGATACCACTGTTGGGGATCAACGCAGAAAACAAAAATTTTCCTACGAAGGAACCCCAGAAACTTGCCTAGGATCTATCTATGTAGTAATGCGGTAACGGCCGATGCATAGAGAATACATACCCTTGTAGACCGTACGCGGTTAACGTTCCGCGGGGAACGTGGTTGATGTAGTCGTACTCGAAGCCGACCTCAAGGTCGCGAAGCTCCTCGCAGGTCACCCCTTGCTCCTTCTTGATCTTCATCATGCAACAGCTCCGGCTCACGGCATTTAAGCGCCCCAAGTGTTGCGCCTCATGTCTTCGTACACATACGGTGCATGATGAGACCTCCGGCTCCCCGATCCCGCCAGGAGTGCAAAAGTTGATATCCGTCTAGGAATCCTGCAGCGCAACGGCGTACTACATGTGTGCCTTGATCGCACAACCCAGACTTGGGGCCATGGTCACAAGGTATAGAGAGAGAGAGGGAGAAAGTCAACCAAAGGACTTCTCAAGTTGTTGGTGTGTCTCATCCCACCCCAAGGGGGAGGGCACCCCTTTATATAGGGGGAGGGGGTGTGTGCCCTCCCCTTTGGGTTTCCCATGTGGGACTAAACAAGGGAAAGAGGGGGGAGGCGCATGAGTCTCATGGGCCACCGGCCAGGGGTGGGCCCCACCCTGTGCACAGCCCTAGGCTGGCTGGGTGGGCCCCCTTGAGGCGCCTGGGCCTTGGCCCCTTGGCCCTTGGCCCTTCGCTCCTCCGGTTTTCCCTCATGAGCCCTATTTCCCTAGGAAGTTTGGCCCATTAGTGGAATAACTCTTCAAATTAGATTTTAATATTATATTTAATATTAATTACACTAATTAATATGTAAATACATATTACAAAATCCATCTTGACCCGAAACACCTTTTGATTTCCTCCGAACGACTTCGGATCTTTCCCGGACTGATTCCGGTCCTTTATTCTTTCTCCGAACAACTTCGGATCTCTCTACGGAATGATTCTGGCTTTCTCTCTTTCTCTACTGTGATTCTGTCTTACGAATGATCACTCTCATCGTACCCTTAAGTGTATCCTCTCACGGCTCGGGAATGCTCTAGACATGATCTGTATCAATGATCAATAGAGGGACCAGGGATGTCCATGTGACCCCTGTGCATTCCTGATGACAATGTCATTTGAACCGTCTAAATGTAGCATCCTCTTCCTTTTGTTTCTCGATAAAACTTGTACGAGATCCGATCATTGGTATCCCATACCCTAATCAATCTCGTTCCCAACAAGTTGTGTTTTCTTGTTACCGTGATATTACATCCCCGTGACCTAGTCACACGTTGCAACATTTATAGATGTAATCTCACCAAGTCGGCCATATGTATCTTTACCCGTCATGTGGATGAACAAATCCCGGTCTTGCAGTCACATGTCATCTACTCTTCCTTCGGAATACCCAACATACACCTTTATAGCCACCGCATTACCAGATGACGTTTGATGCAGTCAAAGCAACCTAGGGAAACAGTGAGTAATATGAGCTCACGGTCTAAGGAGAAGGAGTCTAGGTATAGCCGTTGCAAAAATGAACTATATGACTTGATCGTGTTGCAATCCTTCTAGGAGTGTCCAACCACATCATTCTCCAATGATATGATCTCGTTGTCAGTCGGCATAAATGCCCATGATCTTGAAACCTGGATCATCTTCGTGACCAATGAACTAGTATGAATAGAGGCTACTAGGGACTTGGTTGTTTCATACCACACCTGTACCAATGTTTCTACTTGGCACAGTTATAGCACAATATGAAACTATTATAAACTAATTGAGATATGACAATAAAAACCTATTTATTATTTTCCTCTGGGGCATATCTCCTTCAGGAGCAACATGGTTATGCAGGAATGGCTTGGCGCTCTGGCGTGCGCTCGACATGGCGAACAGAGGAAATGGGCGTGGCTGTGCTGGCTTCTCGGCTGCTTGTAGTTGCTCGAGGGGTGGACGGGCAAGTGTGGTGAGGTCACGCCTACCTTCTAGACATCATTGGCAAGGGCGGTGCATCTTGTGTTGTCGTGTCCATACTCGACCGGCATGGCACGCTCGGGTATGAGCGGCACTGTTCCAATTGGCGAGTGAGAGAGGCTACACTGCATAGTTGGGTACTGGGAGTGATCATGGGCTATTAATTGAGGATGAATGGAGTACAATGGTGAGCAATTGATGGATCAAAACAGTAGATAGTTGGTACTCTGTCTGCTAAGTGTTTGATTAAATGGCCGCATGAGATGAACATTTGAATTTTCAAATTATATTTGGTGGGTGTGTTGGTCACATGCTTGGGTGTATCTAGTTGCAGGGATTTGTCAAGTGGTGGAGGTTTGAGTGGTTTTTGTTAAATAGTTATCTAGATGCATACACTTAATTCCATTTTGGAAATTCTCTCAAATGCATGTGAAAATGTTTCTGTAGATTTTGAAAGTTCACTTGGGTTCATTTTTACTTGATCTAGCAAGGGAGAAAAGAAGTAGAATTGTTTCTGTTGGAAATCATTTACTAGAGATGCCCAAAGTGAGCTAGTGGTTAACTTTGGCAGAAATGACCATTAGGTCTTATGACTTATAGTTTGATTTTCTTTTTATTTGTTTTTGTTTGAATTTGACCTAGATTATCTTACTTTGATCCTTAAACTATTTCACAACATATATAGCAATCAATCATGGCATAACAAGCATTCATACATCATTAGCAAACACATATGCATTCATATAGAGTTTAATATTAAAAAGCTTTTGTTATCCCTAATTTTGGTTCATTGGGAATTTGATAATCTCATTTGATATTTTTGAGATGTTACACAAGGTCATGTCATTAGAGAATGATGTGATGAACATTCACCCATAGTAGGTTTAGCAATACGATCATGTCGTAAAAGTTTATATTGCTATATCATTCGAAGTAACACTAATTCTTAGAGCATGAGATCACGTCAATCACTAACACTAGAAGAGCACTTTGATTCCATCAAACGTCACACCGTAATAGGGTGATTGTAAATATGTCGTTGGGTACTTGGAAAGTGTTAGTTGAGGCTCATGGATCAAGACTAGAATTTTTCCATCCTGATGACGGAGATATATACTCATGGCCCTCTCGGTGATATCATATTGACATAACTTGCAAGCAAGTGATAAGATCACAAAAAATATTATATCATGGGAACAAAAAAAGAGTAATTGTCATTAATGAGATTGAACTAGGTATGGATGATACCAAATGATTGGATCTCAGACAAGTAAGATATCATGAGACAAAAGGAATTGGTCAAAAAAGGTTCACGCGATCACTAGTTCATCGTTGATTAAGTGGGAGTCCCTATGGATCTCCATATCCCGCTAATGATTATTGATCAGAGAGAGTCTCAATCATGTACACTTAGTTCACGAACCCGTAGGGAGATATACTTAAGGCTCGTCGACGCATTTGAGTGGATACGTAACGCAGGAGAAAATACTGGACAACGCAGAAATTGTTTTGATAAAACTTCCTGAATAGTTTCGATGTATCGAAATATTGCAAGGGATTAAATTGTTAATGTGTTAATTAAATGAAGTGTTCATTAAATGAAGTACTCATTAAATGAAGTGTTCATTAGATTGAGTGGCATTAAATCAAGTGAATTAAAATTGTTTTAATGGAAAGACTCTTGATTTTGTGTGGAGATTAAATGGGAGAAAGTGGCTCTTGATTTTGTGAGTGGAGAGTCCACTAGCCATCAAGAGGGGAGAGGTGGGGGCACCACCATGGTATGCCGCCCACCCCCTTGGTGTGCCTGCCCCTCTCCTATAAAAGGAGGGGTGGTGCTCCTCTCCTCTCACTCATCCCCTTCTCCTCTCATATGCCCTTTGGTTGACATCTTCTCCCTCTTGCTAGCTTGTCCATTTCCACGAGCACGGTGCTTAGGAAAAACCTTACTCAAGATCTTCTCCACCACCATCACCATGTTGTAGTGTTGCTGGAGTTCCTGAGGATCCACTACTTCTGCTGCCCAAGTGGAGAAAGGAATGGAGGTTGTCATCATGCCAAACATGTGACCAATTATGGAGGCGCTACATGTTTATGGCGTTGATCATCTTCGTGTCCTTGAGGACGGGTTGAGTATATTATGCACCAGCCACATTTGTTTGCAGGAACATTATCCCGCTTACAATCTTCAAGGGTGAGTCATTCTTCTGAAATTGTTATAAGTATCGCCTAGATTCAATCTTGGTAGTTGCAATCATAGGAATTTTTTGTTTTCTAAGCTATGAACCCCATCAGTGGTATTAGAGCTATGTCTCTACATAGATGATTTGTACAGTTAGAACACATGGATATGTGGATGTTGATGATCATGTTATTGCATACTTTTGTGAATTTGGATCATGGTGGCATGTTGGGATGAAGTGACCCAAACTAACTTTACATGTCCTCGCATATGAGACTTGTCCCACGCTTGACATGCAACCTGTATTGCTTAAGTGGCTTAGCGGATGTATGTCTCTCCTAGCAGTCATGATCTAATTTACAAAGATTTGCTAATAACTTGATTATCACCGTTGTGGTTGAAGTTCATAGGTAGAATGGTTCTTTCCTAGAAATCCCACATCCACGTAAAATATGCAAACATGAATTAGAGACGTCTAACTTGTTTTTGCAGAATATGCTGGGTGGTGGCCCACCAGATGAAGACCCTTTACCTGATGAGGGGATTGACCCACACCCAATTCCCAACTTAAACCCTACTGCCAATCTTTTTGTCCCACCTCCTGTCAACCCTCAGGATGATGACAACAATAATGATGAGGGGTGGGGGCACTGGGCTATGAGGAATAACCAAAATGAGAATCAACAAGACCATCCAAATGCTGCTTTTAATCAACTAATGGATGCCATTATGGAGGATGTTCTACCTGATGATCCCCTCCATCCTCCTCCACAAGATAACAGTGCTGTTACTATTTCTTCTTCTGTCCATGATCAAAATGGCTCTGACAACAGTGGGGGACAGTCCCAAAACAACAATTTAGTTCTTGATGAGGATGAGGTATTGCAAGATAATTTGAATGCAGCACTTGGAGAAGGTTTGGAGCACCTAATGAATGCTTACAACACAGAATCAGAGGATGTTGAGAATGTGGATATCTTAGAGGATGCTAGTCTAGATAACCCAGGTGGATTCCTAGAGGACTCTGAGATGCTTTGATCTCACTTGGCTCACTTTCAGGTTGGATTTGTGCATACTCACTTTGCATAGATTCCTGATCTTCATGCTGCCAAACAGCCTTTTTCAAAGCAAGGATTAGACCTATGGATAGGTTCTTTGCTCCGTGTTGCAAAGTCAGTGGAAGGGTCAGAAGTTTTGATATCCCTATAAGTTGGTTCAATTACATCACTCTATTACTTTTGACACCTGGAAAATTTGATTGGGCAAACTATTTCTTGCAATCTTCCTTGTCGGATATCTTAAAGGAATCCAACTTAAATGAACAGACAATCCCTTTCTCTGTTTCTGATGCGTGTGTCACTCAGATAGCACCTACTTGTATTCTTTAGGGGGAAAGTAATCATTTGACTGAAATTCAGAGAGCATCCAACTCACCTGCTACCCCTATAAGGAAGAGGAGGGGAAACTCCACTCTTGTTGAAAATGAGGTGAGGAGGAGTACCAAGATCATTGAATTAAATGATGGTTTTAAGAGTCATGCTAATTGCACTATTAAAGACTATCTTACATGCAATGCTGCTCCACCTGATATTAGCAAAAAAATTGTTAAAAAGCTTGCTACCTCCTTTTGCAAGGTTGCTGAGGAAGGAATTGAGAAGAGACTCCTAAAAAAAAGCAAGATTGTTGAAAAGGTGAAGGTGGCACCAGGGCCAACAACCTCTTCATCCACTGCTGTTAGAGGGAAAGGATCTGCAGCAAACTCAGACAAGGTCGTGGAAAAAAGGAATGCTTCTGCTGGAGATGGCTCTCAGCAGCACAAGAAACCATCCAAAAAATAATCTTAATGTATTACATCTTTTATTATCAAAGGGGTGACAGGAATCCTTTTTGTTGTCATGGATACTGTAATAGACCTATACACTACTGTCTTTTGATGTCCTTTTGCCTTCTGTGGTTAATGAGATGGTTCTCTGACTTTATTGAAAGATCCTTTCACTGCCATGATATTTGCTCTGTCTGGGAGTATATTTTGCTTCCCAACATAGTACCACATCACACCCTTATTTATGGATAATACAAGAAGTTGGAAAATTATGAACTGAAATATTAGAGGGATAAACTCTGAGAAAAAGTGGGTAGCCTTATTTAATAAAATTATTGATTCAGGATGTGATATCATCTGCCTGCAAGAAACAAAAAGAGAAAGCTTTGATCTAGATTACATAAAGAAATTCTATCCCAAGAAATTCAATATGTTTGAGTTTTTACCATCAGTTGGTGCCTCGGGTGGAATTATTACCATTTGTAATGGGGCTTTATTTACTGGTGACTTGGACTTTAAAAATGATTTCTCTATCTCCATCAAATTCCAGTCCAATTTATTCAATGAGACCTGGTACCTTACCAATATCTATGGCCCCTGCGACCCACACAGAAAAGCATCTTTCATTCAGTGGTTTCATAATATTAACTTTAATGATGGTGTGGACTAGCTTGTGGTGGGAGATTTTAATTTAATAAGACAACCTTCTGAGAGAAACAAAGGTGGAGGAGATATCAATGATATGTTTCTTTTTAATGAAGCTATAAGTAACCTTGGGCTGATTGAATTACCTCTGAAAGGAAAAAAGTTCACTTGGAGTAATATGCAAAAGGACCCACTTCTTGAAAGACTTGACTAGTTTTTCACCTCAAGCTCTTGGACTTCCTCTTATCCATCAACCTTTGTTTACCTGTCAGGCCTACATCTAATCATAATCCACGTATTATTAACATTGGCACCAAAATTCCCAGGGCAAGAGTTTTTAGATTTGAAAATTACTGGCTGCAACACAGTGAGTTTCTTGGCATTGTTCAAAATGCTTGGAACATTCCAGTTGCCTTTCATTATAGTGCAACAAAATGTAAATGCTAAGCTTAAAAATGTTAGAAGAGGCTTAAAACTTTGGGAAAAGAACCTTCCTTGCCTCAAATAATTGATTGACAAGGTTAATCTGGTCATTGAACTTCTGGATAATTTTGAAAAATTTAGATGCTTGAACATTCTTGAATGGAACTTGAGAGATATTCTGAAACCTCATGTCATTACTCTGGTGCAAAATCAAAGTCTTATTGGAAGCAAAGGGGGAAGATTAAATGGAAACACAAAATTCTTTCACTCAAAGGAAACTATAAACTATAGACATAATTACATCTCTGCTCTCAAGAATGCTAATCAAGATGAAATATCTGATCATGAGGGTAAAGCTGCTTTATTATGGACTGCTTTCAAAAATAGAATGGGCTCTTTTGATAATACCACTATGCATTTTAACCTAGCGGATTTTTTGGAGATGGAATGAGCACAAACTTAAGATAAAATTTGGAAGCCCCTTTTCTAGACAAAGAAATTGATGATGTAGTGAAGGAACTTCCCAATGACAAGTCCCCTAGACCAGATGGCTATAACAATGAGTTCATTAAATGCTGTTGGTGTCAGGGGGATGATCCCCGGATACCCCACCCGAGTAAGAAACAGGACAGTCGGTCTCGGCCGGCTGACCAGATGCAGCCGGACAGGGTAGGAGGGACCGGCTATCACCTAGTAGCCGGGCCCTAGAGAGGAAGCCGGATACAACTACGTATCCGGATCCAATCAGAGGGACAGGACGACGTGCGTATCAGTGCACGGTACGCCCTGTACGACGACAAGACGGGCAACCACCCGCCCATACCGAAGACTTGGCGTGGCTGACGGGGGAACAGTGGACGGTGCTGACGACGGGCTCGCACGGCGTCCACTGTGCCTACGACAGCCATACCGCTCATACACCGATGTGACATACCATGCCGGGTACTGTAGATGACTAGCCGGCTGGGACCCGCTTGTGGGGCCCGCCAGCCGGACTAGCCAGTGAGACCCTTGCCTCTCTTCCTATATAAGGAGAGGGAGGGCCTCAGTGGAAAGGGTTGGTCTCAGTTCATTTAAGGCAGTAGCTAAAGGATACAACTCAAGGAGCACTTGTAGCTCGTATATTTCACCTAGTTAGATCAGGCAGGAGTAGGGGTTTTACCTCACCACGAGGGCACCGAACCTGGGTACTTCTTGCGTCCCGCCATGCTCGCTCGTATCCAATCTCGCCTGCGGACGCCGTCGATAGCTTTCCTGCTAGTCCCCACACCTCTATTCACCTCTATCTAACCTTTTTAGGTACTGCCGTTCCCAATACAACGACAGTTGGCGCCCATCGTGGGGCCAATGGCTTCGACCGGAGTCACGTTCCGCACGAGACCCCGCACTTCAGCCGGTGAGCGCGTGGCCTCCGGCCTGGTGCTCACGGTTGGCATGTTCGACTGCGTCATCGACAACGCCTCGTGCTTTGCCAGAACTTCCTTCCCGGCAAACGGCACCGTTCTGCTATTCGGCGATCTCCTCGTCTACGTCGCCACCGTCCCGGAGCGTTTCCCTAGGGAAATCATCTCTGTCGCGGGGCCGCCATGCTTAGGCGGCGCCACCTCCGCCGCACCTTGCAGTGTGGAGGTCATGATGGCCAGATCCAGCTCGCAGCCCTGCCGGCCGCGGGACCGAGGCGTGGACGAGGTCAGAACTTCCGCTCCTTCGCAGCCTCGGAACCCGGTCGAGGATGCCATTGATCGGCTCCTGACGCCGGTTACCCTCGGGGACAACCCGGAGGAGAAGGAGGCCAACTTCACCATGGAGAGACAGATCCTCCTCCAGGAGGCCATGGAGCTGGCAGCAGCCCACAAGCAGCTGGAGATCGCCAGGCGCGAGTATGACCGCGCGCATGGCCTCACCCCAGCTACCGTGGAGCCGAGCCGGCGCGGCCAGGTACGACGTCGAGGCAGTGAGCTAGGTGGCAGGATGGAGAAGGACGGAGAACCGGATCCCGCGCCTGCCCCTACATGGCCCACCTACAGCACGCCCATCAAGAACTTGCGCGCGGCGCGAGCCGCAGCAGAAGAACTACCCAGCCTGGAGGGCGAGGAGCGGGACCACCAGCACGCTCGCGTCCAGGAGCTCCTCCGCGTCGCGGATGAGCAGGCCGGGGCCAACCGGCAGACGCAGGAGGACCTTAGCTACTCCAGAGGAAGCAGGCTACCCACCAACAGCAGGGGCACACCACGTGACACGCAGCAGGCGTCCTCCCCTCAGCCGGCTAGGGCCCGCAGCAGGCATCGCAGCTCCGGCAACAGGGGCCAGCCGCGCTAGGAGCAGACGGTCAACAGCAACCCGCCACCTCCCCCACCACCAATCGGAGCACCCAGACCAGCCGGTTCCCGCCTCTCGGGCCGGGTGGGCGCGCCCAACCCGGATTGTCCGGATGCCCGTGACCGCATCGAGCTGCTCGCCCAAGCGCGCGTCACGGAGGAGGAAGATTATACCGGACCGGTTTGTTTCGGACCCTGCATCCGGAATGAGCCGTTTCCGGATAAATTCTCCCTGCCCAGGGACATCCCCAAGTACGACAGCAGCATGAAGCCGGAAGACTGGTTGACCGACTACACCACGGCAGTCGGCATCGCCCACGGGAATAAGCACACAGCCGTGCGTTACGTCCCTCTCATGCTAACCGGGTCGGCAAGGACCTGGCTCAATAGCCTCGCGCCCAACAGCATCAACGCCTGGCCTGATTTCGAGAAGGTTTTTGTCCGCAACTTCAACGGCACGTACAAGCGCCTTGGGCGCCCGCGCGACCTGGCCTTGTGCGACCACCAGACCGACCGCGAGTACCTCGCCAAGTGGACGGAGCTCCGCAACACTTGCGAGGGCATCCTGGAGAGCCAGGCCATTGATTTCTTCATCGAAGGATGCCGAGAGGGCACCATGCTTCGCCACTGGCTACTATGCGACGAGCCAAAAACCATGGCGGAGCTCATGACGGTTGCCGACTAGTACGCCACGGCAGATGCTGCCATGAAGAAGCCCCTCCGAGTAAACGCAGAAGGCCGTCCAACTCCCATGGAGCCGGCACGCGACCGTCCGAGTAATCCGGCTGGTGAAGCCGGATCCTCCAGACGCCACGGCAACGACAACTGGTTCCACGGGGACCGCCAGGACAGGCAACAGAAGCCTCGCTACCACGCGCGGCAGGTCAATGCCGTAGAGGGTGCGCCCGAAGCACCGGCTAACGACGCAAGAAGGCAAAAGCCCCGGCTCACCTTCGACCAGATGATTGACGGCCCGTGCAAGTGGCATAGCAGTCCCTTCAAACCGGCTACGCACACCACCCGGAACTGCAGCTGGACTCGCCAGCTAAAGGACCAGGGCAACCAGCCCCGTCTCCCGCCTCCCCCACCGGGTGGACACCCACCACCGGCTAGGGGAGTCGGTAATGATGGTAACGGTGGCAACGGCGGTGACAACAACAACGGCTACCCCCAGCCGCACGCCGCCTACCACATCTTCGAGACGGAGCAGGACGACAAGCACACCCGGAGGCGACGCTCCAAGGAGGTCAACGCCATCGTTTCCCCGGTCCCCCAGTACCTGAACTGGTCGGAAACCCCCATCACCTGGAGCCGGGCAGATCAACCGGAGCACCTGCCGACTCCCGGGGGCTACCCCATGGTGCTCGACCCCCTCATCGTCTCCAACACGTGCACCTGCTGATTTTCGCGCGTCCTCATCGATGGAGGCAGTAGCCTCAACCTCCTCTACCAGTCCTCGCTGGAGAAGCTGGGCATTCGCGAAAGCGACCTGCGCCCGACTACCACGACATTTCCACGGCGTACTGCCAGGGCCAGCCTGCGCTCCGCTGGGAAAAATCCAGCTGGACGTCATCTTCGGGACCGAGGAGAACTTCCGCCGCGAACCAATCTGGTTCGAGGTGGTAAATTTGACGAGCTCCTACCATGCTCTCCTCGGGCGCCCCGCCCTTGCCAAGTTCATGGCCGTTCCCCACTATGCATACCTCAAGACGAAGATGCCAGGACCCCACGGCGTGATCACCGTCGCCGGCTGCTTCAGGCGATCGATGGAGTACGCCTCAGCCGGGTCTAAACTGGAAGAGGCCCTCATCATAGCCGAAGAAAGGCGCGCGATCATGCGCAATGTGGCCATGGCCCAGCAGGACATTCCGGCCAGCAGCTAACCTGCTGGAGAAGGAGCTTTCTAGCCGGCAAAGGAGACGAAGAGGATCCTTCTCGACCCCTCCGACCCGACTAAGTTCGTCACAATTGGTGCCGGCTTGGACAACAAATAGGAAGGCGCGCTCTTCGACTTCCTCCGTGAGAATCGGGACATCTTCGCATGGTCTCCCAAAGACATGCCGGGTGTGCCGAGGGAGTTCGCCGAGTACTCACTTCATGTGCGTCCGGATGCCAAGCCGATCAAGCAACCTCTGCGCCGGTTCGCAGAAGAGAAGAGAAAGATAATCGGTGACAAGATCATCCGGCTCCTTGCAGCCGGGTTCATTATGGAGGTATACCACCCGGACTGGTTGGCGAACCCAGTCCTGGTGTTGAAGAAGAACAAGACCTGGCGCATGTGTATCGACTACACCAGCCTGAACAAGGCATGCCCGAAAGACCCCTTCGCCTTGCCCTGTATCGATCAGGTCATCGATTCCACGGCCGGCTGTGACTTGTTGTCTTTTCTAGATTGTTATTCCGGATACAATCAGATCCGGCTAAACCCGGCTGATCAGATTAAGACATCATTTATCACCCCCTACGGGGCTTTCTGCTATGTAACCATGCCTTTCGGCCTAAAAAACGCAGGCGCCACCTACCAGCGATGTATGCAGAAATGCTTGCACTCGCAGATAGGCCGAAACGTGCACGCTTACATGGATGACGTAGTCATCAAGACCAAGGAAAAGCGCACCCTCCTCGAGGATCTGCGAGAAACATTTGGCAACCTCCGCCAGTACCAGAAGAAGCTGAACCCGGAAAAATGCGTCTTCGGAGTACCATCCGGCCAGCTACTCGGTTTCCTCGTATCTCAGCGAGGCATCGAGGCAAATCCGGAGAAGATCGCGGCCATCGAAAGGATGCAACCGCCCAAGAACCTGCTTGGAGTCCAGAAGTTCACCGGATGCCTGGCTTCCCTCAGTCGTTTCGTCAGCCGGCTGGGGGAAAAGGCACTTCCGTTGTACCAGCTGATGAAAAAGACGGACAAGTTCTCCTGGACTTCGCAGGCCGACACCGTGTTTCATGACCTCAAGCGCATGCTGTCCACAGCGCCGGTTCTATCCACACCGACTAGCAAGGAGCCGATGTTGCTCTATATAGCAGCCACCAGCCGGGTCGTCAGCGTCGCCCTGGAGGTGGAGCGCCCCGAGGAAGGCAAGGCTCAGCAAGTTCAGAGGCCCGTCTACTACCTCAGCGAGGTTCTCTCCCTCTCCAAGAAGAACTACCCCCACTACCATAAGATATGCTATGGCGTGTACCTAGCATGCAAGAAGCTCAAGCACTACTTCCAGGAGCACCCGATCAAGGTCGTGTGCACTGCACCCCTTTCGAAAATCATCGGCAACAAGGACGCCACCGGCCGGGTCGCCAAATGGGCCATCGAGCTCACCGCCTACTCCATCCAGTACGAGCCTCGGCTCACGATCAAGTCACAGGCGATGGCGGACTTCCTCGTCGACTGGGCTGAGACCCAGTATCTCCCACCGGTTTCGGATTCAGACCACTAGAGGATGCAATTCGACGGGTCAAAGATGCTCGGGGGCTTGGGAGCCGGCATCGTGCTCACCTCGCCCAAGGGAGACCGGCTGGAGTACGTGTTGCAGATCCACTTGGCCTCCAACAACGTAGCCGAATACGAGGCACTGGCGCACGGGCTCCGACTGGCCAAGGAAATCGGCGTCAACCGGATCCTATGCTTCAGCGATTCGGACTTGGTGGTACAACAGGTATCCGGGGAATGCGACGCCAGAGATGCCAACATGGCCCTCTACCGGTTCCACATCCAGAAGCTCAGCTCCTCCTTCGACGGATGTGAATTTCATCACGTCCCCCGCACCAACAACGAGGCAGCCGACACGCTCTCCAAGATAGGGTCCACCAGGCAGGCCATCCCACCAGGGGTCTCCCTGGAGCACCTACACAAGCCATCCATCGACCCGTCGCCGGAATCAGATTCCATCATCTGGGCGGGGAGCGTCCCGGCAGCCGGGGCAGCGGAGGCGGAGCCGGCGGAGCCACCAAAGAAGAAAACTCGTGCCAACTCCGGCCAGGCGGTGCCCTCCGGCTCGCAGGACCCGGGGGCTACCGGCTCGCCCAGTGGCTCAGGGGCTGCCGCCCCTGACATCCCACCCGGACGGCCCACCGACACCCGATAGCCGGAGGACAGGAGCGTCCTCGTCATCCGGGAAGTGCCATCCTGGGCACAGCCCTTCATGAACTACATCGCCAACAACGAGCTCCCGGATGACGAGGTGGAGGCCAGACAAATCCGACGCCGCGCGCATACATACACCATCATAAACGGCGAGCTATACAAGTGCAGTGTATCCGGTATCTTCCAAAGATGTGTCGACGTAGACACAGGCTACCGGCTACTCAAGGACATCCACCAGGGCGAGTGCGGGCACCACGCTTCGTCAAGGGCGATAGTCGCCAAGGCGTTTCGCCACGGCTTCTATTGGCCCACCGCCCTCGAGGATGCCAAGCAGCTGGTCCGCGCGTGCAAGGGGTGCCAACGCTTCGGGCAGCTCAGGCACATGCCAACCTCGGTGCTCAGGACCATACCGATCACCTGGCCCTTCGCGGTTTGGGGCCTAGACATGGTCGGGCCCTTCAAGCGAGCTCGCGCGGGAATGACCCACCTGCTGGTAGCGGTGGATAAGTTCACAAAGTGGATCGAGGCCAAGCCTATCCGGAAGCTGGACGGGGCGACGGTTGTTACCTTCTTCACCGGCATCATCAACCGCTTCGGCTACCCCAACAGCATCATCACCGACAACGACATGAACTTTGCCAAGGGGGCCTTCGCCCGGTTCTGCAGCAACAAGGGCATCCGGCTAGACCTCGCCTCCGTTGCACATCCACAGTCCAACGGGCAGGTCGAACGAGCAAACGGCTTGGTGCTAGCCGGCATCAAACCACGCCTCATCGAGCCGTTGGAGCAGTCACCCGGATGCTGGATCGAAGAACTTCCGGCTGTGCTGTGGAGCCTCCGCACCACACCGAATAGATCAACCGGCTACACGCCGTTCTTCCTGGTCTACGGATCGGAAGCCGTCCTTTCCACCGACATCGAATTCGACTCCTCCTGCAAGCTCCTCTACGACGAGTAGGCCAACAAGGAAGCGTGGGAGGACGGGGTAGATCTCCTGGAGGAGGCCCGCGAGCTGGCCCTGTCCAGATCCGCCCTGTACCAGCAGCGACTATGCTGCTACCATTCCAGCCGGATTCGCCTAGTCGCATTCCGCGAGGGTGACCTGGTTCTCCGACTGGTGCAAGACACGAAGGGCATGCACAAGCTATCACCACCCTGGGAGGGCCCCTTCATCATCAGTCGGGCGCTGCCCAACGACTCTTACTACCTCATTGACGCGCAGCAGCCGCGCAAGAACAAGATGGACAAATCGGACGAGGAGACCGAACGTCCGTGGAACGCGGCCCTGCTGCGCCCGTTTTACACCTAGTCGCCAAACAGTGTATGTATCCCGAAAACCTCATAAATGAAAATGCGGACTCCCACGAGAATCTTGGGGGCTCCTTCTGGAAATGTGTGCCTATCTGTTTTCCGATTAAAATTTTTTCCGGTTCCGCCTACCCCTACCCGGGGGCTCGCCGGCTGGCCCGGCCTGTTAAGCCAACTAACCGGCTGAGTAGTGTGCGATGATGTCATAGGCCCACTCTTCGTCTCAGCTACAGACCACAACCCAGCTGTCCGGCTAGCAAGAGCAAAAGCCCGAGGCATCCCACATGAAAAACGGGGAAGAGGCGTGACAGATCGGGCATCCCGGCCCCGCAACTAGCCAAAACCAATCCAGCCGCTAAGCCGCTAGTACCGTGCGTAATGTACTCTCAGCTCCCTTCGATTCCGGCTGCAGACCGCAACCTGGCTGTCCGGCAAGGACGCAGCGAAAAGAGCAGAACACACGAGAAAGCGACTAAGCGCCTAGAAAGGAGCAAGCCGGTTTTTGAAAAATAAGCCGTTTTCCGGCTACGATTTGATGGACTAACCTATTAACCTATGAAGATGTATGTGTATGCATATGTGCGTTCTTGTCCGAATACTTCGAGTCGGAATTCAGGAGAAGGAAAGAAGATTCGAAGCCCTTGCCTTCATCAAGCGCTCCGAATCTCGGGGGCTACACCCACTGGGTGCGCTCACGCGCCCCTAGTGGAATCTTGTAGTTCCTAGCCGACTAAGGGCGTTTATCCGGTAGTTCGGAGCCCAAGTGAGGGCAAGGGCGGGAGCAATAAAGGACAAGAAAGATTCGAAGCACCTGGCTATGCCAGCTACTCCGAATCTCCGGGGCTACACCCAGTGGGTGCGCTCGCGTGCCCCCACTGGAATGTTGGTTCCCCCGGTTGAAGGCGTCCAGCCGACGAAAGCAGCCGACTAGGGTGAGGCTAGTCGGATAAAGTTAGAAGAGCGGGGAAGAACAAGGAAGATTCGAAGCACCTGGCTACGCCAGCTACTCCGAATCTCGGGGGCTACACCCAGTGGGTGCGCTGGCGCGCCCCCACTGGGGGCGTAGTTCATCCGGCTAAAAGTGTGTAGCCGGGCTAGGTCAGCCGGGCGAAGCAAGCCGGCAAAGATATCAAAGGAAAACACAATACACAAATAAAAGAAGACCCAAGAATTCAATATTAACAAGCAAAAAGGAGACGAAGCTCCCGAGAGTTACCCGGCATCCTGGTACAGACAGACAAGCTTTACGATAATCAAAAACAAGACAAATACACTCGGCATCCCGGGGCAACAGCTAAATGGCAGGGCCTTTGCCGTGGGGACGCTCCTGGCTGGCAGATGCTTGAGGCGGGGGCGGAGCCGCAGTGCTCGTTCCGGCTCCGGCGCTGGCGGACAGCGACACCGAGGACTCCGCATCTGGAGTGTCAGGGGACTCCGAGTCGGTGAGCACCTCGTCCGGATCCACATAGTCGGCGATCTTGATGGCGGACCCACGAAGCTCCAGATGGGCTTGGCGGATAGCGGTAAGATTGGCTCTGGCGCGGAAGCCCCCGTCGATCTTCTCGACGCGAGCATCCTTGTACTAGGAAAGCATCAGCGTCAGGGCCATCTCCGCTCCACCCCGCGCTGCCAGATCCCGCAGCCGGTCCACCGCAGCCGGCACCGCTCCCACCTTCGCCGCCAGCTGTGCCATCGTCTCCGGAACCGGAGCCTCCGACCACATAAAGGCGAAGATGTCCCGCGCCGCCTGACGAAGCTTCGCGGCCTCCTCACCAAGAAGAACGACGAGCTCCTGAGCCGTCGGCTGCGCTCCTAGCCAGTTCTCCTGCAGCCGGTTGTAGGCCAACAGGTCTATGTCGGGGTAAAAGGCTGTCAGAAAAGAGGAGCCAAATCCGGCTACCGGATCCAGAAAGAAAAGAAGACGGAAGAAAGAACTCACCTTTGGCGGTGTGGCCGACTTGCATCAGCTCCTCCACCAGCGCCTTCTCCTTGACCGCTAGCCGTTTTATCTCCTTCTCTTGGTCCTTGTTCTGGGCCTCGAGAAGGGAGAGAGCTTCGGCCTGGCTAGCGAGCGAGGCGTCGCGCTCCTTGATGGTAGCCTCCAAGCCGTCTGCTCGCACGTGCCAGTCCTTGTTCTGCAAGCGCAGCGTGGAGTTGGACCTGCTCAGCCGGTCGTTCGCTTTCTTCAAGCGATCGATCTCGCGCTGGGCGTACACGAGGACAACTGCAACAAAGCCGACTATTAAAAAAAACCAGACGGATGAGGCGGGCTTACTCTGGGAGGTCCCGTTGGCTACAGCAAGCTTCTGCTCCAGCGTCCGGTTCCCACCGGCTGTGGCCTCAAGCAGCCAGATCTCCTTCACCGCCTGCTTGAGCGTGGCGGCAGATCCGACAGCGAAGCGGCGGAAGAGGCGTCGTCGTCCACGGCATTGACGGCCAAGGACTCCTTCGCTGCAAGCACCGCTGTCTGCCACTCCTCCCCGAGCGCCTCGTCGGAGTCGTCGTCGCCAATGACGACAAGCTCCTTGCCAGTAGCCCCCCGCGCGCCCATGGAGGAACCTTCCGGCTGGGAGCGAGTCGCTTCTGGCTGGGAACCCTTCGGCTGGGAGGGGGCAGCCGGCTCGGCTTGAGGAGGAGAAGGAGGCTGCGCCTCAGAGGAAGGGGAGGCACCGGTTGGATCCGTCGGGGCACGAGGCGGCGACCCGGCTGGCGTCCGAGCCGGGCTCGTGGCGCCGAAAGAAACCAGTGCGCTAAAGAGAAAGAGGAAAAGACGAGAGCAAAACAGGCTAAAATCAGAAAAACAAGGATAAGGCAAAACAAACAGAAGGCACCAAGGGGGGAGGGAGAAAAACGTACCCCGGCACAACTAGGGGCGGCCCTTTTTTCCGGCAAGGCGGCTTGGCGGCAGGGCGCTGGTTCGGCCCCTCTTCGGAGCCGGCTCCTCCGCCGCAGGCCGGCGGGAGCCGGAATGGCCAGAGCCACTCCCGCCTGCTTCGCCGTCCGCCGCGGAGCGCGTCGCCGGCTCCGTGGTCAGGCCGGCATCCTCCTCCTCGTGCACCACCGCGTGCGGGTCGGCGTCCGGCTCGTTGTTCCGGCTGGGGAAGGCATCACCGTCTCCATCCGATTCATCGCCGGATCGCCGAGCGTGCGGCTTAGGCTAGTCCAGCGCGAACACCTCGAGAGGAGCGTCGTCCTCCTTGCGAAGGATGCAGGGGAAGATCTGGCAAACGCAAAAGGGTAAGCCAGACAGAACAAGGAAATAACAGAGGGAATAAGAAAAAATTCTGGCTACAAGAACTTACCCGGGGTGAGCGGTTCTCCCGGCTGTAGGGCGCCAGGCTGAACATCTAGTTCTCCGGCAGCCGCTCCTTGCTAATCGTCCACAACCACTCCTTCAAGTTGTGGTAGCGGGGATCGCGGCGCGACAGCCGGGTCGGGTCCAGCCGGCCGGAGTAGAAGCACATCTTGTGTGCCCGCTGCTAGAGCGGCATCATCAGCCGGGACATCCAGCTAAGGGTGATGTCCTGACCGGTTAGCTGGCAGGTGACAAGGGAGCGCATGCGTGCCAGCATCGCATCCGTCTCCGCCTTGTCGCCGTAGACCTTCAAGTCCCAGTTTTGCCGGTTGGACTCGACGTCTTGGAAGGCCGGCAGGTTTATCCGGTCGACGTCGGAGACGTTCTTGACATAAAAGTACGACTGCTGCCACAGCCGTACTGTGTCCTGGAGCAGGAACTTCGGGTAGCCGGATTGGGAGTGGGAGTATATGGAGGCGCCGCCGCAGACAACTAGCGGGCCCTTCGTGTACTGGACCTGCGGCCGAACTCGGAAGAGCCGGCAGAAGAGCCCGAGATCCGGCTGGATCCCGAGGTAGCTCTCGCAGAACGCCATGAAGTGCGCCAGCGTTCCGATGGCGTTGGCGCCGAGATGGTAGAGGCGGAGGTCGAAGAAGGCCAGAAATGTGAGGAAGAAGGGATGCAGCTGCAGCGCCAACCCGCGCGCCAGGTGCGAGAGGAAGATCACGCGCTCCCCCTCCGCCAGATGCGGCGACTCTTCCCCCGCCGGCGCCAACTGCACCGCCACCTCCTCCGCCGGCGGAAGGACGCGGGTCGCGCGGTACTTCGCGATCTGGTCCTCGGTGACGGAGGAGCCACACCAGGCTCCGTGGTCAGCTGCCATGTCCGGCTGAGGAGAAGGAGTGGCAGCGGAGGAGTGACGATGGCCCGTAGCGTTGACGACGGCGAGCGGGCGGCGCAGAGGGCAAGAGCACAGGAGCAGCGGCGCGCGAGAAGGAGAGGAAGATTGCAGCGGGGGAGCGAAGGAAAAGAACTGCCTCCCCCGCGGCATCCCTTTATGGGACCGGAAGGGCAACCGTCAGCGGGGCCACGTGGCGCGCATCTGGGTGACTCACATCCCAACCACCGCCTAGATCCCGTGTGCCGGGACGGGATGCGCAGAAGATCCTGGGACAGAAACCGAGGCGCCGGACAAGCAGTTCCCCGAGGCGACGCGCGACGGGACGTTACGCTGCCCGCCGCAGAGCAATGATGGCGCGTGCGCTCGTGGCCGGCGTCAGCACTGACGTCACGGGTAGCGCAACCACCAGGCTCAGCCGGATCAAAATTCGAAAAGAAGGGAGCGCGTGCGCATTTCGCCCAAGGGGGGAATCCACACGCGCTCGGGGGCTAGTGTCAGGGGGATGATCCCCGGATACCCCACCCGAGTAAGAAATAGGACAGTCGGTCTCGGCCGGCTGACCAGATGCAACCGGACAGGGTAGGAGGGGCCGGCTATCACCCAGTAGCCGGGCCCTGGAGAGGAAGCTGGATACAACTACGTAGCCGGATCCAATCAGAGGGACAGGACGACGTGCGTATCAGTGCACGGTACGCCCTGTACGACGACAAGACGGGCAACCACCTGCCCATACCGAAGACTTGGCGTGGCTGACGGGGGAACAGTGGACGGTGCTGACGACGGGCTCGCACGGCGTCCACTGTGCCTACGACAGCCATACCGCTCATACACCGATGTGACATACCATGCCGGGTACTGTAGATGACTAGCCGGCTGGGACCCGCCTGTGGGGCCCGCCAGCTGGACTAGCCAGTGAGACCCTTGCCTCTCTTCCTATATAAGGAGAGGGAGGGCCTTAGTGGAAAGGGTTGGTCTCAGTTCATTTAAGGCAGTAGCTAAAGGATACAGCTCAAGGAGCACTTGTAGCTCGTATATTTCACATAGTCAGATCAGGCAGGAGTAGGGGTTTTACCTCACCACGAGGGCCCCGAACCTGGGTACTTCCTGCGTCCCGCCACGCTCGCTCGTATCCAATCTCGCCTGCGGACGCCGTCGATAGCTTTCCTGCTAGTCCCCACACCTCTATCTAACCTTTTTAGGTACTGCCATTCCCAATACAACGACAGTTGGCCTATAATTGGTAATGACATAAAAAAGATGATTCATGACTTCTATGATGAGAAAATCTCTCTTGAGAGCATCAACTCCTCTTTCATTACATTGATTCCTAAAAAGAGTTTCCCTGAGACACCATCAGACTTCAGACCCATATCTCTTCTCAATAGTGTGTTAAAGATCATCACTAAACTCCTGGCAAATAGATTGCAGAAGATTATTTTAAAACTTGTCCATAAAAATCAATATGGATTTCTTTAACAAAGATCCATTCAGGATTGCCTTGGCTGGGGATTTGAATATCTATTCCAATGTCACAAATCAAAAGAGGATATTCTTGTTTTAAAACTTGATTTTGAGAAGGCTTTTGACATGATTGAACATAATGCATTATTTGAGATTCTCAAGGCTAGAGGTTTTGGAGAAAATGGATAAAATGGCTCCAGCTATTATTTAGTTCTGGCACTTCATCTGTTTTGCTGAATGGTATTCCTGGGAAGAAATTTTACTGTAAAAGAGGAGTCAGACAAGGGGACCCATTATCATCACTTCTGTTTGTCCTTGCTGCAGATTTGCTTCAATCTATCTTGAATAAGGCAATGAATCTGAATTTAATATCTGCACCCCTCAACTGCCCTGCATGCCCTGACTATCCTGTAATTCAGTATGCTGATGACACACTTCTGATCATGAAAGGTGATGCCAAAGAATTGATTTGCCTAAAATCTATACTAAACACCTTCTCTGATTCAACTGGGCTGAAAGTCAATTATCAGAAATCAAGTTTGATTCCCATCAACCTGGATAGTGAAAGAGTGGATCACTTTGCAAAAACCCTGAATTGTCTAAAAGGTACTTTTCCTTTTAGTTACCTTGGTCTACCTTTAGGTCTTACCAAGCCCTCTTTAGAATATTTCATTCTAATGGTTCAAAGAGTGGAAAAGAGACTAAGTGGAATTGCCAGCTTCCTCAATTATGGTGGTAAACTTGAAATGGTTAAATCAGTTTTATCCTCTTTGCCAATGTTCTACATGAGCTGCCTTGAGATACCACCAACTATCAAGAATCAATTGATCAAATATTTCAGACACTGCTTATGGAGAAAAAAAAGGCTCTGAAAGTGCTGATGTTCAAGCAAAAGGATTTTCTCTTGTGGCTTGGGAAAAAATCTGTAGGCCAAAAAATCAAGGAGGATTAGGTGTCCTTGATATAACTATCTAGAATAATGCATTACTGCTGAAAATTTTGGATAAATTTTATAATGACCATGACATTCCTTGGGTGAAACTGGTGAAAAGTTCTTATTATGTGGATGGTTATGTTCCTAGTCATCACCTAGAAGGCTCATTCTGGTGGAGATCTCATCTCAAGGTAATTGATACATACAAGGCCATGGCTAGAGGAAACCTGGGTAATGGTGATTCCATTTTATTTAGACTGATCTCTGGGAGGAGAAGTGTCTTCATCACAAATTCCCTCATCTGCTATCCTTTGCAAAAAATACAAACTACACTATAAAAGAAGTGGTGCAAACTGAGTTCCTAGAAGATTTATTTCACTTACCCTTATCTCAACAAGCCTTCAACAAGTTTGAACAAATGGAAATAATTTGTCAGTAAGCTTTGGTAAAGATTCAAGAAGGCAGAAAGGATAGTTGGTCCTACATTTGGGGAAATAACAAGTTCTCATCTCACAAGGCCTATAAAGTCATGGTTGGGTATCAACCTACCCCCCACACACTTCACATGGATTTGGAATTCCTCCTGTCAACCGAAGCATAAGTTCTTTTTTTGGTTATTACTTCAAGACCATCTGAACACAAGGAATCTTCTTAGAAGGAAAAATATGCAACTCCAATCATATTCATGTGCTATTATGGAATGCTCACAAGAAGAAACTCTATCTCATTTGTTTTGGACATGTCCCGTTGCTGAAAACTGTTGGGACTTTATTTGCCCACAAAGACACAGGGGATTATCAGTTTTTGAGGCCATTGAAGATATTAAGGGGAAATTACAATTACCATTTGCTATGGAAATCATCATTCTAGCGGCTTGGGGAATTTGGATTATCAGAAATAATAAGATTTTCAATAATCAAAGGCCATATTTCAACAGTTGGAAGGCAATTTATAAGGAAGAGCTAAGATGGATTAGCTTTAGAATTAAAAGAAACCTTGCTGAAAACTTCAAAGCTTGGCTTCAATCTCAGACTTAGATGTCTTTCTATTTTGTCTTTTTAGTTAGATCTCTGTAAATCAGATTGTTTACTCATTATAAATATAAAAATTGCAGTGGGCTTTTGCTCACGGTTCATCCTAAAAAAAACTTGTTTTTGCAGGGCATGTGATGTGATATGGTTATTGATACAAAAATTGTTTTATGCAATGAAATTTATTGTAAGTTAAACAACCAACAGGAGCCATATGGTTGTCTTTATCTTTATGGCATGTGTGCTATATATATTGAAGGGAATATGCCCGAGAGGCAATAATAAAGTGGTTATTATCTTATTCCATGTTTATGATAAATGTTTATTTTGCATGCTATAATTGTATTAATTGGAAACGTTAATACATGTGTGTTTAATAAAAAAATACAAAGTTCCTAGTACTCACTCTCATATAAACTAGCTTGTTGATTAACAAGATGATCAAGGTTTCCTGATCATGGACATTGGATGTTGTTAATAACGAGGTCACAACATTGGTGGAATGATGTGATGAACATTCATCCTTTATATTGCTATAACATCATACTAAGTAATCTTAGTCCTTAGATCATGAGATCATGTTAATTGCTAACACCGAAAGAGTATCTTGATAACATCAAACGTCACAACGTAACAGGGTGACTATAAAGGTGGGTTCAGTACTACGAAGGTGTTATGTTGAGGCTCATGGATCAAGAGTGGGATTTGTCCATCTCGATGACGGATAGATATACTCTGGGCCCTCTCAGTGATATCACATTAAGATAGCTTGCAAGCAAGTGATGTGATCACTAGAATGTTATATCACGGGAATGAGAAAAGAGTGCATGTCGGCAACAAAATCAAACTAGGTATGGAGATACCGTTGATCGAATCTCGGACATGTAATATATCGCGAGACAAAGGGATTTAGTTACTAGCGTTAAAGGTTCTCACGATCACAGAATTCATCGTTGAATGTGTAGGAGTCAGTATGGATCTTCAGGTCCCGCTTCTGATTATTGATCTGAGAGGGGTCTCGATCATGTCTGCATTATTCGCGAACTGTAGGGAGACACACTTAAGGGATACCGACACCATTTGGAGCAAATATGTTTCAAATAAAGATTTAAGAAAGCGCTGGAATTATTTCAATAGACACCAAAACTGTTTCGGGTGAAATTGCTGAAATTGGTCCTGCATGTAATATTGAAATGTTGCAGGGGGTTTTATGTGAATGTTTGTTAATTAAATTAATTAACAAAATTCTGAATAAAATTAGTAAAAGAGGTTTATTAAATGAGAGAGCATTAAATTTGGAGAAATTTAATGCATTTAAAGTGGAGACTTTAAAAGAGAATGTGAAGGGGCAAATTTATGTGGAGGGAGTTACCACCACATGAATGAGAAGGTGAGGGGTACCCTCCCCTCCTCCTATAAAAGGCCCCCCTCTCACACCTTCATACTCACACCTCCTCGTGAAGGATCTCTCTCCCCCTCTAGTATTATTCCCCCATGGTCTCGGATTAGCGAGATACATGTTCCCGGTGGCTTTATCTGGAAAGGAGTTACTGCTTCCGCTGCTTCGCTGGAGCGAGGGACGGAGGTTGTCGGGGTACCGGACGTGTGTGCGATCACAGATGCACCGCTGCTTTGCGGTGCTGGACTTGGTGGTGCTAGACTTGCTGGAGCTGGCTCTGATGGACGTGCTGGAGCCGGACTTGCTGGACTTCATCACGATCTTGAGATCGGCAAGTGTACAACTACATCATCCACGAGTTACATCTCGTTAACAAAATTTGTTGTCTTGGAGGGTAAGTTCTCTATGGATGTATATCCACCCATTGCTCTGTATCTAGTAGATAGATCTTGGCGTATAGTTCTCACCGTAGAATTTTTTTTGTTTTTTATGCTGGGAATCCAATAGTGGTATCAGAGCCTGATCTATGCATAGGTGCTTTGCACGGGTAGTACACGTATGTTTATATGTGGGCGATGATGATTATGTTATTGCATCTTCTATGTAATTTGTATATTGGTGGCATAGTGGGATGAAGCGGCCCGAACCAACCTTACATGTCATCGCACATGAGACTGGTTCCACAACTGACATGCAACTAGTTTTGCATAAGTGGCTGGCGGGTGTTTGTCTCTCCTACTATAGTCAATATCTGATTTACAACGAGGTTCTAATAACTTAGTTATCATCGTTGTGGTTCCATGTTCGTAGGTAAGACCGGTTCTATCTTCGAAAGCCCTAAGCCACGTAAAACTTGCAATGGATAAATTAGAGGCGTCTAGTTTAGATTGTTGCTGGGCTAGTGTCATGATATGGTAATGTTGTAAGTAGATGTATGATAGATACCCTTACAACACACCTAACGTGTAAGTTCCATAGACCTTGGCCTTACACACAAAGGAATGATAGAGATCATACCATGATGCATACGATAGAGATCAAATGGATGGACCATATCATCCCACTTTACACATTAGATGTTTGCATCTTATATTGCTTGTTTGGCATTTTAGTAGCATTATAAGATGATCCCTCATTTAAATATCAAGATAAAATGTGTTCTTCCTTAAGTATGCACCGTTCTATGGATCGTGTTTCGAGACATCACGTGATGATCGGGTGTACTCGACTCTGCGTTTTCATACAAACGGGTGTAAGACAGTTTTACACATGCCAGTACTAAGGTTCTTACTTCGCAAGCCTAGCATGTACAAACATGGCCTCAGGAACACGGACCGAAAGGTTAAGCATGAGTCATATAGTTGATATGATGCCCATATGGATGCTCATCTTTGAAGCTACACCGACTCACGTGATGATCGAACTTGGTGTAGTGGATTTGGTTCATGTAATCACCAAAAAGGCACGAGGGATGTCGTTTTTGAGTTGGAGTTCATTTCTAATTTGGATTAGTCGAACTCAATTTGGGATAAACTAAATCGAAGTGAATTTGCATAATTTGTTGTAGTCATTGGCGTCTGTTCACTACCTTATGCTTAGTTTTAATTGAGATAATAGAACTGTAGAATTCTGGATATTTACTTTACGAACTAGTATTATATTGTTTTGAATGTCAATTTAAAGTTTATAAGTCCTACTGCAAACTTTCAGCAAACTCTATTTACTCCATGAAGTTTAATAAGTAGTATTAAATCAAGAGTAAGAATTCCAATGTTAGTATCTAAAGTATCACGTTTGCCTCCATGATTATTGATATTCAAAAGTTGTTTTAATATCAAGATTATATAGGACCTGGAAATTGTTTCAGAAACCATCATGTGTGGAAGATATTGTGATATATGAAACAATGTTTTTGGTTGCATTATGATAGAGTATAATTTAGCAAAATACATGTTCTCATATTGTATGAGAATTTGTGAAGGATGGAGATGCTAAGCATCCGGATCTCCCAAAAAAGGTTTTGGGAACTAACATTATACTCGCGATTCTTCCTTATAGGCTATAGTAGTTTGATCATGAAAGTTGTCATGATAAGGATGATAGAAGATGTAAGTAAAATGTTTACTATACTAATAGATTACTAAAGAATGGATTTTTGAAAGAACACCAAACATTTGATGATGGTGATCCACTTCAAAGTGCAAGTCCAAACGTATTAGTATTTAATTATATACACTTTGTACTATGTGTCATGTGAATGACACCACTATTGATGTTGATAGATTCTTTTAAAAGAAAAGGAATTGTTGAAAGAGAATCTATAAAATATTTGGCAGAAAATAAAAGGTTGGAGATGTCCAACTTAGGTATATAGAAGATATACATGTTATGGCTATATTCCTTGCTTGTTAAACAATGTGGTTCTTAGGTATTGGATACCGGTATTGGATACCGAATTGGATGGTGTGAAGTATCATACAGAACAACACAATTCATGAACTACAATGGCCTAAGTAACTGGCAAGAGAATAAGTGATGATGTTCATCGAAAACACATAAAGTGTTATTGTGTTTTTCGTTGTTGTCAAACCTAGCCTTCAAGATTTGTTTTGATAATTGTTATTTTATTCCGGTATTACAAGAACAATGGTTGTTCAAATAATTACCGTATTCCATAAAGGATGGATGAACTTTTACATGTCTAGTGGGAGAAATCACATCCATAAACACTACTGCTAAAATGTCACAAGACAAATGATTGAAAGATCACTTATGAAGTGACATCGCTGTTTAAATTATATTGGAAAGAAAACATGAAGAAAATCCATGTTGATGGATTTTTGGAGTCTTTGATTTTGATGAATTGACGCTTGTGAGACTTTCCTCGAGATAATTGAAACTTCGTTCATAGGCCAAAGAGGAATGGATGACTAGCTTATTGGAAAATGTACATGCTAATGTGCATAGTACATTATGTGTAGCCATATGCGATGGATCTTTTTGCTTCATATGCTTTCTCCAGAAATTTGATTGAATATATTTATATATTTACTTAATAAGGAAGAAGTATGAAACATTTGAAAATTGTTCAAAGACTTTCAAGATGAAGTGGAAAATCATTGTAACAAGAAAATAAAGAGTTTATGATTCGATCATTGATGTTGTATTGGGAACGGCAGTACCTAAAAAGGTTAGATAGAGGTGTGGGGACTAACAGGAAAGCTATCGACGGCGTCCGCAGGCGAGATTGGATACGAGCGAGCGTAGCGGGACGCAAGAAGTACCCAGGTTCGGGGCCCTCGTGGTGAGGTAAAGCCCCTACTCCTGCCTGATCTGACTATGTGGAATATACGAGCTACAGGTGCTCCTCGAGCTGTATTCTTTAGCTACTGCCTTAAATGAACTGAGACCAACCCTTTCTACTTAGGTCCTCCCTCTCCTTATATAGGAAGAGAGGAAAGGGTCTCACTGGCTAGTCCGACTGGCGGGCCCCACAGGCGGGTCCAACCCGGCTAGTCATCTACAGTACCCGGCATGGTATGTCACATCGGCGTATGAGCGGTATGGTTGTCGTTAGGCACAGTGGACGCCGTGCGAGCCCGTCGTCAGCACAGGCCACTATTCCCCCGTCAGCCACGCCAAGTCTTCGGTATGGGCGGGTGGTTGCCCGTCTTGTCGTCGTACAGGGCGTACCGTGCACTGATACGCATGTCGTACTGTCCCTCTGATTGGATCCGGCTACCGGGTGGTAGCCGGTCCATGCTACCCTGTCCGGCTGCATCTGGTCAGCCGGCCGAGATCCGACTGTCCTGTTTCTTATTCGAGTGGGGTATCCGAGGATCATCCCCCTGACACTAGCCCCCGAGCGCGTGTGGATTCCGCCCTTGGGCAAAATGCGCGCGCGCTCCCTTTTGCTTTTCGAATTTTGATCCGGCTGAGCCTGGCGGTTGCGCTACCCGTGACGTCAGTGCTGACGCCGGCCACTAGTGCACGCGCCATCATTGCTCTGCGGCGGGCAGCGTAACGTCCCGTCGCACATTGCCTCGGGGAACTGCTTGCCCGGCGCCTCGGTTTCCGACCCAGGATCTTCTGCGCATCCCGTCCCGGCACACGGGATCTAGGCGGCGGTTGGGATGTGGGTTGCCGGATGCGCGCCACGTGGCCCCGCCGACGGTTGCCCTTCCGGTCCTTTAAAGGGATGCCGCGGGGGAGGCAGTTCTTTTCCTTCGCTCCCCTGCTGCAATCTTCCTCTCCTTCTCGCGCGCTGCTGCTCCTGTGCTCTTGCCCTCTGCGCCGCCCGCTAGCCGCCGTCGATGCTACGGGCCATCGTCACTCCTCCGTCGCCGCTCCCTCTCCTCAGCCGGAAATGGCCGCTGACCGCGGGGCCTGGTGCGGATCCTCCGTCACCGAGGATCAGATTGCGAAGTACCGCGCGACCCGCGTCCTCCCGCCGGCGGAGGAGGTGGCGGTGCGGTTGGCGCCGGTGGGGGAAGAGTCGCCGCATCCGGCGGAGGGGGAGCGCTTTATTTTCCTCTCGCATCTGGCGCACGGGTTTGCGCTGCCGCTCCACCCCTTTTTTCTGACTTTCCTAGCCTTCTTCGACCTCCGCCTCCACCACCTCGGCGCCAATGCCATCGGAACGCTGGCGCACTTCATGGCGTTCTGCGAGAGCAACCTCGGGATCCAGCCGGATCTCGGGCTCTTCTGCTGGCTCTTCTGAGTCCGGCCGCAGGTCCAGTATACGAAGGGCCCGCTAGTCGTCTGCGGCGGCACCTCCATATACTCCCGCTCCCAATCCGGCTACCCGAAGTCCTTGCTCCAGGACACGGTACGGCTGTGGCAGCAGTCCTACTTTTATGTCAAGAACATCATCGGCGTTGACCGGATAAACCTGCCGGCCTTCCAAGACGTCGAGTCCAGCCGGCAAAACTGGGACTTGAAGGTCTACGGCGACAAGGAGGAGACGGACGCGATTGTGGCATGCATGCGCTCCCTTGTCACCTGCCAGCTAACCGGTCGGGACATCACCCTTAGCTGGATGTCCCGGCTGATGATGCCGCTCCAGCAGCGGGCACACAAGATGTGCTTCTACTCCGGCCGGCTGGACCCGACCCGGCTGTCGCACCGCGATCCCCGCTACCACAACATGAAGGAGTGGTTGTGGACGATCAGCAAGGAGCGGCTGCCGGAGAACTGGACGTTCAGCCTAGCGCCCTACAACCGGGAGAACCGCGCCCCCCGGGTAAGTTCTTGTAGCCGGAATTTTTGCTTATTCCCTCTGTTATCTCCTTGCTATGTCTGACTGACCTTTTGCCTTCGCCAGATCTTCCCCTGCATCCTTCGCGAGGAGGGCGACGCTCCTCTCGAGGTGTTCGCGCCGGACTTGCCCGAGCCGCGTGCTCGGCGATCCGGCGAGGAATCGGATGGGGACGGCGATGCCTTCCCCAGCCGGAATGACGAGCCGGTCGCCGACCCGCACGCGGAGGTGCATGAGGAGGAGGATGCCGGGCCGACTGCGGAGCCGGCGGCGCGCTCCGCGGCAGACGGCAAAGCAGGCGGGAGCGGCTCCGGCCATTTCGACTCCCGCCAGCCTGCGGCGGAAGAGCCGGCTCCGAAAAGGGGCCGGACTAGTGCCCTGCCACCAAGCCTCCTTGGCCGGAAGAAAGGGTCGCCCCCGGTTGTGCCGGGTACGTTTTTCTCCCTCCCCCTCGGTGCTTTCTGTTTGTTTTTCCTTGTCCTTGTTTTTCTGACTTTAGCCTGTTTTGCTCTTGTCTTTTCCTCTTTCCCTTTAGCGCACTGGTTTCTTTCGGCGCCGCGAGCCTGGCTCGGACGCCAGCCGGGTCGCCGCCTTGCGCCCCGACTGATCCAACCGGCGCCTCCCCTTCCTCTGAGGCGCAGCCTCCTTCTTCTCCTCAAGCTGAGCCGGCTGCCCCCTCTCAGCCGGAGGGTCCCCAGCCGGAAGCGACTCGCTCCCAGCCGGAAGGTTCCTCCACGGGCGCACGGAGGGCTACTGGCAAGGAGCTTGTCATGGTAGGCGACGACGACTCTGAAGAGGCGCTCGGGGAGGAGTGGCAGACTGCGGTGCTCACGGCGAAGGAGTCCTTGGCCGTCAACGCCGTGGACGACGATGCCTCTTCCGCTGCTTCACTGTTGGACCTTGCCGCCACGCTCGAGCTGGCGGTGAAGGAGATCCGGCTGCTTGAGGCCACAGCCGGTGGGAACCGGATGCTAGAGCAGAAGATTGCTGCAGCCAACGGGACCTCCCAGAGTAAGTCCGCCTCATCCGTCTGGCTCTCTCTTTTTTTAATAGTCGGCCTCATTGCAGCTGTCCTCGTGTGCGCCCAGCGCGAGATCGATCGCTTGAAGAAAGCGAACGACCGGCTGAGCAGGTCCAACTCCACGCCGCGCTTGCAGAACAAGGACTGGCACGCGCGAGTAGATGGCTTGGATGCTACCGTCAAGGAGCGCGATGCCTCGCTCGCTAGCCGGGCCGAAGCGTTCTCCCTTCTCGAGGCCCAGAACAAGGACCAAGAGAAGGAGATAAAACGGCTAGCGGTCAAGGAGAAGGCGCTGGTGGAGGAGCTGATGCAAGTCGGCCACACTGCCAAAGGTGAGTTCTTTCTTCCGTCTTCTTTTCTTTCCGGATCCGGTAGCCGGATTTGACTCCTCTTTTCTGACAGCCTTTTACCCCGGCATAGACCTGCTGGCCTACAACCGGCTACAGGAGAACTGACCGGGAGCGCAGCCGACGGCTCAGGAGCTCATCGTTCTTCTTGGCGAGGAGGCCGCGAAGCTACGTCAGGCGGCACGGGACATCTTCTCCTTTATGTGGCCAGAGGCTCCGGTTCCGGAGACGATGGCGCAGCTGGCGGCGAAGGTGGGAGAGGTGCCGGCTGCGGTGGACCGGCTGCGGGATCTGGCGGCGCGGGGTGGAGCGGAGATGGCCCTGGCGCTGATGCTTTCGTGGTACAAGGATACTCGCGTCGATAAGATCGACGGGGGCTTCCGTGCGGAAGCCGATCTTGCCGCCATCCGCCAAGCCCATCCGGAGCTTCGCGGGTCCGCCATCAAGATCGCCGACTACGTGGATCCGGACGAGGTGCTCACCGACTCGGAGGCCCCCGACACTCCAGATGCGGAGTCCTCGGAACGAGCACTGTGGCTCCGCCCCCGCCTCCAGCATCTGCCAGCTAGGAGCTCCCCCACGACAAGGGCCCTGCCGTTTAGCTGTTGCCCCGAGATGCCGGGTGTATTTGTCTTGTTTTAGATTATCATAAAACTTGTCTGTCTGTACCGGCTATCTTTGATGCCGGGTAACTCTCGGGAGCTTCGTCTCCCTTTTGCTTGTTAATATTGAATTCTTGAGTCCTCCTTTATTTGTGTCTTGAATTTTCTTTTGAAATCTTTGCCGGCTCACTTCGCCCGGCTGACCTAGCCCGGCTACACACTTTTAGCCGGACGAACTACGCCTCCAGTAGGGGCGCGCCAGCGCACCCACTGGGTGTAGCCCCCGAGATTCGGAGTAGCTGGCGTAGCCAGGTGCTTCGAATCTTCCTTGTTCTTTCCCACTCTTCTAGATTTATCCAACTGGACTCGCCCCAGTCGGTAGCTTTCGTCGGCTGGACGCCTTCAGCTGGGGGAGCCAACATTCCAGTGGGGGCGCGCCAGCGCACCCACTGGGTGTAGCCCCCGAGATTCGGAGTAGCTGGCGTAGCCAGGTGCTTCGAATCTTTCTTGTCTTTTATTGCTCCCACCCTTGCCCTCACCTGGGCTCCGAACAGCCGGCTAAACGCCCTTAGTCGGTTAGGAACTACAAGATTCCACTGGGGGCGCGCGAGCGCACCCAGTGGGTGTAGCCCCCGAGATTCGGAGCGCTTGATGAAGGCAAGGGCTTCGAATCTTCTTTCCTTCTCCTGAATTCCGACTCGAAGTAGTCGGACAAGAACGCACATATGCATACACATACATCTTCATAGGTTAATAGGTTAGTCCTTCAAATCGTAGCCGGGAAACGGCTTATTTTTTCAAAAACTGGCTTGCTCCTTTCTAGGCGCTTAGTCGCTTTCTCGTGTGTTCTGCTGTTTTCGCTGCGTCCTTGCCGGACAGCCGGGTTGCGGTCTGTAGCCGGAATCGAAGGGAGCTAACAGTACATTACGCACGGTACTAGCGGCTTAGCGGCTGGATTGGTTTGAGCTAGTTGCGGGGCCGGGACGTTCGATCTGTCACGCCTCTTCCCCGTTTTTCATGTGGGATGCCTCGGGCTTTTGCTCTTGCTAGCCGGACAGCCGGGTTGCGGTCTGTAGCTGAGACGAAGAGTGGGCCTCTGACATCATCGCACACTACTTAGCCGGTTTGTTGGTTTAACAGGCCGGGCCAGCCGGCGAGCCCCCGGGTAGGGGTAGCCGGAGCCGGAAAATTTTAATCGGAGAACAGGTACGCACACATTTTCTGAAGGAGCCCCCGAGATTCTCGTGGGAGTCCGCATTTTCATTTATGAGGTTTTCGGATATATACACTGTTTGGCGACTAGGTGTAAAATGGGCGCAGCAGGGCCGCGTTCCAAGGTCGTTCGGTCTCCTTGTCCGATTTGTCCATCTTGTTCTTGCGCGGCTGCTACGTGTCGATGAGGTAGTAAGAGTCGTTGGGTAGCGCCCGGCTGATGATGAAGGGGCCCTCCCAGGGTGGTGATAGCTTGTGCATACCCTTCGTGTCTTGCACCAACCGGAGAACCAGGTCACCCTCGCGGAATGCGTCTGGGCGAAACCGTCTGGAATGGTAGCGGCGTAGTCGCTGCTGGTGCAGGGCGGATCTGGACAGGGCCAGCTCGCGGGCCTCCTCCAGGAGATCTACCCCGTCCTCCCGCGCCTCCTTGTTGGCCTGCTCGTCGTAGAGGAGTCTGCGGGGGGAGTCGAATTCGATGTCGGCAGAGAGGACGGCTTCCGATCCGTAGACCAGGAAGAACAGTGTGTAGCCGGTTGACCTATTCGGTGTGGTGCGGAGGCTCCACAGCACAGCCGGAAGTTCTTCGATCCAGCATCCGGGTGATCGCTCCAACGGCTCGATGAGACGTGGTTTGATGCCTGCTAGCACCAAGCCGTTTGCTCGTTCGACCTGCCCGTTGGACTGCGGATGTGCGACAGAGGCGAGGTCTAGCCGGATGCCCTTGTTGCTGCAGAACCAGGCGAAGGCCCCCTTGGCGAAGTTCGTGCCGTTGTCGGTGATGATGCTATTGGGGTAGCCGAAGCGGTTGATGATGTCGGTGAAGAAGGTAACAAACGTTGCCCCGTCCAGCTTTCGGATAGTCTTGGCCTCGATCCACTTTGTGAACTTGTCCACCGCTACCAGCAGGTGGGTCATTCCCGCGCGAGCTCGCTTGAAGGGCCCGACCATGTCGAGGCCCCAAACCGCGAAGGGCCAGGTGATCGGTATGGTCTTGAGCACCGAGGTTGGCATGTGCCTGAGCTGCCCGAAGCGTTGGCACCCATTGCACGCGCGGACCAGCTACTCGGCATCCTCGAGGGCGGTGGGCCAATAGAAGCCGTGGCGAAACGCCTTGGCGACTATCGCCCTTGACGAAGCGTTGTGCCCGCACTCGCCCTGGTGGATGTCCTTGAGTAGCCGGTAGCCTGTGTCTACGTGAACACATCTTTGGAAGATACCGGATACACAACGCTTGTATAGCTCGCTATTTATGATGGTGTATGTGTGCGCGCGGTGTCGGATTTGTCTGGCCTCCACCTCGTCGTCCGGGAGTTTGTTGTTGGCGATGTAGTTCATGAAGGGTTGTGCCCAGGATGGCACTTCCCGGATGACGAGGACGCTCCTGTCTTCCGGCTGTCGGGTGTCGGTGGGCCGTCCGGGTGGGATGTCCGGGGCGGCAGCCCCTGAGCCACTAGGCGAGCCGGAAGCCCCCTGGGCCTACGAGCCGGGGGGCACCGCCTGGCCGGAGTTGGCACGAGTTTTCTTCTTTGGTGGCTCCGCCGGCTCCGCTTCCGCTGCCCCAGCTGCCGGGACGCTCCCCGCCCAGATGATGAAATCTGATTCCGGCGACGGGTTGATGGATGGCTTGCGCAGGTGCTCCAGGGAGACCCCTAGTGGGATGGCCTGCCTGGTGGACCCTATCTTGGAGAGCGCGTCGGCTGCCTCGTTGTTGGTGCGGGGGACGTGATGAAATTCACACCCGTCGAAGGAGGAGCTGATCTTCTGGATGTGGAACCGGTAGAGGGCCATGTTGGCATCTCTGGCGTCTCATTCCCCGGATACTTGTTGTACCACCAGGTCCGAATCGCCGAAGCACAGGATCCGGTTGACGCAGATTTCCTTGGCCAGCCGGAGCCCGTGCGCCAGTGCCTCGTATTCGGCTATGTTGTTAGAGGCCTTGAAGTGGATTTGCAACACGTACTCCAGCTGGTCTCCCTTGGGCGAGGTGAGCACGATGCCGTCTCCCAAGCCCCCGAGCATCTTTGACCCGTCGAAGTGCATCCTCTAGTGGTCCGAATCCGGAACCGGTGGGAGATACTGGGTCTCGGCCCAGTCGAAGAGGAAGTCCGCCATCGCCTGTGACTTGATCGTGAGCCGAGGCTTGTACTGCATGGAATAGGCGGCGAGCTCGATGGCCCATTTGGCGACCCAGCCGGTGGCGTCCTTGTTGCCGATGATTTCCAAAAGGGGTGTAGTGCACACGACCTTGATCGGGTGCTCCTGGAAGTAGTGCTTGATCTTCTTGCATGCTAGGTACACGTCGTAGCACATCTTTTTGTAGTGGGGGTAGTTCTGCTTGGAGAAGGAGAGAACCTCGCTGAGGTAGTAGACGGGTCTCTGAACTTGCTGAGCCTTGCCTTCCTCGGGGCGCTCCACTACCAGGACGACGCTGACGACCCGGCTGGTGGCTGCTATATAGAGCAACATCGGCTCCTTGCTAGCCGGTGTGGCTAGAACCGGCGCTGTGGACAGCATGCGCTTGAGGTCATGAAACGCGGTGTCGGCCTGCGAAGTCCAGGAGAACTTGTCCGTCTTTTTGATCAGCTGGTACAACGAAAGTGCCTTCTCCCCCAGCTGGCTAACGAAACGACTGAGGGAAGCCAGGCATCCGGTGAACTTCTGGACTCCAAGCAGGTTCTTGGGCGGTTGCATCCTTTTGATGGCCGCGATCTTCTCCGGATTTGCCTCGATGCCTCGCTGAGATACGAGGAAACCGAGTAGCTGGCCGGATGGTACTCCGAAGACGCATTTTTCCGGGTTCAGCTTCATCTGGTACTGGTGGAGGTTGCCAAATGTTTCTCGCAGATCCTCGAGGAGGGTGCGCTTTTCCTTGGTCTTGATGACCATGTCATCCACGTAAGCGTGCACGTTTCGGCCTATCTACGAGTGCAAGCATTTCTGCATACATCGCTGATAGGTGGCACCTGCGTTCTTTAGGCCGAAAGGCATGGTTACATAGCAGAAAGCCCCGTAGGGGGTGAAAAATGATGTCTTAATCTAAAAAAGACAACAAATCACAGCCGATCGTGGAATCGATGACCTGATCGATACAGGGCAAGGCGAAGGGGTCTTTCGGGCATGCCTTGTTCAGGCTGGTGTAGTCGATACACATGCGCTAGGTCTTATTCTTTTTCAACACCAGGACTGGGTTCGCCAGCCAGTCCGGGTGGTATACTTCCATGATGAACCCGGCTGCGAGGAGCCGGGTGATCTCGTCAACGATTATCTTTCTCTTCTCTTCTGCGAACCGGCGCAGAGGTTGCTTGACCGGCTTGGCATCCGGACGCACATGAAGTGAGTGCTCGGCGAACTCCCTCGGCACACCCGGCATGTCTTTGGGAGACCATGCGAAGATGTCCCGATTCTCACGGAGGAAGTCAACGAGCGCGCCTTCCTATTTGCTGTCCAAGCCGGCACCAATGGTGACGAACTTAGTCGGGTCGGAGGGGTCGAGCAGGATCCTCTTCGTCTCCTTTGCCGACTGGAAAGCTCCTTCTCCAGCCGGTTTGCTGCTAGCCGGAATGTCCTGCTGGGCCATGGCCACATTGCGCATGATTGCACGCTTTTCTACGGCTATGATGAGGGCCTCTGCTAGTTCAGAACCGGCTGAGGCGCACTCCATCGATCGCCTGAAGCAGCCAACGACGGTGATCACGCCGTGGGGTCCTGGCATATTCGTCTTGAGGTATGCGTAGTGGGGGACGGCCATGAACTTGGCGAGGGCGGGGCGCCCGAGGAGAGCGTGGTAGGAGCTCGTCAAATTTACCACCTCAAACCAGATTGGTTCGCGGCGGAAGTTCTCCTCGGTCCTAAAGATGATGTCCAGCTGGATTTTTCCCAGCGGAGCGCAGGCTGGCCCCGGCAGTACGCCGTGGAATGTCGTGGTAGTCAGGCGCATGTCGCTTTCGCGAATGCCTAGCTTCTCTAGCAAGGACTGGTAGAGGAGGTTGAGGCTGCTGCCTCCGTCGATGAGGACGCGCGAAAATCGGCAGGTGCGCGCGTTGGAGACGATGAGGGGGTCGAGCACCATGGCGTAGCCCCCGGGAGTCGGCAGATGCTCTGATTGATCTGCCCGGCTCCAGGTGATGGGGGTTTCCGACCAATTCAGGTACTGGGGGACTGGAGAAACGATGGCGTTGACCTCCTTGGAGCGTCGCCTGCGGCTGTGCTTGTCGTCCTGCTCCGTCTCAAAGATGTGGTAGGCGGCGTGCGGCTGGGGGTAGCCATTGTTGTTGTTGCCGCCGTTACCAGCATCACTGGATCCCCTAGCTGGTGGTGGGGGTCCACCCGGTGCGGGAAGCGGGAGACGAGGCTGGTTGCCCTGGTCCTTTAGCTGGCGAGTCCAGTTGCAGTTCCGGGTGGTGTGCGTAGCCGGTTTGAAGGGACCGCTATGCCACTTGCACGGGCCGTTGATCATTTGGTCGAAGGTGAGTCGGGGCTTCTACCTTCTTGTGTCGTTAGCCGGTGCGCCGAGCGCACCCTCTACGGCATTGACCTGCCGCGCGTGGTAGCGAGGCTTCTGCTGCCTGTCCTGGCGGTCCCCGTGGAACCGGTTGTCGTTGTCATGGCGTCTGGAGGATCCGGCTTCACCAGCCGGATTGCTCGGACGGTCGCGAGCCGGCTCCATGGGAGTCGGGCGGCCTTCCGCGTTTACTCGGAGGGGCTTCTTCATGGCGGCATCTGCCGTGGCGTACTGGTCGGCAACCATCATGAGCTCCGCCATGGTTTTCGGCTCGTCACACAGTAGCCGGTGGCGAAGCATGGTGCCTTCTAGGATGCCCTCGCAAGTGTTGCGGAGCTCCGTCCACTTGGCGAGGTACTCGCGGTCGGTCTCGCGGTTGCCCTGGACCCACAAGGCCAGGTCGCGCGGGCGCCCTGGGCGCTTGTACGTGTCGTTGAAGTTGCGAACGAAAACCTTCTCGAAATCAGGCCAGGCGTTGATGCTGTTGGGCGCGAGGCTATTGAGCCAGGTCCTTGCCGACCCGGTTAGCATGAGAGGGACGTAACGCACGGCTGTGCGCTTATTCCTGTGGGCGATGCCGACTGCCGTGGCGTAGTCGGTCAACCAGTCTTCCGGTTTCATGCTGCTGTCGTACTTGGGGGTGTCCCTGGGCAGGGAGAATTTATCCGGAAACGGCTCATTCCGGATGCGGGGTCCGAAACAAACTGGTCCGGTAGAATCTTCCTCCTCAGTGACGCGTGCTTGAGCGAGCAGCTCAATGCGGTCGCGGGCGTCCGGACAATCCGGGTTGGGCGCGCCCACCAGGCCTAAGAGGCGGGAACCGGCTAGTCTGGGTGCTCCGGCTGGTGGGGGTGGAGGTGGCGGGTTGCTGTTGACCTTCTGCTCCTGGCGCGGCTGGCCCCTGTTGCCGGAGCCGCGACGCCTGCTGCAGGCCCTAGCCGGCTGAGGGGAGGATGCCTGCTGCATGTCACGTGGTGCGCCCCTGCTGTTGGCGGGTAGCCTGCTTCCTCTGGAGTAGCTAAGGTGCTCCTATGTCTGCCTGCTCGTCCGCAACGCGGAGGAGCTCCTGGACGCGAGCGTGCTGGCGGGCTCGCTCCTCGCCCTCCAGGCTGGGTTGTTCTTCCGCTGCGGCTCGCGTCGCGCGCAAGTTCTTGATGGGCGTGCTGTAGGTGGGCCGTGTAGGGGCAGGCACGGGATCCGGTTCTCCGTCCTTCTCCATCCTGCCGCCTAGCTCACCGCCCCGACGTCGTACCTGGACGCGCCGGCTCGGCTCTACGATAGCCGGGGTGAGACCATGCGCGCGGTCATACTCGCGCCTGGCGATCTCCAGCTGCTTGCGGGCTGCTGCCAGCTCCATGGCCTCCTGGAGGAGGATCTGTCTCTCCATGGTGAAGTTGGCCTCCTTCTCCTCCGGATTGTCCCCGAGGGTAACCGGCGTCAGGAGCCGATCAATGGCATCCTCGACCGGGTTCCGAGGCTGCAAGGGAGCGGAAGTTCCGACCTCGTCCACGCCTCGCTCCCGCGGCCGGCGAGGCTGCGAGCTGGATCCGGCCATCATGACCTCCAAGCCACGAGGTGCGGCAGAGGTGCCGCCGCTTGAGCATGGCAGCCCCGCGACAGAGACGATTTCCCTAGGGAAATGCTCCGGGACGGTGGCGATGTAGACGGGGAGATCGCCGAATAGCAGAACGGTGCCGTTTGCCTGTAAGGAAGTTCCGACGAAGCAGGAGGCATTGTCGATGACGCAGTCGAACTTGCCGAGCGTGAGCACCAGGCCGGAGGCCACGCGCTCACCGGCTGAAGTGCGGGGTCCCGTGCGGAACATGACTCCGGTCGAAGCCATCAGCCCCACGGTGGGCGCCAACTGTCGTTGTATTGGGAACGACAGTTCCTAAAAAGGTTAGATAGAGGTGTGGGGACTAGCAGGAAAGCTATCGACGGCGTCCATAGGCGAGATTGGATACGAGCGAGCGTAGTGGGATGCAAGAAGTACCCAGGTTTGGGGCCCTCGTGGTGAGGTAAAGCCCCTACTCCTGCCTGATCTGACTGTGTGGAATATACGAGCTACAGGTGCTCCTCGAGCTGTATTCTTTAGCTACTGCCTTAAATGAACTGAGGCCAACCCTTTCTACTGAGGCCCTCCCTCTCCTTATATAGGAAGAGAGGCAAGGGTCTCACTGGCTAGTCCGACTGGCGGGCCCCACAGGCGGGTCCCAGCCGGCTAGTCATCTATAGTACCCGGCATGGTATGTCACATCGGTGTATGAGCGGTATGGCTGTCGTAGGCACAGTGGACGCCGTGCGAGCCCGTCGTCAGCACAGGCCACTGTTCCCCCGTCATCCATGCCAAGTCTTCGGTATGGGCGGGTGGTTGCCCGTCTTGTCGTCGTACAGGGTGTACCATGCACTAATACACACGTCGTCCTGTCCCTCTAATTGGATCCGGCTACGTTTGTTGTATCCGGCTACCTCCTCATGGTCCGGCTACCGGGTGGTAGCCGGTCCATGCTACCCTGTCCGGCTGCATCTGGCCAGCCGGCCGAGATCCGACTATCCTGTTTCTTATTCGGGTGGGGTATCTGGGGATCATCCCCCTGACAATCATAAAGGAAACTATTTGAGTTACATGTTTAGCAAAACACCTAAGATTTGCGGAATTGTTCCATGATTTATGTTTCCCGATAAACCATAGGAGTATGGCATATTTGAGAGATGAAATCAAACCATGTTTGACATGGTAAGATCAAAGGTGTCATTTATAAAACTGCCATTATGTTTTAAGGATTAAAGCTTTAGAGACTACCACTTTTACACTGAAAAGAGCACCATCGTGATCCGTTGAAATGACACCATATGAGTTATGGTTTGGGATAAAACCCGAATTGTCTTTTCTTAAATTTTGGTATGCTATGCATAAGTAAAATGTTTACAACCAAAGTCGGATAAGCACGTCTCTGTAGGTTATCCCAAAGAATTTTTTGGGAATTTCTCCATAACACCGAGGACAAAAGAGTTTGTCGCTTGGAATGTCAAGTTTCTTGAAAAAGAACTTTTTGTGAAAAGTTAAGTGGAAGGACAATAGAGCTTTGATAAGGCTGTTGAACCTTAACTATATGTTCTAAGTAGCGCAGCGCCAGAAAGTGTCCCGGTGGCGACCACATTGCTCATGGCTCCCGTGATTACAAAGGGTGTGATCTTGGAGATTAGAGTTCCTATTGAACCGTGTGGGTCGGTAAGAATCAAATAGTAAGATTTGATAAACAAGTCGTTATTGTTTTGACAATGATGAACCGACTGCATGCAAAGAAGCGATGATGGGCCCTGACTCCATAAAATGACTAGAATTCATAGAATCCGTGATAGTATCCATACACGAGAAATCAAGTTTCTGAATTTGGAAGACCCTCTGAAAAGGCGTAAAGCCTATCGGTCGTGTTTGGATATATAAAGAAATAGACATGGATGTTTAACATCTATGAAATAGTTGACATGTCGGAAATAAGTTTACGGCAATGTTCAAGGAGTTGACTATGACAAGATTTGATCTTTCATAGCGATATTTAGTCTTGACGGATTAATGTAGCAACCACTACATATAATTTGGTATATGGTAGTTGAATAAACAAAACAAGGTTCTTCTAATAGAACGGTTACCTAGGACGTGTACATGACATGGTCCGAAGGGTTTTGTTAATTCAAAGGGTGCTAAAAGGGCATGCAAACTTCAATAGTTGACGTGAGCATAGCGGAGTTGGAATCTTCACCATCATGAAACTGGTAAAAGAGTTTCAATTCATCGGAGATGATGAACATGCTTGCATTTGCAAGAAATTAAGTGGGAGCGCTGAGACATATTTCTAATACATTATGTAGAGAACATATTGTTGATTGGAAATGATGTATCTTGTATTGACACAAGTTAAGAATTTCATTAAAATAAGATTTCGATGAAAGACTTGGGAAAAACCGGAATATTTGGCATCAATATCCAATGGATAGATTGAGGCGCTAATATGGTTGTGCCAGACATACATATATGAGATATTGAAAGGGTTCAATATGGAAACAACAAGAAAGGTTCTTGCTGCATGGAAAGGATTGTATCAAGATTCAAGTGTTTCAACACTTGGTGAGTAAAATCAGATGAAGATTTTGATCGATTATACCGTGATATGTATATATCCAGAATGTCCTATGCTCTAAATGTTATGAGCACATACCAGAATGGTTCATAAGATATTCTTATGAGCTTTGGAAGAACTAAGAATATATCATGTATAAGTGACAAATAGTTAAAGGTAGTTCATTGTAAAGTGTTACATTGATACTAGTTTTGTCACAAGATACAAATTAAATTTATCTAAATTAGGCTATGGGTGGCACAATATAATGGAAAGGATGTTCCATGATGGATTTGGATGAGTTCCAAAGTTGAGACATTGTGACGGATACTACAACAAAAGGCTAAGTATATGACTGTTGTAGTAGTAGCATAGGAGGGCATTTGTGTTAAGTAGTTTGTTATCAAACTATGTGTGGTTCAAAGTGGGATAATACTATGAAGATATATTGTATGACAATAATATCAACATATTTTAACCCGAACGAACTAAAGGTCTCACCAAAGGACCAAATTTATACAATGCCATCTCATTTGAGAATGAGTGATGCGTAGAGACGCAAAGACATGCAAATACACACGGACCTGAAAGTGCTAGATCCGGAGATTATGTTAACCACTAGCAAACATGTATATTAAACACCTAGGTGTTGTATATACAAGTTTACAAACTAGATTATTGACTCTAGTGCAAGTGGGAGACTGAAGGGAATATGCCCGAGAGGCAATAATAAAGTGGTTATTATCTTATTCCATGTTTATGATAAATGTTTATTTTGCATGCTATAATTGTATTAATTGGAAACGTTAATACATGTGTGTTTAATAAACAAAATACAAAGTTCCTAGTACTGCCTCTCATATAAACTAGCTTGTTGATTAACAAGATGGTCAAGGTTTCCTGATCATGGACATTGGATGTTGTTAATAACGAGGTCACAACATTGGTGGAATGATGTGATGAACATTCATCCGAAGTATAGCATCACGATCAAAGTCATTATGTTTATATTGCTATAACATCATACGAAGTAATCTTAGTCCTTAGACCATGAGATCATGTTAATTGCTAACACCGGAAGAGTATCTTGATAACATCAAACGTCACACTGTAACAGGGTGACTATAAAGGTGGGTTCAGTACTACGAAGGTGTTATGTTGAGGCTCATGGATCAAGAGTGGGATTTGTCCATCCCGATGATGAATAGATATACTCTGGGCCCTCTCGGTGATATCACATTAAGATAGCTTGCAAGCAAGTGATGTGATCACTAGAATGTTATATCACGGGAACAAGAAAAGAGTGCATGTCGGCAACGAGATCAAACTAGGTATGGAGATACCGATGATCGAATCTCGGACATGTAATATATCGCGAGACAAAGGGATTTAGTTACTAGCGTTAAAGGTCTCCAGATCACAGAAGTCATCGTTGAATGTGTAGGAGTCAGTATGGATCTCTAGGTCCCACTTCTGATTATTGATCTGAGAGGGGTCTCGATCATGTCTGCATTATTCGCGAACCATAGGGTGTCATACTTAAGGGATACTGAGACCATTTGGAGTAAATATGTTTCAGATAAAGATTTAAGAAAGCGCTGGAATTATTTCAATAGACACCGAAACTGTTTCGGGTAAAATTGCTGAAATTGGTTCTGCATGTAATATTGAAATGTTGCAGGTTTTTTTTTGTGAATGTTTGTTAATTAAAGTAATTAACAAAATTCTGAATAAAATTAATAAAAGAGTTTTATTAAATGAGAGAGCATTAAATTTGGAGAAATTTAATGCATTTAAAGTGGAGACTTTAAAAGAGAATGTGAAGGGGCAAATTTATGTGGAGGGAGTTACCACCACATGAATGAGAAGGTGAGGGGTACCCTCCCCTCCTCCTATAAAAGGTCCCCCTCTCACACCTTCATACTCACACCTCCTCATGAAGGATCTCTCTCCCCATCTAGTATTATTCCCCCATGGTCTCGGATTAGCGAGATACATGTTCCCGATGGCTTTATCTGGGAAGGAGTTGCTACTTCCGCTGCTTTGCTGGAGCGAGGGATGGAGGTTGTCGGGGTACCGGACGTGTCTGCGATCACGAATGCACCGCTGCTTTGCGGTGCTGGACTTGGTGGTGCTAGACTTGCTAGAGCTGGATCTGATGGACGTGCTGGAGCCGGACCTGCTGGAGTGCATCACGATCTTGAGATCGGCAAGTGTACGACTACATCATCCATGAGTTCCATCTCGTTAACAAAACTTTGTTGTCTTGGAGGGTAAGTTCTCTATGGATGTATATCCACCCGTTGCTCTATATCTAGTAGATAGATCTTGGCGTATAGTTCTCATCGTAGGAAATTTTTTGTTTTCTATGCTGCGAACCCAACAGTGGTATTAGAGCCTGATCTATGCATAGGTGCTTTGCACGGGTAGTACACATATGTTTATATGTGGGCGATGATGATTATGTTATTGCATCTTCTATGTATTTTGGATATTGGTGGCATAGTGGGATGAAGCGGCCCGGACCAACCTTACATGTCATCACACATGAGACTGGTTCCACAACTGACATGCAACTAGTTTTGCATAAGTGGCTGGCGGGTGTCTGTCTCTCCTACTATAGTCAATATTTGATTTACAATGAGGTTCTAATAACTTAGTTATCATCGTTGTGGTTCCATGTTCGTAGGTAAGACCGGTTCTATCTTCGAAAGCCCTAAGCCACGTAAAACTTGCAATGGATAAATTAGAGGCGTCTAGTTTAGATTGTTGCTGGGCTAGTGTCATGATATGGTAATGTTGTAAGTAGATGTATGATAGATACCCTTACAACACACCTAACGTGTAAGTTCCATAGACCTTGGCCTTACACACAAAGGAATGATAGAGATCATACCATGATGCATACGATAGAGATCAAATGCATGGACCATATCATCCCACTTTACACATTAGATGTTTGCATCTTATATTGCTTGTTTGGCATTTTAGTAGCATTATAAGATGATCCCTCATTTAAATATCAAGATAAAATGTGTTCTTCCTTAAGTATGCACCGTTCTATGGATCGTGTTTCGAGACATCACGTGATGATCGGGTGTACTCGACTCTGCGTTTTCATACAAACGGGTGTAAGACAGTTTTACACATGCCAGTACTAATAAGGTTCTTACTTGGCGAGCCTAGCATGTACAGACATGGCCTCGGAACATGGATCAAAAGGTTAAGCATGAGTCATATAGTTGATATGATGCCCATATTGATGCTCGCCTTTGAATCTACACCGACTCATGTGATGATCGGACTTGGTGTAGTGGATTTGGTTCATGTAATCACCAAAAAGGCACGAGGGATGTCGTTTTTGAGTGGGAGTTCATTTCTAATTTGGATTAGTCGAACTCAATTTGTCATAAACTAAATCGAAGTGAATTTGCATAATTTGTTGTAGTCATTGGCGTCTGTTCACTACCCTGTGCTTAGTTTTAATTGAGATAATAGAACTGTAGAATTCTGGATATTTACTTTACGAACTGGTATCGTAGTGTTTTGAATGTCAATTTAAAGTTTATAAGTCCTATTGCAAACTTTTAGCAAACTCTATTTACTCCATGAAGTTTAATAAGTAGTATTAAATCAAGAGTAAGAATTCCAATGTTAGTATCTAAAGTATCATGTTTGCCTCCATGATTATTGATATTCAATAGTTGTTTTAATATCAAGATTATATAGGAGCTGGAAATTGTTTCAGAAACCATCATGTGTGAAAGATATTGTGATATCTGAAACAATGTTTTTGGTTGCATTATGATAGAGTATAATTTAGCAAAATACATGTTCTCATATTGTATGAGAATTTGTGAAGGATGGAGATGCTAAGCATCCGGATCTCCCAAAAAGGTTTTGGGAACTAACATTATACTCGCGATTCTTCCTTATAGGCTATAGTAGCTTGATCATGAAAGTTGTCATGATAAGGATGAATAGAAGATGTAAGTAAAATGTTTACTATACTAATAGATTACTAAAGAATGGATTTTTGAAAGAACACCAAACATTTGATGATGGTGATCCACTTCAAAGTGCAAGTCCAAAGGTATTAGTATTTAACTATATACACTTTGTACTATGTGTCATGTGAATGACACCACTATTAATGTTGATAGATTCTTTTAAAAGAAAAGGAATTGTTGAAAGAGAATCTATAAAATATTTGGCAGAAAAGAAAAGGTTGGAGATGTCCAACTTAGGTATATAGAAGATATACATGTTATGGCTGTATTCCTTGCTTGTTAAACAATGTGGTTCTTAGGTATTGGATCCCGGTATTGGATGTTCATATGATGCTTGCCATTGTAACTGCACCACCTCACATGATGATCGGTCGTGGTGTAGTGAATTTGGTTTGTGTAGCCACTAAAAATGACTAAAGAGATGTCGTTTTTTGAGTGGGAGTTCTCATAAGTAATTTTGAATTAACTTGAACTCTATTTATTATAAACCTAGTCTAAATAGTCTTTGCAAATATATTGTAGATTGATGCATCCAAAATTGAAGCATATTTACCTTTTGTTTTTGCATAAATAGAGTAGGGATTTTTGTATTTCACCGTGCCTACGCGCACTATTTTGTTCTTGTTTCAACAGGATCCCAAATCATGGAGTCATATATGAACATATCAATTAGAGCTGTCATATTGTGTAATTATATGATATTTCTAAGTGATAAAAGTCATTTTATGAATTTTCCTTCGGACCTGGAAGAATACCAATCGAAGAGGAGGTATCAGTATGGTTAATGACCGCTAGTACGGGCAGAGCCCGCTGATGAGTGCATATTTGCATCATGTTTTATATTATTATTTTGCATTGTAGATGTAGGATCTTGGTATTTTACAGTGTTCGTATGCACATTTTATGTCTATTTTCACCAGGATCAGGACAGATGATGGATCTAATGGACAATTCTTGGAGCAGTTGTATTGAGGAGAAATGGAGTCAAAAACAACGTAAATTGCTTATTTGGGAAATATCAATAACCAGAAGAAAACCCGAAGCAATCGAGGCATACAGACAGTTCAACGACCAACTATACAAACGGAATACTTTTTCCGGTCGGATAGTTCCGGTTGTATAGTTGGCGCCACCACTGCCTCTTCAAATAGTTTCACCCCCTGCAACTGGATCGGAGAGACGACATACAGAACACCCAGAAATCGCCGAAACCTCACCTCTGGAAGGCATCTGGAGGGGGAACTTGCCCAAGGGATCCATCTTCGCCCTACGCAGATCTGGGAGGCCAAGGCATCAATCTCCATCTTCATCAACCGCCGCATCATCACCATCTCCATCCATCCCATATCACCCATCTAGATCTTGTTGTAATTTCCGTACTCATTGTGGATTTATACAAGAACTATTCATTTACAATTATTTCTATTACCATTGCCATGATGTTGATTGCCTCCATGTTTGAGTAGATCTCTAGATCTTGGGGAGATGGAGAAACCCTAGCATATGATTGAGATGATATAGAGATTATTATGTTATACATCATTATGTGTATGTGTTAATTGTCTTCATCTTGATGTTGGGAGTTATGCACCTCCTTCATGTTTACCTCCTATGGGGACTCGATGAAGGGGATTACTTGTTGGTAGACGGAGGGATGATAGCACTTACTGTGACTATAAAGTTGTTATCATTCTTTATGTACTAACTTGGGGAATCCAGGAGAACTCATAAATCCATGTCCATGCCACAAGAGAAATCCCTTAATAGCGGGATAATACGATTGATGTCGTTTATCTATCAGCTGTGGTTATGAAGGATGATGTGAGCAGTGGTTGCTGCCTATTTGTCCATATATGGATCTCCTCCCACATACATACAAATCATAAGAATATTCGTTATAATAATCTTGATTTCTTAGTCTAAATTGCTAGCGGTGTATCCACAACTCCCTGAGAAATCCCTTTTCCCTATTGCAGTTCCAAAGTTCTTTTACACACACGATTCTTACTTTCTGCATTAAGTTTTACTTTACTTTAAATTGCCTCATTCAACCAAATCCCCAAAAAAAACTCTACTTTTCTTGCATCCTAAAGTTATTCCTTAAGTACTTCGTCTAGTTGTAGTTAAAACCATTTTAGTCTTTCGCCTACTGCTCCCTGTGGGATCAATATCTTTATTTCGAAACTAGCTACAAATGATCTGTGCACTTGCAGTCATCACCCGCCCATACCGTCCACCCGTACCAGGCACCATCACGTCCGCCTCATCAAATACTTCTCCCTGGCGAAGAAGAGAGGGAGATCCGACATTCACAGCCACCAAAAACCACGAAACATCACATCCAAGAGGGATCTACAGGAGGAACTTGGCTGGGGTAAAATCCCGGCTGCTTCGTGGATAATTGGAGGACAACGCATCACCCCCGTCATCATTAACCGCTGCATCTCCATTACCATCATTACTCCCATATTTCATCTATTAGATCTCTTTGTAATTCTAGATCCAATTGTGGTTTGCATTAGATCTACCATCGTATTTTTATCCATTCATTTAATTCTAATGATGTTGATGATTGCTTCCATGAGTGAGTAGTTCCTTTGTTCTTGGGGAGATGGAGAAACCCTAGCACCCTTATGAACTTGTAATAAAGATGATCCATTCTTGTGTCTGCATGACTCGCTTGTCTATAATATAATTATGATTTGTGTTTGATCTCTCTCTTTAGATGGTATGCATAGTCGGCCGCATATCATTTTCCTTCGGGACTAAAGGGAGGGAGAAATCCTTTGGACGTGTCTTGGACGCGTACCCAGAATGCCCAATGATAGATTGGCGTCGGCTCTTAACCTACACGGTCAAAGGGGGATTAAAGAGGGACTCCCTAAGCTAATTATGATATCCACAGGGAAACCCTTAATTGCGGTGGTTTGTATGGGTGATTTCTCTCAGGCATCGCAATGGTTATTTAGGGGTGACATCACACTTGGCTCAACAAAGTGGCTTCCTACGAGCCTTGTAGTGAACATGTTATTATGGGTCTCTCTCCACACATATCATGACACAAGTATGTTATCTTGGTTGCACATAACAATAATAATATGCTAGTGGTGTATCCTACATCCCCGAGCGTTTTAGCCCTATTGAGTTCAACCACGCTTTTACATAAACTTGTTACTTGTTTTCTTTTTACTTGTTTAATTAATTTTTGGCAAACAACCATAAACCTTTAAAACACCCTTTACTTGAGATCAAAGATAGCTTACAGGTATACTTTGGTAGAGAGTAACGAGGGGCATAAAGACCTTTACCAATAGCTCTCTGTGGGTTCGATATGTTTACTTCAAAACTAGCTACAATTGGTCTGTGCACCCACTGTGTTCAATTTCAATGAATTCCCAGATAGATAAAAGCTGTAAGATAATGGGTCTAACTTCACCAATTGGCACCGCGACATGAGGATTATCCTCATGGGCATGAAAAATTCATATGTGCTGGACAATCCTTTAGGTAATGCCCCCACGAATGATGTGACTCAGGAAGAGCGCACGGTCTATGACACAAAGTATGATGACTACACTCTTGTGCGGTGTGCGATCCTCCACTCGCTGGAGCCTGAACTCCAAAAGCGCTTTGAACTTATTGATGCTGATGTCATGGTGGCGGAACTCAAAACTATGTTTGGGGACCAAATCCGTGCTGAGAGATGTGAGATCTCTAATAAGTTCTTTAGCGCAAAGATGGAGGAGCATAGCTCTGCGAATGAGAATGTCATCAAGATGACGGGCTACGCTCAACGTCTTGAGACACTAGGATGTGAGATTCTACCTGATCTCACGATAGATAGGGTTCTGCAGTCGTTCCCACCAAGCTAAAAAGGTTTTGTGTTGAAGTACAAGATGAGTGGTGCGAACAGGTCGCTCACTGAACTCGTAGCGATGCTGAAGACTACCGAGGTAGACATAAAGATAGAGCACCAGGTGTTGGTGGTCAATAACAAGACCACCGATTTTAAGAAAAGGGACGTAAAGGAAAGTCCAAGGGTAACTTCGAGAAGGACGGCAAATCTGTTGTCGCACCTAAGAAGAAGACCAAAGGAGGCCCTAAGCCTGACACTGAGTGTTTCTACTACAAGGGGAATGGTCACTGGAAGTAGAACTACCCGAAGTACTTGGCAGATAAGAAGGCTGGGAACATGAACAAACGTATATATGATATACATGTATTTGATGTGTACCTTACTAGTAGTAGAAGTAGCACCTGGGTGTTTGATACTGGTTCAGTTGCTAACATATGTAACTCAAAATAGGGGCTAAGGAATAGTCGAAAACTAGCAAAGGATGAAGTGATGATGTGCCTCGGCAATCGATAGAAGGTTCATGTGATCGCCGTTGGGACACTTCCTCTTCATCTACCACCATGATTGATAATAAACCTAAATAGATGTTATCTAGTGCATGTGTTGAGCATGAACATTATATGTGGATCATGTTTAATGCAAGAAGGTTATTCATTTTCTTCTGAGAACAATGGTTGTTCCTTTTATATGAATAATATATTTTATGGTCATGCACCCATGTTGAATGGTTTATTATTCTGAATCTTGATAGTAGTAGCACACATATTCATAATGTGAATGCCAAAAGAATCAAATTGAATGATGATATTGCTACATATATGTAGCATTGCTGGTTGGGTCATATTGGTGTTAAACGCATGAACAAGCTCCATTCTGATGGACTACTGGAATCACTTGATTATGAATCATTTGGGACATGTGAGCCATGCCTTATGGGCAAGATGACTAGAACCCCATTTTCCAGAATAATGGAGCAGGCAACTGACTTATTGGAAATAATACATACTGATGTATGTTGTCCAATGAGTGTCGACACACGGTGGATATCGTTATTTTGTGACTTTCACGAACTATTTGAGTAGATATGGGTATATTTACTTAATGAAACACAAATCTGAAACATTTGAAAAGTTCAAAGAATTTCAGAGTGAAGTAGAAAATCATGATAACGGAAAGATCAAATTTATATGATCCCATCATGGAGCCGAGTATCTTAGTTACGATTTTGGCACACACATGAGACAATGTGGAATTGTTTCACAACTCACTCCCGCCGTAACACCACAGCGTAATGGTGTACCCAAATGTCGTAATCAAACTTTATTAGATATTGTATGATCTATGATGTCCCTTACCAATTTTCCACATTCATTTTGGGTTCATGCACTAGAGGCAGCTGCATTCACTTTAAATAGGGCACCGTCAAAATCCGTTGAAATGACACCGTATGAATTATGGTTTGGTCACAAACCTAAGCTATCATTTCTCAAAGTTTGGGGATGTGATGCTTAATTGAAGAAATTTCATCTGGATAAGCTCGAACCCAAAGCGGAAACATGTGTCTATATAGGATACCCTACAGAAACAATTGGGTACACCTTCTATCACCGATCTGAAGGCAAGGTTTTTGTTGCCAAGAATGGATCCTTTCTGGAGAAAGAGTTTCTCTCGAAAGGTGTGAGTAGTTGGAAGGTAGAACTCGATGAGGTTATTAAACCTTCTCTTCCTGAAATGGTGAGTAGGCGCAACACCAGAAACTATTCTAGTCTTGCCTCCACCAAGTGAAGAGGGAACTAATGATGAGAATCATGAAACTCTAGAAGAGACCACTACCGAGCCTCGCAGGCCAGGAAGGATACGTATAGCTCCTGAATTGTATGATGATCCACTCTTAAATTTCATGATATATGGAAGCGATGAACCTTCGACATATGAAGAAGCAATGATGAGCCCGGATTCCAACAAATGACTTGAATCCATGCAATCCGAGCTGGGATCCATGTACAAAAACCAAGTTTGGACTTTGGTGGACTTACCTCACAACCGCAAGGCCGTTGAGAACAAATGGATTTCAAGAAGAAAACTGATGTTGACGGTAATGTAACCATCTATAAATCTCGACTTGTGGCGAAAGGGTTCCGAAAAATTCAAAGAATTGACTACGACAAGACTTTCTCACCTGTAGCGATGCTAAAGTATGTTAGGTGTTAGAAATTGTTGCATTTTTTGATTATGAAATATGGCAAATGGATGTCAAAACAATGTTCCTTAATGTAAACATTGAGGAAGAGTTGTATATCATGCAACCCAAAGGTTTTGTCAATCTTAAGGATGCTGACAAGGTATGCAAACTTCAACGTTACATTTATGAACTAAGCAAGCATCCTGAAGTTGGAATCTCCACTTTGATGAGGTGATCAAAGCGTTTGGATTTGTCCAAACTATAGGATAGCTTATATTTACAAGAAAGTGAGTGGGAGAGCTCGGTAGCATTTCAAATATTATATGTGGATGAGATATTATTGATTGAAAATGATATAAATCTTTTGAAAAGCGTAAAGGATTACTAAAATAGTAAATTTTCAATGAAGGAACTTGGTGAAGCTTCCCATATTTTAGACATCGAGATCTATAGAGATAGGTAAAGACGCTTAATTATACTATCGCGGAGTACATACCTTGACAAGATTCTGAAAAGGTTTAGAATGGACAAAAGTAAGAAAGGGTTCTTACCTACGTTGCAAGGTACGACTTTGAGCAAGACTCAGAGTCTAGTGATGGCTCCCAAGTTCAGGAAATCAATTGTAGTACTTTTCAATAAAGAAAGGTTGTCGAACCCACGAGGAGCTGAAGGTATTAGTTAGGGAATTTGACAAAGGTAATAATAGTAAATGTAGTAGATTTGGTGTTTTAGGTTTGTAGTTTTGCAAGAAAGTAAAATGCTGAAAGTAAATATCAATAAGTAAATGCTCTCAATGAGAGAAAGCCCAATCCTCTATGCAGCCAGAGGATAAGCTCAAGTGTGTGTGAACTTATATGTGACAAGCATACCCGAGGGCGGCATGGACTTACTTAGCATAAATATTTCTACACAATATGGTGAATATGTTGTCAAGCTTTATTCCCTTAGGGCGAAGCCTAATTAGGTGCAGCCATAGGTATGTACTAAATACACCACTTATGATGGGTCCTAGATCCATTTACATGAACATCTAGGAATCATTAACACATACATGTCCCCCATAGCAATAGGTTCATTGGTCCTAGACATATAATCCCTCCAATGCAACTCAAAGAATTGGAAAACGGTTTCTGTCAATTCCGTCCCTTCCAACCCCTATCATTGCATCAAAGTATTCTCCTATGAGCCCATGTAGGTGAAGTAATATAAAGTGGATGTTCACACAAAACCATCGTAGAACAATATAAAATATATAAAACGAGACCACATACTCATTGCATATTATATGGAATCATAGCCAATTCATCCTATGCCCTCAGGAACATGGGGATCTACTCACAAGTGCCAAACATGATATGGATCAGTAGCATATGGATTACAACACAATCTGAAAACATAACCTCTCCACCAAATAAAGACAAGATGCTAATCACAAACATGTAAATAGCCCTTAAAACAATATCTGGGGTTCAAACAATCATAAACTATGAGGGGAACGAGATGGATCTTGGAGATGGTGATGGTGATGATGATGGTGTTGATGAAGATGTTGATGGAGAGGCCTCCCCCTACGTCTAGGAGGAGTGGTGATGACGATGGCGCTGATTTCCCCCTCACCAGAGGCTCCGGTGCGGCGGGATCTGCCCCTCCTGGAGTAGGAGAGGACTTTCACCTCCGCCACCGCCTCTATAAATTGTGGGAAAAATGTGGTGTAGTTTTTCTAGTGATACGAAGGCGTCTATTAAAAGGAGGATCCGAGGCGACGCTTGAGGGTTGAAGGAGCATGGATGGCACGCCTAGGGGTGGGCGCGCCACCTGGCCTATTTTCGGGCCTCGTGGCTCCTCTCGCTTCATTCTTTGGCCCAAGTTGGTTCTCCTGTTGAAAAACTTGTGAGGTATTGACGTCTAGAAGGTCCTAAAACAACAAAAACATGAAAAAGGAAGTTTTTTGCCTCCTAGAAATTAAATACCAATGAAAGGGACTTTGTAGGTAAGTCCCATAAATCATCTAAATATGCATAAATAATGAAGGATCAAGGTAAATATATGATTCTAAATAGTGCATAAAGGTCCTAAAAATGAAGATGCAAAATGCAAGTATCAACTCCCCCAAGCTTAAACGTTTGCTCATCCTCGAGCAAATATGCGAATATATCATGATCATGCATCAATGAGCTCATGGTTGACAAGAAAATACGAGCATGGCATCATCAACTTATGCATATTCACTTGTCCAAAAGAAATATGACTTAATAGCCATGCACACATGGGCTACATAGATAGATATTATCACTTACCCATTACTTTTTGAACAAAAACTAACCATTACATGTTGGACAATTGAACAAGTCTGAAATTTATCATACACTCCGCTATCTTTTAATAGCTTTGCATGGATTTTTACCAACTTTTAATTTAACCTTTGGAAATGTTTTTGTAATAAAGATATGTTTCTCATAAAACAAATAGTGGAAAAGAGAATTGTTTAAACAATAAGATAGACATGACTATTTTGACTTTTTGTCAAGAACTCTGACCACTTTTTGTATGGCATCAGTTAACGGTCTTTCCCTCTTAGTAACCAGTATAAACCATATTCATGGGTCTTTCAATCATGTCATATGATCTAAACAATCTTTTTCTTCCACTTTCCATGGCTAGCCAAATTCTCGGGTGCCTGCCTTTCAAACACTTTCCCATAGATCATATGTATTGAAATACCCATGACAACCATTCAGTTTACTCGTTGATTACTAAGTAGGATAAGAGTATATCATGTCACCTTGTAATCCTCCTCTTTCCAACTATTTATTTTATAAGACTCCTTATCTCACCACAAATTCACAATGTCCCTTTTTTTATAAGTGTTGCTTCCCTTGCATGGATCTTTCCTTATTTGCAAGTTTAGCTTGTTGAGTAATTATATGCTTGTCCAACATGATCAAGTTAATTTAGTTCAAGGCAAGATGTAAGTGAAATTTCTACACATGGTGCGCACATCTGCATGAGTGTTACCCATAAATCCCCAAACAAGAGAATCATGGATGACACCATACTTTATATTTTATTCAAAACCACTCAACCAAGGATACATGATAATGCTCTAAGAGCTCTTCAAACTTTAGGAAAAATCGATACCTAATGGATGCAAGCAAAACCTCCTAATGATTATGAACTAGATATAAATATGATAACTAAAAAGCATAAAGTATAGTGGAACTCCCCCAAGCTTAGAGGTTTGCCACCAGTTCTTCTTCCTTGGCGTAGTTCTCCTCATAGTAGGCGTCCCACTCCTTGATCTTCCAAGGATAGGGCCTCCCATTATAGAAGGACAGTGGAGGATCGTTGAACTTGGTGGAGGAAGCCTCAGCGATCTTCTTGAAGCGATCCTCATACTCACAGTTCTATATTTCCACATCCAAAATGAGGGCTTGGAACCTATCCAGCTGTGAGAGAGTATGCACATACTTCTCTTCCAGATCTTTGATCATTGCTTCATAGACTTCAACCTTCGTCTCCATATCTCGATTCATGAGGTGATGTGCATCAAGGCTGCGCTCAACCACTATACCATACCTGAAGACGGTGTCCTCCAAGACTTGCAGCCTCTCCTCCATAGTGCCTTCGGTCTTGGGTGCCTTCACCTCCTCCATGAGTAGCACCCCTTCCTTGAAGGTCAAGGTTTTCATGGGAGCCACCAAAGATCTAAGGTAATTATTCACCGCGCCTTTCTTCTCGGAGTCATCTCCTCCAAGATTGGATCTGTAGCTTGTCATGGCTAAAAGCTGAAGAAATAGGATGTAAAAACAAGTTTCGCTCGAAATGACTCGATGCAAGATTAGATCGGCGGAGAGGGGTATATATAGATGGTTTTAGGGTAAGACGAAGCGTTGAGGAAGAAACGGAGGTGAAACGGACTTCGGAAGAGGGAAAGACCTTACCACCTGGTCTCTTTTCCTCCTCAGGACTCCGCTTTGTCCAATTCTTTCGCGACACACATTAATTTTCCAAAATAATGACTTTCCTAAAATATGAAGATATTCCGAGATCGTTACACACCTCCTTTTGACTTTTGGTGATTTTGAGTATCTGGCAGGGGATAAGTTTTCGCAATTATGGCTTCTAGACTTTGGAGATTCATTACTTTGGCCTGCAATATAATGTTTAAATCATTGTCCATTAATGACATGAGGTTTATCGTTTAAGTATACATGAATACAAATGGCTTCGGAGCAATACACCTCCTGCACAACTAATGGACCTTGCCATCTTGAGGCTAACTTTCCTGCAGAAAACTTGAAACGCGAGTTGAACAACAACATTTGATCTCCTACTTTGAATTCCTTTCTTTTTATTTTATTATCATGCAAATTCTTTACCTTCTCTTTAAATAGTCTGGCACTTTCATATGCTTCATTCCTCCATTCATCTAACAAGCTGAAATCAAGAATTCTTTTCTCTCCAGCAGTTTTAAAATCAAAGTTGAGTTGTTCAACATCCCATCTAGCTTTATGTTCTAATTCAACTGGAAGATGACATGCTTTTCCATAAACCATTTTATAAGGAGACATGCCCATAGGATTTTTAAAAGTAGTTCTATAACCCCATAAAGCATCATTAATTTTAGTTGGCCAGTCAGATCTAGCTTTATTAACTGTCTTCTCCAATATAAGTTTAATTTCCCTATTGCTTAATTCAACTTGCCCACTAGTTTGAGGATGATATTGAGATGCAATTCTGTGATTAACACCATATTTAGCGAGAGTTTTTCTAAATACTCCATGAATAAAATGGGAACCACCATCAGTAATTAAAAACCTAGGTACTCTAAACCTGCGAAAGATGATGTCCTTAAGCATGTTCATTGTTGTGGCATGGTCAGCACTTTTTGTTGGAATTGCCTCAACCCACTTTGTAACATAATCCACTACAACCAAAATATGAGTATGTTTTGTTTTTGATGGGGGAAATGGTCCCATAAAGTAAAACCCCATATATCAAATGGTTCAAGAGGCAGTGAATAGTTCATAGGCATTTCATTCCTCTTACCAATATTTCCAACACGTTGACATTTGTCACAAGCTTTAACATAATTAGCACAATCTTTAAATTAAGTAGGCCAATAAACACCATATTGTAATACCTTTGTAGAAGTGTGGTCTCCTGCATGATTTCCTCCTTAAGGACTGTCCTGACAATCCCTTATGGTAGCCTATTGCTCAAACTCAGGGACACAACTTCTAATAATACCATCTACACTTTTCTTATAAAGAAATGGGTCATCCCAAAAATTATTTCTAAGATCATAGAAGAATTTCTTTCTTTGTTGGTGTGTCAAATGTGGAGGAATTACTTTTCCAACAATGAAATTAGCATAATCAGCAAACCATGGTGAAGCCACTCTAGCAGCAGATACATTAATGTTTGCCAGTTGTTCATTTGCAAAGTTATCATTAATAGGAATAGGATCTACCGGAATGTTTTCCATTCTAGATAAATGATCAGCTACCGGGTTGTCCTCACCTTTCCTATACACAATATGTAGATCAAATTCTTGAAGTAAAAGAACCCACCTTATGAGTCTAGGCTTAGCATCTTTTTTATTCATAAGGTATTTAATAGCAGAATGATTAGTGTGTACTATTACCTTAGAGTCTACGATGTAAGATGTAAACTTGTCACATGCAAAAACTACAACCAAGGATTCTTTTTATGTTGTAGCATAATTTCTTTGAGCGCCATCAAGAGTCTTACTAGAATAATATATCACATTAAGTTTTTCATGAACTCTTTGTCCTAAAACTGCTCCTATAGCATAGTCACTAGCATCACACATGATTTCAAAAGGAAAATTCCAATTAGGAGGTTGAATTATAGGAGCACTTATTAAAGCATTCTTTAAAATATCAAAAGACTCAACACAATCGTCACTAAAAGAAAATGGAATGTCTTGTTGCAAAAGATATGTTAGAGGCTTGGATATTTTAGAAAAGTCTTTGATAAATATTCTATAGAAACCAACATGACCAAGAAAACTTCTTATACCTCTTATATCCCTATGATATTCTAGCTTCTTTAATCGCTTCTATCTTGGTGTGGTCCACTTGAATGCCTCTTCCTGAAACTTGGTGTCCAAGAACAACGCCTTCTACCACCATGAAATGGCACTTTTCCCAATTTAGGACTAAGTGTTGGTCCTCACAGTGCTACAAAACTTTGTTAAGGTTGAACAAGCAGTTTTCAAAAGAGGTACCATACACAGAAAAGTCATCCATAAATACTTCCATAATTTTCTCAATATAATCAACAAATATAGCATTCATGCATCTTTAAAAAGTAGCAGGAGCATTGCACAAACCGAATGGCATTCTCCTATAAGCATAAGTACCAAAGGGACATGTGAAAGTAGTCTTATCTTGATCATCCTTGTGCATCGGAATCTATGAGAAACCTAAATAACCATCTAAATAACAAAAGTGAGAGTGTTTTAATAATCTTTCAAGCATTTGATCAATGAATGGTAAAGGATAATGATCATTGCGAGTTGCCTTATTAAGTTTCCTGTAATCAATGCACATTCTATGACCAGTAACAGCATGTTGAGCAACAAGTACATTTTCATCATTTGGAACCACGGTGATTCCACCTTTTTAGGCACACAATGGATATGACTTACCCATTTACTATCAGCTATGGGATAGATAATACCTGCCTCAATGACTTTGATTACCTCTTTTCTTACCACTTATTTCATTCTTGGATGAAGACGGCATTGAAAGTCAACAACATGCTTTGCATCTTCTTCCAAGTTAATCTTATGCATGCATAAAGCGAGACTTGTACCTTTAAAATCATCAAGTGGATAGCCAATTGCTGGCCAGCTCTCAATACTTCAAGTAATTGTGATTCTTCTTCATCTGAAAGGTTAGCGCTAATAATAACAAGATATATTTTCTTATCATCAAGGAATCCATATTTCATATCTTCAGGCAATGGTTTAAGTTCAAAACTAGGATCTCCTTTAGGTGGTGGTAGTTATCCAAGATTATCAGGTGGAATATAAAATTGTAGTTGTTGTGGTTGTTGTGACAGCATTTGTTCGAGAGCTTATTTCTCTTCATCATTAAATGGCTCCTCTTAATTCAACACATATCCTTTCATCGCGTTCGATGAAGCAGCTGCCACTGAAGCAAGAGTATCCACTATATCTTTAGAGAGTTTTTCCTTTTCCAAATGTTTATCGGTAAACTTTGAAAAATTAAAATCAAGTCTTTCACTAGCAAACTTAATGAATACTTTCTCTTTTAGCAAATTAATTTCAGCACCAAAAGTATGTATGAAAGGTCTACCAAGTATAACAGGACAAAATGCATCTTGGGAGCAACCAAGCACAATAAAATCAGCGGGATATTTAATCTTTCCAATTAAAACTTCAACATCTCTAACAATACCAAGAGGACAAATATACTCTTTATTAGCAAGTTGGATAGTTATACTTGTCTCTTCCATGTAGATGGGATCAATATTAGGCTTGATTTCAAGATACAGAGAATATGGAATCACACTTATACTTGCTCCAATATCACAAAGTCCATGATAAGATGAAGTCCCAATAGTACATGATATGATAAGTTTCCCAACTCTAGTGGTGTTACCTTTTATTACCTTGGTAGAATCTTCACATAGATACACATCACAAGGTGTTTCTTCATTCAATTCTTTAATGACCAAAATTTGATGTTAAACTTGAATTTGTTCATATGGTTCATGACATCTTCTAGCACTCTTATTAGTAATAGTAGTGAGTAAATTTTCCTTCACTTTGCTAGGATAAGGAGGAGCTTCAAATATTTCTTCTATCTTAGGAGATGAGACTTGATGAACCTGTTTCACAGCTTTAGAAACATATGCAAAAAATTTAAGAGGTTCAACCAATACATTAAATCCTTTCTTTGGAACATTAAAATGGTTAGCAAAAGATTTAGCGATTTCTATTAAAACATGAGGGTCAACACCAAACCTGTTCTTAAGTTCCTCAAATAATATAGTAGTAGAGAAATTCTCTACACATGAATATTCATATTCAAAACTGGCTTATTATCTTTATCAAGATCCCAAGATTTAGCATTTTGAGAAATAGTTTCCAATAAATCTGCTGCCTCCTTTTGGGTTCTATTAGTGAAACTTCCCTCAGAAGAATTCTCCAAGTAGTCCCTAAGATGTTGAGGCAATCTCACATAAAAGTTAATTAAGATAACGCTTTCAGGAATACCATGACGAGGATTTTTACGAATTAGACTCTTCAATCTCCCCCAAGCTTGAGCAATACTTTCTCTATTGTAAGGCCAAAAGTTATAAATATGGAAGCAATCATCATAAGCTTATTTAGGAGTATAATATTTAAGATAGAAAGCCTTTCACAGATTTTCCCAATCACGATGATATTCATCATCTAGAGATCTATACTATTCACGAGCTTTACCAGATGTAACACCCCAAAACTTCTAATAAAGATTATCAAGTTCAAATCACCCAAAGTTAGGGTTAACAAAATCTTTTATTATAATTTTGAATATGAGTGCATGTGTGTTTTGCATTAGTTTAGAATTTATTGAATTTGCCATGTTTGATTGCTACAAATGATGAGAAATGGTTTAAAGGTGAATACTACATCATCTAGGACAATTACAAACAAAATCAAAAGAAAAAGAAATCAAATATAAATAAATAAAGCAAATGGTCATTTTGACAAAAGTTAACCACTAGGCCACTTTGAGTGTTCCTGGAAGATAATTTCTAATAGAAACATTTTCACTTCTTTTCAACCCTTGCCAGACCAAGAAAAGTGTATCAACGCCCACTTTACAAAGTTACAAAAACATTTGAAAATTGAATCAAGTGTATGTACTAAGATCACACTTTTTCAAAAACCACTCAAACCAATTCCCCTTGGCAAATCCAAGCAACCATAGACAGTCAAGCTTAAGTCTAGATCACTCAAAAGTTTTCATTCTAAAATTCCAAAGTATTTTTCTTGCGGCCATTTCCTCAAACACCTTGCTTACCCTAATTAAGCACTGCCTAACTTGACTGTTTTGCACAGTGATCCTTGACCATTTGGTATCCCCTTCACTCCCATGTCTCCACTGCGCCTAGACAAGCACCAGACCAGCCCCCTCTTTGTCGTTGTGCACAGTGCCGCCGCCCAAATGTGGTCACCGCCGACCGACCGTGGATAGCACGCCAAAACCCATGCCGTCTTCAACCACGACGCGCACCAGACACAAGACCATCTACCGCCACCCCCTGTCCCAGCCACGACCTCAGCCTGGCCCTGGACCACCCTAGCTATACCACGCCCACCGTCTCTGCGCCATGCCTTGAGCGCGCCAGCTCGCCGCACCCGACCGCCTCGCACAGACCGCGCCTCACCCCCACCTCGCGTGCACTAGCTCGCCAGGATCACCACAACCCCGCAGACACCCTCGTTCGCCGCCGCGCGACCCATAGCTGCCGCATGCCGTCTCAAACACCTCTACATCCGCACGGAGAGCCGCAAGCTCCTGACAAATCCACACCGCCCCGCACCGCGCCATTAAGCCAGAGAGAATCATTAGGGAACCATGCATCGTCCCCTACCCTCAGCCGCACCGCTAGCCGCCTGTAGCATCGTCACCGACGAGCCCGAGCCCACGCCGTTCGGTCCCCTTGACACAGTATAAGTAGAGGCCTCCCCCGTGTCCATTCTCCACACCAACACCCTCACCACTCCTCATTGATCCTACCTTACCCTTTCCTGGAGCAAGGCGAGCTCTCCCTCGCCGGAATTTGGCATGAGCCCGCCGCTGCTGGAGGAGAAGGGCGTCGTTGATTGCGACCATCCCAGGAGCTATCATGACCGCCATTTTAACCGCCGTCGTTGACAACCCCATTCGCCCCCATCACCGACACTAGCTGGAGCCCAGGTGAGCCTCGCCGGACCCCCACCGCCGTGCTAGGTTAATTTCCTCGCCAGAGCAGTTCGTCATCGACGATGACTCTCGGTCGTTAGATTAGATTTAGATCATAGGGCTCAGATTAGTAGATACCGTTTCGGGTAGTTAGACTCGTTGACTGGAGACCCTGTCTCTCAGCAGCCCGCTGTGCAGTGCAGTGCACTTTGGGCCGGCCCGTTTAGTTTACCACGCGTAGCCCAGAGATTCAAATTAGTATTTTCCAATTTAGTTAAAACCCCTTTCTGTCCAAAGATTCAAAAATCAATTCAGAGAGTTTCACTGAACCAAATTACATGATTCAAATTTTTTTATAAAGGTATTTAAATCATCTATCCAATCCCATTGGATTTAAATCATTTGGAGTTAGAGATAAGCTATAGTAAAAATAACAAGACAAAGACTTTTTCAACTTCAAACGTTTTTCTAAAATCAACCATAAATGCTTTTGAGTTGATTCCAACTCTCAAAAATCACATTTGATGAGATATATCTGAATATGTAAAAATATTTAGGTTTGCATGCAGTGTTAGTGGACTAGTACCAAAATAATGCTATATAGGCATTTCTAGTCACTTTAAATCTATTAAATGATAATCTTAAGCTTTATAAAATATGTCCAATCTTTTAAATCACATTCCCATGTATTATAATATGAGGTGATGACATGTGTCCACATGATCCCATATTTTATTTGGAGAATATTAAATCTTAAGTATTTTCAATGAGTAGAAATTACTTTTCTAAAATAAAATAAATAAGACTAAGTCTTTATTTCATGTGATGATTGTGATGATGCTAGATCATCAAGTGTGAGCCTTAGTGTGCTAAATAGAAGTACTTAAGTATTCATTGGTGATTGTGTACCCCGTATTCATTTATAGACGATAGTACCGACCAAGGATACGAGGAGGAGGAGTACTACCAAGAAGAAGATGAAGAAAACTTCAATCACTGCACCAACCAAGGCAAGCTATTATGTGCAAGCTAACACTTGCAAGTCTCATACCTATGCAAGTCATAAATTGCAAGTATTAACCTAAGCAAGATGCATTAGGCATGCTTTGGTTATACCCCTTTGATTATACCAATCCCAAGTTTTACTCGCAAGCTTTATTCTTTATTTTATCAAAGTTCTTTACTTTTAGTATAGATAGAATAAAGAGTATAAAACTAGGTCTATCTAGTTATACTTAGATGTCATTCTATGGCATGAGATTGAAGATTAGCACCTCTCATTAGTGAACACTCTTAACCTTAGTGGCTAGTGCTAAGTATAAAAGTTGATCACTTTAGATGGGAATACTTGGTGAAATGATTATGAAAACCTTGGAATGATGATTCATTCTATTGAAATGTTTTGACATGTGTTGAGAAACACAATGGTTTGATGATGAAAATGTTGAGGCATGACCCTTAGCCCCTTTAAAAAAAATGATGGTTGGGTTCGGATGCGATACCACTCCAATTTTATCGTACAACCATAATACCTGAATTGGGTAGGGATTAGCCGAAAGTTTATATGCCTTAGTATGGGTTCCCTTGCGGAAGAGGTTTGAGCTGAGGCTACCTCTTGATGATTGTCCACCTATGCAGTGCCCAGGATGGCAGATGGCCATGGCTGGGAGGCCAAGCTCATAGGGGAGGTGCCTATACTAGAGTGTGTAATTGAAAGGTTAGGATTCATTATCCGCATACTAAGTATGATGATTCAGGGTTATCCCTGACGGATGTATCGAATTTTGTAGTGAAAGTGTACCACCTATGCAGAGTGTCAAACTATTCGAATAGCCACGTCTGCAGGCAGCTCTTTCACTCTATAGGGATATCGGGGGGGGGCATAGCACAATTCTTCTTGGAGGAGGGTTTTGGTTTGCTCAGGTGACTGATCCTGCCATAATATACTCCCGCCAATTCTATTGCACCGGCAACCGAAGGGTCATGGATAGTTGGAGTGGCCATACTATTCCGTCGTCAGATGTTTTCAAAATGATTTGTGAAGTGAACTATGACTTTGACTTGACCACAACAGGGTTGTGAACATGAAAACAAAGGTTCCCACTTAGGTGATTTAGAACATTAAATTAGTTTTCTTTACTTCTAAACTCAGTTTAGATAAACCTAGATTTTTTGCAAATAAACCTAGAGCTTAAGATTCCTACTAGAACTACCTTACTTGTTAGTGATAGTTTGCGAGTACTTAAAGAGTACTCATGGCTTTGTCCCTGGCTATTCCCATGGCCAGACTATGAGGAGGACTACCAGGATGATGGACAGCAGGATGTCTATGACAACTAGGATCATCTCCCATCATCAGCATTGCCTGTGACCCTGAAGATGGATCCCACTACTACGCTTTATTATTCCGCTGTTTGATTGTATTCAGACTGGATCATGAGATCCTTTATTTGTGTAAAACCTTATTATGGTTTGTAATGGATGATGTACTGTGATATCCAATCGGTTATGTCTCGAAAAAATGGTAATCCTAGGATTGCGAGGTATGGCATAACAGGCATCTGGGATTAAAAACCCGGGTGTTGACAAGTTGGTATCAGAGCCATCCTGACCATAGGAGACCCTAGTTAGAATGGACGTCCAAACAAAAACTTAGTTTCAAAATAAAAGAAGTGAGTATTTATGAAAACCTATTCCCACTCTTATCCTTGATTCTTTCAAAAAAATAATGTTCCTCAAAACTTCTTACATTCCTACATAAAATTTAACACACTTGATCACTTCAGTAACTTACTCATCCTAAATTCTTATAGATGGAAGTCCAGTATTGCAAGTTCTGCCAGTTGGGAAACGGAGGCCAACTGATCTCTAAGAGGGGTCTGGATGCACTGTTAGAGTATCTTGAGCGCCCGCATCCAGAATTCTTCAGGGCCCAACTCAACAATCATATAGGAGGAGATCTACAATGGCTAATAGTTGCAGATCTCAGAGGCAAGATGTAAGCACCCACTTTTGAGAAGATTCAATTCACCCTGCGAGAGAATAACTGGCTAGATGGATTAGCCAAGGCTATGCATGAAGCTCTTGCCCGTCTATGCAGACAAAACATCAACTTGATCCAGGGAACTCGCTTTGCTCACTTTGCAAGGCGTGATTCTATGGGAATGCCTTTGGAGATTCCAGGACACCCAGAGTTGAAGCACCAGGTGGACAATCTTGACTTCATGCTGTATGATAGGCAGAAGGAGTTGGACAATGCTCGCGCCTACGCCAACCACAACCAAGCCATTACAGTCAAGAAGGACCAGACCATCGCCATTCTCGCCAAGGAGCGCCATTCTCTTCGTCGTCAGCATGAGAAGAAGGATCGCACCATCGATCGTCCTCACAAGAAGGTGGGCACTCTAGAGAAGACCATCCGTGAACAGGAAATCCATCTTGAAGCAAAGGAGGAGGAGGAAGGTGAAGATATCCAAGGGGATCTTTACTCTTACCTCAGTGATGACAACGACTACCTGGAGGATGATGCCATGGAGTTCCACACTGATGATGATGATTCCGACTTCATTGATGATGACTAGATGCACTTGATCACTACCGTAGGAATGAGTTGTACAGGTCCCACTGTATCGTAGTTTCACAGAATGGTTCTTAAAACCATCTATTTTCTATTTGTGGATGGTGTGTGTTTGTATGGTGTGCTTTGAATGAATGAATGAGAGGAAATTGTTAGTTTGCAAAACCTGAGTCAAACTCAAAGTTTAAAGCTTTTGAAACAAAACCATGAACCTTAGAAATTTCCCTCTTATCTCATTATCTATCTCAATCTTCAGATGACTCGTGGAAACCCCGGAGGAAGTAGTTCATCTCAGGACCCGATGCTGCAGATGCTTCAAATGCAAGTTTCTAACCGTGAAGCTAGTAGAGCAGAACGCCAAGCCAACCTAGCCACTCTTCAACAGATAGCTCAGATGGCCCACAATAACCAAGGTGATGGAAACCAGGATCACCATGGATCCAAGCTCAAAAACTTTTAGAATACCAATCCCCCTATCTTTAGTAAGCCTGAAGACCCTTTATATGCTTATGACTGGTTGCAAACCATGGAGAACAATCTGGAAGTAGCAGGAGTTGAAGCCAACAAGAAAGTACTGTTTGCCACTCATTATCTGGCAGGAGATGCAAGAGCCTGGTGGAATAGCACCGATACCATGAACGACGGTCAAATGATGACTTGGGAAGCCTTCAAGATCAATTTCAGCCGCACCCATGTGCCACAAGGTTTGGTCACCAGAATGAGAGATGAGTTCGGAGAACTGAAGCAAAGAAGGATGACGGTAGTTGAGTACCGTGACAAATTTCTGTCGCTAGCTAGATATGTCCCTGATGAGATTAACACCGAAGCCAAGAAGAAGGAAAGGTTCCTGAATGGATTGCATGATGAGATGCAGATGGTGCTAGTCAACATCTGTTTTGGAGATCTAGAAGAGCTTGTAGACTCTGCCATTCAGATGGAAGGGAAGATCAACCAAGCTAATGACAACCGCAAGCGCAGAATGATGCACCAGAGTGGATCCAACCATACCCAAAAGTATCGCCCCAACCCGTCTACAGGATATGCCCCAAGAAACAACAGACCCCCTATGTCCCATCCAAACTATCCCAATCGTAGCGGAGGAAACTTGAAGTCTGGAGGAAACCACAACAACAACCCCGGAAACTCCAACAACTTCAACCATGCACCGCCCAACTGCAACAACAACAACAACAATACTGCCCCAAGGACTGGAAGTAATGATATGCCTATTGCAGCCAAAGATAAGTCCTAGATCACTTGCTTTGAATGTGGAGCCAAGGGTCACTACTCCAATGAGTGCCCCAAGAATCTTGCAGCAGCCACCAATGCGAATGCACCCGCTCAGTAGCAGCACCGTGTTCAGCCTGGAAGGAGATTTTCCCAGGGAACTTGCTCAACCGCAACGGCCGTCTGTTCCACATGAATGCTGAAGAAGCCCAGGAAGCACCCGATGTCATGCTGGGTATGTTTTCTGTTAACTCAGTACTTGCAAGAGTGTTGTTTGATTCTGGAGCATCGCACTCATTTGTTACAGAAGAATTTTCATTCACTAGTAAGATTCAACCAACCAAATTGAAGTATGTTATGATAGTTCAAATACCTGGTTCAACCACCAAAGCTAGAAAAATTTGCAAGGTTGTACCTATCAGAATCCATGGAATATATTTTTATGCCAATCTAATAGTACTTGGAACCAAAGTTTTGGAAGTAGTACTAGGAATGGATTGGATGTCAAAACATAAAGGATTGATCGATTGTGCCAAGAAAGCCATAACCATGACCAGTAGCGTTGGAGTATCAGTAGAGCATGTATCTGAGACCTTGCCCCGTCAATTCAAGTGCAACAAGAGTCTAGCCCAACCAACCATAGACCAAGTCAGAGTAGTCTCTGAATACCCTGGCATATTCCTAGATGAATTGCCTGGTATGCCCCCGGTTCGGGATATCGAGTTCATCATTCAACTAATTCCTAGAACCGGACCCATAGCTCAGAGACCTTATAGTATGAACCCATCAGAATTAGTGGAGCTAAAGAAGCAACTTGATGCTATGTTGGAGAAATGTTTGATTCAACCCAGCGCATCGCCATGGAGATTGCCTGTTCTATTTGTGGATAAGAAAGATGGAGGTAACCGTTTGTGCACGGATTACCGGAAGCCGAATGATGTCACCATCAAGAACAAGTACCCACTGCCGAACATAGAAGATCTGTTTGACCAATTGACTGGTGCCAGAGTGTTTTCTAAGATTGATCTTAGAATTGGTTATCATCAACTCAAGATTCGTGCAATAGATATTCCAAAGACTGCCTTTACCACCAGATATGAATTGTATGAGTATACGGTCATGTCTTTTGGATTAACCAATGTCCCCGCTTATTTCATGAATCTCATGAATAAGATTTTTATGAACTTCCTGGATAAGTTTGTCATTCTTTTTATCGATGACATTCTGATCTATTCCAAGTCAGAAGAAGACCATGAGATACACCTGAGAACCATCCTTGCAACCCTTAGAGAACATCAGTTGTATGCCAAGTTTAGCAAATGTGAGTTCTGGTTGAAGGAAGTAGGATTCCTAGGACATATTGTGTCGGCAGGAGGAGTCGCTGTCAATCCCGCCAAGATCAAAGATGTTGAAGCATGGAAATCCCCAACCACTCAAACCCAAGTCCGTGCATTTCTCGGATTAGGGGGATATTACCGCAAGTTTGTGGAAGGATTTTCGAGCATCGCAGGACCGATGACCCAATTTTTGAAGAAAGATAAGAAGTTTGAATGGACGGACAAATGTGAAGCAAGTTTTCAAGAGCTCAAGAAGAGATTGATTTCAGCCCCAATTCTAATTATGCCAGATATCAAGAAGCCTTTTGATGTGTATTGTGATGCATCCAAGATTGGTCTCGGATGTGTGTTGATGCAAGAAGACAAAGTCATAGCATATCTGTCCCGACAACTAAAGCAACATGAGCAAAACTACCCCACCCATGACCTTGAACTAGCAGCCGTAGTTTTAGCTTTGAAGACATGGCGTCATTACCTTATGGGTAATCGTTGTGAGATTTATTCGGATCACAACAGCCTGAAGTATATTTTGACTCAGAAGGAGCTGAATATGAGGCAAAGGAGATGTATAGAGTTAATAAAGGATTATGACCTTGACATTCACTATCACCCCGGCAAAGCCAACGTGGTAGCGGATGCTCTTAGCAGATTACCATGCAGATTAAACACCATGATCAAAGAAGCTCAGGCAAGTTTACATGAAGAGTTGGAGCAGTTTATAACGGAGATAGTTAGCAAAGGATTTTTAACTAGCATTGAACTTCAACCCACTTTGATCAGTCAGATCAAGGAAGCCCAGAAAGGAAATGCAAGTATCGACAGAATTAAGCATCATATCGGTACAGGGAAGGTACCCGGATTCACCGAAGATGAAGAAGGAGTTTTGTGGTACAAAGGACGTATCTGTGTGCCAGCAGATTCAGAGTTGAAACAAGTTATCATGCAAGAAGCTCATGATACTCTTTATTCTATCCACCCCGGAGGTACAAAGATGTATCAGGATTTGAAGGAGCAATTTTGATGGCACAAGATGAAGAGAGAAATCGGAAGCTATATCACCAAGTGTGATATCTGTCAGAGAGTCAAAGCGGAACATCAGAGACCCGCATAACTTTTGCAACCATTGCAGATTCCAGAATGCAAATGGGATTCTGTTGGAATGGATTTAGTCACCGGTTTGCCTACTTCTAGTAGGGGAAATGACTCTATTTGGGTCATAGTTGATAGACTGTCCAAGGTAGCCCATTTTATAAATGTGATACATTGTAAATGTATCTATAATTTTTGATGTTCCATGCTTGGTTTTATCTACTTTCTTATGTTTTGTCCACACTTTGGAGTACTTTTCATATGATTTCTTGGACTAACCTATTAACAAGAGCCACAGTGCCAGTTGCCTGTTTTCTGCTGTTTTTGGTTCTAGAAAGTCAGAAAATGAATATTCTTGGAATTGGACGGGACAAAAGCGAATATGCCTATTTTTCCCCGAGACTCACAGAGCCAGAATACGAGACGGAGAGGGGCCACAGGGTGGCCACACCACCCCTGGGCGCGGGTCCCCCTTAGCCGCGCCAGGGCATGGTGTGGGCCCCCTGGCCGGCTACCGACCTTGCCTCTTTCTCCTATATATATCCCCTGAGGCAAAAACCCTAGATCGTCTAGCCTCCAGCCACAAAAAGTTCCACAGCGCCGCTGCCACCGAAGGGGAGATTTGGGGGGCAGAAAGTCTCTGCTCCGGCACCCTGTCGGGACAGGGAAGTACCCTCGGAGCCATCTCCATCGATCTCCACCACCATCTCCATCACCATTGCTGATTCCCATGATGAGGAGGGAGTAGTTCTTCCTCGGGGCTAAGGGTTCTATAGGTAGCTATCTGTTCATCTCTCTCTCTCTCTCTCTCTCTATGCATGATCATATTGTAATCATGAGCTTTGTAATCAAGTAGATCTACCTTGCTACTCAAGTGCTTTAATATATCTCTGCTCTCCCCATGTGTGTGAAGTTGATAGTGTGCACACCATGGTGGCACTTAGGCTAGAGATTACAAATACTTGTTATGAGTTATATTTGGAGTTGGACGTCTTTATGAAATTGTGGTGTTTGTTGGACCCATCTAGTGCTCAAGGTGACAGTGTGGGGTTATCTAGATAGGAAAGGCTTACTTTGAGGTGTGCTGTTATAGCCCTACCATGGATTAGAGTGTCCAACCAGAGAGTAGTTCAGAGTAGTATCATGAAGATAATATATTTATATGAGAGTGTTCACTAGTGAAAGTATGATCCCTAGGCCTTGTTTCTAAGCATTGAAACACCATTTGCTATAAGATCTGTTACATGTTTGTTTGCTTCCATCTTTATTTCAGTTTGTCTTTACACGTCAACCACACGCCATCAAGCTATATTCTAGCACCGTTACCACATATAATTATCCATACCACTCGTATTTTACTATCTCTTCGTCGAACTAGTGCACCTATACACCTGACTAGTGTATTGGGTGTGTTGGGGACACAAAAGAATTCTTGTATCTTGATTGCAAGATTGCTTGAGATGGAATACCTTTGACCACTTCCTCCCTGAGTTTGATAAACCTTGGGTGATCCACTTAAGGGAAAACTTGCTGCTGTTCTACAAACCTCTACACTTTGAGTCCCAACAACTGTCTACAAGAATAGAAGTGCGTAAACATCAAGCTATTTTCTGGCACCGTTGCCGAGGAGGTAAGGTAAAAGGTACTCACATCCTCCGGTGTGAGTGCTGAAAGTTATTTTCTTTAGATTCTACAATTTTGTCTTTTTTTTCTTGTTTTCACTAGTTAGGCTTAATGGAAAACAACAACAAAATTAGAGAGCTTTATAGTATTTATCTTGAGTTAGGACATGAAGTGACCTATGGAACTTTATTTGCATGCTAATAGCAATGTTATTAGTATGAATTCTTTGAACACCATTATTGCTAATGCTATGGAAAAGTCTAAGCTTGGGGAAGCTGGTTTTGATGAGCATGATATTTTTAGTCCCCCAAGCACGGAGGAGAAAATTTACTTTGATGATACTATACCTCCAATATATGATGATTACAATAATGAATATGATATTTTCAGTCCACCTACTATTGAGGAGAAAATTAATTATGGTTACAATATGCGTCCTATATTTTATGATTATGGTGATGAAAATAATAATGATAGCTATTTTGTTGAATTTTCTCCCACTATAATTAATAAGAATGACTATGTTTATGTGGGGAGTATTAATTATTTTATGCATGTGGCTCATGATAAGACTATTTCATGTGATAGTTATATTGTTAATTTTATTCATGATGCTACTTAAAGTTATTATGAGAGAGGGAAACATGGTTTTATGTGTCTCAATAATATTAAGTTTCCCCTCTTTATGTTGAAAGTCTTGAAGTTGCACTTGTTTTGCTTTCCTATGCTTGTTGCTTTGTGCTTTCATGACTTGTATCTTTACAAGATTCCTATGCATAGGAAGTGGGTTAGACTTAAATGTGTTTTGAATTTGCTTCTTGATGCTCCCTTTTACTTCAATTCATATTTCCTATGTGAGCATCTTCTCAAATTATCAAGCCTAACTTAAAGGCGTTAAAGAAAAGTACTTATTGGGAGATAACCCAAAAGTTTTAGATGAGTTTTGGAAGTTATTACTTCAGTAATAACCGCTCCTTATCCTTTTTATTTGCTTTTTGTGCCAAGAGTAACCTCTAATGAGAGAGAAGTAATGATTGTGAAAGATGCTGTCCCGAAACAGATTTTTGTGCTTCACTGTAAAAATTCGTGTAATATGTCTGTACGTTGTTTTGAGTCGTGAATTTTTGTGCTTCTGACCCAGGTTGTTATCTAACTTTCGTTAGTTCAACACTTTTTGATTTGAGCAACATAAGGTCTTCTAAAAAATTGGTTGTTACCTGCTGGTCTGTTTTGACAGATTTCTACCATTATTTGCATTTGCTTCTTGTTGGTTCCTTTTTGGGTTCTCTTTGGGGAATTGAGCTTTTCAAGGGAAGTGCTTCAGTAGCTTGTGTTTTAATGGAAGTTTTATTGGTGTTGAAACTGAACCCAAATACTTATTATCTTGAGTGCACTAATGTTGCTAATAAAGATTGTGTGAAGTTTTGTATGAAGGAAAATTTTCAGGTGTATGGAAGGAACGAGTAATGAGATGAAGGATAGACTAAAGCTCAAGCTTGGGGATGCCACTCGTGTCACCCCAAGAAATATCCAAGAAGTACAAGCGTCAAAGCTTGGGGATGCCCAAGGCATCCCCTTCTTCATCAATAAAAATCCCAGGTTTCTTCCAAACACTTCATTTTTATTGTTTCATGCACAGTTGTGTTGTTCTTGGAGCGTCTTCTTTTTCTTTTTTGTTTTGTTTTTTCGTTTGCTTGGTTATCTTAGTTTGCTGAATAAATTGGTTGGACCCCCTCTTTCATACATTGGTTTTCAAATAGTTTGGATTGGATTGGAAAAGAGAAGGAAAGCTCATGCTTAAGTGGTAAAGAGAGCTTGTTTTTGACTGTGGCCTGTGCTTTGTCATGCCATGCTTGATATTGTTTTGGCTCTATGCTTAGTATTATTTGCTGTAGCATGAATTGTTATAAACAATTGAGATTGCTTCATGTTCTTTGGATGAATCATGCGTTGCTTTAGCATATTAAAGCATAGTATTGTGGTATTCTCCTTTGATGCTTTATTTAGGTTGACTTGGCACATGCTCACACCATGTTATGACTATCCAAAGTCACCATAGCCTTAATGATACTTTAGTTTTCAACTTGTAGTATCACTTTATGCTTTGAACAATGATGTTTTGTCGCTCTGCATGATTATGGCCATTATTGCTCTCTTAGTTTGTCGCTCCTAGTCTTTTGATAGCCTCCACAACCAAGTATGAGTTCCACTCATGCATCAAACTCCTTAAACCAAGTTATTCCAAAGAGTCCACCATACCTACCTACTAGCATATGCTATTCCAAGTATATTTATGTTTTTATCTACCTTCTGAATTAAACTTGTTATGAGAAAACTAGTGATTAAAGCTCTCACGAACTTGATAGCACACTTTACTTTTCTTGCCCTTAATAAACTTGAACCATTGTGTCGTCTATGTTGTATATGCTTGCACTTATTTGTTGGGGATTAGCAGAACCATGTTGTCATGGGGAATGCTTTCAACATTGCACTGGTACTTTGTAGCTAGTTGATATCATGCTCTTTTGTCTATGGATGTTGTCGGTGTGAAATGAAAGGGGAGCTTGTAAGTCCATGGAGTTATGTATATGTGTTAGAGAAATGCCTGGGCCGCTAGTCTAATCCATGCTGACATGGTGGAAACCTGCAGCGTAACCATAATGAGCTGTCTATGAAGCATTCTTGTTATAATAAAGAGTCCTATATTGAGAAAAGGAGAAAAAGAGAAAAAAAATGAGATTATGAAAAGAGGAAAGAGAGAAAAAATCACCATATTCCCATGGTAAATAAGAAGATTGCTGAGATGCTCGTTGTCTGCTTGCCTTGTCATTTTGATATGGGGATTCTTCCGTATCATCGGGCAAGGGGTACCCCGTTGGCGGTTCTCTATGATACACATGTACTTACGATGACAAGAACTTACCAGTGACTAAACTTGAGTAGCTCGAGGAGCGGCCCTCGTATTCAAGGGACATGAGATTTCCAACTTATACTTCGTCTAGCATGTACACCTAGTTTGTTAACTTTAACCTTAATCACTTCAAGATGCTTATGATAGGGGCAATGAGAGCTGAAAGCTATAAGTACCATAATATTTGGAAGCTCTTTATGAGACTTGAATCCCTACTTCCTTCCATGAAGGCCTTTCTTCCACCATTACATTGAGTCTCCACCTTCTACCTTTATGCACCTACTTTGAGAGCATAGTGGCCATTCTTAGTTCTATGTGCATTGTCCCAAGACTAGTTGATTGATGCATAACTTGATATTGCTTGTTTTAAACTATTTGTATCTAGTCACTCTTATTAACTTTGAAGGTGTCCTATGCATTTATATTTTCTACTCTATGAGGGACAAGCTGAATACTATTATGCTATGTTTTCTTTATGTGAAACAAACAAACGTCTTGCAAAGCATTGTTATTCATGAATCTTTTGTTTGTGCATTTTCATGTTGCAACATAGTTTCTTCATCTTATTGCTAGAACTTTGTCTTTCATGTTATGATTCAAGTGCTATGATCCCGGATTTGAATGTTTTACAAATACTTTGACCAAGTTTATGATGGTGTATGTCACCTCAAAAATTATTCTTTCTTTTTATCACTTACCTACTCGAGGACAAGCAGGAGTTAAGCTTCGGGATGTTGATACATTGCAAATGTATCTATAATTTTTGATGTTACATGCTTGGTTTTATCTACTTTCTTATGTTTTGTCCACACTTTGGAGTACTTTTCATATGATTTCTTGGACTAACCTATTAACAAGAGCCACAGTGCCAGTTGCCTGTTTTCTGCTGTTTTTGGTTCCAGAAAGTCAGAAAATGAATATTCTCGGAATTGGAAGGGACAAAAGCTAATATGCCTATTTTTCCCGGAGACTCATGGAGCCAGAATACAAGACGGAGAGGGGCCACAGGTTGGCCACACCACCACTAAGCACGGGTCCCCCTTGGCCACGCCAGGGCATGGTGTGGGCCCCCTGGCCGGTCACCGACCTTGCCTCTTTCGCCTATATCTCCCCCGAGGCAAAAACCCTAGATCGTCCAGCCTCCAGCCACGAAAAGTTCCACAGCGCTGCCGCCACCGAAGGGGAGATTCGGGGGACAAAAAGTGTCTGTTCCGGCACTCTGCCGGGACGGGGAAGTGCCCCTAGAGCCATCTCCATCGATCTCCACCACCATCTCCATCACCATTGTTGATTCCCATGATGAGGAGGGAGTAGTTCTTCCTTGAGGCTAAGGGTTCTACCGATAGCTATGTGTTCATCTCTCTCTCTATGCATGATCATATTGTGATCATCAGTTTTGTAATCAAGTAGATCTACCTTGCTACTCAGTGCTTTAATAGATCTCTGCTCTCCCCATGTGTGTGTAGTTGACAGTGTGCACACCATGGTTGCACTTAGGCTAGAGATTACAAATACTTGTTATGAGTTATATTGGGAGTTGGATGTCTTTATGAAATTGTGGTGTTTGTTGGACCCATCAAGTGCTCAAGCTGAAAGTGTGGGGTTATCTAGATGGGAAAGGCTTACTTTGAGGTGTGCTGTTATAGCTCTACCATGGATTAGAGTGTCCAACCAGAGAGTAGTTCAGAGTAGTATCATGAAGATAATATATTTATATGAGAGTGTTCACTAGTGAAAGTATGATACCTAGGCCTTGTTTCTAAGCATTGAAACACCGTTTGCTATAAGATATGTTACATGTTTCCTTGCTTCCATCTTTATTTCAGTTTGTCTTTAGTATTTCCCATGTCAACACACGCCATTAAGCTATTATCTAGCAAAGTTACCACTTATAATTATCCATACCACTCGTAGTTTACTATCTCTTCGCCGAACTAGTGCACCTATACACCTGACAAGTGTATTGGGTGTGTTGGGGACACAAAATACTTCTTGTATCTTGATTGTAGGATTGCTTGAGAGGGAATACCTTTGACCACTTCCTCCCTAAGTTCGATAAACCTTGGGTGATCCACTTAAGCGAAAACTTGCTGCTGTTCTACAAACCTCTGCACTTGGAGGCCCATCAACTGTCTACAAGAATAGAAGTGTGTAGACATCAACATGTCAAGACCACCTACCAGAGTTCGAAGATAGCCAAGATGTACATTTCTAGAATCGTAAGTTTACATGGAACCCCTAAGACCATAGTATCGGATCGAGGAACCCAGTTTACCTCAAGGTTTTGGCAGAAAGTCCAAGAAGGATTAGGAACCAAGGTGAACTTTAGCACAACTTATCACCCGCAAACCGATGGACAAACTAAAAGATTCAACCAAATCTTAGAAGATATGTTGAGAGCTTGTGTACTAAAGTATGGAGCAAAATGGGAAGATTGTCTGCCTTTCGCAGAATTCTCCTACAACAACAGTTATCAAGCCAGTTTGCAAATGGCCCCATTTGAGTTCTTATATGGAAGAAAGTGTCGTACCCCTTGAATTAGTCGCAAGTAGGAGAGAGTAAGATTTTCGGACCTGACATCCTACGAGAAGCCAAAGAGAAGGTTCAAAAAGTCCATGAGCACCTCAAGACCGCTCAATCCAGACAGAAGAGTTATGCTGACAAGAGACATAGAGACCTGACCTTCAATGTCGGATATTTTGTGTATCTCAAGGTGTCGCCCTTGAAAGGAATGCAACGTTTTCAACTGAAAGGAAAGTTAGCCCCCAGATATATTGGACCCTTCAAGATTCTGAATCGCCGAAGAGAAGTATCTTATCAACTAGAACTACCAGAGGAGATGCCAGCCATCCATGATGTGTTCCATATCTTGTTACTTCGTAAATGCTTAGAAGTTCCAAAGAAGACCGAAGTGTTCAAGAACATCGATCACAGAGCCATACATATCAACAAGGATCAGACGTATCGTGAAGTACCCATTCGTATTTTGGAAGAAGCCTTCAGAACCACCAGGACCCGGAGTATCAAGTTTCTCAAGATCCAATGGAGCAACCATACCGAAGAAGAAGCTACCTGGGAGCGAGGAGATTACATTAGGACTGAGTTTCCAAATCTCTTTAGTTCCTAGTTTTTCTTAAATCTCGGGATGAGATTTTGTTTTAGGAGGGAAGGTTTGTAACACCCCAAAACTTCTAATCAAGGTTATCAAGTTCAAATCACCCAAAGTTAGGGTTAACAAATACTTTTCTTACAATTTTGAATATTAGTGCATGTGTGTTTTGCATTAGTTTAGAATTGATTGAATTTGCCATGTTTGATTGCTGGGAGAAAATTCAACAAAATAGCTACATTATTATTCTCATCACCATAATCATCAAATATAGGAGGCATATTGTAATCATAATTAATTTTCTCCTCAATAGTAGGTGGACTGAGAATATCATATTCATCATTGTAATCATCATATATTGGAGGCATAGTGTTGGGTCCGCAGCATAGAAAACAAAAAATTTCCTATGATGAGAACTATACGCCAAGATCTATCTACTAGATACGGAGCAACGGGTGGACATACATCCATGGAGAACTTACCCTCGAAGACAACGAGTTTTGTTAACGAGTAGGAACTCGTGGTTGATGTAGTCGTACGCTTGCCGATCTCAAGATCGTGTGGAAGTCCGAGCGCCGCAAATCAGTAGCGCATCCGTCCTCGCACACACGTTCAAGCCACCGGACAACCTCCACCTCCTCGCTCCAGCGAATCAGCGGAAGCAGCAACTCCTTCCAGACGCAAGGCCACCGGGAACATGTATCTCGCTAATCCGAGACCATGGGGGAATATCTAGAGGGGGAGAGAGATCCTTCACGAGGAGGTGTGGTTTGTGAGAGGGGAGAGGGGGGCTTTATATAGGAGGGAGGGAGACCCCTCCCCTCCCATATCCGGCGCATGAGAGGGGGACTCCTCCCCTCCTTCATTCATGTGGTGAACCTCCACTCACATAAACATGGCCTCCACCCAAAATCCCAGTCACATGTATTTAATTTCCACCAAATTAAATGCAACTCTCAATTAATAAAACTCTTTTATTTATTTTATTCAGAATTTTGTTAATTACTTTAATTAACAAACATTCACATAAAACCCCTTGCAACATTTCAATATCACATGCAGAACCACTTTCTGCAATTTCACCCGAAACAATTCCGGTTTCTATGGAAATAATTCCTGTTTCTATCAAAACATTTCCTGCGCTTTGCAAACCTTTTGTCCGGAACATATGTGCTCCTAAATGGTGTCCGTCAACCCTTAAGTGTGTCACCCTACGGTTCGCGAATAATGCAGACATGATTGAGACTCCTCTTAGATCAATAATCAGAAGCGGGACCTGGAGATCCATACTGACTCCTGCATATTCAACGATGACTTCTGTGATCGTGAGAACCTTTAACGTCAGCAATTTAATCCCTTTGTCTCATGATATAATACATGTCCGAGATTCGATCATCGGTATCCAAATAACTAGTTTGATCTCGTTACCGACATGCACTCTTTTCTCGTTCCCGTGATATAACATTCTAGTGATCACATCACTTGCTTGCAAGCTATCTTAATGTGATATCACCGAGAGGACCCAGAGTATATATATCCGTCATCGGGATTGACAAATTCCACTCTTGATCCATGAGCCTCAACATAACACCTTCATAGCACTGAACCCACCTTTATGGTCACCCTGTTACGGTGTGACGTTTTATGTTATCAAGATACTCTTCCGGTGTTAGCAATTAACATGATATCATGGTCTAAGGACTAAGACTACTTTGTATGATGTTATAGAAATATAAACATAATGACTTGATCGTAATGCTATACTTCGGATGAATGTTCATCACATCATTTCACAAATGATGTGACCTTGTTATTAACAACATCCAATGTCCATGATCAGGAAACCTTGATCATCTTGTTAATCAACAAGCTAGTCTATAAGAGAGGCATAACTAGGAACCCTTTTTGTTTATTAAACACACATGTATTGATGTTTCCTATCAATACAATTATAGCATGCAAAATAAACATCTATCATATACAAGGAATACATAATAACAACTTTATTATTGCCTCTCAGGGCATATTTCCTTCACATAGTATCATCAAAGTAAATTTTCTCCTCTGTGCTTGGGGGACTAAAAAGATCATTTTCATAAAACCTAGCTTCCCCAAGCTTAGAATTTTCCATAGCATTAGCAATAATGATGTTCAAAGAATTCATACTAATAACATTGCTATTAGCATGCAAATAAAGTTCCATAGGTTTTTTAATTTTCTCTTCAAACACTTCATGTCCTAACTCAAGATAAATACTATAAAGCTATCTATTTTTGTTGTTGTTTTCCATTAAGCCTAACTAGTGAAAAATAAAAACAAGAAACAAAAAGATATAATTGCAGAATCTAAAGGAAATAACTTCGAGCACTCACACACCAGCAACAATACTAGAAGATAGCTTAGTAGCCATAGGATGTGAGTACCTTTTACCTTACCTCCATAGCAACGGCGCCAGAAAATAGCTTGATGTCTACGCATGCTTCTATTCTTGTAGACAGTGTTGGGCCTCCAAGTGCAGACGTTTGTAGAACAACAACAAGTTTCCCTTAAGTGGATCACCCAAGGTTTATCAAACTCAGGGAGGAACTGGTCACAGGTATCCCTCTCAAGTAACCCTGCAATCAAGATACAAGAAGTCTCTTGTGTCCCCAACACACCCAATACACTTGTCAGGTGTATAGGTTACACTATTTCAGTGAAGAGATAGTGAAATACAAGTAATATGGATGATTATAAGTGGTAATTGCAATCTTAAATAAGAGTGGAAGCAAGACAACATGTAATAGGATTGATTGTAAACGGTGTTTCAATGCTTAGAAACAAGGCCTAGGGATCATACTTTCACTAGTGGACACTCTCATATAAATATCTTCTCTTCATTATGCTACCCTGAACTACTCTTCGGTTGGACGATGTAGGGCTATAACAACACACCTTAAAGTTCGCATTCCCCATCTAGATAACCCCTCACTGTCACCTTGAGCGCTAGATGGTTCCGACAAACACCAAAATCTAATAGAGACATCCAACTCAAATTATACTCATGATAAGTATTTATGTAACCTTAACCAAAGTGCCTCACGGTGTGCACACTGTCAACTTCACACACGTGGGGATAAGCAGAGATTAATTAAAGCACTTGAGTAGCAGAATAGATCTAGATTACAAAGCTCATGATCTCAATAAGATCACACATAGAGAGAGATGATCACATAGCTACCGGTAGAGCCCTTAGCCTCGAGAGAGAACTACTCCCTCCTCATCATGGGAGTCAGCAATGACGATGCAGATGGCGGTAGAGTCGATGGAGATGGCTCCGGGGGCACTTCCCCGTCCCGGCAGGGTGCCGGAACAGAGACTTCTGTCCCTCGAATCTCCTCTTCGGTGGCGGCGGCGCTGCGGAACTTTTCGTGGAATTCTGATATTGTATCTAGGGTTTTCATCTCGAGGGGAATATATAGGCGAAGGGTCCAGGTCGGTGGAAGCCCGAGGGGCCCACAGCACCTAGTGGCGCGCTTGGGGGGTACCCGCGCCACCATAGGGTGTGGCGGCCTCGGTGCCCTCCTCTGTCTCTGCTTTGGACTCCGTATTGTGTCGGGAGATATAGGAACTTTGGCTTTTGTTTCGTCCAATTCCGAGAATATTTCCTTACTAGCTTTTCTGAAACCAAAAACAGCAGAAAATAGGCAACTGGCACTGCGGCATCTTGTCAATAGGTTAGTTCCAGAAAATGTATAAAAATGCCTCAAAGTGTAGACAAAACATAAGATAGTTGATACAAAACAAGCATGGAGCATCAAAAATTATAGATACATTTACGACGTATCAATAGTGATCTTTCCTAGTTTCTTTATTCAATTTCCTAAAGTCTATGCACAATCCTATGCCCAACAATAGTTCTAGTAGGTATCAATTCATTGTTTTCATTAGGAACAACAGTAAAACCGCCCTTCTTAGGGATACAATGGATAGGACTTACCAATTCACTTTCTTTAACAGGATAGATTATACATGCGTCCAGTAGGCATACAATTTCTTTTCTTACCACTTCCTTCATTTCAGGCTTCAATCTTCTATTAAATTCTGCAATTGGTTTAGCACCTTCCATGAATATTCGATGGACGGTTATCATGGGACTAATGCCCTTCAAATCATCCATTGAGTACCCAAATGCCTTGCGAGGCTCCTTAAGTATTTTCATGAGTTCTTCTTCTTGTCCTGAAAGTTTAGCACTAATAACAGGAAATTTATTTATATCATCTAAAAATCTGTATTTAAGATTATCTGGGGTCCATCAAATTTATTTAAGCAAACTAAACAAAATAAAAACTAAAAGCAAAAAACAAAGACTCTCCAAGAACAACACAATTGTGCATGAAATAATAAAAATGAAGTGTTTTGGAAGAAAACCTGAGATTTTCATTGATGAAGAAGGGGATGCCTTGGGCATCCCCAAGCTTTGATGCTTGTACTTCTTGAATATTTATTGGGGTGACACAAGTGGTATCCCCAAGCTTGAGCTTTTGCCCATACTTCATCTTATCACAATATTCTTCCCCTACACTCGTTGGGGACCCCAAGAGGAAGGTATGATGAGCACAGTAGCAAGTTTTCCCTTAGTTTTGAAACCAAGGTTATCGAACCAGTAGGAGCAAGGAAACAACCCCAAGGTGTTGCTAGCAACTTGGAATCCTGCACAATACAATCACAGAACTTTGCCCACAACTTACAGTAAGGTTGTCAATCTCACTAGTTTGCTGAAAACAAAGGATTAAACGTATTGTGTGGAAGATAGTAATTGCTTGCAGAAAGTAAACAGTAAATAGTAACAGTAGATGGTATGGTAATGGTAAAAGCATGGACCAGGGTCCATAGTTCACTAGAGGTGAATCTCCTTAAGATAGGTAACATGTTGGGTGAACAAATTACAACGAGGAAATTGACAGACTCGAGAAAGCATACAATGCATATACTAGACATCTTGACTCCTATGAGATTTGATTGGGCATTACAACATTATACATAGACCATAATCCAACTGCATCTATGACTAATAATCCACCTTCAGGTTATCATCTGAACCCCTTCCAGTATTAAGTTGCAAGCAACAGATAATTGCATTAAGCAAAGTGTGTAAAGTAAAGAATACGATTGTCCCATGGACAAAGGATTGTTGTTTTCTCCCTAGTAGCAACAACACATCTACAATCTTAGAGATTCCTATCACTTCCCCAGATTACTAGAGGCATGAACCCATTACCGAGCATAAATACTCCCTCTTGGAGTTGCAAGCATCTACTTGGCCAAGATAGTTACAAAAAACGGAGAGCATGCAAGATAACAAATAACATAGACATGATAGAATCAATAATCAATCTGAAATAGCATCTCAATATCCATCGGATCCCCGCAAACACAACATGTAAGATTACAAATAGATGATCTTGATCATGAACGGAGATCACAAGATCTAAACATGATAGCAAAAAGGAGGAGAACCAACCATCTTGCTACTACATGGACCCGTAGTCCAAGGATGAACTACTCACACATCACACTAGAGGCATGCATGGTGGTGAAGAAGGCCTCCAGGGTGATCTATCCCCTCCGACAGGGTGCCGAGAAGAGCTTCGGATCCCTCTCGATCTAGGGATGGAGATGGTGGTGGCTACAGACTCTTTCGTGGAATTTTGATCGGGTACTTAGGATTTTCGTCCCCGGAGGATTTTATAGGCAAAGGGGCAAGGTCGGTGGAGCACCAGGGGCCACACCCCCTGGTGGCGTGCCCCCAGGCCGCACCGCCACCAGGTGTGGCCACCCTGGTGTGCCACTTCATCTCCCTTCCGGACATCGTGTTGCTTCGGGTAAAATATTGACTTTGGCTTTTGTCCGGTCTAATTCCGAGAATATTTCCTTACTAGCTTTTTTGAAACCAAAAACAGCAGAAAACAGGCAACTGGCACTGTGGCATCTTGTTAATAGGTTCGTCCCAGAAAATGTATAAAAATACCTCAAAGTATGAACAAAACATAAGAAAGTATATATAAAACAAGCATGGAACATCAAAAATTATAGATACATTTACGATGTATCAATATGCAATAAATACCATTCAGGTAAATCATGATGAAGACATAGGCGAAGTAAATCTTTAAATCTGTTATAAGCTCTTACTAGTCCTTCATTAGAACGGTGCCTCCAAGTCATTATAAGATGCCTGATTCCAAAAGATTTTGATAATGGATAATATTTTGCTAGAAATTCACAAGCTAAATTATCCCAAGTAGTAGTGGCTTGTGGGGTAGAGATCTATACCATGAGAGAGAGCTGTACTAGTTAAAGTCTGACTAAAAAGTTTAACCCTTACCTCATCAGCAGTATATCCCGTCAATTGAAAAGTGCCACATATATCTTTGAAACATGCAATATGCTCATATGGATCAGGATCATATTCATCTCTAGTAAATTTCTTCTTGTGTAGAATACCAAGTAATAGAGGATTTATTTCAAGCCCCCTTGTCTTCTCATTGGAGTTGTCTCTTTTATAAATATCATAGGGCTTCCCAATGTGGCTGAGTGGGTTAGCACTAGTCATATGCTCAAACACCATCATGTTGGTGGAAACCTGTAACTCAAAATAAAACTTACCAAGACAAAAATAAATAAACAAAAACTAAAAGACCTACAACACTTAGCTCCCCGACAATGGCGCCAGAAAATAGCTTGATGACTGCAAGTGCACATATCGTTTGTAGCTAGTTTCGAAATAAAGATATCGATCCCATAGGGAGCAGGAGTATGAAGTCTAATAACTCTTGAAATAAATATTACAATAGAAATGCTAAATAAAGTTCTAAGTGACTGATGGCTCAGTGTTGATGTAGAGCTCATTGGGAACCCCAAGAGGAAGGTGTGATGAGCACAGCAGCAAGTTTCCCTCAGTTATGAAACCAAGGTTTAATCGAACCAGTAGGAGCAAGGAAACACCCCAAAGGTGTTGCTAGCTGAGGCCTTGGCAGGGCGCACTACTGGTGCTAGTAGCAACGTGGAGACCTACACAACACAACCACAGAACTCTGTCCCCAACTTGCAATGAGATTGTCAATCTCACCGTGTTTTGCTAAAAACAAAGGATTAAACGTATCGAATGGAAGGAAGTAATAGTTTGTAGAAAGTAAACACAAAGCAGTAAACAGTTTATAGATTGTATGTAAAGAAAAGGATCGGGATCCATAGTTCACTAGAGGTGGCTCTCCTTAAGATAGATAACATGCTGGGTGAACAAATTACAACGGGGCAATTGACAAACATCGAGAAAGCAATACATGCATATACTAATCATCTTGACTCCTTTGGAACTTGATTGGGCATTACAACATTATACATATACCGCCATCCAACTACATCTATGACTAATAATCCACCTTCAGGTTATCATCTGAACCCCCTCCAGTATTAAGTTGCAAGCAACAGATTATTGCTTTACGAATTGCGTGTAATGTAAAGAATACGATTGTTCTATGAACAAAGGATTGTTGTTTTCTCCCTAGTAGCAACAACACATCTAGTACCTTAGAGATTTCTGTCACTTCCCCAGATTACCAGTGGCATGAACCCACTATCGATCATAAATACTAACTCTTGGAGTTGCTAGCATCTACTTGGCCAAGATAGCTACTAACAACGGAAAGCATGCAAGATCACAAATAACAAAGACATGATAGAATCAATAATCAATCTTAAATAGCATCTCAATATCCATCGATCCCCGCAAACACAACATGCAGAATTACAAATAGATGATCTTGATCATGAACGGAGCTCACAAGATCTAGACATGAAAGCACAAAGGAGGAAAACCAGCCATCTAGCTACTACATGGATCCGTAGTCCAAGGATGAACTACTCACGCATCACACCGGAGGCTTGCATGATGATGAAGAAGGCCTCCAGGGTGAATTCCCCTCTTCGGCAGGGTGCCGGGAAGAGCTTCAGATCCCTCCCGATCTAGGGATGGAGATGATGGCGGCTACAGACTCTTTCATGGATTTTTGATCGGGTACTTAGGGTTTTCGTCCCGAGGGCATCTTATAAGCCGAAGGAGAGGCCGAGGGGGTGCTAGGGTCGACCAGACCACCCCCTGGCGCGAGCCAGGCCTGGCCACGCGACCAGGTGGTGTGGCCGGCCCCTAGCCCTTCCCGTCTCGTATTCTGGCATCTGCTGACTTCCGTAAAAATAGGCACTTAGGCTTTTGTCCCGTCCAATTCCGAGAATATTCATTTTCTGACTTTCCTGGAACCAAAAACAGCAGAAAACAGGCAGCTAGCACTGTGGCTCTTGTTAATAGGTTAGTCCAAGAAATCATATGAAAAGTACTCCAAAGTGTGGACAAAACACAACAAAAGTGGATAAAACCAAGCATGGAGCATCAAAAATTATAGATACATCTACAATGTATCAACATCCCCAAGCTTAACTCTTGCTCATCCTCGAGTAGGTAAGTGATAAAAAGAAAGAATAATTTTTGAGGTGACATGCACCATCAAAGACTTGATCAAAGAATTTATAAAACATTCAAAGCTGGGATCGTAGTACTTCAATCATAACATGAAAGACAAATTTCTAGCAATAAGACAAAGAAACTATGATGCAACATGAAAAGGCACAAACAAAATATTCATGAATAACAATGCTTTGCAAGACGTTTGTTTGTTTCACATAAAGAAAACATAGCATAATAGTATTCAGCTTGTCCCTCATAGAGTAGCAAATATAAATGCATAGGACAGCTTCAAAGTTCATAAGAGTGACTAGATACAAATAGTTTAAAACAAGCAATATCAAGTTATGCATCAATCAACTAGTCTTGGGACAATGCACATAGAACTAAGAATGGCCACTATGCTCTCAAAGTAAGTGCATAAAGGTAGAAGGTGGAGACTCAATATAATGGTGGAAGAAAGGCCCTCATAGAAGGAAGTAGGGATTCAAGTCTCATAAAGAGCTTCCAAAAATTATGGTACTTATAGCTTTCATCTCTCATTGCCCCTATCATAAGCATCTTGAAGGTGATTAAGGTTAAAGTGACAAAACTAAGAGGATATGCTTGACAAGTTATAAACCGAAATCTAATGCCCCTTACTTACGAAGACCGAACCTCATGCTACTCAACTTTAGTCACAAGTAAGGTCTTGTCATTGTAAGTACATGTGTATCATAAAGAACCGCCAAAGGGGTAGCCCTTGCACATGATACAGGAGCTATCCCATAATCAAAATGACAAGGCAAGCAGACAATGAGTATCTCAGCGATCTTTTTATTTGCTATTTGCATAGGTTTTTATTGAGGATGCTTCATAGAGTGCTCAATATGGTGATGCTGCAAGTTTCCACCATGATTAGGAATGGCTTAGGCTAGCGGCCCAGGCGTTTCTCTAACACACATAGAAACTCCATGATCTTACAAGTTCCACTTTTATTTCACACCGCCGGGATCCATAAGCAAAAGAACATGATATCAACGGGGTACAAAGTACAAGTGCAATGTTGAAAGCGTTCCCATGATACATGGTTCTGCTAATTTCAACTTATAAAGAGCAAGTATATACGCAACAAAGAAGGACCCAATGGTTCAAGTTTATTAGATACAGAAAAGTAAAGTGTGCCATCAAGTTCGTGAGAGCTTTAATCACTAGTTTTCTCATAACAAGTTTAATTTGGAAGGTAAACAAAAGCATGAATATACTTGGAATAGCATAAGCTAGTAGGTAGGTATGGTGGACTCTTTGGAATAACTTTGTTTAAGGAGTTGGATGCATGAGTGGAACTCATACTTGGTTGTGGAGGCTAGCAAAAGACTGGGAGCGACAAACTAAGAGAGCAATAATGGCCATAGCGTATGTTAGGCAGGGCGCCCTCCAAAACTCACACAATTTCTGAGGCATGCCTCTCTGAGGCCCATCCCACCGGCACTCGTCGGCGCCACTTCGGTGCCATCGCACACATACTCATGGGCTCTCGTTCACTAGATTCATCTGGTGGTGGCTGGAAAATCACCTATTCTGGGAGCTCCAATGATGGTAAGTTCCTTGTTGGATCTCTTATTCTCTCGGATAATCGTTGGCTGGTCATTCTCAATGCCAATGGTTCACCACTGGAAGGTAGAAGTTTGGAAAATGGGGAGGTTCTCTTGATTGGTTCTGTGGTGAGGTTCCCCTCTCATCTTGCTAGGATCAATGATATTTTGCCACCAACTTCTGATTTTCTTGGGACTTCTCATGTTCATGAGTGCAAGGGTGATGATTTGAAACTTATGTGGCACGTTACTAACTCTACCTTGCCTTCTGATGTTTTGGACAATGCTCCTGGTTTTCTGGTCCTGTATACTCTTGCTAAGCGGGTTGTGTTACTAAATTGTGACAAGGTGGTTATTGATGCTAGATTCCTTCTTCAAGATGAGAAAGTTTCCTCTAGTGTTATCTTGGATCTTGTCGTCAAAAGAGTTGTGGTGGGTGATCAAATCTTCGATGTTCCCACTTCATCAACCAAACACAACAACATTTATGTGGATTTCTCTAAAGGGCTGAAGTTTGAGGATAATATGTTCAAAAAATTTGGTCACCTCATTAATTTCTCAGGAGGATTTCGCAGAAGACCTTTCTTCCTTGTTGGTTCATTTGGTCATGCAAATTTAAAGATTGATATTCATACTATTGGCATTGTTCTTCAAGCTTGTTTTGGGGGTCATGCTTCAAAATTTCAAGTCAAAATCCTCCAAGACAGAACCTTTAGATTCTCGGTGGCATCAAGAGCTGTGGGTTTTGAAATATATAATTCTGGCTCTCTCTCTGATGAGTCATTCATATTATAGATCAAACTTTGGGGTGATGGAGGCCCAAATTGGAAATTCGAAGAGAAAGAATATTACAAAGAATTGGACAAGGATTGGACAATTGTTTCATACAAAAAGAAAAATAAATCCTCTGTTTTTGATCGTATTGGTTCTTCGACATCACCAGTCCCATGCAATAACGGTCAAAATAAAGGTGACATTACTCGTGTAGTACCGGGTGCATCATTTGCGGAAATTGTGATTAATGGTAAAGGTATTAAAGAGGCGAAATCAACTGCAGTCGACAAATCTCCTACAATTAATTTGCCTGGTCTTTTACCATATTTGAAATTCCCTACTTTCCCTTCTTGTCACTGGCCCGACAAATCTTACCTGCATTGGTTCAAGGCCCATGTCACGCTGCAAGTTTCACGGCCCAGGGTGTACGATTGTCTTAAGGATTTTGTTCTTGCCCAAAAAATTAATTCGGCCGAAACCCCTGTCTCCTCAACTCCCTCGCCTGGAGAAACCCCAACTGCCTTGCTCTGCTCGTCGCCGGTGACAACCACCGACGCAATGGCCAATATTCCACTTGACCCTCAACCATTTCTTCCCCATGGATTCGAGATTATGCAGGTGGCTAGCAGGAATCGGGTCAAAAGGGTGGTGGTTCCTCGCCGACCAAGGGCACATGAACAGTATGCCATTGCGCACATCCATCCCCTTCCTCCTGGTCTAGTCCCTTCTGGTAATATCTGGGATGTGTTGCAAGATTTCTTTATCAATGATGCACATGTCGAATTTCGTGATATTCAAGATTGTCCATTTGGTTCTGCATATGTTCAATTTGCAAATGTTAGTGACTGTGACCGGTTAATTGATATGGGTCATATTCCCTTCCAAGATGTTGCTATTTCTTTTGATAGGCATAATGAAGGAATTAACTGGCGTAGGACTCAGTTTAACAATGAATGTTGGGTTATGCTTCTGGGTCCTCCACTTGATCACTGGCATCATGACGACCTGAATGCTGTATTCTCTGATATTGGTAAAGTTCTGCTATGGGAGAGGGACCCTGAGCACAAGGGCAGGATCATTGCAAAGCTCAGAGTCACTGACCTCTTAGATGTTCCTAAAAGTGTTAGATTCACCATTGGGGACCTAGTGGACACTGAATCATGGACCTTTTCTATGGAAATATTGAACAGCAATCTCCTGGGGGGGCCCACCTGATGAGGACCCACTACCTAATGATGGTGCTGACCCTCACCCTCTACCTATGGTGGGACCCATTTTTGGACCCCCTTCTCCACCTCCTCCTCCATAACCTGAAGGGGACATTGGTGGATGGGACCAATGGATTGAACCTGCCCCTTAGAATAATAATGCTGGCCGGGGCAACTGGAATGCTGTCCAAGGACCTGTATTTGCTGAAGGTGTTGACATGCCCATTAACAACCAGAATTTGCCACCTGAGGAGGCTGATAGTGCTGTTACTGGATCTATACCTATTGCAAATGTTTCATCTGACAGTGACAAGGCATCTGTCCATGGAGCAGAGGATATTGAGGTGGAGCAAAATATTGCTAATGCTAATCAGGATGTGTGCATGGGAGAAGGACTGCTTAACATTCTGTAGAATTACCAAGATGAGGATGAGGACACCATCCAAGCTGATGAGGGTAACATGCAAGATGACTGGATGATGGAGGACAATAACCTCCTCTCTCCAAATGAGGCACACCTTCAAGTTGGAATGGCCATTATTCCTTTTGTCAATTCATCTGAGATGCTTTCTGCTAGGAATTCTTTCTCAAAGCAAGGTCTTGAACTATGGGATAGATTCTTTGCTCCACACATGAATCCCTCACCTGACAAAGGCAAACTGCAATGTGACATTCCTGTAAGTTGGTTTAATTTTATCACTATAATGCTCATCACTCCTGAGAAATTCAGTTGGACTAGACATTTTCTCACATCTCCCCTTTGGGAGATTATTAAAGAGCCAATTACTGAAGAAACTACTTTCACCTTCATTATACCTGATGAATGTGTTGGACAGATTCCTCCTCATTGCCTAAATAATTCCCCATCAAGCATGATGGTGCCAAATGCTCCTGCAAAGAGGAGGAGGGGTAAAGAACCACTGGTGGAATCTGAGGTGACAAGGAGCCCCAGAATTGTGGAACTTAATGGGGGTTTTAAAAGCCATATGAATTGCTCTGATCATAATTGCCTCTCTTGCAATGCTGCTCCACCTTGTCTCAGTAATAAGATTGTTAAGAATCTTGCTGATTCATTTTGCAAGGTTAAGGAGGGGGAACTTGAGAAAAGGTTGCTAAAGAAGGGCAGGATAAATGACTTGATCATCAAGCCACCTGGAAAGCCTGGACCTAAGAAGACTAGTCTAGAACCATACCTTACAAGCAAGAAGAACGGAGGTGCTGCTGAATCTTGTGGACAACAGTCTAAGAAGAAAGCACCTAAATAATGTGGTTAATGTTTACAAAAATCTTTCCTTTTGTGACTGGACCAGTTACCTTTCATGTCTATTATGAGTTGTTGCAGACCTATTTGTTGTTGGACATGTTTATGAATTCAGTATCCTATGATATGTTTAGTCTTATTTGTCTGACTACAAATTTTGTGTCACCCCAATGCTCACCCAATTGGTTTATAAATGAGTAACAATAGAAACTGGAAGATTCTGAACTAGAACCTCAAGGGAATTAACTCTGAGAAAAAATGGTTAGCACTAAAAAGAAAGATCATGGAATCTGAATGTGACATTATTTGTCTCCAAGAAACCAAGAGAGAAAACTTTGATATCAATTATTTAAAAAAATTCTGTCCAAACAAGTTTGACAGCTTTGATTACTTACCATCAATTGGTGCTTCTGGAGGAATTATTACCATCTGGAACAGTACTTTATTTAATGGTACCAGGGCTTTCCAAAATGATTCCTCAACTTCTGTCACCTTCACCTCTCAATTATCAAATGATTCCTGGACTCTTACTAATATCTATGGTCCATGTCAAAATGATAGAAAGATGGATTTCTTAGACTGGTTTTCAAACATCACTATGCCTGATAGTATGGATTGGCTAGTGTTAGGTGATTTTAACCTTATCAGAAGTCTCACTGATAGAAATAAAAGTGGGGGGGATGTTAATGAAACTATGCTCTTCAATGATGTTATCTGCAACCTGGGTCTTATTGAGTTGCCACTAAAGGCTAGAAAATTCACATGGAGTAACATGCAAAAAGATCCACTCCTGGAAAGACTGGACTGGTTTTTTACATCTAGTTCTTGGACAACCAAATACCCATACACTATGGTTACTCCACTATCCAAACCTACTTCTGATCATCTTCCCTGTGTCATATCCATTGGAACTAACATCCCCAAGGCTCAAATCTTTAGATTTGAAAATTACTGGCTTCATCATTCTGATTTTAAGATGATTGTACAAAATGCTTGGAATATACTTGTGAATTATCAGGACATGGCAAAAAGAATTTGTGCCAAGTTGAAAAATGTGAGGAGAGGCATCAAGATTTGGGCAAAACAGTTACCTTGCTTAAAAGATCAGATTGCTAAGGTGAATGACACCATTGATCTCCTGGACCTACTTGAAGAATCTAGAACATTAACCATCAATGAGTGGCACCTCAGAGATATCCTGAAATCCCATATTATCTCTCTTCTTCAAAACCAAAACACCTATTGGAAACAAAGAGGGAAAATTAAATGGGTAAAACTTGGGGATGAAAACACTAAGTTTTTCCATTCCAAAGCTACCATCAGTTACAGACACAACTATATATCAATGATCAAGAATGAATCTGGACAGGAATTTACAAATCACTTTGACAAGGCTGATATCATTTGGAATGACTTCAGGGCAAGAATGGGTACATCAGTCAAAACTGAGATGCACTATAACCTTGCAGACTTCTATGGAAATGGAATGGCTGATGAGATGAAGGATTCACTTGAAAAACCTTTCTTGACAAGGAAATTGAGGAGGTTATCACTGATCTACCAAATGACAAGTCACCTAGACCTGATGGTTTTAATAATGAATTTATCAAAAGTTGCTAGTCTATCATTGGATATGATATCAAATTACTGATTCATGATTTCTTCAATGAGAAAGTGTCCCTTGAGAGCATCAACTCTTCTTACATTACACTCATACCTAAAGTCACTTGCCCATCTACATCAACTGATTTCAGACCAATCTCCTTATTGAACTGTATATTCAAAATAATTACCAAACTTCTTGTAAATAGACTACAATCTATTATTCTGAAATTGGTACATAAAAACCAATATGGATTTCTCAACAACAGATCTATTCAAGATTGCATTGGTTGGGCATTTGAATACTTATTCCAATGCCACAAGTCAAAGGAGGAAATTTTAATTCTCAAACTTGATTTTGAGAAGGCATTTGATATAGTAGACCACTCTGCCATCATAAATATCCTTAAAGCTAGAGGATTTGGGAGAAAATGGATTAGGTGGATTGAAATGATCTTTGAATCTGGAACTTCTGAAATTCTTCTTAATGGTGTGCCTGGTAAAAAGTTCTACCGTAGGAGAGGTGTTAGACAAGGAGACCCACTTTCACCATTACTTTTTGTCCTTACTGCTGACCTCCTACAATCAGTTCTAAACAAGGCCATGCATATGAATCTTCTAACTCCACCTATTGTGGGACCACCCAACAGTGACTTCCCAGTTATTCAATATGCTGATGACACATCGGTGATACTTAAAGCTGATGCATCTCAATTATTATGCTTGAAAGCACTTCTTCAAACTTTTGCAATTTCCACTGGACTCAAAGTGAACTACCTGAAATCTAGCATGATGCCAATAAACACATGTAATGATAGACTTATGCATTTTGCTATGACAATCAACTGTCAAACTGGATGCCTCCCTTTTACTTACCTTGGGCTTCCATTAAGCATTACAAAGCCATCTATGGAGTACTTTCTTCCCATTGTTCAGAGAGTGGAAAGAAGATTATGTGGAATTGCTGATTTCTTGAATTATGGAGGAAAACTGCAGCTCGTTAAATCTGTTCTCTCCTCACTTCCCCTATTTTATATGACCTGTTTGGAGGTGCCAATAGCCATCAAGGATCAAATTATTAAATATATGAGATATTGTCTGTGGATAAAGAAGACTGAAGATGTGCAAGCAAAAGGACAAGCTCTTGTATCATGGGACAAAATCTGCCGTCCTAAAAATCAAGGGGGTTTAGGGGTACTAAACCTACAGATTCAAAATAATGCCCTCCTTCTGAAAAATTTGGACAAATTCTACAACCACCAGGACATACCTTGGGTTCATCTCATATGGGAGACTTATTACAAAAATGGAAAATTACCTAGAAGAAACATAGAGGGATCTTTCTGGTGGAAGTCACATATCAAATTAATTGATAACTTTAAAGGCATGGCTAAATGCAATCTGAAATCAGGCAGATCTGCTTATTTCTGGACTGACCTTTGGCAAGATGAGTGCTTGATGAATAAATTCCCTCACCTTCTGTCCTATGCTAAGTTCACAAACATCAGTGTTCATGATTTCCTTCATGCTGAATTTCTTGAAGATAACTTCCACCTACCTCTCTCTCATCAAGCTTTCTCTGAGTTTTTAGTCATGGAAGAAAGATGCCAGGAATTCAGGCATGACACTCAGGAGGACACCCATGATAATTGGAACTACATTTGGGGATCAGATAAATTTGAAGTTAAAAAGGCCTACTCAGCCATGATTGGATACTCACCATCACCACCTCACTTTTCCTGGGTTTGGGCAACCTCCTGTCGAAATAAACACAAGTTCTTTTTCTGGCTTTTCCTACTAGACAGATTGAATACAAGAAACCTACTGATGAGAAAGAATTTCAACCTTCCTGATTACAATTGTGTTACATCCAACTGCATCACAGAAGAATCAGCAAATCATCTTTTCTGGGATTGTCCATTTGCAAAAAAATGTTGGGACCATATTTCCAGAAACAGAACTGCAAATCTAACAGGATTAGAAGCTATTTCAAACATCAAAGAAAAGTTACATCTACCATTTGCAATGGAGATCATTATCATGACTTCCTGGGGTATCTGGATATGCAGAAATGAGAAGATTTTTAATGACAAAAGACCCACTTTTGATAGATGGAAAGCAATTTTCTACCAGGAAATGCGATGGATACAATTCAGAATCAAAGGAAAATACAATGAGAAATTCAAAGCCTGGCTCAATCAGCAATTAGATCAGGGATAGAATAGATTGTTCCAGATTTAGATGTAATTGTTTATGATCTACCTTAGATCATTTTCTCATTGTAACATACTCATATATAATAAAAAAATTGCAGTGGGGATTTTTTTCCCTACTATTTCACCTCAAAAAAAATAATGGTCATAATCATGCAGAGCGACAAAACATCATTGATCAAAGCATAAAGTGATACTACAAGTTGAAAACTAAAGGATCATAAAGGCTATGGTGACTTGAGATAGTCATAACATGGTGTGAGCATGCGCCAAGTCAACCCAAATAAAGCATCAAAGGAGAATACCACTATACTATGCTTTAATATGCTAAAACAACGCATGATTCATCCAAGGCACATTAAGCAATCTCAATCGTTTATAACAAGTCATGCTAAAACAAAGAATACTAAGCATAAAGCCAAAACAATATCAGGCATGGCATGACAAAGCATAGGCCACAGTCAAAAACAAGCTCTTTTTACCACATAAGCATGAACTTCCCTACTCTTTTCCAAACCAAACCAAACTATTTGAAAACCAATATATAAAAGAGGGGGTCCAACCAATTTATTCAGCAAACTAAGCAAACCAAGAAAACGAAAACCAAAATGAAAACGAAAAATAAGACGCTCCAAGAACAACACAACTGTGCATGAAACAATAAAAATGAAGTGTTTAGAAGAAACCTGGGATTTTTATTGATGAAGAAGGGGATGCCTTGGGCATCCCCAAGCTTTGACGCTTGTACTTCTTAGATATTTCTTGGGGTGACATGCGTGGCATCCCCAAGATTGAGCTTTAGTCTATCCTTCATCTCATTACTCATTCCTTCCACACACCTGAATTTTTTCCTTCATACAAAACTTCACACAATCTTTATTAGCAACATTAGTGCACTCAAGATTAATAAGTATTAAGGTTCAGTTCCAACACCAAATAAACTTCCATTAAAACACTAGCTACTGAAGCACTTCCTTCAAAAAGCTCAATTCCCCAAAAGAACTCAAAGAGGAACCAACAAGAAGCAAATGCAGAAAATGGCAGAAATCTATCAAAACAGACCAGCAGGTAAAGACGAATTTTTTCAAAAACCTTCTGTTGCTCAAATCAAAAAGTGTTGAACTAACGAAAGTTAGATAACAACCTGGGACAGAAGCACAAACTTTCACGCCTCAAAAAGACGTTCAGAGATTTTACACGAATTTTTACGGTGAAGCACAGAAATCTGTTTTGGGACAGCGACTTTCCTAATCATTACTTCTCTCTCATTAGAGGTTACTCTTGGCACAAAAATCAAATAAAAAGGATAAGGAGTGGTTATTACTGAAGTAATAACTTCCAAGACTCATCTAAAACTTTTGGGTTATCTCCCAATAAGTACTTTTCTTTAACGCCTTTAAGTTAGGCATAAGAAGCAAGAAAGAATCAAGTGTTCTCAGATGAAGAAGCATTAAGGCCAAATTTCTTGCCCTTAACTCTCTTACTTTTATTC